>JBAMJR010000161.1:3845000-4445000 GCA_038501785.1 Myoxocephalus aenaeus | reverse complement strand
AGTAAAAGTCTTAAAGTATCTAATATTTTCTGTACTTAATTATCAAAAGTATTTTTCTGATATAAAATGTACTTAACTATTGAAAGTAAAAGTAGAAGTACATGCTTTTAATAAAAAAGCAAAGGGTCAGAATTTTGAGAATTATTAAGTTTATTCTTTTAAGTGCTGTGGTCACCATGACCAAGGACAAGGAGTTGTGTTGAAAATAACTGGGTTGGCTGTGATCCATCCATATATATTATGTTCAACATAATATATTGTACCTAAGTATACTCTTGCATCTACTATGAACTTATCATCATAATTCTCCAAAAAGCAATATGACACTAAGGAGTTGTAACAGTGTGGTTATGAGTATGCTCATTCCGCCCAGTACCGGTCTGTGGGTCCCTTGGTACCGGTCTGTGGGTCCCTTGGTACCGGTCTGTGGGTTCCTTGGTACCGGGTCGTGGGTCCCTTGGTACCGGGCTGTGGGTCCCTTGGTACCGGGCTGTGGGTCCCTTGGTACCGGGCCGCACAGAAAGAATGAATGAAAAATTAAAATTAAATAAAAAAAATAAAGGCCGGAACGATGTTTTATTGTGAAAAAAGACCGCATACATCCGTCTGTGGTAACCTCAGACGGAACCTCTTGACACATGTCAAGATGTTACGTTACTCTAAAAATGAAACTTAAAAGTCTGTTTAACTTTGCCAGTGTTCTGGATTAAAACCAAGGCAGAGTATCCTGAGATCGCCAAAAAAGCATGAAAACCTGCTTCCATTCCAACATCCTGTCTTTGTGCAGCGGGTTATAAGTTAAGCAGTAGACTGGACTAAAGGTTTAGTTAGCAGTAGAGTCAGTAGACTGGACATAACGAACACAGGGTGTAGCAGTGGTGTGTAGCATGCCGTGAACTTACATTTACGTTGAGATCGGTCGACCAATGACAGTTCTCTCTACAGTCAGAGCTTGCGCAAGAAGGTGGAACGTGAGGGAGATACCATTTCCAAAACGTGTAAGGGGGTAATAACTATTTTCCCGCACGTAGCAAAATCCCGGACGTTTTTGGAATCCCTGCCGGACGCTTTTTTTAGGTCTCGAAAAGAGGACATGTCCGGGAAAAAGAGGACGTCTGGTCACCCTACTATACACCACTGAGTACCTTAAAATTGTACACACACAGTATTTGATTAAATGCACTTTAAAAGTAAAAGTTACGTTCCACTACTGCACATCATTTCCCGCAGGGCACCTGTTTTAAAAAAGCTCAGATAAACCAGGAAGCTACCTGCTGAACATAGTTGAGCATTGAGCATTTTATCTCATGTAGAGCCCAAAACTGTTTGAAAGGAGATTGAATATTGGAATTACATTCATGAGGGGGCCAGAAATTTGACTCCAAAGGAAATCTTATGTTTCTTTCGCTAATTAATAACTCATTAGCCAAAAAACAACATTGGCTCGTGACTTTGAGGCTGTTTATCTGCTAGTTTTGGTGTTCTGCCCCCGAGTGGCAAACATATGTCACTGCAGCTTTACTGAACTTGTTGAATCCTCTCTGCTAGGCGAGCATTGAGGAGAATCAAAGTGGGCACCTCGCAGCCATCGTGGTGCCATTGGTGCTGCTGGTGACGGTTGTTGCCATAGTAATCACATGGCAGCTTCGACGTGAGTATTCTAATGTTATAAACGTAAGTCTGCCAGGATTTTATTTACTTTATTTGATCTTAACTCTCTCTGTTCATATAGGAATAAAACAGAAAAAAGGCACCCTGAACATGTGAGTTGTTTTCGTCACATTTGTTTAGAGAAGTCATTTAAATATAACCGTTATTGCCTCTGCTTGATTGAACATCACGTTTCTTGTTTGCAGGTGGCTGACCAATGAGGTTCTACGTTACAGAGGCGCCGAGTCACTACAAGAGCTGTAAAACTACGAGTTACTTCACATTTTAGCCGACGACAAGAGAAATAAGCAGTAGCCTAGATTACATGTTACGTAATTTGCTAAATAAGGTTATATATATATATATTTCTGTTTATGTCATTGAGGAAAGAAACTTCACCTGCGTGTTGAGTTGATCAAACTAATCAAAAGGAAAACTAATCTTTTTTTCTAAACGCCCAGTAAAGAAGCTCTAATCACAACACCAGTGCAGTGTTAATATGATATCTGCCTTTATTTACAATATTTTCATGTTGCAGCAATTGTTGTTAGTTGTTGTTTCCTCTTTTTCTAACAATATGTATCAGTTTGCATTATAATCACCTTTAACCTTTAAGGTCATTAAATTACTTGTAATCTTTTGATGTGACTTTATAATGAAATAAAACAAATTCCTCCCACGACTAACATATTGTCCAATAGTCACTCGCATGTTACAAATACTGAGGTACTGATGTTGTTCACCAATCCGTCCTTTCAGTTAAACCCAAACACTAAACTGCTTGTTATTTGACAAAACCCCAATGTCTGATGAATAATGAAAGCATCCATTTCAACCCCTCTCACAACCACCACTCGTCCGCCAGTACCCAGTTATAACCACAAGAGGGAGCCAGAGCCCCACCCGTGAGTTGATCTAATACTCTCAAGGCTCACTCAGATCTCTGAGATCTCACCTCATCAGCGGCAGAGTCGTCCTCCGAGACGGGCACGGCAGCCAGCTGGATTTCCATCCATCTGTCCTGTAAATCTCTTAATTGTCCTAATTAAGGAGATGAGGAAGAGGAGGAGATCTGATACCTCTGTGGGGCTCTGAGGCAGCTGCCTGCGAGGGAGTCTCTTACTAATGGGGGATCATAAGGGGGGATACCCAAGCTTGTGTCTCAGTGGGGACTACATGGCACAATAGGGATGTGTAAGAATTGATGTGAATGAATGTTGAAAAAGAGCTTCCGCTGGCTTTTCTACTTGTTTATGTCTCTTTCTAAAGAAGTAGGCTACTGATGAAAGAACTGTTGCTTTTGTTGCTTCTGCATTCGCATGCTAAAGGCTCACACTTCCTGAGAAATGGACTAATTGTCTACAGTGTTGTAAATATGGCTTGATTGATTCTTTTGCAGTGGTAAGCCATCACAAACTCTGATTTGCTGACGCACAAAGCCACAGTGCGCTGTGAGGCCGTGGCCTGTAAACAAAACTCCACCACATCCCTCCTCTCTGGTCCCCTCACTTCCGCTGTCCCCTGTCCTGCTCCCTTCTTGCCTCCTCACTCTGGCTTTGCTAACACAAACACCGGTGCCTTTCTGTTTTGCTGCTTTCCTCCATCTCTCCACCTCACCACCTTCTTCTCCTTTCATCCATCTTCCTGTCTGGTTAAGGCCTGCTGATTACACTGTGTAGAACTTGCATTAACGGAGGAAAAGAGGCAAGGAAGGTTGTGGGAAGCAATGGTTAGGTTACTTTGATGAGGTCACTTTGATTGGCCACACAGCCAAAAACCAGATTACCTCGCAGCCACCTCCACCCCCACTTCTCTTGGACCATGCTGGCCACCCGTAAACCACACAAGGCAACAAACCAGTAGTCAATACAACAAGTTGGGAGACAAATGGAAACGGCTGATCTTGCTTGACAATGTGTCATCGGCCCAACAATTTTGTCACCTCGTTCACAGCCTGGCTGCCTCCCCGTCCGTTTCAAACATCCTCTGAGACCAAACATCCATCAAGGCAACAAAACTACGCTCCTTATGTAAGCCATTAGCCACAGCTGTGTCAGCTGGATCTGGTAAAGGCTTCAGTGTGAGACTGCAGGTGGGAGATTGAGGAAGAAGGGGGGAGTGTATGGTCATAATAATGGCAGTATTAGCGTTGGGGACAGAGTTAGTACTGTAATAAATCATGCACTATGGTTCTGGCCACATCAAGGCACCAGCACTCAGGAAGTGGAGACCCTGAATGGTACCACACACACCAAAGGCTGAGCTCAACAGGAGGGGCTGGTCTGCAGGCCTCATTGCTCCAGAACGGATACACGGTTCTGGGCCTAAGGAGCTGCCAGATGTTGGCCCTTCTGGAGGGCCTTATGAATTTGCGAACAGCAGCGCAGATGAGAGTATTGAACTGAACAGAAATGAAAGGGGCAGTTTGTGAATGTGTGCTGGCCGATATGCTGATGAAAGACACACTAATTGAATCAAATCTTTTCCAAACCCCAAAATACTGCAGCTCAAAGGGAACTTTTCATCTTGTTGGAGCTGCAGCATGCCTGTCAGAATGAAAACAAGTAGCAATCCTAAAATCTGATCCACAAGTTTTGGTCGAACTGGGAAGGAAGATCTGATATTACGGGGACGGCTAAGAAGCTTGTTGAGAACGCTCTAAAAATCACCCAAATATTCTCTCCCTTCAAGATGAGATCTGACGGTGCATTTGTGTGTGTGTGTGTGTGTTGATGTGATCTGATTAGTCGACCTGAGCAGATGGAAGGCAGCGCACATGGTTGAAGGTCAGACATAACAGTTACCATGGAGACATCACCAAGTAGACCAAGTACACCAAGTACACCAAGTACTGCACTGTCGCTTCCCCCGAGGGACCTGCATTAGTCCGTGTGTGTGTGTGTGTGTGTGTGTGTGTGTGTGTGTGTGTGTGTGTGTGTATGTGTCCAGTATAAGAGCATTTGTCATTTTCAATTACCACTATGCAGTGTGCTTTTGAGCATCTGCACAGGCAAAAGATTCATTTTCTGATTATTTCTTACTGCTCCTCAATCCTATAACTGGAGAAATTATTCACAAATTAAATAAAGAATTACAGCATGACGAAACTTAAAAAAAACTTTTGAACAAAATACTTTTTAAAGTTGTCTGAAAAAAATCCAACTGACATTCGCTTGTTTCTAACACAGATGAAAAGAAGATAAATGTAACGGCATGCATATATGATGCATATATAATCTATATTTAACGCGTTGTGCAGATTTACCATTGCACGTTACTATTGAGCATATCTTGAGCGAAGTGGCAATTTTCAACCTTCTCGGAGGTCTAAGTTTCCATAGAAACACACTAGACTTTGTATTGATGTAGCCAGTTTATCAAATGCTGAAAAAAAATCATTTGGCAGCCAGTCATTGAGGACAGAAATAGCTATACTGACATGCTTGTTGCCTCCCTTTGCACACCCATAATCCTTAATGCTTACAGATATTTCCATAAACGTTTGAACATCCAAAACCATATCTTGTACGATTCATATCACACGTCACCTCTCATTCAGGCAGCATTAAGTGTCAGAGCTTTGAACAGAGGCACGGGTCTTAATCTGTTTAAATGTGCTTCCTTCTCTGCGCCACACCACTGACTTTTGCTTTTTTAGACACCTGCCCAGAGGCGAGTTCTCGTACGGAGAGGCGTCAAATTGGAAGACCTCCATCGTCCTGGCAGCTGAACACAGTGGAAGTCTTGGATCTGTTCAGGGGATTGGACCAGCTGAGCTCTGCCATGGAAGACAAGTGGCTGGCGCTGTTGAATGGGAGAAAGAGTGAGGAGGGATGGAGGGAGAGGGGGTAAAGTAGAGGGGGGGGGGGGGGGGGGGGGGGAGGTAATCACATCAGGGGATTAGTGGCTGTTATTAATGGAGGATAAGGCTCTTTGCTGTCACTCTTTCACACACACACACACACATGCACACACATGCACACACAGATGCACACACAGATGCACATATATGCCCTGTCGGTCTGTCTGCCTGTTACACAGCTGCATCTCGTCGTTCGACCTCTGGCCTCCGGCAATGCATTATGATTTTGATTTGTAATATTCTCGCTCCCTACTTCATGAGGGAGAAAAATGATCTGCTCCCGTCTGTAAATCTGTGTGTGTGTGCGCTGGCATGCCACCCCATGAAAGATGGCCATTCAGTGGTGAACAAACAAGACATTTGTCTAAAGTCTTGCATCACCTCAGGGAAGACTCTGTGGAAATGTGCTTTGCCAGGTTATCTTTTCGCTGTAATGTGACTCACAAGAGCCAAACTTCATGGTAAGATTTGAAAAAACAAACAAATCTTTTCTACACCTGTCTGTCATTTGTACCACGTACACTGAAACATGATTTAACAAACTGTTCAGCCTGTTTCTTCACTCTAATGCCTACACACATGAATTAACCATGTGCACATGCGTATGAACACGCATGGCTACTTGGGTTGTGTGTGACACAGTTGAAGAAGCTCTTAAGAGAACGGTGTGGACTTTTTAGTCTTTATAAATCCACACACACAGGCAGATGACAGTCACAATGGTTTTTCAGTGAGAAGATGTATGGGCCGGGCTAAAGAGGCACATTTGCAGGCTCTTTCATCAGTGAGAATTTGCCTCGCAGAGAGCGACAAAGACACCAGCATCCCACCGTGAGCCGCAGACACAGCTGCACCGCAGTTTCATCATCTGAATGGAGTTTCACAGCAGTGGCAAGGAAACCAAAGTCCCCGAGCCCTATAAAAATCACACAAGGACCCTGGAGGTGCAGCGGCATGTCAGAGAAGCTCAGAGGCGACTGAAACAAGTAAATAGACAGAATCCACATGCAGAGTGAGCAAAACTGGAGGGAAGGATGGAGAGAGTTTGAGATGCAGCCATCCGTTCCTTCTGGCCAGGCGGAGGTGGCGATGAAATGTATAATCAGGATTGTGGACTTGATGTCTTGTTCTTACTGCCCTTTTTTTGATAACCTTATACAGTAGATAAAGCAGAGCAACATAACTTGTTGAATTGAGATGTAGTTACTTAAATAAATTGGTACTTTGTTGCACTTTTCTCCAAATAAGTAAACAATGCTAAAAGTACAACTGCCTGCTGTTTTTGGGCTGTGTTTTTTTTAAAGTTGGTCCCTATGAAGAGAGGGAACCAAAGGCCCTGTGGGGATACACACACACACATGCACACACACGCCAATCTCTCTGTCTGTCAGCTCTGTGCTCATAATCACATCATATCCCCTCGCGTTCCCGTGCACACAACCCCCCTGCCTCGCTTCACTGCAGAGGGAGAGAAATGAGAGATCTCTCCAAACGCTCTCTAAGATTAAGGCTTTGTGTTTTACATGTGTTATCGTTGCTTCCCTTCGTTATCCCCCTGCTTTTGTCTCAGCCTCTTCCTCTAATTAGAATCTTGTCCCTTTCATTCCTCCGTGCGCCTTTCTTACACCTGTGAGAGCGAGGAAAGGAAGAGCAAGGAGAGGAGAAGAAGAAGGAGGGAGCGGGTAGGGGAAAGATGAAAAGCCCGCCACACGAAGCGAGTGGCGGAGCGTTGTGGAATGCGGCGTCTGAGGGGAGGATGAAGGCGCTTGTCACGTCTCATCACACAAACGTGTACACACACACACACACACACACACACACACACACACACACACACACACACACACACACACACACAGACGCACACAACCTGGCAGTGGTGCAGCAGAGACACACAGTCCCGCTGAGCCGAGCTTTGAAAAGAAGAAAGTGCAAAGGGAATGAAAAAGAAGAGAGAAGAACAAGCAAGAAGAAGCCACCGTGTTGGATGTTTCATTTTGACCCATATTTGTCCTGACGCATGAATCAAACAGGCGCTGAGAAGCCCAGCGCATCTGTCAAGGCAGGGCGTTAGAGAAAAATATCTAAGCAGATCAACCCGAATGCACACACCGCTGGTGGCATGAACTGCAATTAGGAACGGCAAATAATAATAATAGAATGTATACAATGTTAAGGCAAGTAACCCGAGATGCCGCAGTTTTTTTTTCCCCCTGTGAAATGTGAACTGCTCTAACAAGCATACCATCTTTGCCTCTCGCTCTCTTGCCTTCCCTGTTCCATGCTCCATCGCCCCTCCCCTCTCTCTTCCCTTCCCTCCAGCCAAGTTCAGTGCTGTCTGTCCCCTGGCCCACAGTGTGGCCTCCTTAACTGTTTATGTGCAAGGTGAGGGCAGGCTGGCGCTGCGCCTCTGTGTGCGGTCAGGCCGTGTTTACATCTGTCTGGCCCTGGAGCCTGGAACCAGGAGCTGTGCGCCGCTGCATCCTGGACATCACCCAGAAGACTGTAGCAGGACCCGGGGACCAACTCTCACTCCGGCTCCAACTGTGCAGGAATGCCGGATGAATGGCCTACAGTCTCACAGAGCCATGCATGTCCCTTTGGATAACTGACCCCTTTTTCCTACATTGCTCTGAGATCTTCTTGCTTTTGTCATCTACTGCCTCCAACTATCACTGCGCTCCACACTCTTCCCAGACTTCCCAGTATCTTCACATAAGAGAATCTATAAGGAGCTTTGGCCTGCATGTTAAGAAAACTACAGTCTATCTTTCTCTGATTGAATGTCTATATGTTCGTACTTAGGATTTGTGTGTCAGAGATATGTTTAACATGCACTAATCCGCTAGAAGCAGCAAAGAAGGGAGAGAATTGAATAGCGCTGGTTGCGGTACACGACAAACAGTGTGATCTGCCTTTTGTTTTTGATAGCTGATGAATATGCATGTGGCCCCAGGAGTGACTGCGTTTGGGGTGGGGGCTCAGAGGAGCATGTTAAACAATGGAATTACATCTCTGACATGCATCCACCGCAAGGCTGGGATTAAACACAGCGCAGAGGAAAAAACAGAAAAGAAGGAAGACGGGAAAGAAGGGAAAAGGATAGAGATGGAGAGTGAAGCGATAAAGAACGGATCCGCTGCTTATCTATTGAAGAAATGAGGGCCTCAGGGAGAAGAGGGGAGGAAGGAGATGAGGGAGGGAGGTAGTGGTGGCGAAGAGAGGGAGAGAGCCAGGGAGGCGACGGGGGGAGCTGGTCGTCAATCCGATGTATTTAATTTCTTTTGCTGTTAGTGAATCATCAAGGGGATGATCCAACAGCGGATCAAAAGAACGAGCAGGGGAACGGGGAAAAAAAGCAGATTAATGCAACAGAACAAAGGAGCAGTCTCTCCAAGATGATCGTAACTCCTCATCCTCCATCATCCACTTGCTCTCAGTCCTTCTCTGTCGTCTATCTTTTTTTCTGTTTTTCTTCACACTCAACTTTCATAAATGGTATGAAGCGATGAACAAGACATGAGGGCATTGACGGGAGTTTATCAAGCTGTGGGAACAGGCTTGACACGGGATATTATGGCCCTCTTTCAACGGCGATGAATGATGAAATTTGGTAGCATCTGTTTCATCTTTATTCGCTTCATCTGGTTCATGCCTAGATGGTTAACCTAGTTTTGCGAAAAGGTGTGAACGCTCTTGTGAGACTTGCCCAACGACCCAGCCTCACCGTAACCATCCGAGGTCAATGCCTCACTTCAACTATCTCGTGAGAGTTTTGCAAATCAGGGATTATCATCTAGACATGACCCTTCATCCCTTCATGTGTTCCTTTCATGTACTGTGAGAGGCTTCACATGCTGCAGGCTGACCACTTGTTTAGTCTGAGCTGCAACAACTTTTATGAAAAGCCCACTGGTCAGAGCTGCGGATGTCCAGTTGCCGTGTCCGTTTTTGTTATGAATCCCTCAGTTTGCTTTCATCAGTTTTATCCCAGTACAGCCATAGCATAGTTCCCCTTGAGTGCCGTTGGTTTGAGGCGGTTTCTTTAGTGTTTTCACGTGGTGTTGTTATTGGCCCAGAACTGCTCCATCTGTCTTTCTACCAGTAAGAGGAGAGCAGCACGGGCCATATCGCAGAGGTTTCATCTCCGACTACAACACTGTGGGGAAAGTATTCTGCTCAGCTGTGTGTGTGTGTGTGTGTGTGTGTGTGTGTGTGTGTGTGTGTGTGTGTGTGTGTGTGTGTGTGTGTGTGTGCGCGCGCACCTTGTCAGGTCAGACTTAAAAGTCGCTCTAAAAGACAAACTGGCAGCCAAGATGGTTTGACCGTGTCCAGTTAAAACAAATATAAGAGGCCTCAGTGATGCTGTTATAATCCCATTTTACATCTCACTGCCCCTCCTCCTCCTCCTCCTCCTCCTCCTCCTCCTCTCCCCTTCCAACACTCTCTTTTTCCCTCTCACTTTTTCTCCCTCTCTCTGTCACCTTAGCTGTCACTCTGCCCAAACCACTGCAACTCCCACACAGTTCACCATGAAGCCTCCTCATAACTGCCTGTCTTCTCCAGATGGCAGATTGAGACTGGTGCATGCAAGTGTATCGGTGTGAGTGTGCGTGTATGTGTGCCGTTAAGCCTGGTTTTATTCCCTGCTGTAGTCCCCTCCCCTGACTTTCCCTCCCCCTGTTAAACTAATGAACTGAAGTCTGAAAAAGTCAAGCGATGTCCAGCCAAGCTCACGGATGGTTGACAGTCAATATTGACCCTGGGCTCAATGTCTCTCTGTGGAAACGAAGAATAAGCCCCTCCCCCCTGCATGTCACCTTGACTCACACATGGTAGGACCAAGTTGGCGGCAGAAGCTTGACCCAACAGCCGACCCTGGTCTGGGTATTTTCTCATCCTCCTGCTGGTTAAGAACAGGCCAGGAGAGGGTGAGAATCTGTTCTCAGTTCTGCGAGCCAGCAGTGAGAGATGGATGGGAGTGAGACATTGTCACTGATGCTTAAGTTTGAAGGTGCATCGTTAACTGATCTTTGCCAAGCGACTACTACAAAGCAATCCTCGTGCTCATGTACCGTAAAGCTCAGCTTCAGTTCTGAGAGTTTACGTGTCTGGAAAGAGAAAGTATAAAAGTATTGTACGTGCGTGCAGTGATGTATCAGTGTGCCGCTGTGTACTTGCTTTTGTGTGTTTGTCAGCACAAACACCTAACATTGAAGGAGACAAGCTGCCTCCTGACAGTTATTTGCTAGTTTTGGTCTCTCTGTGCTCTGTCTAACTTTCTGTCTCTCTTCCTCTCCCCAAATTACCCCTGGAGGACTGAGCGAGGGTAAACACAACCGCTGAGAAAAAGGCTCTTGTTATTGTGAGTAGCTTCCCTCTCTGTCTTTCCCTCCTCTGTTTATCTGTGTGGCTCGTATGATTCCCTATTTGTCAGCCATCTGGGTTCTATAGAGACTGCGTGTATGCTTTTTATGTATTTGCCACACAGAGTCAAGTAAGCATTGTGCGGAAGCTTTACATCCCAGAGACACGCAATACACATTCTGATTTAAATCCAGAGAAGCGTTTGTTACAGCTGGGTCAGCTGCTCTGTCAGTGCATTACAGAGAAAATTACACCATTGCAAGAATGAAAGCGCCGGTCCTCAGAGGGCTTGGGAAGGGGCGACTGCGCATGTGAGCGTAGGAGTTTGATATTACATGAAATAATTTCGAGTTCCATCAATTATCCAGCTCATTGGCCGAGGTGAGATGCCACCAGCTTGAGCATCGAGGTTTTAGCCTCACTCAGGAGACTGAACTGATACTAAGTGATTTATTCATGACACCTCATCTCCATCTCTTTCACTCTCTTCTGAATATGAGCTGCCTTTGGGATAAAGAATTCTTGGTTTGCCTGATTGTGAAGAACCCCACTGCTTTCAGACAGGTTGATGATGGATAGATGGATAGATGGATAGAAGGATACATATACAGACAGAAAGTAAGAAGGATAGAACATCTGAGGTTGCTACAGCCAAGCATATGTCAGGCATGCATGATCACTCACATACCCCATAATCACAGATGTCCTTGGTTTTCATCAAAGCCCTTAATTTTCACTGTTCACATCTTACCCCCACCCCCATCTCAGTCTCACACAGCGCACCTGCACTCAATATGAGCCCCCTCCACATCACACACACACACACACACACACACACACACACACACACACACACACACACACACACACACAGTTTGCAGGACCTGCTCATGAGCTCCAAAGTGGCCCTCAGCCTCGTCACTACTGTGTCACGTGTCCACCAACAGGCATTACACTAGAGAGACCCCTCCTACACCCACCTTCTTCTCTTTCATTCAACCTGGAGTTTCATTACCACAGGATATCCTGAACATTTTACATTTCCTTCAGTTGTGCAGCAGATGTGCTTGACTGGCACAAAGTGAAAGAGAGGGAGAGCTGGAAATACTCCCAATCGACCAATGAAAAAGTAGCCAGCTACCAGTTCACATTCATGTTCTTCCTCTTTTCTCTTCACATTAACTGGCATGTCTGTTCACTTCCGCTCTGCCGCATCCCCAAGGTGACGGCTGGCTTGTGCTACTGTGGCTCATGCCTAAAGGCGAATGGGCCCTCTTCCCTTTGTGGCCAGAGGCCGTCCCCCCAATTGATTCTGACCAAACCTCATCCCCATGTTTCTTTGATGAGTTCTGTCCAGATTAGTTAGCGTGAGTTACTCTCCATCTCGATCAAAGTTTTCCCCAAAGCCGAGGAACATAGAGAGGCACTCTTGTGATAACCACTGAACATACCTTTCAGTGTTAACATCTGGTGCAAGCCAAGTTTTTTCTTGATATACTGTGGAATCTTGGAAATCCCAAATACATTTATATCTTGTTTCTAACGCTCAAATCTGAGCACACACATGCACACAATCCCAACCCCTTTACACTCTACTTAAAATATCATTTGTTTACGCCCCCCACCAAAAAGTCCCAATGTGATGGAATGCGCAGGGAAAAGCACTCTGAAGCCCCAGTGTGTTTGCAACCCTATAAATAAAGGTGGCGGTGGGGAATGTGGTTGACCATAATTACACAAGGCGAGGCGCGCTCTCTGTTTGTCTGTCTGCTGGTCCCCTCACCAGTCATCGCCACTCCCATCCAGATCCAAACACACACACACACACACACACACACACACACACACACACACACACACAAATCCAGAAAAAAAAGTTTTTGTACATCTGTCTGGACTTTAAAACACATTGTGACTGCTGAAAGTCTATTACATAATTCAAGTATTTAAACAAACAACATTTCTTAGGCTTCTACCATCTTCTTTATAGCTGTACCGCCTAAAATAATCACTTTGGATTTGTGTGTGTCATACTTTGGTGGTTTTTCTAATGCGTGTGTCCGTGATTGATTAGATTTTTATTGTTTTAGCTTGTAAACCGTTGGTTGGAGAAATTTAGTTTTTATATCTTGAGTGTCCCAGCTGTTCAATGACTGTTGAGTTTCCAAAACATTGTAGTGGAACTACATCCCCCCCCCCCCCCAACCCCCCAGTTCAAAAGCCGCACTCAGTCATACCTGGTTAGAGTACAAGACTCTCTGTTTTTAGTCCTTTTAGTCCACTGTGTGTATTTTCATCTATGTTCACATGCTAAATCTCCATCTGGCCGCTGTGAAATGAAGTTCACAGCATTGGAGTTGAGATGTAAACACACATTCACACAGTGTTCTCTTTCTCGCTGAGCTGCAGAGACAGACATTTACCAAACTGTGCTGTATGTCGCATATCTGTACCAGCCAAGATTGGTGTGTGTGAACGTGCACCTGCGTGTGTGTGTGAATGTGTGTAAGTGCACACAGGCAGGAACGTGTTCATACATCAGCCAAGATGTTCTTTCTTACACATGGAGAGGAGCTGTTTTAAGCAGCCAGAATAACGCTGTAATTTCTATACTCTCAGCTGCATGGTACAATTTGTTCCAAAGCACTTGCCTTGCTGTACAAATCACAGCCAGGCAGCCAACTATAGCTAGCTAAGTCTATTACCATCAACAGGCCAACTGCCAAGACAAGAAACACATCCAACAGTTTTAATACCTTGTTTTCACACAAGCAGTTTCTCACTCCAGCTTATAAAAGCCAAATGACAAAAAACAATAGCATGTACAAGAAAACCAGCCTTTTTTTGGTGTAAACTAAAGTCTTCTTAAGGCTGGTGTTATTGCAGCAGGCCAATGGTCCCTGTTCCCCCACCCTCTTTGTCTACTAGCGGTTTGGCACAAGAAGCGTGCAGTCTGGGCAGACTGGATAGATAGAGCTTGGTCAGGGTTAGATGTTTTTATGTTGTTGCACTGAACCATGTGAATACAATGCTTTGTCCAGTTCGGCTATTGTGTGAAAAATTCCTAATCACACCTTGTGTTTGCTTCAGGATTCCTTGCACACTGAATGTTGAGAGTTGGATGGTTTCCCCCACAGTGGGCAAAGATGGAGATTGCTGAAAAGCGTCAGGTTAGTGTGATTACTTTCCCCTCATCTCTCTAGTCCATTTATCTCAGATGTACTCTGAAGCAGAACAGCAGTAATGTATTTTAATTAGTGCTGTCAAACGATTAAAATATTTAATCGCGATTAATCACATTTATGTCATAGTTAACTCGCGATTAATCGCAATTAATCGCATTTTTTTTTTTGGGGCATTTTAATGCTCTTATCAACATGAAAAAGTGGATTGGCTTGCTTTATTTTATTGAAAAACAACTGCCAAACAGGGCGGTACAAAATAAAATTACTGCACATTTTCAGGTAAACAAGGGTTTACAAAATAAAATTATAGAGTGCACCAGGCATGAAAACGGGTCAGGGGTGAAAAAGGTGAGAAGGATATTACCCCTCTAGGGGGGTCCGGGGGCATTACATATTTTAAAGCATCAATCTGATGCATTTTGAGATGCATTTTTTGCCAACCTGGGGAGAGCTGGAGAAACTTAACTTCAGCCATGAGTCAAAAATTATTATGGCCTCCTTACTAAGTATTATGCGAGCCATTTCATGCCAGCCTGTCACTGGGTCTAACATTTACAGTATATGAGGCACAATGTGGTAAGGGAGAGCATGGCTGCCTTTGTTAGCATCATTTATATATTTGATGCAGAGAATGCATCTGGCGAATCCCTGCCTGTTGATTTTGGAGAATACATCTCCTAGATGAAAGGACACCTCTTGCCCTTTTATTGAGACCTTGCCTTCCAGTTTTAGCCACGATCAGTTCCAGCTGCATTTCAATCCAGCATCCAGCTGTTTAACAATGGCTGCATCCTTCTCCCCTAACACACTCATTCTGCTCACCGTTCATTCATTTCAAACCGTAACGTTAGCCTAGCTTCCAAGCCCAAACGGCGTGCCTATTGTTTTGCTTCCGGTTGAGCTACATCCGGCGTGGTGCTCGCGGCAACGGGTCCCGTTGCCGATTCTGCTGAGACTCGGCATGAATAACGCCCCAGAATCGGACAGAATACACTGGCCCGATTCCGGTGGCCGTCACTGCCGTCACTCGGCCGTAATTGAAACTAACCTGGGGCCAGCACTGGCCTGAAGCCGGCACTACAGAAAACACGTCGCCAGGGTCCGGTTGCTGACTCAGCGAAGTCTCAGAATGACGCCCCAGAATCGAGTTGAATATATTCATCATGACACAAAAACAATACTTTACTTACTAAATTAAGCCTATCAAGATCCCATTGTTTGGTAACACAAGCAGTCCAACAAATGCCAAATAAGATAACATTTTATATATAATAATATATGATAAGAAAATATTGTTCATTATAATACAATAAAATAAGACACGTAGACCAAAACGTACACCCCTCACAGTTATTGTTTTAAATGGTTCTGTCTTATGATTAAAGTTATTTGATTGATTTACTATTTTTTTCATTCATACGCATATCAGGAAAGGTGCGATGTTGGTCTTAAATTTCATTTAAAGTGGTCTTGAAAAGGTCTTAAAAAGTCTTAAATTTGAGATGAAAAATCCTGGGGGTACCCTGCACACAGCACACACACTTCGAAGTCTTCCTATGCACCATTGGGCCTCGTAGCATTAAACATTCAGGAGAAACAAATGAAAGGCTCTCTTAAAAGCTCTAACCAATAGGCTTTTACAAGCCTGCAAGGCTGCATTCGAATAAAAACCAAGACGAAAGTGGTCTAGACAGCAGGAAATCCAACTTTGAAAGAATACAACAACTGAAGTTAAATGTTTTCCCTTTTGGTGGCGGTGAATGCATTGTAGTGTACCATATAGTATTTATATATATATATATATATATATATATATATATATATATATATATATATATATATATACTCATTTGGTTTATTACTTTCAGAAATTGAGTTGGTGCCACTAAGATGCAATATTCAGATCTTAAGGGGGCTGCTTCAGAGTGGCTGGTCGGCCATAAAGACAGAGAGTGAATGATGAAGAGTTTGCAGAGCTTTTGATGAACGGTAATGTATCATCACATACTTTAACTGTCTCCATCACTAAGGATCAACTCCAGTTACCCCAAGCAGGGGCAATGACACATTTCACCAGGGAAATGTAGGAAAATATGAAATTCCTCACTGGTTTTGGTTGAGAAACGACATTAGTGTTGGACAGTAAATCAACAGTATCCAGAGGTGTCTGCTCATCTGTCTGTAGGCCTGCCTGTCTGTCTGTCTGTTTCCGCATGGTGTCCCCTAGGTGTCACTAGAGATGTTTATGGACCAGACTAGGCTGACTTATCTGGGAGTGTGTGTTCAAAGTGTGCGTCCACGCGTGTGTGAAAAGTGAAGCTGCAGCTTCTCCTGTGCACTGACAGCCTCAATCCAGTTGCCGTGGTGATATCTTCTCCCAGGTGCATCAGTAACATGCACACAAACACACACTCCGTCTCTCTCCTTCTCTCAGACACACAAAGGGACACACACCTCTGTCTCTCAGGAGTCGGCTCACATGCCTCGACACCCACAGCTGGCTGTTTGTGCCCTTCCCTCCAGTAGCTTAGACAACCATCATTAACACCAATGTCCCTGTGCTGCGACTAGTGTTAGCTCCTCCGTGTCACTCTCTCTCCCAGCACCGTGCACCGTTCACCCCGCTTTTCCGCAGGTGTCCAACCCCCCACCACCACCCACACCACCCACACCACCCACTGCGCACTCGCTAATGAGAGTGAAAATGAGAACAATGGGGAGAGGAGCGCGGGGCCCGCCAGCTCATCTGGGCTCCGTTGATCTTGTTAATTGCGTCCGTGGACGCGCTCCGCTCCCTTTGAAGTGTGTCTGAAGAGCCCGCTTCAGAGACTGGCAATTACCGCACATCATGTAATTGCTGCAAGACAGGCAGCCATATGAGAGAACTCATGTTACTGTATGTGTGCGTCGGGGTGTGTGGGTACTGTATATGTCGACAATGTGTGCACGTGAAAGTGACAGAGAAAGAAAGAAAGAAATAGTCTGATGATGGCGAGGCCTTCCAAGGTGTTGCAACAGCGTGCCAAGTAATGTACTGTCGAACCACAACACCTTCAGAACAAAATCTTAACAGCTTTGATGCTACAGGCAGCTGCATTTTGTAAAATGCCTATTGACCACTTTGTTAAAATCATTTGCGCAGATCAAAAGATTTTTTTCTCTTTAGGAATTTAATTAATTTGTTTATTCTCGCAATGTACCATTGCTGTGGTTTTAAGAGGAGGCGTCCCTGTTTACCTCCTCTTCTGCTTATAAATGTTTCGAGGTCAGTGGAGCTTTGTGATTCTTTGTGGCGGGAGTGTTGTGTCTCTTCAAAGGCCACGTAAAGTCCCTTTTTATTGGTTTCATCCATTGCCTTTGTAGACTGAAACAAGTTTTCTCTAGTTTCCTTTTGTCATGTCACATGTTGCCACAAACTATCCAGGCAGTACTGCTAAGATGCGTTTACAAGGCATCACTTGGCAAAGAAGGAGAGTGTGAGAGGACGTCACATAATAGCTGTGATCAGGATCACAGACCTTAAAACAGTACTATATAGGGAAGTATCAGTGCTTAATGGTAAACGGCCTGATTATTAAGCCGCTGCTAGAAGTATTGTGCTCAGCTCAGTAAACTAGTGGATGAGAAGTGGATGAATGTCCTTCCCCTCTTTCACAATCAAATCATGCCCAATAAAATGATTCTATTTATCCATCCATCCATCAATACTGTTTACAGTAATGGATTTCAGAAGAAAAAGACCCCACTGTTCTGTACAAAAGACCCAGTTGTTATACACTGCCAACCTGCTCTGAGCTGCAAAACCTCTCACTCGCCCCCCTTTGCCATAAATCAGATAATGTAACAGTGGCACGCTGCTGTGCTTTATGAGAGAGATAGAGATACAGCGAAGCAACCCGGTGCTCCCACTCCCACGTCTGAATACAATTGAAAGTGGTACAGATGAAATGTACCACTCGGGGCTAACTACAGCTGCAAGATAAATACTGTGTCACATACTGCTGCGGTGGCAGACAGGGATTTGTCTCTGTGTGATAGACCAAGAGTGTGCACGTTAGCAAATGCGCTCACGCACAACAGCCTGTTTGTGTGTGTGTGGACCATCATATATTGGCGTGTGATGGCGCTTGTAACTGACTGATAGAAGGGCCTGGTCGTAGCATATTCACAAATATAGTTTTTCTCCTTTGTAGCAATGAAACAATTGTTGTACAGTAGAGTAGGTCAGTGTTCCAGCATTCACTTGTTATCTTCAGATAAATAATAATTACAATCGGGCATATAATCAAGTAATCAAGACTAACAAGAAGCTCTGTGCGACTGTACCTAGCCACAGTAATGCTTTAAGCTATATGCTAACACTTCTTAGTTTAGCATGTTAGCATTATATATTTACCTTTTAGCATTAAACACAAATTACAGCTTTTACAACAATTGTTGCCGGTATTTGGTCATAAAAAACAAAGTATTTGAAACTCCTAATTTTGACCTGATGTTGGCGTTAAAAAAATGAATGCATCACAAAATGTATTACACTAGGGTGACCAGACGTCCTCTTTTTCCCGGACATGTCCTCTTTTCGAGACCTAAAAAAAGCGTCCGGCAGGGATTCGAAAAACGTCCGGGATTTTGCTACCCCCTTACAAGTTTTGGAAATGGTATCTCCCTCACGTTCCACCTTCTTGCGCAAGCTCTGACTGTAGAGAGAACTGTCATTGGTCGACCGATCTCAACGTAAATGTAAGTTCACGGCATGCTTATACATTACTAACCCCCCCCCCCCGCGACGAAGTGTCCTCTTTTTCACAAACTCAAATCTGGTCACCGTAATTACACGTCATCCTGAAGGGCTCTTAACTGAAATCAATGTTCATGGCAATCGATCCAATAGTTGTTGCGACATTTCACTCACTCGCTAAACCACAAATGTCAATCTCAAATTTGCGAATTTGCCCATTTTGGGACTAATAGAGGATTATCTTATCTTAACTTATGCTGATGATGAAGTCAGGAGAACACCAAAGTCAGTCAGCTTCATCCTCTGGGGACCATACATGTGGAACCATACTGCTATAGCTTGACTGAAAAGTATATTTCCAGCAGCAATTTCTCACAGTCTATGAGCAGAAACTGTTGGTGCCAACCAGTGAATGACATTAAGGAAAGAAGACGGAAACATGGCCAATCAATAATAATAACACCTGGGTGTGGTTCTGTGTCATATACACAGCCCCAAGTTTCGACATTTTGAATATATGTAGAATTAAGAAGAGGAAGTAACTTAGAGTATAAACAATCAACATGTTTTATTGTATATCTTTCAAGTTAATGAAAGTGCAGTGAAACTCCCACGAACTTTAGAAGTTGGTCTCAAAACAAGCCTTGTTAGACAGTTCCACAGGTGGGCGGCAGTTTAGCCAAAACAAGTTTCTCCGTATATTATGGTTATGTTATAGACAGTTTGTATACATGTTCCACCCTGACCTGTGGTGTTATAATACATTTGCTAGTCCGTAAAACTGTCTAACAGTCGACTGGAAAGGGCAGGATGAGGTTAACTGCTCCATTAACACAGTAGGCCCTCCTGAGATATTCTCTAAAGATACATAGAACAGAGAAGTAGAAAGAGACAGAAACTTTATACTTTACACACAATAATATACTGCAGATGGGTTAAATATTGTAACTGTGTTGCAACGTGCTGCATTATTTTGCAAGTAGATGGACCAGCGTAACATAATGTTACACACACACACACACACACACACACACACACACACACACACACACACACACACACACACACACACACACACGCACATACGCACACACACACACCTAGCAAGAGGGTAAGGGAAAAAAAGGATTGTACTGAGGCAGCTTGCCGAAGGGCAGCCTGCCAAAAGAGTGGGAGAGAGAGAGAGAGAGAGAGAGAGAGAGAGAGAGAGAGAGAGAGAGAGAGAGAGAGAGAGAGAGAGAGAGAGAGAGAGAGAGGGCAGGAAAGTCCTTACATAGCCCACAGGAAGAGCTGTGTCAGGGCAGGAAGCTCCTTGTTTGGGCATGGAGGTTTCCTGGCTGCCTAGAAGACTGACATTTCCTCTACTTGTTGGCTTCTGGAGAGGGGATCACATGAAGGCTTGAGGGAGGCTGCAGAGGTGGTGGTGGGCCGCCGGTCGGGCTGGGCTGGGCCCGCTCTCTGGTTTCAGCTCCAGCGCTCCCTCCCTCTGTTCTGCTTCGCTCTCTGTACAGCCTGCAGCTAGTGGCTTATTGCCGTAGCAGCAGTGTTGTATAAAGTACCCAAAAGCCGTACTTGAGTATAAAAGTAAAGATACCTTACTGGAAAATTACTCCAGTAAAAGTAAAAGTCACCTATTAAAATACTACTTGAGTAAAAGTCTTAAAGTATCTGATATTTTCTGTACTTAAGTATCAAAAGTATTTTTCTGATATAAAATGTACTTAAGTATTGAAAGTAAAAGTACAAGTACATGCTTTTAATAAAAAAGCAATGGGTCAGAATTTTGAGAATTATGAAGTTTATTCTTTTAAGTGCTGTGGTCACCGTGACCAAGGACAAGGAGTTGTGTTGATAAAATAACCATATATATTATGTTCAACATAATATATTGTACCTAAGTATACTTTTGCATCTACTGTGAACTTATCATCGTAATTCTCCAAAAAGCAATATGACACTATGAAGGAGTTGTAACAGTGTGGTTATAAGTATGCTCATTCTGCCCGGTAACGGTCCGTGGGTCCCTTGATACCAGGCCCCTTGGTACTGGGCCGCACAGAAAGAATGAATGAAACATGTAAATTAAATTTAAAAAGTCCGGAAAAATGTTTTATTGTGAAAAATGACCAGATACATCCGTCTGTGGTAACCTCAGACGGAACCTCTTGACACATGTCAATATGTCACGTTACCCTAAAAATGAAACTTAAATCTGTTTCAACTCTGCCGGTGTTCTGGATTAAAACCAAGGCAAAGTATCCTGAGATCGCCAAAAAAGCATGAAAACCTGCTTTCATTTCAACATCCTGTCTTTGTGCAGCGCGTTATAAGTTAAGCAGTAGACTGGACTAAAGGTTTAGTTAGCAGTAGACTGGACATAACGAACACACGTCAGGTGTCGTTGTCTCCTGTCTCTCCGAGGTCGGACCCGGTCCGTGACAGTTTGGTCTTCACGTTACCGGCCCGTGACGCATAAAGGTTTGGGAGCGCTGGACTAGAGGATGTAGAGGCTAATGCAGAATATTGTGATTCGCAAAACCTGCTTCGTGGAGTCTGTGTTCCACCACAGTCCCGGATGTGTTTTTTCTTTTCTTTCTAAAGATAGATTTGATTTTGTAGCGAGTAACGAAGGTTTCATGGGAAATGTATCGGAGTAAAAGTATCAGTTTTCTTTGCAAAATGTAGTGAAGTAAAAGTTAAAGTAAACAGAAATATAAATAGTAAAGTAGAGTACATATATCCCAAAAAACTACTTAAGTACAGTAACGAAGTATTTCTACTTCGTTACTATACACCACTGCGTAGCAGACACTTCACAAGGCATTCTCTGGGTCGATGACATACAATATACCACTGTGCAGTCTATAATGTAACATGACACGTGTTGCTCTATTAGCATAATGATGTATTTACGGCATAGATCATAAGGGAGCTGAGACAGAATGGTGAACATGTGGATTGGATCTGCTTCTAACAATGTGTTACTATGACAGTTGTGACAACACATTTGCATTCACTGTCTTATGTATTCAAGATTTGGTCTGTTGGTCCACCACTTTCGTTCAGACTGAATATCTTATCGTCTATTGGATGAATTGCCTTGACATTTGATCCAGAAATACATGGATATCCAGAGGGTGAATCCTATGACTATACATTTTTTATTTGTCCATATTTTGGTTAATGACCTAATGGGCTTCAAAACTAATAATAACCATCAGTTTTAGCTGAATGTTAGAATGCTAACATGCAAAAATAAACTGGTGAACATGGTAAACAATATAGGCTACTTGCTTAGTATTAGCATGTTACCATGTTAGCATGATAGCATGATAGCATGAGCATTCCGCAGCACTGTCCCTAAGTAGGTACAGCTGCAACATGGCTGTAGACTCTTTGTCTCAGTCAAGATTGAGTTAAACAGTTTTGCTTTAGCCAACCTAAATATTTTTGATTTAAAGTCCATCTTAAATAATACAAAATGTGGTCTCTACACCTTGCACATCTGCTCTGTTAATGACATGTTACTTGTGTTCAGAACAAAATCAGAGATCAGAGAGAAGTCATATATCATATATTTATTGATTTCATAATGGCACCCCACAGCCGAAGGAATCTTGCATAAAGCAGTAGCCTCAGCTAGCGTAAGTAGGCAGAGCAGACACGTGTGCCGATGACATGTGACTACAGCACAAGCTGGTTTAGTTCGTCTCTCGTGTAACAACGACACTGTGGCAGCCGGACTTTATTCTGCAATACTAAAGTTGTGAAGCAGGCGGCCATATTAAGTTAGATTTTATAGAAGTACTTCTCACTTGATTTATTACCTCAGTAAACATTGTAGACATACGTTTATGGTCTCAATCACTAGTTTCAAGTCTCCTTCAAAACAGCATGATGTTCATGTAGTAAATGATTGTTCCATTTCGAGTAAAATAGATCATAAAGCAGGGTATGCTTCAGGGCGGGTCGACCTTGTGATTGACAGGTCACTGACAGGTCCACAGCGTTGTCGGTTCTGGAGGTTGTCTTTGTTTTCATCATAGAACTTGAACCCTTTTTCAGTTCATGAAAGTTATTTGTAACATTTTGGTTGCCTAAAAATGTATTGTTCAAGTTGTATTAAGCTCCACCCTCTTGTTTCCGGTCTGGTTGCAAAAAACAAAATGGTGAAGGCCAAAGACCAAGACAGTGGCAGACAAAATGCCGAACTCAAAAACGTTGTCCACAAACTGGTGAGGTCACAATGGCCATGCCCACTTCTTAAAGACAGTCTCTGTATGAAGTCATTTAGCCTCATTAGTTAGTGGGAAAGGCCTGTTTATTCTCCTATAATGTTATTTATAATGTATGTTCCTATATAAAGGAAAGCAATTCTAATTTCCTTTTGAAGTGCTTGCTGCTGTGTTGTATTTTGAGCTCTGACATTCAAAGTGCATCCTGCTTTTATTTAATTTGCAGCAAAGTCCAGAAAGACATCTGCTTGTTGTGTTTCAGCTCTTCTGTGATGCTGGTGACCTGGTCGCTCTCTTCCTCACTCTGCCTTTTCTGGCGATGTGTGAATGGCTGCCAAAAACTCAAACCCAGACACTTCTCCGTCAATTGCTGAAACCTTGTTGGCAGCTCATGCATCATTGCTTATTGATCGTCCATCTGTGCATTTGTGTTGACAATAAACTTCCACTGCTCCCAGAGAGACAGGCAAACAGATAGACAGATAGATAGACGGGCAGATGTTTCCTGGTGAGTGAGTGCTACAATCAGACATAAATCTGTAAAGTGACAAGTTATGTCCTGCACCCGCTCTCTCTCTCTCTCTCTCTCTCTCACTCACACTCTCACTCTCTCACTCTCTCTCTCACTCTCTCACACTCTCTCACTCTCTCTCTCACACACACACACACACACACACACACACACACACACACACACGCAGCAGAATGAAGAAAAGGAATTAAAAGAGAGAGGATGGACAGTAGACAGACAGCAGGGTGTGAAATACAGTCCTAGACACAAACAATCACAAATATACACACGTGCCCACACACATTTAGACACACTGACATCCACACCTCAACATGGCACGCACACTTGTGTTTTTCTTGCTGTCATGTCTCTGGGTGATTACCTCATAATACACAGCAGTAGAGCCCTGCTGCTGCTTCATAGCATCACTAGCAAGGTGTGAGTGAGCGGTGATGGTGGTGTTTGTGGCTGCCAGGGAAAGTGGCAAAAGATGTGTGTGTGTGTGTGTGTGTGTGTGTGTGTGTGTGTGTGTGTGTGTGCATGTGTGTTTGTCGGACGGCTTTAAGCCTGGAAGCCATGAGCTGAGTTTTATAGGTAGAACATTGTTAAGCATGTCTGGATGTACAAATATATGTGTCCTGGGCCTCACTGAAAGTGTTTGATGAGAAAGAAACTGAGACAAATAAGAGCAATAATGTATGTTAAAGATAAAAGCCAGACAGAAGGATGTAAAAGTGCACACAGGAAGATGTATGAGGTGTATTTGGGAACAACGCAGTGAGTAAACAATCATTAATTTAACTGCAATTTCTCCTCATTTTACTGCTTTTGAGAAAGAGAGCCCTTCATTCCCATCCTCACAGCAACATTTAGCCCACTGGTCTGGATAAAATAACAGAATAGGGCTAGGGTCATTACTCACAATGGAGGACTCTATTAAGCGGCGGCATACAGAGCTAAAGGCACACACACACACACACACACACACACACACACACACACACACACACACACACACACACACCCTGAGGTGAGAGAGAGCAGAGTGTGTGTGTGTGTGCATGTGCACAGGTCAAATGTGTGAATTATACTTAACTGCAGGGATATTTCCGAGCTTCAAAAAAGCATGCGCACACACAAGCTATGCGCACACTCTTTGTAATCTAGTACCATTACTGGCGGCTTCACGTACATTAGAGGATGAAAATGATGGAGGCCAGGAGGAGACAGGGCCGCTGAAGGGGTAATTTTACTGAGGGGGCATCTGAGGTATTTATAGCCAAACGATTGAAGCGTTAGAAGCGAGTTCATGATCTGATCATAGATGTCTCCTAATGGAAACAGGATAGGCAGCATACAGTAATGCACAGCGTACCGTAAGCTGGATGGTTGAATATAGAAAACTTTGCTTGCCTCACCTTGTCAAAGCATTTCTGTGCTGAGCCAAAATTTTCCCGGGTTAAAGTTGGGTTATAGCTGTGGTCAGGGCTCATGACTTCACTTTGGCAGTAATAACCTGTCAACTGTTCCACATTAGGAAGCGTAAAAAGCCTACATACACACTTGACAGAGCTGACAGATGCTGACATGCCACTGCATGCAGTCACAGGCCCTAAATGAGGACCCGTCGGTGTGGATGTGACAGAGATGTGGCTGTGCTCGGCTCGCCACAGCACACACTGTTAACTAGCTGTTAGTGAGGCAGACAAGAGAGAGAGAGAGAGAGAGAGAGAGAGAGAGAGAGAGGATAAATTGTCAGTAGATAATTTGTCAGTAAATTAGGTTACATAAAGTACTGGTTCGACATTTTGGGAAATACTGTTTTTGCTTTCTTTCTGAGAAATAGATGAGAAGACTGATTGCATTCTCATCTGTGTGAATATATATGAAGTGGTGGATTTTGTCACCGTGGACCGAGCCAGCTAGCCTTTCAGTATTGATATTGAAGCAAAGCTAACTAACAGACATGACAGTCTGTGACAGTATCAATCTTCACCTAACTGCAGGCAAGTTAGCCAATCCCAAAATGTTTAACTATTCCTTCAAACATTTGAGTGCTGACCCAAAAGTCTACTCTTTATATAAAGCAAGTTGATATAAACCATTTGTATGTGTGTGTATGTGTGTGTGTGTGTGTGTGTGTGTGTGTGTGTGTGTGTGTGTGTGTGTGTGTGTGTGTGCTGGTGGACGACAGAAGCACCCAGCAGGTATCCTGGCCGCTCCCACTCTCCTGCTCCCCAGGCGCAGCACACTGATGACATCAGCTGGTGTGAAAGGGGCCATTAGTTCCACCTCATCATCGTGGGACAAATATAGCAGTGCAAGGCTTTCATCAGACGTGGAGGACAGCTGTATTGAGGGGGCGGGAAAGGAAACCTGGCCAGATGATGATACACATTCACTGTATCCCTCCTCCCGAAATCTCACTTCTCCCACTCCCTCGCGATCATGCTGTCACCCCTGAGACTGATAACACCTTATGGTTGCAGCATATAGGCACACGTGGCATAGACAGGCACACATGCATATACATATATATACTGTCCACACAGGAATCTCCTATTTTTTGTATGTGATTATGGTTCAGCCTTTAAATGAGGATTAACAGCAGCAGGATGACAAGCGCTGCTTTTGTAATACCTGGTGCTGCCTTATGAAAGCAGAGCAGCGACAGCACACAGTAGCATTGTCAGTGTAAGCCAACACTATAAAACACCAAGACAAAGGATGTTTCTTGCCACCGCTATTACTCCTGATTCTATTATCTTTGGCCTCGAACCAGTGAGATTGTTTTTCTTCTTTCAGTTGTGTGACTAAAGCTTAATTTCTGTTGCAGATTACATTATTATTGCCCACTGGTATTATCCAATAAGAGAGTGATAGACTATTTTTGGCAGTACATGGACAAAATACTGATTAAGTTGAAGTCAGGGCATTTGTACTGAGGAAAAGTGCACTGGCAGGATTGTATGTTTGAGTGTGTGTGCATCTCAGAACAGGTGGCTGTGGTGATGGATCAGACACCTGGCCTCCGCCTTTTGAATGACAGGTGGTGAAGTCACTGCAGGGCACATCTGGGGGGGGGGGGGGGGTCTCTGTCTCTCTCCCTCAGCTTTTGATGTATCAGAGTAAGGAAGCCCTGCTCTGACCACAATCATTACATTGATTTACCAATCCTGGAGATTTATTCAATCCCTAACCACAACCGCTCACTCTAACCCTAAACCAAGTCTTCACTCTAAAATATAAAGATTTATGTTCCGGGGACGTGCATTTTATCTCCATAAGGAAGGCGAGTCCCAACAATGTGACTTTTATGTCCCCACAAGCAAGTAAAACACACACACACACACACACACACACACACACACACAAGAAAAGCTCTCACCTCTAATCTGGGCAGATGTGAGAACTGGGTGGTTGTTCTGAACTCTTGAACTACAGTTCAAGCAAAACCAGTGAACCTGAAATGGATTTATTCTGCTTCATGTAGAATAAACTGGATCATAGAAACAGAACAGTACGGTATTACTAATGGACCTAACGGTGGCCAATCTATTACTATTCATAAAAATGTACTCTAATATGTTTATGATTGTTTTGGTTGAATTATTTAGGAATTGATGTTTTGCTCAGTGCTGTTATAAGCCTCTAATTTGCAGTAGGAAGCCATCTGCTGCAGAACATGCACCCCTCTGATGAAAACAGACAAGTCTCTGAGAGGCATGACTGCATTTATTTACCCAGGCTCAGAGACCCTGCTCAGGGATTGCATATGATAGTCAGACTCACAGACAGAAAAGAAAAACAATTCGAGCCCACTTACTAGCCTTAACACATAAAGACGTATGAGGGCCTGTTTGCATTTCAGAGCCACCCAGGTGCCTTTTGTGAAGCTGTAGTGTGCTTGATGCTGAGTTGAAGAGGTGTCATATTTGGAGGTACTTAAGCATGCACTGTTTTGTTGTCTGTTCAAAGCCATGTACTTCAAACAAGCATGGCTTATTAAGTAGAGCTAAAGTTGCCAGGACACCTGTAGATTATTGTCGAAGTGATACGTCAAAAATCTCTTTTGTGTGCCACAAATAATTTCAAAGATGCTTGCAAGTTGTGCTGCTCTTACATCTGGTGTGTTTTGAACAGGTACACAGCTGACACACATGCATAAGACTCCCACATCTTAACCTAGAAATGGAGAGCAAATCTGTGACATCTTGATCATCTTTTATGTGTTTGTGTGTGCAAAGCTGAGCATGTGTGGTTTCAGGTTGGTCTGTGTGTATTTCATTGACAGCAGGAGGAGATCATCGAATTGAGGCGGACTGCAACATTTTGTCCAGTTTTGTCGAACTTTCTGACTGATGTTTGTTTAGAAATATGCCAAGCACGTCTCCTGAACACCGTGTCTGTGTTGTAATGCTGCAATCTACCTGAAATGTAACCACGAGGAGGCTGGAAATCAAGCAGTTTAAATATAACCTACTTATCCCAAAAGGCTCAACAGGTGTGGAGTGCTCGGCACAGAGCAGGAGAAAGCACCTGACGACTGTATCAGTGTTCCCTATTGGCAAGATTAAAAAAAAAAAACTTCCCAGCGAGGCAAAGCAAGGTTCTGAACATTAGATAAATGGAGCATATTTAAAAGACATTAGAGAGCAGTCGTCCTGTCATATATCTGTGATAAAGTACAGACATCTAGCCTTCCAGCATACAGTACCGTGTCTCTAAGCAAGCTATTCTCCAGTGTCTTTCCTCCCATTGTAGATCTCCATATGGGAATGAAGCACAGAGGATGGCAAGCGGTGCTCAGAGTCGTCCTTCCCGACACTGGTCTCTTCCCAGCGGTCCGGGAGATGTCAAGGGGTGAGGGCAGAGGAGAACAGATAGCTACCGGCCCCGAAGCCCCTCATTCACTCTCTAACTTGCTCACATTAAAGAAATCTCTAATCACTGCGGGGACTTGGCCAATGATGTGCTTATCAAACGGCATATTTCAAAAAGGCATCTTAAAAGGCCCGAGGGCGAAGAAGCAATAAGAGCACATTTGTATGTGGATGAAAGGGAAAAGTGTAGACAGACCTTGCATCAGAATACAGATGGGGGGGAGATCATTAGCATCTCAAGCAAAATATGCACTACCACAGAGGGAGAGCAAGGTAGAGACAGACAGGGGGAGAGAGGGAAAGAAGTGGTAGTGGGGTGGGGTTCGAGGGCTGTGGGAGAAAGAACGGTTCTTTTCGCCATTCGTCCTTTTTTGTTTTACACAGTTCCCAAAAAGAATAAGAGAACAAATACATTTTTGAACAAAGGCAGGGCTCTTGAAGTTGAAGCCTGTTGGGGGCGTGAGGTGCTCCGTTGTGGGTTACAACAGAGTGAAGCCACAACGCAACTGCACTCCTAACTCCTCTTGCGCTCCTCTCTCACCTCCCTAAACAGAACAGGCTCAGCGCGTGAGCTTTGATATGCGAGGAAGAGCCTTGAATCAGAGCAAGATATGAAGGGCTAAACAATTCCCTCGTACTTTGAGGGATATTGGTCGTCTGTCTTTCTAGCATTTCGGTTATGGACTGTGACAACGCTGGTTGAAATATTATCCATTAACATGAGAAAGGGCTTAGAGAAGCACAGTCTGTGGTTTTTGTTACTTTGAGCAAAAGAGATTCCTAAAAGTATGGCAGTATGAGAAAGTTTTGAAGCAAAAGCTGCTGAATGACTTGAGTTGAAGCCAGGGACCAAAATAATGTAGTAAACAATGACCAGAAATGACGGATTTCAGGACTTTAAGCCACACTAGGAGGCTTGAGATTTGCCCAGAAAAGATGTGGTTCTGAGTGAGGAGCCTCACATTTTAAACATCAAGATGATTTAACTCGGCGGTCAACAAAAGTGATTTGTGTTTCGTTGTTGTATATCCTCTTGTATTTAATGTATTTGTTAAATTGTAGCAGTAATGTGGGTTTCATCCAAGGAAAGGTAACCTTCCATTGCTATGTTGCTGCCTTTCACTGTATCATTTGTATGTATACGTACTCAAGCAGACATACATACACATACGCAGACTCACACCTGCAAACTGTGTCAGCAGATGAGAGGGTGGTGTCCTGGTCGATCTGTTTCATTGGGACGCTAAGCTTTAACCAAAGAGCAGAAACGCGGCTGCCAACATGGCAAATTTCACAAAATTACACACATCACCGCAGCAGCATGAGGACACATAGCAGGAAACAACTACATTAGTCAGAGTCTATACGCGGTAACAATATATATGGCACACAAATGCCTGCATACGTGCACACACACACACACACACACACACACACACACACACGCACACACACACACACACACACACACACACATACACACACACACACCTCATCAGACCCAATTTAGAAAGTCAATTTGGGATCAGGAGACCAATTATCTTAATTATTTTCCTTTTCCCTCTATCACTCTCTTCTTGTTTTCCTGCTTTCTATTTTAGCTGTGTTTGCATTTGTGAGTATTTCGGTTAGTGCATTTCACAACACAAAATTACTCCAAATCACAGAGACAAAAACGTAGGGTTCTTGTCTACATAGGCTAAAAAAACAAGCTGTTTTATTTTCATAACCAAACATGTAGCAAGAATTTCTTGCCTAGGGAACAGTGGCAGATGAATAATGACGGTGCGAAGAGGCTGTTATTATATACTTGAAAAACCAAAAGAAACAACGGATAAACCTTCAGGGCCAGTCAGTTCAGCTGCACTCGTGCAACAATTCAGCCTAACCTATGCGGATATTGCCCAATTGTGTGCTACAGCTCATTCGCTACGGGGTGACAGCCTCTTGCCGAGCACATTTTGCAGAAAAGAAGGTAATTATCATGTGATAGATTTCACCTGCACTGAAAATAACCCTGTACATGTCTAAGCATAGTCGGTTTAAAATATCCCACTCCAAAAAATTATTATTCTCTAACAGCATACAGAGGAGAATTATTATTATTATATTTTTGCCTAAAGATCATATTGCTGCAACATTACTCAACAGTAAGGGCCAGTATGTATCATAAAATCTAAAATAAAATGGAAACTTAGATAAGCTTAATATCTTCTCGAGCATGTTTGATGTAGATAAGAATTCCTCATCTCCAGTGTTTATATGCATGGGAGTCATGCGCTAGTGTTATCATTAATACAAGGTTCAATTGGAGAACAGCGATTGAAACAGAGAGTTTCCATAAAATTATGCTTTGCAGATTTTCCTCAAATGAAAGGGTGTCTCTCGGTGATGTGACATTGTGCTATTAATCTACAATTATAATCTGCATGCAATTAACATATAAAATGATGGAATGTGTGATGTTAATGTATGAGGATGTACATGATGAAATGAAGCGTAGGATGTAATATAATGACACTGATGAAATGTTTTGAAGTATCAAAGAACAGAAGTCGGACAATAAAGTCTGAGAACAAATATACATATATATTCATATTTTTATTTATATTTCATTTCTGGGAGGATATCTTGTACACCAAATATCCGTTGGCAGTTAAGCGCATTCAATGTGTTTAGAAGCCAGAAACAGTCACTTGTTTTAACAAACACAAATACAAAATTAAGATAACCACAAAATAATGAACTGCATGTATATAACATACAAAATAATCCCATGCCTACTCAGTAGGTAACTTCAACATTCCAGCTCTTGAAGATGTGGATATTTACACTTAAGTTTTACAAAAATATACTTTATAGTTTTTCTCCTTTTTTGCTTACATTCTAATGAAATGAAGCGGTGCCCTCATAGCTCGTCCCTTTTCCTCCCTCTGAGTATGACTTACATTCTGTAACAAAAATATTCCCTCAACCCTTAAGGCGAGATGCAGTGCATCCTCTCTCGCACACGGCCGAGTCACAACATCAGCAAGGCTTCACAAAAAGGCACCAAATAACGGGAGCGTTTTTCTTGTTTAGTTTTTTTTTTTTATCAATGTTTTTTTTTTCTTTTCTCTATTTTTCCATATAACCGAGCGATATGTCACATGTGAGAAAGAGAGAAAGACATCGTACCAGTGGATGATATTTACAAACAGAAACTAACATCACTCTTACTCATGCTTGAATACTTAAGTGCTTTTTTTCAAACAATGTCAAAACGTATCACAGCATCATCACTACATAATAGAGAAAGTATGTAGAAAATATGGCCCTGCTCACTTCAAATAATACAATGCAAATATGCAAATAATTGTTCACATCAATGGTACCAAAGAATGATAAAAACAAAACATGGCACATGTACAATATACATATATGGTAGCTTATGTATATCATTCAATGTCTTTTGTAGCCTACTGTATGGAGTGCCTTCAAGGGCAAACGCGCCTCAGAACCACAACCGCTGGCAATCTGTTTGTCTCTTGGTTTCTGTGAACCTAATAGTAGAGAACCGCCAGTGCTGGTTTCTACGCTCTATCTGTTGAGTCCCTTACGCATTTGAAGAGCTGCATTTGTTTTACAGAGACAGAACGAAATCCCTTTTCATCTTCTATTGTCTTTGCCCAGTCCTTGACGTGTGTCTTTTTCTCTCTTTCAGGTAAATTTTAAGATTCACCTAACACTGCACAGCGAGCAGACAAAAAAAAGTGCTTTTTGGAGGAGAAAACAAAGTCTTTTGATGCTGATTTCTTTCCCCTCAAAGAACCTTAAGGAAGGAGTGGAGCGGAGAGACTATAAAAAGTTTTTCTCTTTCTTAGCAGATCTCAATTGTCCTTGGGGAGAGAGTGGTCTGCATGTCTGATAGCGGGGTGGGGACGGGGGAGCTGTAGATGTGGGAAGCGACTGAGGAGGTGAAGGAAGAGGCGAGCTGAGACTGAAAGGTGCTGGACATGGACACTGATGGGTAGGTGGTGGCGAGGGAAGGAGATGGATAGGAAGTGTGGACTGGAGAGGAGTAGCAGGAGGTGACGGGAGAGGGGTAGGAGGACACTGGAGAGGGGTAGGAGGTGATGGGAGAAGGGTAGCTGGAGGCAGGCGAAGCGGCTGATAGCGGCGCTGCTGTCACCACCACTGCTCCTGCCTTCTCTGCCTTCTTGTCCTTCTGCCGCAGGTGGATCTTCGTGTGCCTCTTCCTCTCGTCACTGCGGGCAAACTTGCGTCCGCAGATCTCGCAGGCGAAGGGCTTCTCACCGGTGTGAGTGCGGATGTGTGTTGTCAGGTGGTCGCTGCGGCTGAAGTTGCGCATGCAGATGCGGCACTGGAAGGGCTTCTGGCCTGTGTGGATACGGATGTGACGAGTCAGCTCGTCGGAACGGGAGAAGCGGCGATCGCAGGTCTCCACGGGGCAAGCGTAGGGCCTCTCATGAGGAGGTGTCTTGCTCGGCCGGGTGGGGTACTTGCGCATGCGGCTAGGCTTAATCAGCTGAGACTGGTAGACACTCTTTAAGTCCTGGGAACCAGTCTGGGTGGCAAAGGCCTTGATGGTGGACAGAGGGGTGAGGGACGGCTGGCTTGACTGACTCTGGAAGGGCTTTTGGTCAGGGGGCACCAGGCAGATCTCTCCCTGCTGCTGAGGGAAGAGGTAGTCAGGAATCATGGTTACAGGGAAGTTAGTGTTGCAGGGCTTCCCATTGGGATATGCCGGAGGAGGGTACTGCACTCCTCCAGCCGAGCTGGAAAAAACCTGGCCCTGGTCCGGGAAGATGTCAGAGTTGGGGCTGGAGTAGGTTGGGGCGGCTGAGTAGATGGGGTTGGGCTCGCTGTGGTGAATGGAGGAACTGAGGCTCTGAGATGAGGAAGAGGTAGAAGAGGAAGAAGTGGAGGACGGGATTGATAAAGAGGAGGACGAGGTGGTCTGTGAGGCAGCAGAGGAAGAGCTGGGGGCAATATTGCCCATCAGACCAGTGAACAGGCCCAGGATGGGCTCCGCCCAGAGGCTGTTGCTGCAGGTGGTGGCGGGCTCCAGGGTGAAGCGTCCTGTGTAAGAGATGGGGGGCAGCCTCTGGCTGGAGTAGGTCTGCTCTCCCACTGACTTGTCACAGTTGAAGGGGATATCAGGTAACGTATCTGCAGGGAGCACAGAGAAAGAGGAGACATTAATCAACCTGCCAATATCCAGAGGGAGGGAGAGGGTGACTCCTGCCAGAGCGGTGGACAGCGTGTCGCCCCTCTCTTCTGTCAGGTACCCACACAGAGAATCCCCCTACAACTAAACTATTTCCCTCTAAACTCTAAAACTGACTCTTTCAAATCTCAACATGAGCTGCTGTGCAAGCTTTCTGTGCTCGCATTATTTCCCTCATGCTCACGCTCTTTTTCTTTCATTCTTTCTGTCTTCCTGTCTTGCACACAGACACACTCACACACACACACACACACACACACACACACACACACACACACACACACACACACACACATTCTTGAAGCCCATCACAGAGCCCGAGGCAATTGATTACCGAAACTGCAGTTCAGCTGGTTTTAGGAATGCAATTTGAATTGAGCTGTAGGAGTGTCTAGAGGCATGCGATGACTGAGGAGTGTTTGAGTCCTCCAAGAGTCGACATGGATTTAGAGATATCAATACATGTATATTAAGTCAGGTGTATTTGTAATTTCCCTGTCTCTGTTCATTTGTGGATTTTTATTGTATTCATGTATTGTTCGGTCAGCTAAAATTTCCAAATTTATAAAATTTCTCACCACAAGCTATCATGAAACAAATTAATATAAACTTGTCAGTAAAAATATTATGCCAGCTGTAGTAATATGATGCAAATTAATAATACACAGCAAAACATGAATAATATTTAAAGTCATGCAGCTGTTTATTTATCTTTACTCCTTTCCTGGTTTAGTGTAGCTCAGCAGATGTGCTGTAATCTTCAATTCAGTTTTACATGCAGCAGAGAACCAGAGGCAAAATAGACACATCTCCAGATCTTACCTCCAGCAAGGTGGTCGTACTGGTCTCCTGGCTCCCCGGAGCCAAAGCCTGCACCTTCGGGTGCAGAGGCGGTGAGGAAGGGGGTCCCTGCAGAGCTGAGCATCATCACCTCCTCCAGCTTGGGGTAGTTATCCATGGGGGAGTGAGGGAAGCTCAGAGGCTCTGAGATATGCAGGGCTGGGAGGATCATCTCGGTCTTGGCTGCAGCCATCCTCTGCTGGTGCTGGAGCTGCGCTGGAGGCTGCTGATAAGTTCAGGGAGGCTGGAAGCACACTGGCAGAGCGATGCCTCGCAGGTGGAGGTAATCACTTTGCCCAGCTCAGGGAGCGCTGCACACTTCTGCTGATGTCGAAGAAGATGTTGTTTTCTGTCTCGCTCCGTGACTCTTGTTCTCCAGTTGTCCTGTTGTTTTCCTTTTTCTCTCAGAGATGAGTTAAGATCCACGCACTTGTCTTTTCAGAAAAAATCAAAAGTGTCCTTTATACTCATTCCCTAACATCCATCGAAATTATTCAACAGATCAATCTGTATTTTTAATCGAATTATTAAATGATTTATCCAGTTAGGTTTTGACCCTCTTGGATGGATGTTGTTTTGAATTGACTTTGCACTTTTATTGTGATATTTCGCAGTAAGGGAGTTCTGTGTGTGTGTCTATCTATCTCTGCTCTAACAGTTGCTCGTGTGGGCTCTCAGGGCTCTCTCTGAGCTGAGAGGTTTCCCCGCTCGTTATATACCCTCTTGCTGTGACGTAGATGTCCATATTTGGAGTGGAGGAAGCCCATATTTAGGCACTGCAGCTGAGGACACATGACGCTGGCCTGGGGGAAAGCAGAGAGGAGATACTTTATATTAAGCTCTCGCAGTAAATTGCGAAGACAACGCCGCTCTTCCTTTGGCCAGAATCAATGTATCTTCATAGCTGAACAGCTCCGCGAGACAGCAGCATAATTCTTGCTCTCTCCCGGTCGCCCCATAGATTTGATTTGGATTTCCCATCTGTGCAGCAGGCTGCGCTGCAGCCGGAAAGCCCGGCTCCGCCGTGCCTTATAAGGTCGTGACTACATAAGGACCTATTCCGGTGGGTTTCCATTTCCCTGTCCTTATTTGGAACTTCCTGAGGCAGGCTGCGCTGATCGCTGCTTGGCAGTGAATGAGAGACTGGAGTGCAAATCATGTCCAGCGCTCATAATAACTAATGTCAGCAGCAGAATCCAGCTCGGCTGTTTTAAAGCACAGCTTCGGCTTTATGACTTAAATGAGGAAGACTTCATGCAGCAGAGGAACTGTTAGACTACGTTGATTTGGTTGATGCTTGGAAGTTGAAGGCGGCGTGCTTGTGCGCTAAATAAAAACGAATCGTTTTTAACCACAAACGCAACAATTATGTTATGATACACACAAGCAAGCCAGCAGAAATAATATATAAGTCAATTAAAAGGTGACTTCACGGTTTATTTTTTTTAGGCTGGAACATATTATCACTCGATGTTATGGTTGGAAGCTGCTGCATTGCCGTGCATAGGACTCGGCTTATTGATTGTGAATAATTAACCGACATTTAAAATTGACTTTGTCATTTGATAAGCGAGTGTATTTCTAAGTCTATGAGCTTAAAAAAAAAAATACAAGACTGTGCAAACTCTCCTGCTGGTATTGCAAACTTCGTCTAAATTAACTTTCCACCTCTCTCGGCTGTGTCATTGATTAATGGGAACAGATCGCCGCGGATGCTGATGAGGTGCGGGCCGATCTGTCTAATTGAGGGGTGTCCCCGGCTCAATATTCGGGGAATCTCTCTGCCACTCAGCGGCCTAATGGGCCGAATTAACAACGCTGCGCGCAGCTGCCGGGCAGCGCGCCTGCGGGGTACCGATGTCCCCCCGAAGGCTGCTCCCGCTTCGGCTGGCGCGCCAGCACTCCTCGGTGGATGCTGACGGGAAATCAATGTGTTTCCCTTTGCTGCTGACTGGATCTATATGCGAGCAACCTCATTGGGAAACAACGCGGGCCGGAGACACTTTGAGGTGGCCAGAGAGAGAGAGAGAGAGAGAGAGAGAGAGAGAGAGAGAGAGAGAGAGAGAGAGAGAGAGAGAGAGAGAGAGATGCTGCTGGTGCGTTGGAGAGGGAAGTGCAGCGCAGGTGAGACTCTCCGTTCTTCAAACATCATTTGATTTAGACAAAAAAAAGTGATTGCATTGTCCTTAACTGCCCTTCATCTACAGGGGCTGGTGTCACAATAATCTCAGCCATGCAGGCTCATCCGGGGAAGAATAACGTTTCACTGGACGGGATGGATGGATGGATAAACAAAAGATGATTCAGGTACACACACCACTGAAGGTTTTTGGTCTTTACTGGATTGCATTCTCTCCCGGGCGTTTCCCATTCAGCCTCTGGCAAATCGCTCTGTTTACCCCCATTAGACTGATAGCAAAATTCTGTCATTTATTATGGATGATGTGGAGCAGAGGCTCCTTCACAAAATCCAAATAAGCCTGAAGTAGAGGGCGCAGCTGGAGAATGTGTAATGTTGTTTATTCATACAGTGAGATACATATAAACACTCAAATCAAATCACTTTTGAAGGAATGTGGCACTGTTGTATTTTAGAAGGAAAATGATGCTCCCCCTGCACTTGCTCCAAAACTTGAGTTTACGCTTTGTTTTTCAGCAAAGAGAGATGTAAGTGTGTCTCCAGACAGGTGAAATGAGACCAGCAGCTCTGGACATGATGATGGTGAGTTTCACCAAGAGACTCAACAGTGGTGATGCCACATCTAAAGTGTTGTCTGCAGCCACCGCATGCTTTTAATGCATCAGTTATACCAAGGTTGATACATTTGTGGCAAAGCAAAAAAGAAAGAGCAGAGAGAGCAGATGAGAAACTCATCATCTGATGACAATGTAATAAAATCAGGTTAGGGAAAACTGTCGGAAAAGTAATAAAGTAATAAAGATGATAAACACTTCACAGTGGCTGTTTGGGCCTCCCTTCACTCTGATGCATAGAGGGGGTGGAAGCAGATGCTGTAAGGGCAGGGGAAGGAGAATTAGTCTGTGTGTGTGTGTGTGTGTGTGTGTGTGTGTGTGTGTGTGTGTGTGTGTGTGTGTGTGTGTGTGTGTGTGTGTGTGTGTGTGTGTGTGTGTGTGTGTGTGTGTGTGTTTGAGTCAGCCGGTTCATTCTCCACAGTGTGTTCCCCGTTGCTGCCCACACAAACCAGCCAGAGGAGTCCTCGCCTGATAAAACTCCAACGCTCTGCCAGCCGGCGAGAAAGAGAGGTTCTCCCTTTACCTACGCAGCCACCACGCCTCTGTTCACACACCCAACACAAGCGCTGGTGGATATTTAATCATGCCTCATTCTGCCACGGAGAAAAGATGCGGAAGTAGATAGGGGAAGCCAAAAAAAGAAAGAGGAGGTGGACGAGAGGAGAGGAATTGGAACATAAAAGAGAGGGGGGAGAGAGAGCGAAAAAATAGAGATGTATAGATATTGAGGAGATGGAGGTTGAGAAAAAGAGATGGAGAAGGTGGGAAGGAAGGGTGAGGGCGATAGAAAAATAGAAAATAGACAGACCGAGAGAGAATCCTCACACCTACATACTGTACGTGGGAGCAAATACCAAGCTTTGTGCTGGCATTTGTCAGCAGCCAATGCCAGGCAGTCAGTCAGGGAGACAGGACAGACAGACAGAAAGACAGACACGCTTGCTCCTCCGCCGCCCACACCGACGAGTGGTGCAATCCCTCCCCATTAGCTTACAGGTGTGTTCAGCCATGTGTGCTCCTATGATGGGCGGGACCGAGATTAGAGAGTGGATGATGACAGTTACCAAACCTTGCATGTTGCATAATGTAGCGAGAGGGGGTGGGGAGGAGGGGATAATGTGATGACAGAGAGAAAGAGAGAAGGAGAGAGGGCCTGGTTATTTTGGAGCGATGTTATATTTCGCTGAGCGGGTTGGGGAGAGAGTGGTGGATTTCAAGATGATCAAAATTGAAATGTTGGGGCCTAGAACACACAGGGAGAGTTGATAATTAAATAGGAGAGAGCAGAGGCCTGATCGTCTTGGGCAGAGTGACATGCTGAATATTAGCCCATAGAGTGAGAGTGATGGGAAGAGGAGCAGAGAACAGATCGGAGGCTATTTGATAAATGTCATCTTTCTCCTAGCCTTTTAAGTGACGCCAGCAGGAATGTGCAGCCTGACCTTTTACACGCAGAGTGAGATGCGCCAGAGAAAAGACAAACTGGCATTAGAGGCATAAAAACCTGTCAGCAGTACGACACCGTGTAAAGGGGTCGGTGAAAATCTTCAGACTAATTGACATACATGAAAATCTAAATGGATCTAATGGGATTCTGGAAACCATCGTCGATGAAGACATCCATTACTGTCTGCCTGTTTAAATACTTGACATGTCGACTCAGCACTCATCGTAAACTTTGGCTCACTTATTGAAATCTAAGACAGCCCATTACAATACAATGCATAAGATTACAGCACACCACCTGTTGCTGAGCTGAAGCAGCCAGACAGTTTTCTTCTCCGTTCAGAGGAGTCCAGGAATGCTGCTGTGGAATGCTGGCCTTGTGTTAGCGGCGGAGCTATGATTATGTGGGTAAGATCACAAGCTCTTTTACTGTGGGAGCTGACCTACTAAAGCTTAAGGCCCCGGTGACGACGTTTGAAAAACAATCGGCTCGCATTTCATAGTCTCTGCAGGCGTCCTTCCCTGTCATATTACCCCCGAGGCTATAGGTGTTAGCGTATCACACAGAAACAGGGCCCGGCATCGAACAGTCGCTCTATCTGCTTATCTGCCTGTTGTCGCCTCCTGAAGGTGGTAGGTGACAGAGAGACAATTACCGAACACAGCACAAAGCCCCCCCACCTCCGCGTCCCCAAGGATGTGTGACTCACTGGGCCCCCGGCCTGTTTGTTTGATGCCTGTGACAAAAGATCTGACCTCTGACCTTTCAGCTCCTGATGAGTCACCGGTAGCGCGCTGAAAGACGGGGCTTCCCCACACCATGTAGCGGTCACAGTACAGCAACGGGTAACATTTAAAGGTTGCCAGGTTTCTGTGTTTGTCTGAGCCTTGTATACCATCATCCATGGGTGGCAAGACCCAAACATGTTGATAGAAGTGATGATTGTAGGTGTGCATCTTCAGTGTTTATTTATTTTTTAGTTTATTTATTTATTTTACCCCCCAAGATAAATAGCTGAAAGTCACCCATTTTAAAGTATTTCCATTTTATGCCACTATATGCTTCACTACTGCGAGTGAGGGAATTATTATACTTTTTATTTTACTACTTTTATTTCACAGCTGCAGTTACTGCAGTTAAGATGATAATGATTAATGTAACAGAACTTTTTTTTTTTCTTCATCCTGCCCCATTAATCATCCCACGACCCCTCAGATTTATCTTGTGACACGTTTGAGGGGCCTGACCCCTAGGTCAGGAACCACTCAGCGAAAATAGTAAATGAAGTAGTTAAAACTAACACCACTTCTACCATCTACAGGACTAACATGTTGTTTTTCAATCTAATAATCTAATTTAAGAGGCAGAAGCAGTACTTATACCCTCAAAAAAAAAAAATAGTAATTCTGAACTTTTGCATAAGAAGGATTTTCAATGCAAGACTTTTACTTGTAAAGCAATACTTTTACATTGCATCTTTGCTACTTTTACTTAAGTGATCAGCTGTCGGTCACCTTGTGGAGGAGAAAATTAGGCACGGCCTCAACCAGATTGATCTTGAGTTTTCTTCAAAACTGCCTGGATGTTGCACCTTGTTGCACTGTGACATGGCTCTTTATTGACGGATTGACTGAGCTGACAAAAACCAACTGCTCTCCACACTGCTGACGTCTTCATGTGGACAGAGAGACAGACAGGACGAGACAGGGAGCGAGGGAGGCAGAAAGTTGTGGCCTCAGCGTCCAGACTGAGCAGCAACTGGTTTGTTGTCTTTAGCGAACACGTTTGGGTGTGACTCATGTGCATACGAACTCAGAGCAGACAGAAAACACCCAAACTCACAGACCTGTTTTTATTCTACTACAGTCTTCAGATTTTTGTTGGGAATTAAAATGTAGCTTTAGTCCACAGTCACGTGGCTCTCTGCCAGTCCACATCTGTTTATGTGGAAGAGCGGCTTCATGCATCGTGGGTTTATTATTGCATCAGACAGTCACGGCATCACCCTCGCTCAGTCCTTGGCCCTTGACGTGCTTTCAGAGAATGGCAAGAAAGGGCAGATAGTTTGTTTTCTAGACTTTCCTCTCTGAACCAAGAGCTATGAACACAAAGCCTGAGCTACTGAAAATTTGGTAAACCTACCCTGAAATCACCCTGTCTCTCAAAGGATGACCTGTCTAAACCTGGTGTTATACAAACAGGCAAGGCATACACACATACACATTCACACACAAACCTTTAAGTTGTTCTCCAGAGTTTATTTGAGTTTTGAGTCAGATCAGAACTTGCCAAGACAAATAGTCTCCTTGGGTCCAGTGGTCAACGCTTTTCCCAATAACTTGCTGTGAAGTGAAAATGACAGGCGCTGAAAGGTACATCTGCTCAGGTGAGAGTTATTTGTTTTGTAGTGTCGGAAAGAAGGTAAAGTGAAAGAGTAGAGAGGGTGAGAGGCAGAGAGATAAATGGGTAAGGAGAGATACAGAGGCAGAGGAAGTGATGGAAAGATAGAGCCAGAAAGTGACAGAGAGTGAAAGAGAAAGTGACTGTCGCTGGGTTGTTGACAGGTGGGCCTCAGGGCAGGTACGACAGGTTGATTCAGGTAAGCCCCTCTCCCTCCTACCCATCCTCCCCCTTCTCTCCCCCACCCTCCAACCCTCCCCTCTACCCCAGCTGGAGACTGCAGACGTGGGATAGCCTACAGGGCTGAGGAGACAGGTCTCCATCAGAAAGCCCCGCAACCCTTTACAATCGTACAATAATCATTTAACTCCGAGTGCCATACGTCAACAGAGATGACGGCTGACGAGGCAGACAGACAAACAACAGTAACGGCAACACCCTTTACATGCTTCCAAGAAAAAAGGGGGGAAAAAAGCTAAGAATGGGAGGAAGAAGGAATGAATAAATGAATAACTGTCAGAAGCATTTGGCTTATGGGACAATGTTTTTTTAAAGAGTTGAGGCTCGGGGGCCAAATGTCACTTCTGGTCAGTTGGACTGAAGATTCAACAACATATTTTAAAGTTAAACTCTGCACCAGCCAGACAAGAAAGCATCTTAAGTGATAAGTGATTATAAGTAATCTAATTTGAGCTAACGCTTTAAATTTACATTATCTATTACAAATGACTGGGGTCAGAGTTGTCTGTCTTTCTCTCTCTTCATGGAGGACTGAGAAACGACTGGGTGTGCAGGTTAATGGTACAACTGGATTAAGGAGACTCTATTCATACATAATGCAGGCATTTACCTTAATGGGAGAAACGTGCCTGAAGAGCAGTGTTTACATTAAAGGAGGGTGAGAGTTCAACTGAGCTGAGGGAATATTTTTCTGCCTACGCTGGCGGCAGACAGTGTAATGAATTTCTATAAAGCGCACTGCAAATAAAAATAAAGACACACAAAGGAGATTGCATGTTGATGGTTGTCGGCTGATGCTGACAAGGAGAAATAGGTGAGGACGGCGTTGAGACTTGCAGAAGTGTACAGTTTGTGAAAGACTTCTAGTAGCTTCAGTCTACCTCAAGTTTTGAAGAAATAAATCGCCTCCTTCAGCAGCCGGTGTCGCGATTATGAAACAATAATCTCAATGAAATCCCAGGATGTCAACGCATGTATGAGGAAGAGTCAGCAAATAGGAAGTGGAAAGCTTTTAAATTATCTTCATCACCCATTTTTTCACACACACACACAACACAAGTTGCTCCAAAGAAACACACCAACATGCTCCATTATTTGTGTTTGTCTTGCTATTCAAACACAGTATGCAAGTGGCGTATAGAACACAAACACACACACTCTCACACACACACACACACACACACGTGATAACGTCCGAGGGCCGACGCGATTACATGTATCCACAAGTGTGCTGACGGCTCACACCCAGCATATAGCCTGACACTCTCTCGGCCGCAATACACCACACAATTAAAATAAATCTCCTCCGAAGGCCACATGGTGCTGCTTTTTCTAACGGCCAAACAGGGGAACAACTCCATAGCAACACTAGAGAAATGTTTACGCGTGAGAATATTTGGATATGCACTTTTGGAAACATAAACATGCTCAGTGTCATAATTTAGTTAGGAACAGGATTTCTCTCCGTATTGACTTAAAGAGTCAAAGAGAGAATATAGCGTGAGTTGGAAAGTCGTGAACTTCCATTTTTCTCGCAGTGGGGTTTGTGACAGTGTGTGTTCTCATTACGAGCACACAGACAGCCCTCCGTGGGTCTCACTCTCCCCATCTATCTCTGCAACCCCAGACAGCTTTAGCAGTTCAAACTCTCGCACTGCGGCATTGTCACACACCAAACTGGTTGCCATGGAGAAATAGTCCTCCTGGTCTCCAAGGTACCCGAGTCTATTGTCTTTGGCTTCTTATTTTAGATGAAATCATGATTTGTTGGAAGAGATCTACTTTTTTTTTTTTTTGCCGCTTCTCTTTTCTGCCTTTTCTTTCTTCTTCTTCTTCCTCCTCACGAGCATCAATGCAACATTGCGTGATGTGTATTGTTTCATTCTTCTCCTTTCCAGGAGTTCGACTGTGCGCATGTGTGCGTCAAGCTCGCCTGATGTTTTGTAGCAATTAATTTCAGTGTGTCTGCATGTCAGCGCCCCAGGAGGGGGGCTGTATAAAAGTTTTCCCCATTGCCACAGCTCTCGCCAGGGCTTATAATTGCCTTCTATTACCAGGGCTGGGTGTCACAGCCTGTCTGTCACCAGGAGACTCTCAACTAGCGACAGATGACGAGGAAAGGAGTTGCAGTTTTCTAACTGCTGTTCTTTTTTGCAGAATAGATACTACAGGAGGTAATACAGGAGATATATACAGTACATTAGAGTGTTGTCCTCCAGCTATGCGGCCCTGCTTGTTGTGCAGTGCAAAAAGTTTGCGCACCTGTATTGTTGGAGAGGTTGATTTGGAGACACCTGTATAAGAACAATGCACTCAGACAACAAGCTTACGGTGAGGCACATACCAAACTACAAAGAAAACATTTTCAGAGACTCTAATGTGGCTTTGAAAAGCAGCTGTAAGGGCTTATAAACACTTACAATCAGCGAGCTCTAACCTTTGACCCCGTTTATTTGCATGTTTCGAACTCCACTCACAGCTGTCAGCAAGCTGCTACTTCTGTAGTTGCTGGCAGCGCGACTGAAAACCAAACAGGAAGTGACTTCACATCCGTTGTTCCGTGATATCACTGAGCTTATCCGGAGAAAACGATAGAGTGAAAGGAAGAAAAGAGACCGAGGAGCGCGGCTGAGCAGCTGATGGGTGGAAAGAGGAAGTTGTTTGTGTTTCGTTCTCATTCAGCGGCTGTGGCTCAGACGCCCCAGACTCTGTGGTCTTGTTTAAGGCCAGCCAGACAAATAAACTGATCCAATTTAAGTCACTTATCTACTTTATCAGAGGGGCTACAAACATACTGTCTTCATCTCCTGCTTTACCCTCAAATGACCGTCTTGAATAAACACGTATGAAGTTTTTTTGGAAACTTTATAATCATACATACTTTTGGGCTAGACTCCGCTGACGTCAGCAGTTGCTAGACATTTCCTCTGCTAAATCTCATATCTGCCTCTTGTTCCTGCTATTTGTGTCACTTCTAGTTTCCAGTTAATTCAGTTTCACCTCATTTCAATAACTGTAACGAATGAAAAGGAAATCAATCAGAGAATATGTGTGTTTACATTTTACAATGCTTTAATGAACTGCATGTAGCCATAAAACTCAATCTTCTGTCAAACATCCGGTGACTTGCCAGATCACACCAGTACACTCACATTTCAGTTTTTTGCATGCAAGGTGATGCAAAAGTGTAAGGAGAGGTTTCGGAAACTGTGACGCTATGCTTTGTCAGCGCTGGGTGCAAAGCAGGGTGAGTTACTGTTGTGTGCTTTTGTGGCAGAAGCGTGCGGCAGCTTGTTCCTCTGGCATGAAGGCTAAACACAGAATGGAATGGGTGCAGGTAAACATGCTAAAACAGGTCCCTCTCGGTAATTATGCTGCCTTGTTGACATTTGTACACCTACTTTTTCCCAATATGTGACGTCATACCATTTCAGACTTTTCTATGTTTGAGATCTGACGGTTAGAGCATCTTAGAGTGAAAAAACAGCAAAAACCAAACATCTCGATCTGACCATGTCCATGTTCAACTTTTGATAAAAGAAATGTAACCTCCTTCTCGGTACCTGAATCATGTTAGTTACTGTAAATCTCTTTGACGGGATTTTCTAAAAGAGTCTGCCTTAACAAGTCCTTAACAATCCCCCCCCCCCCGAGATACACACTTTGAGCTGATGTGTTTCATCATCCATTACCCAACATTTGTTGCTATGATGACGGCAATTGTGTTGATGATGCTTCTGACTGGGCTTGGTCAGAGCCACAAATAGGCACAAATTGTTTTGAAAGCGGGCTCCATTTCTCATTTTCAGAAAGGGGAACTAGGAGAAAATGAGTCAGAACAGATATGTTGAGATGCTGACAATGACTCCAGATCCGTTTCACATAATGGTTTAATTTGGGAGATTGAGCCAACAAAGGTTAATGTAAAGATGTTCCAACAGCAGTTTAGAGGAAGGGCGGTGTTTAAAACACTGAAAATGTCCAAAGGAGATGACCCACTGTGAGCAGGACAAATAAACCAGCCGTTGTGCTGCATGGGCTGTTGGGAATAGCCAAGCATGTCCACGCACACACGCATAAACCCATATCTCTCCTCGGTGAAAAAGCCAGCGGGGGGGGAGGGGAAGCGGGTGGGAGAGAAGGGAGAAGGAGAGGAGGACTGTGGGAGAGAGGCAAGAGGGAAGGGAGAGGAGGTCTGGAGCGAGGCCAGGGGAACTCCAGACTGCCGTTACCCAACATGCTCTCTCTCAACAGGGGCTGGGAGACTGACTGCTGCTGCTGTTGCTGCTGCTGGAGAGACCCGGAGAACACACACACACACACACACACACACACACACACACACACACACACACACACACCCTCACCCCCTGACACTCACACTGCCGTGGCTGTGTCGCCATAGTAACACACTGACCCTGGCCTTAAAGTTGCACTCTTGAGTCTGATCTCCTGCCGAGCTCTGAGTAGTAGGGTGGACTAAATCTGCCTATTTATAGAAGGCCCTCTGTCTCATTTTCTACGAGTAACACAAAGAGTTTATCTGCTTCCTCCCAAAGCCCAACCACTTCTACCTGTGTATAACATTTTACACAATGTACATCTTCCATTTGATAGAAAATTGGATTTGAATATTGTTGAGCTTAAAAAAATAGCTCAAACAAGCTGATACAGTATATACAATGTATATGATTATGTCAGACAGTCTGGAATAAGAGTATTTTTCCTGTCTTAAAGTAACTTAAGAGGAAACAAAGGGGGGAAAGTTTAAGCGGTGAAAACAGATTCTCAAATTTGTAGCATTCAGCAAATGTGTAGCGAGTGTGTGTGTGTGTGTGTGTGTGTGTGTGTGTGTGTGTGTGTGTGTGTGTGTGTGTGTGTGTGTGTGTGTGTGTGTGTGTGTGTGTGTGTGTGTGTGTGTGTGTGGTTGAACTTACACCCACATGGACACATACCAGACTGGCCAATGTGACTCGGCAATGCCCAGGGTAATTGTCCCGCTATTGGCTTCTGATCCCAGCCAGACTGAGTTAGCGGAGCCAGTCACGGTGAGCAGTGCGTAACTTTAGCCAGAGTTAAACCCACTCTGGCCCTGGCTGTGGTCCAAGTCCACTGGCCTCTTTCTCAACCCTCCTCATCTCCACTGCACTGATACTGAGCATACGCTGGCAGCTCACAGAGGTGGGTTCAGAGTCGAGGCCTCACAATACCCTCGACACAAAGGCCGAGTGGAGAGGAGCTGCTCCAGATTAAGGGGCTGATATTGACACTCCCGGTCCTTTACAGATATATTCAGACATGATTTGATCTGAAGGCGTTCAACAATGTAACACAGCTTCAGTCATGTATCCTCTGAGTGAGAATGATTCGTGGTCTTTTTCACATTTGTTCTCCCTGTAGCTTGTTGGATATTATTTATTTCACATATTTCTTTTGCCGCTTCTTCTCTTTCATTTTTGCATTTTCCATTCAGGGCCTACTACTATTCTTAAGCTACTAATAGCAAAAATGTGGTATGAAAATCATGAACCATACATGTAATTAAAATAGCCGATCATATTCTATTCTTACACCCACATGTGACACCAAGTTTTGTTAATTTCAGTTCCCCAAAATTGACTGACGGTGACGAGGACTGACCTGAACTCTGTAATGATGTGATATTCATACAAACAGATGAGTCTGTAGTTGTGTTTTCTTGAGCAGACTTTTAGCTCAAGTAAAGGACTAATCCGATAAGCTGATCGGTGACGGTCAGATTTGCGTCAAACCTATGCAACGGCTCGCCGCCACATGCCGGTGTCGATCAGTCTATTTTCTGACCAGACTTCATTCATGTGATCATCATGGGCAGTTAAGCTTTAGCCGCTATCTGTCTTGACTTTACTAGCTCCTCTCTAACCCCAAGGCTCGCTAATTGGCTTGGTCTGTTTCCTTTGTAGCCGACTGCGTCACACAGTAAACTTAGCCTCAGCCTAGACATAAGTATATTAACATGGTTAAGTATAAATAGCTCAGAGTAGTGAAATTAAACCTCTATGTATGTGGAAGTGAGTATTTTGGGTGCTTGTGATCTTGTTATTGGTGTTAAATTTAGTTCTGTGGTCCTCAGTGAGGAGTGGAAACAGTGACAAGGACCTGTTTTGCCACAACACACTTCCTGTGCACTGTGAGTAGTGAGAAAACCACAACCCAGTGACGCGACGTTTGGAAAAAAAGAGAAAGAGAGCAACAGAGAGGCGTGGAAAATCTGCAATGAGGAAGTTGTGGCTTCATTCGAAAAAGGAAAATGTGTTGACTGAACTGAAATTGGATACTGTAAGTGAACGGTAAAGTTTCCTGTGTGTGGACTTTCCCCTCTCAGATAACAGGATAGGCAGTAGTGATAAGGTGAGCTGCAGACTGCTGCTATTATTACTGTTGCTACTTTGATTAACTTTGAACTTATTTCTGTGCTTTGTTGCACAAAATGTTCGACACCCAAATTGATTCCCACTGAGCGTGCACACATATAGATTCTTTCTTCTTTTTTTTATATTCACAAGCTCTCGTGCCTTTCTAGCTGCTCTCACTTCCCGTAGGCTATTGTTTGCTGTGACCTCCGCTACGCACACGGTACACAGAAGAACACAGAAAAGAGGACTTCATCCTTTGTACTATAATCAACTGTTTCCTGATAAAGCTTTGAATTAAGAGACAGTTTTTTTTAAGTAATCTGTTATATAAACTGCTTATTTATATGAATGAATTTATAAGACACCACTGAGTAAATCTTGCCTATAGTGAGCTGCTAGCTAGAGGGAGTGAGAAATGAGTGCATGTTAAAGATATTTTTGGTTCATTTGTGTCAGTTACCCCGAAAAGCATAAATGAAGATGTACTCATTTCTGTCTATTTGTGTGGGAGTTGGAACACTGTAACGTAACAGCGCCAGAGAGAGAGAGAGAGAGAGATAGAGATAGAGATAGAGAGAGAGAGAGAGTGTGTGTGTGTGTGTGTGTGTGTGTGTGTGTGTGTGTGTGTGTGTGTGTGTGTGTGTGTGTGTGTGTGTGTGTGTGTGTGTGTGTGTGTGTGACATAGAGTGTTGGAAAGAGACAAATTTATAGTGTGAATTTTCTCTCTCTGAAACAACACTGAAAGTCATGAATCATCTCTGCTGCATAGACCTAACCACAGGAAGTACCCATGGAACAAACACACACACACACACACACACACACACACACACACACACCCAGTATGTAAACGCATAACCAAATAGGCTCAGAACGATCGACTCGAAGAAAAGGCTAGAAATAACACATAAACACAGCCCATAAACTGTGACTATCTCAAGAGTATAAATTCATCAGGTTTGTTTCCAGGGATTTCTTATTATCGATCGCAAGTCTCAACAACGTAGAACCAGATTTTTCTTTGAAACCGGCACCAAATCTTGTCGATCAATAAACTTTGGTCGAGACCCCATCACAATATCCCAGCCATTTGCTGCAGAAGACAAGGTTACCATGGTGACCCCGACACACTGGGGACATACGCAAGAAAGTAGAAGTCATAAAGAAATGTGTGTGTGTGTGTGTGTGTGTGTGTGTGTGGCTTATGTTCGACAGCGAGAGAGCCACCGCTCAGCCCTGACCCCCGGAGTCCATCCTCTTTGTAAACCTTGTTTGGGTCTCTGCGACAGAGCAGAATAGTTGCTCATTATTCCTGTTGTATGAGCCTGGTCCTGTGGGTGACAGCCATACTGAAAGAGTCCTCCCACTGACCAGAAGTAATACACACACACACACACACACACACACACACACACACACACACACACACACACACACACACACACACACACACACACGTACAAACAGTTTACAAGAGATATGGGAAAGGATCTCAAGGTTTGAAGAAATCCAGACATAGAAACACACATAAAGGAGCTTAATTTGTCCAAGACTTCTTCTAAGATCTTGTTATGAACAGTAATGGAATCAATCAATTGTGTAGTTCTTCCTAATTCACATTGTCACCAGTGTGTGTACTGATGCATACATGTAGACACCAAGGGGCAACCTCCATTTCTGAAAAAAAAAGTCCTCAAAGTCCCTTAAACTTGCATTCTCTCTTCGGGCCATCAGGTGGGGACTCCTCTGATTGGAAAAATAAGTCTGATTATATACTTCTCACTTGATTTATTACCTCAGAAACATTGTAAACAAGAGTTTATGGTCTCAATTGCTAGTTTTAAGTCTTCCTCAATATAGCATGATGTTCATTTTGGAAATTATGATCCAAGGACCATAAAGCAGGGTGTGCTTTAGGGCGTGGCTACCTTGTGATTGTTAGGTCTTTACCACAGTGTTGTCTGCTCTTGGCTATTTCTGCGTACAATATGACACAACGGGTTATTTTGTGGTAACTATTTAACTACATGGCACTTATTTTAATAATACAATAAAACATGTGACCTGTATTGAGCAAGAAGCTGGACGATTCGGTAGCACTTCATAAATCGGTTGTGATTAATTTCCAAATCACAGGGTTTGCTAACACTGGATGGGTACATTTGAAATGGTTATGCTGTACCTTGTGGGCAACAGGTCAAATTGTTTGTATTAAAAACTTTCTGATTCAGTTTGTAGTCCGAGTCGTAGCCAATCATGTTTATGGGCTTTGGTTGCATGCATGTAAACAGTCCGTGTGGAGAGCAGAAGAGAGCACATTAGCTGAAACACATTTCCGGAAGCCAAAGGGCTCCTTGATTGTGCTGCACCTTGAGGGCTGTAATCTACATTTTACCATAGTTGTGTGAGCAGTTTGTATACATGAGCATGCCATGAAGCAGGTGGTGCCAGTTGATGCCGTTTCTCTGATCCCTCAGATGTGACCACGGGCTTGGCACGCTTGGTTGTCCAGGTGATGGCTACCGTGGAGACAGAGGGCTTGACCGGTCTTGGCCCACTCTGTTACACCAACTGTGCCAACTTACCATCAACTGGACACTAAACAGCGGCGACACACGCCACACCTTCCTCTGCTGTAGAACGTCTGCATGTGTGTTCAGACCTGAAGAAAAAAAAAGGATAAACTAAAAGTGTGCACGGCCATTTTAAATCTGACATCAGATTTGCCACCCTCACTTCAAGCCACATCGGTAAGAGGACTGTTGGAATATCTGACCTGGCATCAGCGGTGCAGGGGGTTGATTTAGTTGCTGGTGGGCTGTAAGCAACGCAGAGAAGAGATATGCAAAGACAGCCCATAACAGCTCCCTTGGAACCAATGACTCAGATATGCAGATGTGTTTACTTCCCTTCTGTTTCCCACCTCAACCAGCACACAAAAGGCAGGGGGAATGAAAGTGCCTGATAATGTCTTTAAATGTTTCATTTATATATTTATATGCCGCTATAAAGAACTCATTTTTTTACTAAAACTTAGACAGACACTTCAAATGGGCTCTTTGCCTCTTCTTTCTATTCCCTCCCTCCCTTCTGAGGGTATTCATCTTTTGTCTAATGTGTAGCGCTGCTCTCTGTTAGTTTCTTTCTGACACCATGCCAGCAGAGTCATCTGCAAAGGGACTCATGTAGGGATTAAAAACCATCAACTGCTCCCATTTCACAGAGAGGTAGGAAAAAAAACGTTGAAAAAAGAAATAAAAATAAAAAAAACTCCAGACAGTCTCGAGAAAACTTGTAGAAAGAGAATGCAGATTGTCACCTGACCCTGAGGCAAGGCAGCCCTAAATATAATAAAGAGAAGACAACAGAAGAAGACGAGGCGACACGACACGGGTAATGTGTTTTCTCTGCTGGTGTCGTCTGGCAGATCTGGGATGATTGAGTGCTGATGCCTGCCTGGACCGCTTCAGAGAAGATCGTCTACCCACCCCCCTGCCTCGGCTCGTACACACATGCACACACGTGCACAGTTTCTCTCATGACACACACTTACACATGTGCACACACACACACACACACACACACACACACACACACACACACACACACACACACACTCAGCCTGCCTGTTTTCTGAGTGACAAAAACATCAAGGAGTATTAGCTGTCATCGTTTTAGCATCTCTGCGTCTCTCTTTTGGGTCGGGAGAAATGTTTCAAGGTAATACTTTATTATTGTTTCTGTGTGTGTGCGCGGTTTTCTCCATGGTGATGTGTGTCTTAATTATAACAGGGTTTAGTGAATTAGGGCAGGATGTGTAATAGACTCAAATTTGCATAATCTCTGTTGAATAAACCTCGGTGACAAACACGCAAGCAGAACATTATAAATACACACTGTACTGCAAACCTTAAAAAAAAAATATGAAGAAAGGCATGTTTGTGACAGTAATCTATTGTATTTACTTACAGATTGTGTTTATTAACCTCTGTATATTATTTTTTTATCTCTTCCTATTGTGAAATTGTCAGCAGCAGATACAGACAAACAGGTGCTGGCTACAGAGGAAGTTGATTGGCCTGATTCCATGATCCATTTTCCCAAGGCTTCCACACCCCTGCAGCTGTCCTCCAGAATATGAGAACCGTGTGTGTGTGTGTGTGTGTGTGTGTGTGTGTGTGTGTGTGTGTGTGTGTGTGTGTGTGTGTGTGTGTGTGTGTGTGTGTGTGTGTGTGTGTGAGAGAGTGTGTGTTTGCAGTGAACGCTTGCGGTTATGACAAATTCACTCCTCGTTGCTTGCCAACACGTGAAACAATGATCTTCATTGACAAAGGAAAATAAAACGGCAAACAAAATTCTGGACCAATAAATAAAAGTAGCTGGAGAGACCTTACCACCAGAAATGTAACGTCCCTTAACAAATTTTTTGAACGCGATTTAAACATTTCTCAAAGTTTGAAAGAGTCTGACCTGCTTGTGAATGAGTTTCCCCCCGATGTTCAAAGAAGTCATATAACAGGTTTTGGGGGCTTTTGGCTGTTTTGCATGGCAGAATGTTTTTGAACAGTGACAGCCTCAGCCCGACTGAAGAGTCTTCTTCGACTCGCCTCATTTCTATTGGAAAACACTTCTCTTTCTCCCTCTCTCTCTCTCTCTCTCTCTCTCTCTCTGAAGCTGCAGATCACTTGAAAAACAGGGGAAGGAACATGAATAAAAACTGAAGGCACTTCTTTTAGATATGTCTCTTGATGCTCTTCAGATCTTTAAGACTTCATCACAGGGAAATGCAGGGTTACTCTAAGAAAACTGAAGGACTCTGACTTCCTAATATCCCGTACAAGTCCTGAATTTGAGAACACCACGCCTTTTTAGAGCAGCTTCTTTTTCTCACTTACAATTTTGATCTTTTCTATTTTATTTATTTATTGGTGGACAGGTAGAGAGGTGCAGCATCATTTAATCAGGACCTTCTTTTGCTTTCTGATTTGGATGAAAAGAAGAAAACCAAGCACCATATTGTCAAAAGAAAGTACTTGATCATTTCGGACTCTTGTGCCTCAAGAACGTCATTACAGCAAAAAGTATAATTTTGCATTTCTCACTCCATAATGGCTCCATTGAATCATTTGTTCAAGTCAAAGTAAACATAATTTAGTAATTCAATGAAACTGAGTCCAATTAATTGGTGAGATGATGAAAAGAAAGCATAGTTGAAAAAAGCTCTTTTTAATTCATTTCAGTTTTAATTGCTTCAGTAATTATAACTACTCATAAACTGGGGGGAAGTTTTCTTCAAAGATCTATACAAGGATCTCCGCAAGTGTGTGCACTGACTCCTGGTCAGTTCTGTGGATCAGTTCTGGAGAAAAAGTTCTGGATTTGGATGAGAGAAAGCTGAACCCAGGTCTGCGCCAAAGGTTTTATCTGGCGCTGGGCCAGACATATTGACTGGCGTTCCAGGCATAATGAAAACATCCTCTGCAAATTAAATCTGATTGGATATCAGCTATCAGCCGCCGTTCAACAACAGCACAGCAAATTAGCTGCCAGCATATCTCTCTCTCTCTCTCTCTCTCTCTCTCTCTCTCTCTCTCTCTCAGATTAAACAGCACTTTGACTTCACTGTGTAGGTTTTATGGGGATCCCTGGTTGTTCTTCAATTATTTGAACATGATTATTATCTTTAAACACGATGATGCTTCACAGAATAGTATTCCGCCAGTGGTGAGTATTTCTGCTTCGATAACACAGAGCCAAATGTTGATGATTCTGATACTTTCCCTGTTCGAGTTTTGGTCACAACAACATCGCAACAACTCCATTGAGCTGTCTATTTGTGTCTGGAATGACTTTAGATTATTAGATTCCTTCATGACTATGGAACAAATAATAAGAAAACAAAACAAGAATAAAAAAGAGTAGGCAGAAGTAAAACACACAGGTCCTACCTTTCTATAATTTAAATAACTTAAATAATGAACTCAATGTATTACATATACACATAAATGATCAAACCATTATTTTCCCTACATAATGTCCAGTTTAATGGGATGAGTCAAAGAAATTAATAGAAAAAATTGTCATGACTCACATTGTCTTTTTGGGACGGGTGTCAGCTGGGTCGCTGGGATATATTTAGGAGGGTCACTTGGCCAACCAGCTCCTGTGTTCTCTCTCTCTCTCTCTCTCTCTCTCTCTCTCTCTCTCTCTCTCTCTCTCTCTCTCTCTCTCTCTCTCTCGATCACATAGTGTGCCCATGACAGAAGACAGAAAACAGCACTCCCTATTGGAGAGTAACAGCATTTCATTGAGGGAAGCCCTAAAAATGATCTGAGCTCAGATTGACATGTCTGTTTGATGGTCTACAACAACTCCAGTTATGTTAAGTGGACATTTTTACTTTGTAGATTCAAGTCACAAGTGTAGTATCACCCCTCGTGGGAATGGACACAAAATAATAAAAAAATCTTGAAGCGCTTTACACTGAGCGCCCATGCTATTAATTGTCCCCTTCTGTTGCTGAAAATAACAGGATTATACAACACCCCAGTGAAGGAGTGTGAGACTGAGAATGCTATTGTTCTTCTTGTCTCTTGTTGCAGCTCCTCGGCCCTCCCTCCGCTCCCTGCACATCGCCGAGCCAACAGATTAATTAGACGACTGATAGCAGTGTTACTCTTAGTGCTGGCCCACTGAGTTTTGTTTTTCTTTTCACTTCTTGTAAGCCTCTAATTTCTCTCTTTACATTAATGGGGCTTACTTGGTGTAGTGACCCGGGGGGAAAGAAAATGAAGTCTCTTGTCCTCTGGGGGGGCTGCAGCTCACTCCGAAACATCTACTTATCTTTATTAATTTGGCGAGAGGAAATATTGTACCAGGCACTTTTGTTTAGGCCCAAATAAAAATAGATCCTAAATAAAAAAAAGTGAGCATTTTAGTATAACTTTTACTAACTGGCTCTTTATATCACACAAGCATATAACTAACTTGCAACAGTCTAATAAAAAGGTGTTGGCGTTTTGTGAGAGCAGCCGATGTTTCATGTCTGTCTGTCAACCCTGGACACAGGTCCTGCTTGGTTGCCTTGGAAACGACGAGCATATGACTATTCTGAGCCACTGTAGTGAGGGAGAGAGGAAGCGAGCGTAGTAAAGGTAAGTCACACAAGGAACCGCTGGTCAACCTGATAACGTGTGATAAAAAACAAAGGCCATGACTCTGCGATGCATGCAATTCAAGACAACACCAAAAACACAATGGAACAAGTATTGTGTTGCTTTCAGAGCTTTTAAAGAGAAGGAATTAAAAGGGGAAATAAATGAGATTTAGGGAATTGAAATGAAGTTGTACAAAGATACTCCCTCAGCCATTACATCTTTTGCACACACTCATTCTCGCAGCCCTATCAATACCGTAATCTCTGCATTAATTGCATGTTTTTGAAATATGAGCCGCACTTTTTTTTCTATGGCACTCCTTACACTAGATCATTATGCATGAGTCCAGGTCTGGGGCTCTACGCTTTTTATTCATGTTCTGTGAAGAGGCTGTCAGGCCTAATTAAGACAACATGCATCTAACCAGTCTGTTTGGATAGCCTCTGCCTCCCTACCCCCCTCATACTATCTCCTCCGCCTCAAATTACTGCTGCGTACGTCTATCTGTGCATTTGTGGATATGAATCTCTTTGTGTCTGTGTATTGTATGTATCACAGAGAACATGTATGTGGAGCGGCAAGCCATTTAGAGTGTAACGGAGATTATGTCTACTTTTACAGTTTAAGCAAAGGGTTAAAGAAAAATACTCTATTTGTTAATCTGAACCATCTAATTCAGGGAACAAAAGGATTTCGAGAACTTGTTGCAGCCGTGCACCATTTAAATTCGACCCAGGGTCAAGCTGGGTGGCATTGCAGAAATTACAGTAACAAATTAAGAATATTACACAGAGAAGACGGTCATTGCTCTACTGTTTTATATTCCTGATGTTCTCCATTCCTGCCACATGTCATAGATTTACACACACATAAACGTTGCCGGCAAAGAAGCTGCCATGAGGTCAGTGTTTGTTTTCTTTCCTCTTGTCTTTCTCTGCCTTCTTCCCTTGTGATCCAAGGTGACAGGGCAGCACTGGGGTGGATAGGGCAAGCGGGCATATAGTGTAAAGGCAGAGAGAGAGCGGCCTGGGCGGCATGGAGTGGAGATGTAGGTCTGTTGGTGACAGCACAGCAGCCACACAAGGGCTTATAGAGCCACTCCAGAGGCCATAATTCAATCATAACACAACCGTGATGAGGACTTAGAGACAGAGTTGGGCGATAAACCGAGAGTTAGAGGCACATGAAAATAGAGCGGATAGAGGCACGAGTAGAACGAATCAAATTACCATGCTTTTAAAGGGGAGCGGAGGATGACACTCATCCAACCTGATTTAAACGACAGAAGCGTAAGGAATGAAGTCCTCGGCTCGTCTGTCCCCTGACCTCGCCGGGGAGTGAAGAGTGTGTGAGAGGGGAGCAGAAGAATCGGTCATGCTTGGAGTGAGATGGTGCTTAATCGTCCAGAGGTCGGGATTGAGTAACTGTGACTGGATGCATCCGCTGCCGAGCGAGGGGCAGGGAAAATCTGAAAAGCTAAAAAGTCATTAGCATTTATTTTTTTAAGTTTACACAAGCGGGCAACCACGGTTTGCATGCGGGCCGCTCGGGGCTGTGTGATGAGGCCGTCAGCCACTAGTGGTCCCGCAGACCTGACACAAGTCATTTCACCTCAGCTCCACTCCGGTCATACACATTCACAGGATGGTAATGGTGCCCTGCACATCTCTGGCTGATGCCATTTGTGTGGATCTGTGCTGCTGGTTGGCTGCATTGATGGATTTAAGTCTAGCTTTCTGCCTGCTTTTTTTTGTTTTTGCTTTCCCCCCTCAACTCAAGCCACTTTTCCCCCTGTTAATTTTTCCGGTGCTGTAAATGTATCGAACAATTGGCAAGAAACAATTTTGTCCCCACAGTAAGAGCCCTTTATATTTGAAGGACCCAGATATTTTACTTTAATGTGTGTGTGTGGTTAGTTCTTTCCGCAGTGTGTACAGCAGTGTGTTTAAGTGTTTGTGTCGGTGCATGTTTGTTTTAGACTATTGATCTGGTCAGCACATAGCAGACATTAAAGGAGAGGAGTAGAGCTGAGGCCGACAGGGAGGGAGATGGAGAGAGTGATGGATTGCAATAAAAGAAGAAGTAACTGGCAGCAGGCACACAGTGGTGGCTTCTTGTATCTAATGTGAACAAAGCCAAACATGTTAAAGCTTAAAAAGTAGAGAATGAATTTAAAGATTTAACTCAGCATGGAAAAATTAAAGCTCCATAAATTTGTAAATGTCGTTTCTTAACATTGTAACATAAAGGATGCAGATACGTGTGTTCCCAGTCTTCCCAGGGCAGTGCAGTGCATGAACGCGCTCTGAACGGACTCATGTGTGAACAGTGAACTGAGCCTATGCGTTTGCAACTCGCATGGGTTAACAACGCTCACGCACTTGCAATGTTTTTTACGCGGCACCTGAGGATTTACAGCACCTGGCAGAGCTAGTGCAATCAAAGCAGCTTGTTTCAAAAGTGAACTTGACAAGCAAGTGTTGAGCAATAGTGAGAGTGTGGGTCAAGCTCATGCTCGCTGATATTTAGAAGGTTAAATACAGTTCTTTTAAGTAAAATATATTATAACAATACATTTTATTTGTAGAGCGCTTTAAAAAGGTACTGAAAGGCACTTTACATCATAAAAACAGAAACAATAAAAGCAATAACAATATAAACAAGGCAGACAGATGACATTATAACAGTAAAAAAATCAACAAAAACTGATTAAAGGCTGATTTAAATAGATCTTTTTGAGTGCAGTTTTGAAAGTGGTGAGTGACAGAGGATGTCTGAGGTGCTGGGGGAGAGAGGGAGGGGGCAGCGATGGAGAAGGCCCCGCCCCCCCAGGTCCGATGGCTCTTTAGGGGGGTCAGGAGGTTGGCGACTGCAGATCTGAGGTTGCGGGTGGGAGCGCATCGGTGCAGGAGGTCCGAAAGGTATGAAGCGACGAGGTTGTGAAGGGCTTTGTAGGTGACGAGGAGCATTTTGAACTGTATGCTTTGCTGTATGGGGAACCAGTGGAGGTTTTGAAGGACCGAGGAGATCTCTGGTGCGTGAGTGAGCAGACGGGCAGCTGAGTTGCGCTTGAGAAAAAGCCACCTATGTATGTAAAAATCAAAGGCTACTTAAAATGTCCCACCTAAACCACAATCTTTTCCCAAACCTAACCATGTAGTTTTGTTGCCTAAAATAATTTTGTACATACTCACAAACCCTGTGTACAAACACACACAGAGATACATGCACGCACATCATAAAGGTGTACTTATAAATCCATATAACTCTGCAACTGGATTGAAGGAAGTGGCTCGGAAATATCAAAACAACCTTGGGGAGCTTGAGCTCGCTGTGAACGCTGTGTGCCTCCTCGACATGGACTCTTTATATATCTCCATTCAATCAATATGTTCTCTTTCATCCATTTGTTGGGTCTCTTTCTCTTTTCTCCCCACGTTATGGCCACTGTAAAGCAGTGGGGAAGAAACACACACACACACACACACACACACACACACACACACACACACACACAGAGAGACACAAATCCAAGTGGGTGATGCACACAGAGCAGGTAGAAATGTCACAATGTCGCCGGCATACAGGAATGTACATTCACATACTGAAAAACATTACACAATATGTGTCCTTGCCATCTAGAGTGAAAACCATTTTTCAGATACAGCAGCACGTAACACAACCAAATGCAGTATGTTCACATGCAATCAGAGACACGTGTGTCAGTTGTTGCAGCATATACATACAATGCACTGCACTCACAGGAGGTCAAGAGCACCATCTGTGCATGTTCAATACTTAATTAGATTCACAGCCACTGAATTATGTATTTATAAGACAGAAATAGATTGGAGGTGGAAAATACCTGAGATTAAGACAGGGGCCATTTCTGACAAATTTTTCATCAACATCTTTGAAATCATCACGTTTTTCCTACACTGGCAGCAAAGCCAATTAGTCAATTTCATTAACCCAAGACTTCTTAGGTTATTAAAGAGATACTCCACCAAAATTGTATGATCAATATCTCTGTAGGCTTGAACAGTGGTTTTCAAAACTTTCCTTTTTGTTTGAGAACAGCAGTTTACTTGAATTCAATTGATTTACATTAAATTATATAGTTTCCTATTTTCACAGTGGAAAAGGGCTATCAAGTATACCATAGAAACTTCTCACACATCTCCTGCAGCACAAATCATGTCTTTGCTGCCCATCTGAATGCCCAAAATATGCTACAATAATGGGACATGTGTTTTGCCGTATTTTTTGAACAAATGTAGAAATCAGTTTAAGAACACATTGAGTTTATAGATAAAACATGACAACGTGGATTGTGGTGCATGAGTAGTTTGAATGGTTTATAAGGACAGTTTTTATAGCTTCCTTATAGTGAAAATGTGTGTAATTAGTATCATTTGAGAAATTCACACCCCAGCTGCTGATCCCTATCAATGAGATTACAACCACCATCTGCAAAGCGACAGTTTTTACATTTTGGGCATGAGTATTGCTTTAACGACCTTAAATTTACCATCGGTTATTCCATAAATTTATTTAGCCATGCATTTTGGGCGCAGTATCAAGATCAAGCACTGATGTTACATTTTCTAACTACATGATCACTTGTTCTGCTAAAGTTTGACAGCTAATGGCTAATGGATCATTAATGCTTCTTTGTGTTATGAAGAAGTTAATTTATTGCTATCAAAGTCAAAAAGTGTTTCAGAGTGTAAATACAGGTTATGTAAAATCTGTATCAGCCTTGTACATCTGTTCCAACCACACAGAAAACAATGCTGAGCTGCACCGATATTGTACTGCAATTCAAAAAGGAGGAGCTTTGTAGTGCCGACGTATCTCCCCGCTGTCAACACTGACGTGCTCATAAAACACGAGGCTTCATTTTAAGTCAAACAGGAAATAGCCTGCACAATCCCGGGAACAAACAAGAGAAGACAGCGGTGCAGTTTGATTGGGCCGTGAACGGTCGCTGTCGTTACAAAGCACCACTGTAAGATCCATCGATTATCAAAGAGCTCCGAGCTCAGACGGGGAGTCTACAGATCTTTCCCAAGCTCAGACATGAAAAGCTCCAAGTGACAGCTCCTAGCCTGGGCTAGATCGCGCCGCTGTGCTGGTAGGGAGGTGGGGGGGCCTTCTGTGGTGCCTGTTTTCTAAACACCTGCTCCACAGGTCGTGGTTTTGCTTTCTTGTTTTCTCTCTCCTAACGCTGCGCTCCGTCAGGGGCGACAAGGATGTGCTTCAATGTGAACTCGGGACCAGCAACGACATAGGTGTGTGAGAGAAAACAATGCTAGACAACCTTTTATTATGGCAGTGCTTTATTACTTTTTAACCAGTGTAATCGTATGTGCTGCTCCTCATGAATTATTCACAGGTGAGACACAGAATGACAGGGGGAGATAGCAGAGCGCTCGGAGTGAAAAAAACAAGCACAAAAATAGAAGAAGGCAAATGTCGAGAAAGTGATGCAGTGATACGTTTCTTGATACCATCCATTAACTTATATAGAGTTTCATTCAAAGGCCATTGATTATGTATGTGAGCCTGCATCGCTGTAACGGAGTGTAAGGTCGGGCTTTGAGCATGTGGAGCACACAGTTAGAGTTTCTTTTATCTGATACATGAGAAGTTACAGAAGCCCTGAGTGGCAAGTGAGAAGAAAAAGAGAAAAGAAAAACATTGGAAAGGTCCATTTTCTAAGTCTGATCTCTGTTTATGACTTGAGAACAAGTGGGAAAAAAGATTTGGACAGATGTTGCAATACTTATTTTGGCCACAAGGGACTGAAGTGGACCACTACCCCATGTACTAAATAGGACAAAACATGTGAGTTTTACATGAACAATGTACATATATGTACATTGTTTAGCTTGAATGGTGAAATTAAAACTCACCTAGAAGAAAACATATATACAGATTACAACAACACACCAAAAGGATCCTGACAATTTTAGAAAGATTATCCTGGCTAAATATTTTTCCACCTCTTTTTGATTCATAAACAATTTTGATCAGACTTTCAACTGAATTTAAAACGAATTTGAAAAGCAGTAAAAATGGAAATATATAAAGAAAGAGGGGTCAAAACATTGTGCCGGGAGGCTCTTTCTCCATTAGACCACCTGAGATAACGAGCTGGTTCACTGAAAAGTTTTTCCTTCAGCTGAGAAGTTTGTTTGTGTACGTTTGTGAGAGGGAAAAAAAAGAAGAATAGAGAGGCTGCATGGAAATATACGACACCTCTGTCATTGCTTTCTCCTTCAGCTGCACCGTATATCATTTCTTTGCTCATATTTTTCCACTTTGACTTCCAGTCTCATGGTTACTTAAAGCTCTGATCAGAATGAAATGAACCATCTCTACACAGTCTGATGTAGAGAGACCAGCTAAGGTTTTTACTGAGTGGTTCATACAGCTGTGCAGCACAATGTCGACATTACAAGTCGATTCACAGACTTTTGCCGACTCCACGGTTCCCCTGAGAGTCTGCCGATGTGCCACGCGTCCCTGAGGTCCATAGCTTTGTACCACATTCATGATCAATTAGACACCAATTAAACAATGTGTTAATGAGCTGCCTAATGACTTAACAGTCATATTTCCTCTCTGAGGTTTCTCAGCTCAGGCTGCTGTGGGCAATACTGGGTCATGGAGAGGGTCTGCATTATGACTCAATTTGCTTTTTCTCTTGACCTCACCTCTCTCGCTTTGTGTGTTTTTGGGGATGCAGTCAGGTGCACACTTGTATTATTGGCTTGTCAAGCTGTTTCCAGATCAGTTCAATCTAATGCAAAACTGTTGATAAGATAACAGTTAAAGCCACACGCATTTGCTAGATTTGAGTTGAGGCTGCTGTTACCATGGCAACCTTTTGATTCCTCTCATCTTCGAACAGTTGTTTAAAGAGTTGTGTGGCTCAGTGGCATGACTGAGAAACACGCTTTCACCGTTTTGTACCACTGGAATGAAATATTGGCGTTTGTTACATAATCTGGCGTTCTTTACTAAATGTGCCACCAGCATGACTTGTGATACATTGTGTTCTCACGCAGTAGTACTGACCAGCGATGCCCACGCGGGTTACAGCTGGGGCACACACACACACACAAGTTCATGTGACTCAGAGCTGGAATGTGTGAGAAAGTAAAATAAATTTAAAGGTGAGTTTAAAAAACCCTAGTTCAACCCTGCTATTCGTTCACTCCACTCCTCCACGTTCTGAGTCAACCGCCTGCTTTTCAAGGCTTTCATCCGCAGAATGCAGAGTGAATCACTACGTTTATATCATTAGATTTTTGCCAAACTTTGTTTAAGAAGTTGAAAATGCTAATACTATGTAGGGAGAAAGAAAAGAAAGGCAGCTCAGAAGGAGATGACCCACTTAGTGTAATTATCGCTAACGAAGAGACGGGAGAGTTGCGAGCTAGGGAAAACACACAGGCCTAAATGCGTTAAATTAATCCAGATAATTCAATAAGCGATGATGAAACCCCACAATCAAACCCCCTCTGGCTTTAGTGTTTGACTGATAATGCACTGGGCTGTTTTATGCGAATAGTTTTCCATAACCTTACTCTCTGTGGCAGGCGGCGTGGCTTTGGTCGGTGCTACTGGGTTTGTCTGTTTGTCTGAGGAAAGTGACACACAAGCACACAAGCACATTTGCATCCATGCATTAGTACACACACACACACACACACACACACACACACACACACACACACTCACACACGGGTAAACACACCACTGTATATAGTAACCCTTGGACATTTCCCGAGCCTCATGTGAGATTCATACAATGCATTCAACCATGGCTTCCCTCCGGGGGTATGCAAGTGCAGGGTCTGAGGTTCAGTAACAAGATCATTAAAATAATCAAATTATGATAAGAGAGAGTCAGTCGTGCTGAAACTAGTTGTTTTGAGTCCATCAGAGGCGATGCTGTTTGTGTGTGGAGCGACGACCAAAGGGAGGGCATCATCAACATTAGCTGACAGCACGGGAAGAAGCCTGCGGTGGATGTGAGCAATAATAACATTACCACCGCTTTCTCATAATAATAACATTGCAGGAATAAAGGAAAAGTTCCTTTTTGGTAAGTTAAGTGTCCCACTTTTTAGCCTCAGAGCAAAACAATCCTCACTCATCACATTGTGTCTTAATATCTTGTCAGAGAAGTGGCTCACCTCCTGTTAGCAGGCTGCTAGTCTGTTTCTGGAGGCGATGAAAAGCAGCATCTCCTCTAATTCATCACCATAGAAAGAGAGAGAGAAGAGCGAGAGACGTACAAATGTCTTCAGAATGGATGTCGGCACCTTTATATCCTGTGCAAATATGTGTTTAATGAGAAAAATATTTTTCAACCTTTAATTACAAATGTGTCTTTCCTCCCTGCTTACAAACATCTTCTTTGAGACGTCGGCTTATTACAATTGCAGTTTAATCTGAAAAGGAATTAAAGCAGCAGTAATTAGTTTATGAAGGAGTCTAAATTGTCTTATTGTGTTTTTAAAAAACATTCATTCATCTCCTTGGGAACTTTGAAAGTAGGATAGTGTTTCCTTCGTACTGTCCCCCCTCCTCATCAACTTCTCTCTTCCGCTGAGGCTGTACAACAAAACTATTCATTTAAACCAATAATCTCTAAATCATTACCACTTATCAAAAGGGCTGCAAATTAATTATGTTAACCACTAAATTTTTCATTAGATCTTTAAATGTGTACACTTCATCAGTTCTGAGAACTCAGCAATTTGATTACAGTTGATTTCCTCCTATTTAATGAGGCAAGCGTTTCTTTTTTCCCTGTCCTTTTTGCCTGTTTCTCTTTTTTTGTTTCATTAATTGGATTATGATCAATGCAAGCTTTAATGTTATGGAAAACTTAACCGAAGCCGCTATCTACTACGACACAGTTTTGCGGTGGAAGATTAGAGAATGCCATATCTTCATTCGTCAAATATCAAACTGTCTTTCCTTAACGATGCTAGAATGAAACGCCGCTAATCACTGCTGACGAACGCACACTGCTGTTCTACAAAGATAATGAGTCTGCCAGAGTCAAGGGGAGAAACAAACAGCCGAGGAGAGAGGAGAGAGACGGAGAGGAGATGAAATGTGACAGATCAACAAAATACAGATACTCAAGTACAACTACAGACTGACAACGACTGTAACAAGAAAAGCATTACTAGAGGAGAAGAGACAGGGGCAACACAGGAAATGAAGGAAAGAAAGATATGTAAAAAGGTGTGAAAGGGGACCGTCACTTTGTTTCAGGTTAGAGAGTTGACCTAAATGGAGCCGAGAGACAGAGCGGGAAAGACAGAGTCAGAGACATTACAGAGGCACATGTCAACCACCATGGGATGCAAGGTGTGAAAGAGAGAAACAGAGTGATAAAAAGGGGGAAGCGGAGTGAAGAGGAGAGGGAGGCGGAAAGGATCAAAACTAAATGCAGAACACTTTGAAGAGAAAGAAGACGGCCAAGTGATCCTCCTGCGATATATCCACTTCTGCAAACTTTTGCTTCACGCTGAGACTAAAATTGAGTATTTCCCACCTGAAACGATGTATTTAATTACCCTTGCTCTCCTTTTGTTGCAGCTATTTGGATGAAAACTCTGACTGGTGATCCAAATAACTTTACCTGATGATTTATACCTTCCACATCCCACACACACACACACACACACACACACACACACACACACACACACACACACACACACACACACACACACACACACACACACGATTTATAGACATGTGAAATGCACCTGTGCGCTTCAGCCTCCTCCACTTTGGACCCAAAATGTCACACAGACGCATAAACACACACACACACACACACACACACACACACACACAGGTGCTGCTGGGTGGACCGTGGGGAAGAGGTGAGAGCGCTCACGCTCCACTGACTGGAAAACCTGATCTTCTTACCTCAGCAACTTCAGATGGAGGGACTCAGTAGAGAGACATCTGTGTGTGTGTGTGTGTGTGTGTGTGTGTGTGTGTGTGTGTGTGTGTGTGTGTGTGTGTGTGTGTGTGTGTGTGTGTGTGTGTGTGTCGGGAGAAGGAGAGCCAGAGCAAGAGCCTCATCAGCAGAGAAGTAAGCGTAGAGTTTGAGGAGGAAGTGAGAAACAGACAGACGCTGGAGACGCTGGGTCCTTGGCTGTTGTCATGGCGACATATTAATAGGCCGTTGGGTAAACAGGTGTCTCCTTTTAACTTAATCAATCCAGCAAAGTGAGCTAATCCACACTTGTGATATGATCCGCTGATGTCCCCAACCTTGCCCTCTCACCAGTGGGTTCGGCGCCGGCCCGTCCGGGGTCAAACGGATTCACACGACGCTCTGCCGTTCACTTGGCTCACCACTGAACCAGGAGGGGCTTCCCACCAGCCATCGCTTTTTGTGTGCATGACCACCCACTATCATCATTAGCATCTGACAGAGCGAGAGCAACGGCTGTGTGGATTATCACAGCCGCGCGTGCTATTATCATAACCGTTACGATAGCTATGCCTTCATTGAATGGATAATCAGCAAGGTATTATGTGCTGGGATAATAACACCGTGTGAAAACTAGAGACGCATTCCCAGCTAACGTGCCTGCACAACTGTACCAATTATTCCGAGCAGGGTTCATGCCGCATTTCGTTAAAGCTGTGTACCGTCACAGATCTGATTACGATAACTGGGTATCTTGTGATGATGATTATTAGGACGATTGTGGCAACGATGAGGGTGTTATTTTCAGGGCCAAGCTTACCTGTGTGTGTGTGTGTGTGTGTGTGTGTGTGTGTGTGTGTGTGTGTGTGTGTGTGTGTGTGTGTGTGTGTGTGTGTGTGTGTGTGTGTGTGTGTGTGTGTGATAGAGAAAGTGAGCAAATGGTTGAAACCAGTGGCGGCTGGTGAAATTTTTTTTTGGGGGGGCGCAGTTGGGCGGCGCGGTTTAAATAGCACTCCACAATGAGAAGAAAAGAGGTTTGGAGTAGAATATTCTAAAAAACAAAGCTTTATTTCAAGAAAACACAGTGCTCAACACTGTCCAATAACAACTATCAACAAACTGTAACTTTGGGCATGAGAGGTTCAGAGCAGAATGGTTTAAGAAACATTCAATGTGGTGGCCAGAGCAACTTCAGGGAATACATTGACGTAGCATTCAAACTGGGGGCCCTGCAGTAAGGTGGCACTGGTGAGGTGGTCTTTGAAGGCAAAGCGTTCCCTGGTGTGTCCAAGTATGGTGTCACAAACCTACAGATAAATATATATATAGAGAGAGAGACAGTAAGATAAGTTGTGGGGAAATATCTACTACAAACAGGCTTCATACTACAGACAAAAAACTATGTTTTGTGTGTCTTGATGGCTCATCAACATAGACAAAAGGCCAGGAGCCACCTTGATGGCTGTAGCTATGACACACACACACACACACACACACACACACACACACACACACACACACACACACACACACACACACACACACACACACACACTCTCTCTCTAACTTGTTGGGGGTTGAATTGGTATTTTAGATAAAGTTATAGTCTGATATGATATCCACCCAAATCTAACAATGTCCAACATGTGTTCTGCTGTGGGAAAGATAAAACATTAAACTCTAACACAGGCATCTTCTGATTTTGACACTCACCTCTGCAGCAATCCTTCAAGCTCATCTTCCTTCATAGCCGGCGCTTCCTCGGCTGCTCAGAGCCACTGCTTTGCTCCACACTGAGCCTCCAGCTAACAGCTCCGGTTAGCATGTAGCTTGAGGAGAAGCTCCGGGTGTACGTCCTCCCGCGGTCACTGCTTTGCTGCTGAATATTTAAATCCGGACGTTCGGGTCCCAACTCTTTCAGCCTCTTCTTGTCAACATCTGATCGTGGATTGAAAGGTGTTTCGCGTAGAGATACCACAGAGTTTTCAGTCGCCATACTAACATAATCAAAGTCTCTGCTAGCTGTGTTGCTCGCGTAGCTACGTGGGAGCTATATGGGATGTGAGGGAATGATAAAGGTCTCTGATTCGACGAATAGTCCAACCACGTTGCAATAATGCAGATTTGTGCGCCCGAAGATTCACGTTTCATCCGCCAATGAGAAGCTGTCCTTGCCGCAACGAGGGTGAAATGTTTGTTCGCTGCCATAGACACACATTGGGCCGGCGCCCCTAAAGGGGGGAGGGGCTTTTCTCAGTGATGATGAATGGCGATATATTATATTTGGTATATCTTAAGTGGTTGTTGACAGGGGCTTACGGTCTCCCACACACATTTAGCGCGTCAACACGGTATATTTCTTATTTAAATTATTTGGTATATAATGTTTTTTGACAGTATATATTATATTTTTTTTTCTTCTTTTTTTTTTTTCATCGCAAAATTTTAAGAGGGGCGGCGCCCTAGCGCCCTCTATTGACGCACCGCCACTGGTTGAAACACAAAATGGTTTTATTCACTGAAAATCATTTGTGTGAAAGAGGCATCATCTGTCACATTTCACACAAAAGTAGCATTATCGCTCCAATAATACAGTTTGTTCTGATGATTGAATTATTTAGTTATAGAAACTTGTGAGAAAATGATCTCACTTTGATAATTTTACAAATCTGTGTTTCACCAATGACACACCTGCGTCTGCGGGACTCGTACTGCTCGCGGTTGTCATTAGGAGAGATTTTGCACTAATTATCTCATCGCTGTCTATCTTGCTGGATTCAAATCCTGCAGAAGCTAAGGAAGCAAAAGGGAGGAATTCAAAACAAGTGCATATTCATTTGAAGTCTTTATCGCCTTCAATCTCTTTCAAATAGGTGCAGAGATGCTTAACGGCATGACAAGGGAACAGAAGTGATTAGCAGGTGAAATCAAAGACACTGTTTTATGATTAATTTAGCTGAAAGCAGGCATTTGCACTGCACCGGCGTTTCCCTGTCTCATTTTGAGAGGGCAGCATTTTTGTTGCCTTGTATCCCCCGTCGCTATGGGCATGTACACATTATTAAGCTGCTCAGGCCTCTCACTGGCACCAGGCCCCCATCCCTCCTACCCAGCCGCCCTCCCACCCAGCTCCCCAGATAATCAGGGTATTACAAATGAAAAGTCAGAGCCATAAATCAGGAATACTGCCCTCCCACCCACTTCCCTCAATCTCCTCTCCCTTCTTCGTCTACATCGGAACAAATGGTGGCTCTGGTTGTCCTGTCGGTGAGAAAAAGACACAGACAGGGAGAGAAAGACGGAAAGACGGAAAGACAGAAAGACGAGATATGGACAGATGACAAGGAGGAGGGGGGGCTGAGTAATCCGGGATTTCCACCGAATGACGTCGGCAGTTGGCAGCCATGTCATCCATCAAACTCACATCTGTGTCGAAAACATTCCTGTTTGTGTGTGTGTGTGTGTGTGTGTGTGTGTGTGTGTGTGTGTGTGTGTGTGTGTGTGTGTGTGTGTGTGTGTGTGTGTGTGTGTGTGTGTGAGTGCCTGTGTGTGTGTGTGTGCGTGTGCGTGTGTGTGTTGCAATCCTAAATGACTCAGATGCAGCTGGTCTGCTCTGTGCTGCTGAAGTGGACTGGCAGTGGCAAAGAAGGCTGGAGAAATACAAAATACAAAACAAAATAAACACATTTAGGAATCCAACTGTGATGCTCTCTGTGGAAATGATTCACTAAGATATTCAGGAGAAAATAAAACAGAAAGGGTGACACGGATGCAGAGAAATTCATACATGATAAAATACTTTTTACAGTCCTTATTGTAAAATCTACCAAATGAAAAAGTCTCCTTTCCTTCAGTACACCAGACGCAAGTTGATGAGAAGTGGATGAAGACTTGAAGTCCTAAGACCTTCCTGGAAACAGGTGAAAAGTTGCTGCTGTTGTGTCAAACAGACGAGGACATAGGGAGTGACACGCAGCCTGATCCAGGTGTCAGACTGTACACTACAGAAGCTAATAGAGAGAGGGAAGGAAAGGAGAAGAGAGGAGAGGAGGAGGGAGGGATAGAAAGAGGGAGGGAGGAATGTCTCTCTCCTTCCTCCAGCCTGCCAGTCAGTCACAGAGGGGGAGAACGACAGGCCACAATGGGGCCCTTCAGCGCCTGGCTGAAAGTTGTAATTTAGCATGAAGAGCCATCGAGGGGCGAGCCTAAATATAGCTCCACATATACATTGTGTCTTGTAGAGAGAATAGCAATTAACAGCCAATTAAATGAATGACTGGGGTCAGCAGCAGCACCAAACTAATGGTGGGTGTGTTGCTGCGCTACCGGATAATCCAAAGAGACAAAGAGAGAGCCGTGGAGTGAGGGGTGGGGGGGATTTCTCCATGTTTTCTCTTTTCTTTTGAGCAAGGCAGCATAATGAGATTTGAAGGGTGCCAATTATCTGTGTCACCTGTGCTTCACATACAGTGTGTGGCTGCCATGTAAAGCGCTCCGACATATAGTAACTATACTGTATGCATGTCATCCCATGCGCATGCACTCGAACATTAATGCATGAATGCCATTTTCATTGCGATGAGATGCGATTGTGTGTCTAAAGTTGGCGTTTGCACCTGAAAATGTTGCTCAGATATGTACAGATGCACTGTGTGTGTGTGTGTGTGTGTGTGTGTGTGTGTGTGTGTGTGTGTGTGTGTGTGTGTGTGTGTGTGTGGCAAAGCCATTGCGTCATATCACTGTGTGTGTGATGGAGTTTCACCGGTCGCTCTTGTCCAGCATTGATTGGCCGTTATGTGACAGCTTTACTAAGTCACTACAGTAGCCCAAGCACAAGGGAACAAGTCCCCCTCTAATTGCCTTGCCTTTGAAAAGGCAACTCCTCGCTTCAAAAAACAAGGCAAGTCATTAACGCCGTTCTGGCAGCCAACCCCCCTCCCCCCTCTCTGCTGCAGCTGATAACACCTTGTTCAGAGCCAGTGATCAAGGCAGAATCATCTCCTCCTCACTCCCATCTCCTCTGCAACTCCACCTGCATAATTGCCGCACCTAACCTTTTCAATGCTGCCTCCGTTGGGAGTCAGCCAGCCAGTTGGGCTGCGGGTATTAATAGAATCTCATTTCATGCCTCCATCGAATAAAACAAAGGTTGGGTTTCAAGTTGCAAGCTGCAAGTTTGATCTTATTACTGCGACTGTTGAGAAGGTAAAGGTGCAATGTGAATTCAGAAAGGTGTGTGTTTGCGTGTGTGCAATATCATGGAGGGGTGATAACCAACAGGACGGAGGATCATGTTCACAACCCATAAACAAGTCCTCCAACGTAAACGGCGAAATACGTTAGTTTGTCCGTCAAGAACACAGAGAAGGGTTTTCTGATCTGACGACTCTATCAAAAGGAAAATATTGTTTGTCTGTTCCTTCCAAGACTGGGATAAATCACTGTTGAAAAAAAATTCAGTTTTCATAATTCACAATGCTTGGGTTAAAGTTTGGTTTACTTCAGGCAAACAATGACTTGGCTACGTTTAGGGACATTTTGTGTTTGAGGTCAACAATGACTACCAAGTTCATGGGAGCCATATTGTCATAGTTACAATAATAAACACATGAAATACATGAGAAAAAAAAAAAACATTGGCCGTTGGTTGGTAACAGGAATGAGTCTATTCGACTGATACATTTGCTTGTTTGATTTTTTCCGTTTCTGCACTGTTGCGTGCCCGCCAGGAAATAGCCATATGCTAGCACTCTGAAGACCGCCTCTCTGTAAGCAGTACGACCTTAAACAAAGCTACAATCTCTCTCATTCCTGTATGACCAAGTTCAACTTGCTTTAAACAGTGATGGTGGTGACCGACCAATATGCTAACCGTGGCTAGCATGTGCTCGCTGCTGAGACTGCTCAGAAAGTAAGCCTGAACTCAACTTGACTCAACCTGAAATGCTCAAAATACTTGGTACCTTTAGAGATCGAGACACGAGTATACAGCGGCAACGTTACACTCAAACCTCTTGGCACTAGTGATTAAGTCTGATCCATCCACCCCAACCTCTTCATGCAGACTTTGTTGCTCTATTTTTGTGCGTATGCTGAAACACTATTGTATGATCTTATTTCGTCTGTTCCTTTCTGTAGTTTTGTTATCAATCCTGGATCTCCGCAGTGGTTGAAAATGAATTTGCTGAGTGACTTTATGGTCAAATGGACCAATGTTGAGGTTCATGACCTTCAGCACTGCAGTTAAATGAAACTCATTAGTGGCTAAATACTCGATGAAGCATACTCTGAGTTAACATATTTTCCTTTTTTTTTTTCAGTGCAGCTTCTTCATGTTGACTTCCTTTAATTAAATCCCAAATTAGAGCCTGATTGTCCAGTTTGTAATCGTGCCACGGGAAAGCTGCTCCTGCTCATGAATCATGTATGATTTGTAAAAGATCATGACATCATAAATTAAGTTTAAAGGTGAATTGTTGCCCTAAGGAAATGATCAGGTTACGCTGCATGTTATTTTATTTCAATTGCCCTTTCTGGACCCACAATGAATCTCAGTCTATGTGCAGGCTACAGTATAGCAACTGTAGGTGTGACACTCACACCTACAGTTGCAGTTTGAAGGCTCTCAGGACGGGAACTTGAAGCTCCTTGAATTCCTTTATTCTACCTCGGGCCTTTTAATTGTATTGTCCTAAATTCTGGACATCCACACAAGCCTCGGCATGCACACGCTGAGGCGAGCTGCTCCTGGATGAGATGCTTCTTGTGAATTCTTTTAGAGAGCTGCGGAGCAAGCTTTCCGCTTAGCAGTCCAATCACCAGCATACTGAGGAATGCATGGCCACATTGGCATTTAAAATGTTAACCTTTTATCATTAGTCTTTCTCTTTCACCCTCTGTCTTTCTCTGCTGCTTTGCCTGTTTCTCGCTCTTCCTCGTGTCTTTTAGCTCTGTAACCTAGGCTGTGGCAGACACTTTGCCAGCTGTTTTTCTAGCCTTAATAATGCATAGTTGTTGTGAGTGATGTGGCAAAGGCAACTTTGTTCAGGGAATCCCTGGTGTGACACAAATTGATGGAGATCTATGAGAACCCAGCTTGTTATGAGGGAGCCAAAGTCATTTATGAGGAAGGGGGTGGGGGGGTTGGTGTAAGGGGGCAGATAGAAGGCAGAGGAGGAGGTAGGGGCGCAGCAGGTCACCGAAGACCAGCCACCAACTCTCATTTAAAAAACGATCGAGAACGACAAAGGTTTGCTTTCATCCAGGGTTGGGGAAAGGAACAGAGAAGTGATCATTATACAACACACACACGCACACGCGCACACACACACACACACACACACACACGCACACACGCACACACGCACACACACATTTACACAGTTCAGTGAGTTTGCTAGCCTCAGCTCAAACATTTGTAAATTAAAAGCCTGACCAGAAGAAGCATTTATGTGCATTATGTGCAATAAGGAGGTGTGTGGGTGGGCTGCTGTCTTAATTGGGAATTAATGAGGGGGGCAGGGAGAGGTAGGAAGTGAGGGCAGGAAGAGGGTACAGTACAAGAGAGAAGGAGATAGAGAGAGACTGAGGAGGGGATTACCTTGCAACAGTATGGTGAGTGGGAGGGATTCTCTCTGGTGGGACAGGGGTCTCCCTGGAAACAGCTGCCACGCCCTTCCTGTGTGCACACATAGAAAGATGCACTCATATCCTCAACACTTTTACATAAGTAGAACATTACGAGACAGAAACACATATACCCCAAAATCAAAAGGAGGTGCAGTAACATGTTGCCTGAACAGTGAAGCTTGGAGTGTCTCTGCATTAAATAAGGTTGCTCCTCTGAGTTATGGGGATTTACTTGCAGAACTGCAGCAAGTCTGTAGGGACTGCTCCACTTTCACCCTTAATCTCTCATTTTCATTCGCATCAGAATACATTAATGGGAAATGAGACACTGGCATATACTTCATGGTTCAGGCCTTTCAGAGAATACCTAGGTTTTTACTTCCTTTCTTTCATTCGTTTTCTCTCTCCCCCTCTCTCCCATGGTCTGTTTCCACATCATCTTTGTAGGTTTCTTTCTTTCTCTCATCTATATTTATGTACTCCATATTGAAAAGTTCTTTTGCGTTCAGAGCGAAGCAGTGCGTGGCTCCTCACTGCAATTACTGATTAATTACAGGGAATTAAAGCAATTAGAACTGCAGAGATATACAATTAACGAACACACGCTTCATGACGCCACACACAGGCTGTGCAATCACTAGATTGCAATGCAAATACCTCTCTCTTCTAATCTCACACTGTTTTTCTTTTCTTTTCTTGTCCCGCTCTCCAGCACTTCCCCAACACGTACTCCACACACACACAGACACACACACACACACACCGAACAGAGTGGGGGCAGGTTTTCCAGTTCATTAGATAGTATTTAATTTGAAAACACCTCTGCGTTGAGGGAAATGTGAGTCCTCCCAGGGGATGAAAGCTGAAGCAGAGGTGGGCAATGAGAAAGGGATTCCTCCATCTGTCCCGCTAAGTCCCACAAACTAGATATGTCAGACACCAAGAGCTCTGCAACATCCAGGGAAAAAGTAGGTGAAGAGATCTTTGTGATGGCATTTGAGCTGACATTGTTATGGGGCTTTTTCTCCTATATCTTTATATGGGAGTCTGGTCTTTCAATTTGAGAGCAAGACTCATTGATTTCCGGTTCGGTTTTGGTTATCCCTCAAAACCCAGGCTTTGCACTCAAATAACCCCTGCTTGTGCTTAGATTTGCTATGCTTCTGCCCAAACGTTATACTTGCTCTCAGACATATTGCTTGTACAAATTTCCTACACTCCAGGTTCAGCCCTTTTCCTCAGCTGCTCTCAGATTGTTCCTTTCTTCTAGGATTTTTCAAAATTCCCCAACCAATAGAATGCCAGAGTCTATGAAATGATCCCTTACTCGTTGTGGGCACATTTGCTTTATTTCTCAGAGCCTCCTTTACAGGAGGTTACTCACAAGGCGACAACCTCTGGTTGTGAAAAGTGAAGCCTATGCGTAAAGGGCATCAACATATTTCTACTAGCCAGCAGGGTTAGTTTCATGTCTTTTTCAATACAGCATCATATTCATTTTGTAAAGGATGGTTCCATTGGTCCCACTAAAATAGACAATAAAGGACGGTATGTTTTAGGGGGCAAAAGTTGGAATGATATGATGAAGTAGATAAAGTAGTACGTTGTGATGAAGTAACATGTCCCCAATTAATGCATACAGTATGTACAAACATTTATTAAAATATTTTAACGCAGTTTAGGTTATGTGCAAAAAAAAGAAAGGAAATGCAATCAAATGATCACACAAGGGGTTGGGTTATAGCATTATTGTACCTTGGCATCGTCAAAATGTATGTTGTTAATTGTAATTAATGCACCACCTGGCAAATCCACATCCACAATGTACGTGAGAATTTAGTGTGCGGTGATTTAGTAATCCCTGATGTGACAGTAGATCCTGATTCAGCTCAAACTATTTTGAATTGGAGGAGCGCAGGTGGACCATGAGGCCAGGTGGACGGGTTATGCTTAGAGAATGAACAAGAACCTGGAGCGGATTGTGGACGACTTCGCCGTTCATCAAACGGGTGAGTGGAACGACACACTGCTGAACACTCCTGGATTCTGAATTCTAGATGAGAACGTCAACAACCATTGTGTTGCCTAGCAACATAGCATTGTGTGTGTGCTTAGGCTGTGTGTAAAAACTGCAGGCTCTCCTGTTGCTGTAATGTGTGTATTAGTTTATATTGTGTATGTCCACGTTGTGTGCTTTGGTGATGTATTATTCCACTGTTGAATTTCTGGCCATTTAATGTGACTTATTAATGCGTGTAGCTATTTATAGCTATTATAAGTAATTGCCAGTCATTTTTATTAATTTGTTTCTCTTTTATGGTTTATTTATAGTTTATAATCAGTTCTAACTGACCTCTATTGGACATACGGGGTTTTGTTGTTGATATTGTTGTGTCTATTGTTATAGATGTTTAATGCAATCAATAAACTAAAGGTGTTCTTTAATGTAACAGTAGTATCATATGTCATCATACATTTATTTAGAGAACATTTTATTTTACCTACTCTTTACCTTTATTTTCTTTATGCATTATTACAAGTACTTTTACTTCTTAGAAGTTCTTTAAAAATAAAATAAAGAAATCACTCAAAAAGATGTCATGGTGGCTGAGCTGCTTCACAGTGCTCGACAGCATGTGTGGCGTTTGCATGGGTTTTCCTCATAATGATGTTTCCCTCCCACTCTCCAGGAAACATTGTTAGATATGAATCTAAATGTGAATATGACTGAGAGTGAGTGTTTATCTATCTAGGATAGGATCTCTGACTGACTGGTGATCTTGTCAGTGTCCCTGGTGACTGTGAAAAGGATTGAGTGGGTAGGGACTATAAATGAATTCTTGACTTTCTTACCCAGTTTGGCGGAAATGTGTGCAATGGTTTCTGAGGCTACTTTTCGAGTGAATCACTGAGAGTTAGTGCTGCAAAACATTTTCATCATCTGTTCTTTCGGGATACAACAAACTATTTCAAACGCAGAGAGAAATGGTGGCAGAAGCACATAAGTGCTTGAATAAGAGAACATACGGTGGTAAACACATGTTTCACTGAACTAATGCATCAATAAACTGAACTGTTATTGTACAGTAAATGAAAACTGACAGCGATAACGTTGACAGCCTAAAGACATAAAGGGATATTTGGAGTTTGGAGGCCTCCTTGTCCCCTCTCTCGAGTTCCCACAACAATAACACGCACTCACACTGAGCAATGAATAATTTGAAAAGCAGAGAGGTTGAAGGAAAAACAATTTGTGTAAACAGGTGAAGGGAAATGGTAAAATAAATAAAACCTGAAGAGACGAGATTGATAGGTGACAGGATGCTCCTCTACTCCTCTGTCTCTCCCTCTCTGGCACTCAGCGTGTGATGCCCTGAAGCAATGCCCACGGATACACTCTCCTTTTCCCCCCCACCCTCTTTGCCTTTATTTAACAATAAAAGCACACCATCTCCGTGACTCGTATGAACTTTGAGCTCTCTCTCTCTCTTTGCATTTAGAAACTTTTCTCACCTGCACAAAACATCCTAAGCATCTACACAATCAAAACTGTGCATCACAATGAACATATATATATTTGTTTTTCACTACAATGCCTCCAGAACAGACCCGTGCAGTCTCTCAGAGCTTAAAAATGCTGAAATATTCATATACATACATATTTGTTCCCTTCACTTTTTTTGCCCATTTTAAAAAAGGAACACTTTTCTGCACTTAGGGTTTGCTATATTTATGAGGAGGGGACGTGTCCCCACGGTAATGCAGTGACTCATCCCAGGGTCCTGCTGCAGTGAGGAGACAAACCTCAGACCACACACTCACAACTGTTGCAACATACATATACAGACACGCACAAACACACAGGAGGAAATATAACATTATGTTGGAGGGAAGAGGTCAGAGTTCTTAGAAAGAGGAAGAGGAGCAGTCAGCAACACAAAAGAGGTCAATGGTTGTTGTGAAGTGGTTCAGTAATATGAAATAAAATGTATTATGGTTGAAACCTCAGTGATTAGCCTGGTATCCTAAATAAAGACAAAGTAAAGGATTTGCTAACTGAATCCTTTCGAGTGAACTCCAGAATCAGAGAAGAGAGGAAATAACAACACTCAGCTCAGGTTGGTATGCCACTGGTAGAAAACACATCTCATCTCACACTGATGCACTTAGTTACAAGACCTCAAGGCTACCGTCATGCTAGCAGCTCTGAGAGGCTGTACTGCGCTGTGGTGCTTTGAGCTAAATGCTAACATCATCATGCTGACATTCTCACAATGACATTGGATGTTTAGCAGCTATAGAGAGCCGAGGAGAAAGCAGAACATTGCTGGCTAGAATTAAACATTAAGGATGAGTTTTATGGATCTCTATGAAACCGAGTGATGATGATGTAAGTACTGTCGTGTAGGATGATTTGTCTTAGAATATGGACAGTAAATCCCAACAACAAGCTTACATTTCCATTGAAGTAGTGCTGAATGAGAGACAACATTTGCTAATTAGTGCTAAACAAATGTACAGCAGAGGCTGATGGGCATGTCGTTAGTTAGGCTGGTATTTGGTCATAAGCCAATTAAAATTCCGACTTAATGATGGTGCATTATTTTATAAGAGGAGACCTGGACAAAATGGCACCTTAGAGTAGATAACACAGTCACATAAGATAATTACAGAATATATGGACCTATAGAGGCTTAAAGGAGAGAGCGTAATGATTTAACAGTTACATTCTTCAGTAGATCTCCACCAGGTTTGTCTCCCTCTCCCCTCTCAAACGAGGTTGAAACACTCCTGGCTCCCTTACAGTCAAGATAAAACAAAAACAGGGATTGATTAATTTTATATTGTGCATAACTTTAGTGGATCATAACATATTTGGTATAGAATCATTCTGCAGATGATCCGGGTTCATAATGGGGCCAAACTTATGACTGGGTAGTTGTTGAGCCATAACTAAGGTGCAGTTTTAGATCACTTGCAGCCCCTTCCGGTTAGTTGAGGAGTGAGAAGTCAGCAGTCAATAAAATAGTTTTTATTTTAATTTTAAATCGCCGCAACCACGAGAGGTCCATGAGCTTACAGTCATAAAAGAGCACATATAATGTTAGGCAGTTGGGTCCAATAGTATACCAGATTTGACACAGTCAGACAGATGAACACACACACACACACACACACACACACACACACACACACACACACACAATCTGCCCCTAGGTTGTGTGGTATGAAAATGCAATTTGGCCAAGTTCAAAACAGACGTTGAGGGCACTACAGGTTATCCATCTCGAGGATCTGGTCTGACAGCTGCTGGTTATAAGAAGACATCAAACCCTAAATTGAGCATAACCTCATGTTGGTGTTGGAGGAAAAGTCAAGGAATTTAGGATTCATCGACTGGAAAATGTCTGAACAAAATGTCATGGCAATCCATCCAATAGTTGTTGAGATTTAAGTCTTGACCACAGTGGTGGACCAACCGACAGACAATGCCATATAGTATAGGGGTTTGCTAAAAATACACAGAGATTGCAGAAATTTTTGGGAGAAAGCAAACAAAAGTATCATGCCATCTACATTCTTACATCTGTCACTATTATGAACAGATTATCATGAAGGTCGTGCCATCACACAGACCAGCCTTAGCCAGTTCACTGGCTACACACGCCACAGTTGTGCAGCTGCGATTATTGTAGGTATGCAAAAAAGAATGACAGGCAGCCATTTTCATTTCCTATTCTCATCTCCCTGTTAATCCTCTCTCCTCTTTGCACGCAAGCTGCTGAATACCCTTACTGTACTGTAAATGGAATATAGTTTACCATCAATCTCCCTCCCTCTGTCCCCCTCCTCTCCTGTTTCCCACTGAACGGTTTCACACATAATGACCGCACAGCCGTATACTCACACAAATGACATCTAATGCATTCGGCTCCGATAATGTGCGCCATGGCATGTTACATTTCCATACTGGTGCTTAGTACATCACCGTCACAAGAAGTCATTATGGTAATACGGCACCTGAGGGAAGAGGGACGGCAAGAGGGAAGGAGTTGCAAGAGAGATGGAGAAAAGGAGGAACAGGTAAACTGGTGAAAATGGTGTGCAAGACAAGGTTATGCAATTGTTTTGCAGCGCAATGCAGGCGGATTTGTAGTGAATTTATTTACAAGTTGAGGATGAAAGTGATTGTGAACTTGGTATCTTCTTTCAGTACCCTATTAACTGAAAGACTATGTAAGAACCTCCATGTACAGTATGCTGCTGCTTCCTCTGAGTTGAGCATGTTTCAGTTGGACATAAACTTCGGAAATCCATTCTCCTTGATTTGGACACCGATGTAGGACTCAAATTCGCTCTTGGTTGTCTCGAGATGTTTTTTTCTATTATCTCTGACTTCTTGTTCTCATATGTATTTGGACTGTCTCTGTCTCGGCCAAACGAAGACAAAAGACCAGCTCAGTCTTTGGGTTCGCCCAACGTCACTTGCAGCTTTCATGGCAGGCTGGAGATGCTGCTCTGCTGTCAGTCAGCTGTCTATTCCCAAAAGACACACACATTTCTGAGAGAAATATTACATACGCTGTTCTCCACTGTCACTTACAAGAGTAGGTGATGCTTATTTTCCACAGTGTTTTATTGTAACAACCAAGCATCCACATTTTAAATGTTTACAGTTGTATGCACAAATGTGTAAGAAGGGATACTTAAATAGTAGATTTTTTCTCTCACAATTTTTGGAATAATACTAAATAGTAAAAAATATTTTTTTTATTGTCTTAAGTTGGTCTTAACCCCAGGATTTGGTCAGAACTTTAACTTGAAAGTGACTTGAATATGTCTTAAGTGGTCTGGACAAATCCATTGATTCATCTCTTAATCAAATTAATGTAATGAACAATTGATGGGTTTAAATCTTCGGATATATTATCTGTTTTTTTATTTCATGCATTTATTCTTGAAGGTGCTATATTCAGCACTCAGAGCATAATATTCTCTGAGCAGAGAAAGAAGTCCCTCTCTGTGTGTTGTCTGATCTTCCCCTTGCTTTGTGAAAGCCGGCCAGCTGTGCCTGCTTTTAGTGCACGTTAGTGCATGTTAGTGCACGTGAGCGTGCCCCACTGGCCGCCGCTTCTGCTCTGCTCTGGCGGTTACAGCTGATAACACTGTCCCGACCTACTGCATCATCGCAGAAGCGTTGCACCCACCCTTTGGTTCCCCCTGTCAGCTCTTTTGCGTAGTTTGCATTGTTGGCCCGTTAGCTGTGAGCCGCTGACTCAGGCGTGTCCGGGTTGAGAGCTGGTGCGAGACAGTTGAAAGGCTCCCAATCTCGTTTTAAAGCGCCTTCAGGAGATCTTGTAATAACTGATAACTTGGCAACAAGCTGTAAATACAACACTGTCAAATTATTTTTAAATTGATACGAGGAACACAGACACATCTAGCAGATACGGAGCAAAATTAGCATTCATATGAAGCTGTGTTTCTGACCACCTGTCCAATACTCTCATTTTAGGTCTCTACCAACTCCTTATATCTGGCTTTTTGCATTATTATGTTAATTGGTCATTTTGTCAGTTTGTTTTTTCTGCCCTTTGGTGCTGCGCAGGTGTACAATTGTTTTCTGAAGCTTTTTTCACTTGGGATGAGGCTGAAAACCGGAAAGCTGAAGAACCAAAAGCATGAGACACCACAAAGCTCTGTGTGTCTGAGGGTAACTGCAACTCTGTAGTGATTCTTTATGGATTGCTCACTATGATATCCCTTTTCGTACACAATTAGTCATATCATCCATCCAAAAAAAACGTTGATTATAACCACATTACTGTTTTTACATCGTCCTTCTGATCATATCTGTTACTGATTATTCCCATCATATTATCATCATTATCATATCATGTTATAACATGTCAAGAATGGACTTGCATGCTTCTATTCTCTCCACAGCTGATCTACTTTTTATATGTAGATATAGAGAACTATATGTGTGTCATATATGCAACAGTGGTTTCTTCAGGTTCTGGAAGGCTTTTTACAAATTTGGCTCATGAAGGTCAGTTTACGACACCTTTAAGAGAAAATACAACTTCATCACCTTTGTTGCGACATCCCTCTCCGTGCCAGTAACTCCCTCTCAAGCCTTCACTCGACATCGTTCTCTCACTCGCTCTTTCAGTTTACCATTATCACAGTCTCACCTTTCCTCTCTCACTCTCTTTCCTTTTCAATCTCTCTCCTCCATCCCTCTCTCTCAGTCAATAACATACAGTGACAGCTTATGTAACGTGCCAAGTTCCAAACTGAACTCAACTCTCCTTGATCTGCAGCCCTTTCCCTCTTCTAAATGACTCACTTCTGTTATAACATTTCAGCCTGAGTGAGAGACACAGCGGTGAGGGCGGGAGGAGGGGAGGAGAGGCAGACAGACCATGACATGAGAGGAGAGGAAACGCAGGTTTAATTATTCATACCTACTGCAGTAAAAAGAGAGAGAGAGAGAGAGAGAGAGAGAGAGAGAGAGAGAGAGAGAGAGAGAGAGAGAGAGAGAGAGAGAGAGAGAGAGATTGACCCAAATGGGGAGGTATTCCTAGGGCAGTAGTGCACTCTGGGAGCCAAAGTTGTGCCACCCCAGGGCCATGGGTGTGAGGGAACTCCACCATTAGCTGCCAGAGGACCTCAGACAGGAACGTAGAGTGAGAGAGAGTGAGAGAGAGCGCGAGAGAGAGCGCGAGAGAGAGCGATATTCATGAATTCTGTGAAAACTAGCCCATTCGGTTTTTTTCTGCTTCCTTAACGCACTTTTGCTGTTATCTTTGAATTCGTTTTTTACTTTCCCTCGAGTCCACCACACCCTATGAACATGAATAATGTGGAGACTGGGAGTGTTATCCGTGATGCTCACTCGGAACCACATCCTCCAAGGTGTGTGTGTCTGTCTGTGTGTAAATGTGTGTGTAAAATACACTTATGAACTGGGGTGAGAGCGAACCAGAGGACCCGACTCGTTGTTGTCCCACTCTGGAGTTGTTTCATCCCAGAGTTGGCGTGCTGCTACAGGGCTTAGCGTTGAGAGAGTGCAGGGCCTCCCCATTCGATGCTGGTGCTCCCCTGAGACCAGCTCTCTTTCATCTCCCCGTCTCCTCGGGGTGCCCAACAACAAACCACAGATGGAGGAAGCAGGGAAAGAAATATAGAAGAAGAAAAGTTCTGGCCAGGGGGGGCACGCCAGCAAAGTTTATACATTCCCAGCGAGAGGTCAACCTGTTTTTTTTATCTTAGTTCAGCTGGTTTGTTCGAGAACCGGGTGTCAACAAAAACTTTTTCCCCCCTATCTTACCAGAGGTCATGGATTTGAAACAGAGGAGGTTTTAAGTGCACATCAAAACACAATTGTCTTTATTTTATCTCTGATCCTTTTGCTGCAAGCCATGGATACTGCCTGGACGAGGATGTTGAAACTGTAACTTTTTAATATTTCAGAAGAAGCAGAACGCGGGCCTGTGTGGTGGTAGCCCAGCTGATTAGCCGTGATGTCACTTTATTGGTGGTGGGAGTGAGGGAGGATGGGATTGAGAGGAAAAGGGAGGGAGTGTCACAAAGATGAGATGTGGCAGGTGTTGGACAATGACGGGAACAAAAGAAAGATTCGAACATTCACATCAAAAAACCTTTCCCCTTTTTATTCTGTGTGAGCCGTGCCTCATCCAGCGCTGAATCTTTATTCCTCTCCCTCCTTCCTCCCTTAATTGCTGCTCGCCGAATCCCTTGTTCTTTCTTCTCATCCCCCCTGTGTTCTCCTTGTCTCCCTCCTCAGCTTCCTATGTCCCCGTCTGTCTCCTTACTTTCATTTTAATGTTGTCCTCTTGAAAACTCTTTTCCCCCCTCTCGTTTCCTCTGTTCTGACTCTCTCATCTCCTTCATCCTTCTCTCCTTGGCTCTGCGTTCATCTGCAATGAGGCAATGAGTTTTTTAAGAGACACCGAGTCGTCACGGACACAGTGACTAAACTTCCGATAAAATCAATGTTTAATTCAGATGACTGCAGGCCATTGACAGAAAAAGTGGAAGCCTTTCATCTATAAAAGGACTGAAAAAAGAGAGGGATTGAGAGAGATGGAGGGAGAGGACTGACAGGATTAATGGAATTGTCATCAGTTGTATCTTTAGCAATGAGAAGGAACCATCAGCCCTCTGAGAGCGAGTATGTAAATGATTTCTCCTTTCACCTGCTGTTCATCCTCCCTCCTCTCAAGCTGTATCCATCTGTATCATCATCCCTCCGTCACATTTTATTGCATTCTTCATGTCTTTCATAACTGTCTTCTCCTTCTTTTCAAGCACATTTGGATTATCAGTCTTTATACAATACCGATCAAATGTTGCTGCAAAAGCTAATAATTAATATGAAAATGTAAGGTATACAGCTCACATATCAAATATGGACCAACACACGTAAGGTGAGCCATTTTCTGAAGGTCACAGACCTAGTCATACACACATGCACGGATGCGTACACACATTCACACACAATCACCCACAACTGCCTGCACGTGCATGTGTTTGTATGAACGACGTCACGTGTATGTGGACATCAACCCTGCTGGCTCTGTGTTCAAATGTCAGACCTCTAACCTTTTGAATTTAACCCGAGGTGGTGTCAGTCGCCGACTACCACGTGCAGCAGACAAGATATAGACGTGAAAAACAATATAAAAGACATAAAAGATAAAATGCCAACACTCAATCCTTCTATCTGCTGTAGAACAGATTGAAGTGTCATGCGGCGAGAGGAGAGAATCTGTTCCCGTACAGGTGGTGAACAGAAGGGGAAGGCTGAGGGGAGGACGGGGTGGAGAGAGGGAGGTGAGGAGAGCGAGGAAAGGGAGGAGGGCTGTTACTCCCATTACATAATGAATGAGGTGAGAAGACACATATTTGCTGTGGAGCCTTTATTCATTTTATTCTGCTGTTCGTTGGAGCCCCTGAACACGGCGCCTTTATGCACACAAACCTGTCTTACTATACTTGTGGGGGACATTGTAGGCCTATAATAACCTCAACCTAGTCATAACTCCAACTGTAACCTGAATGCCAGCAATAAACCCTTAAATACATGGTTGAGATTGGAGATTGTATCCTACTTTCCTTTCCACAACATGATTAACACATACTGTACACACACATACGTCACACAGCTCATGTGTCTGCTTAATTACTAGATGTGAGCAGACATGCATGTGTATGTGCAAGCTGCCGATATATATTTGTATTTGTGTGTGTGTGTGTGTGTGTGTGTGTGTGTGTGTGTGTGTGTGTGTGTGTGTGTGTGTGTGTGTGTGTGTGTGTGTGTGTGTGTGTGTGTATTCATGCACATGCAGTTGTGTCAGTACAAGTGATGAGCTAACAGGCTGCTCAAAGAATGACAGGTGACCACACTACAAAGATAGAAATGTCAAGCTGAACTGGGTGATTGGGGGGAGTTGTCAAGGGAGGCGGTGGGGAAAGGCAGGAAGCCTGGAGTGATGAGTACATCACCGCAGCCCCTGTCACTTCCTATTAGTACCCAATACACACAAACACACTGGCTGTGATTGTAATTAATTCATTAGGCTGGTTTGGAATGTGTGTGTTTTAAGTGTTTGTGGGTCTCTGCACGTGCATGTACCACCAGTGTGTGTGCATTAACATATGTGTGTGTGTGTGTGTGTGTGTGTGTGTGTGTGTGTGTGTGTGTGTGTGTGTGTGTGTGTGTGTGTGTGTGTGTGTGTGAAGGACATGAGCATCATTGTAAAGAATGAGAGCTGACAGGATCAGTGATGGCATGCTGTGGGTTAAACCAATGGGATGCTGCTCCACACACTGTGACACCATTACCCCTCTCTACGTCCTGTCATGACCACTTATGAAGCATTGATTACTGACTGACCATCATATAGCATCTACTGAGCATTTACCAAAAAGAGCATTTCAGTGAGCACAAGTCTTCAGTCGGACCTGAGCCCAACCAACTGTTTCGCAAGCATTTACCCCGCTGACATGTCCTTGAGTAAGACCCGAACTACAGATACACCGAGCCAACAGCTACACCTCTGCTCCCAAACTGATCCTGTGCACACATTAAGTTTGCAAAAACACACATTCCAGTTATTGAAACTTTTTACTCAGTTGTTACAGTCATTATCTACATTTGCATTTAAAATGCAGGAACCTCTTGGCTGTTTTGCATATCCATAGATGAGAGATGCTGTTTTTATTGTGGTGGCTGGAGAATTGCCTTGTTTTGCTATTGTTTTGTAGTTCTGCCATAGGAGATATTGGAAATAATTGTCAAGGGATTGCATTGTTTTTTAGTTCTGCCGGCCAGGATAGACCCCAAAATGAGATAGGGGCTACAGGTTTTTAACACTTTTAGCATTTGTATTTGTATTTACACGTGCATTCTGGGCACACAAACAAGACTTACAGTGAATGCTGATATTTAAAGCCCTAAAAATACAAACTAATACAACAGTTAGGTGCACACAAAGGTGACATGCCTTTTTTCAAGAACTGGCGGAACCAATATGATATCATGGATGAGTGTGTCGCTCTGTAACAAAACAAAACCTCTGTGTCAGATTCAGGTCTGCCCACAAACCTGTGGGTGGTGCTTCACGAGTGAGGCCCACTAATCTGAGAGCGGGCTCTGACCCAGATCTCACTGAGTGGGAACCACCCTGACCATCTGTGGGTCTCCACACCCTCTTGGCACCTCACACTGCACACACACGCTCGCACAATAACTGTAACACTAGAGACATGGCAGAAGAAAGAAGATAGAGAAATGTAAGGAAAAGACGGGACGACAGAAATATAAGCATGTTGAGAGAGGAAAGAAGACGAGAAAGAGGACCTGCAAAAATAAATGTAATTTCCTTATACGTTTCTCTAGTTAGTTTAACAGAAGGCCGTTATTATATAGACACCTGCTTAATGACATAGATGGCACAAACAGCCTTTCAATACCATTTTCTGGCACTTTTTCTTCATCTGGCAGGTCTGGAAGGCGGCATTGCAGGGCAGGCGGGCGGCGCGGTCGAGTCGACCTTCTGCGGAGGCTGGGTGGGAGGGCAGGAGGACACCCTGCACCCCGGCCCAGGCCTGCCGAGAGGCCATCTGGACGGGGGAAACACACGCAGAGTACCTGGCCAGACCTGGAGCTCAACTCTGACTCACACAATTGCTCACGCGCACACACTTATACACCAACACATGTATGTACACATACAGCACGTGTCGTATGATTTGGAAAAGACACTCTCATGCACACAAACACGAACACATATTTGAAAACTGGCATATGTTGCTGCAGAACATTTGCAGCAGTCGAACAGGGATGTATATATGTGGGTGTGTATATGACACACACAATTATCTTTGTACAGTATATGGATAATCATGAATACATCAGTAGACTATATCCAGCCTGAAACTCCCACTCAAACCCACACATGCCTTCCACACAGCACTCGTCGGTCTATGGTGATGCTAACGTTAAGCCCCTCTGATTCTGCCTGCCGATGAGTGTTTTACATTTGGTTAAAACAGATTCTGCCTGTGCTGCTTTGGAGAGTGTTACATTTGGTTAAAAGCCATTATTATGGTAATGTGAGGGTGCTTGAGATAATGGCAAGATGAGAGCAGCTCGACTGCCTCTGACACAACAACCCTACTCTATCCATCTCTTCAGTGTCTTCTCTCGCACTCGCTCTACACTATATTTTTCTATACCTCGCAGTTTCTCTTCCTGACTCACCTCTATTGCTGAGCGGGAAGGTTTTTTTTGTTTTTTTTACCTGCTTGCAGCAGAGCTATTTTGTCATTAAAATCAAACATTATTGTAAGAGCTTTTGCTGTGGCCACATTTCAACAGCGTTAAAGAGATTGCCTTTCATCCGTTACCGTATATTAGTGGTATTGGTGAAAATGATATGGTATCCAGCTTTAGTGTGTTGCTGTTAAGCCTGGGTGCTACCTGTGACATGAGCAGCTAACAGGGTTTGTCCCTGAGGAGAAGGTGGATGACAGAATCACTACCGGCGGCAGAAAACAGAGGATCAGAGAAGAGAAAAGGAAGCGACCAAATAAGTCTCTGGCAACACATTTTTCAGGTCACTGGCATTGAAAAATTGGGAGGCGATGGTGATGATGACAGATAGAAAGAAGGACAGGAAGAAATGGAGTAAGAAAGTCAAAGAGAAAATGAGGGAGAGAGGAGCAGAAAGAGAAAAGAAGGGAGATTGAGAGCAATGTAATGCCATGCACAACGAATTTCCCTTAATATGATTTTGTGTTCTGTGTCTATTCAAGTCAGCCCTGATTTGGTTGTGTGTTATAATCGCATCAGAGCAGGGATTTGCTCTGGCTTTTTCACCGCTGTTGTGTTGTTTTTTTCCTCTTATTTGAGTTGGCATCATCCTTCATGACACAAATCCCCTCCGATAAATTAAAAATGATTGATTCAGAGTCAAAGATGGAAAACTACACCGCAGGGAGCGAGCAAGTGTCCCCACTTGTGTCCACACCCGAGTGCACGCTTTAAGTGCATGCATGTGCACGAGGGCTGCACTGTAACATTGAGTGCAAATCCGTAGTTCATGCAAGCCCGTAAGTGCTGTCACTGGAGTGAATGCCTGAGTACAGTATGCATGTACATTTGTGGGTACTGCAAGACAGAAGGATTGGCTTATAACATTGGATTCCTGACACTTTTAAAGAATGCGAGGAGATGGCAGATATCCGATGTGTGAACCTCAAAGCCATCAGCGTGCATGTGATGCTCTAAGCTGCATATCTTGCCAACATCAACTAAAAGCGTGAAATTCTGGACCCAAAAGTGTGAAAATCCACCAAGAACACGGAGTGAGCTGTGAATACCTACATTAGCGCTATTACATACATTTATCCACCAACATACAATATGTAGGCTTAATTAAGTGAGCATATATAAGTATACTTTGTCTTACATTCACTTACTGCTCCTAAAACAGATACACACTCTTTTTGACACACACACACACCCTCACTGTGGGCTCTGGCTCTCCCAATTAAGCGGAGGAGTGTTGTGGAGCATCGGTGTCGGGGGATTCTGCTTTCTTCTCCTCTGTCAGGTCCCATCACAAAGGCTCCTCATTAGTGTCAACCTCAGCTGTGCCACCACTCTCTCCTTCCCTCTTCCTCTCTCCCTCTCCCCTATCTCTTTGACTTTTCCTCTTTCTCTCTCCACATCTCCATCTCTCTGTCTTCCCCCTATTTGACTTATTCACATTGCATTTATTGCTCAATGCCTTTCCCGAAAGCCGCCGCTGATCACTCTGTTGTCACTCCTGTTGCGTCCGGCATCGTTTCGTCTGCCTCTCACTCTCGTACTAGTGGATCTCATCTCTCATACAGGTGCCTCAGCTGCCGGCAGCGTTGCACTCTCACGGTGAGAGCCGTTTGTCACACTGACAACAAACAGATGTGTTTTTACAGCACTTTAATGGCAATGAGCGAAGAGACATTTCAACAAAGGTTGCAAACTTAGCCGGATCATTAGACCAGCAGAAAGAACGGAAGGAAACTTCATTTGTGACTCGACATGCAGTATCATAAACATATAATGATGTTAATGATCAACGTGCCGCATACGCAGCTGCGGCAACAACATGTAAACAAGGCAACAGGGGAGTTGGCGTGAAAGCGCGGAGTTCAGAGATCACTAGATGCACGCAGAGGACGAGATGTGGAGAAAAAGCAGCGCGATAAAACAGATGATTGTTGTTTGTTTGTTTGTTGTTGCCGTTTTTCCCCTGAGCAACAGTTCCCTCTACCCTTTTACACCCTGCCGTTACCCCTTTCTTCCATCCTTTCATTTCCTTTCACCCTTTCTTCCTCCCTGTAGTCCGTCTCTGTCTTTATCTCCCTGTATGTGTGAGTTTCTCAATTTATTCTGCAATTAAGAAATTGAGCTTTGATTTCAAGGAAGGGTTATGGGTGCCATATTGGGATGCGGCATAAGATCCTCCTCTCACCGAGTTCCACTCCCAAAGTCTCAAGTCCCAGTCTGAACCTCTCTCTCTCTCTCTCTCTCTCTGTTGCTCGCTCACTTTCTTGCTCCCTTTTTTCTGCACAATTTGGTATCAAAGACATGATAATTAGGCTGAACAGAAGTTCATCTGGCTTCTATTATTTCTCTTTAATTAATAGTGTATAATAATGGCATAGAGTTACTCCAGTGCACTGTGTGCGTGTGTGTGTGTGTGTGTGTGTGTGTGTGTGTGTGTGTGTGTGTGTGTGTGTGTGTGTGTGTGTGTGTGTGTGTGTGTGTGTGTGTGTGTGTGTGTGTGAAAGAGAGAGAGAGATAGAGAGATAGAGAGAGAGAGAGAGAGAGAGAGAGAGAGAGAGAGAGAGAGAGAGAGAGGGAACTTGTGCCTGTGCGCTTGTGCATGAATATCTTTTAGAGCACACATAACTTTAAACCCTGAGATGCTGCACAGATAAAAGGCGCCAAGTGTCAAAAGCTTCAAACTTTTCTCTCCTCTCCTCTCTTTTCTCTCCCCTCTCTCCTCTCCTCACCTCTCCTCTCTCCCCTCTCTCCTCTCCTCACCTCTCCTCTCTCCCCTCTCTCCTCTCTCCTCTCTCCTCTCTCCTCTCTCCTCTCTCCCCTCTCTCCTCTCTCCCCTCTCTCCTCTCTCTCCTCTCCTCTCCTCTCCTCTCCCCTCTCTCTCCTCTCCTCTCCTCTCCCCTCTCTCTTCCTCTCACCTCTCTCTCCTCACCTCTCTCTCCTCTCTCCCCTCTCCTCTCACCTCTCTCTCCTCACCTCTCTCTCCTCTCTCCCCTCTCCTCTCCCCTCTCTCTTCCTCTCACCTCTCTCTCCTCTCTCTCCTCTCTCCTCTCTCCCCTCTCCCCTCTCCCCTCTCCTCCCCTGTGCAGCATACCTCTCTTCACAGCATTTGTGAGACCTAATGAGGACATTTCTGTCACGCTCCTCAATCACAAGCGCAGCTGCCAGCCCTCGCCAGCTATAAGTCCCAGGTATCTGAGACTTCACTCCTTTTTCCCCCAGATGAAAAACAACAAATAAATAAATAAACAAATAAAAGCACATTTAATGCAGCGCAATGATGTGAAGAAGAAGAGGAAGGGGGAGTATGAGAGGGAAGACTTAAAAGGAGACACAGTGGGAACAGAGCAAGGCTGAATTCACTAATCTCCGAGGAGGCATAAAGTGAACATGCCAACCACCTTCGGCTCCAAGGAAATATTCCATTGGTTTGGTGATAAATAGGATTTAAGTTAGGGTGACAGCTCTTCTGTATGTATGTGTGTGTGCATGTGAGCTTGAATGTAAGTGTGTGTTTTGTGTGTTTTTGTGTGCCTAAGCACATTCGACTGATATGCAGCAATGGGCATCCTTCCAGCTAGCCCCGGATGCTTTGCTCCGCGCTCGTTGTGACTTATCTCTCAGAAACAAAGATGGATGTGTCAGTGCGCTTATTAAAACATGCTTTTAGTTCTGGCCGCCACTCTTCAGGAGGAAATCGCTTTCTGGCGGAGATTGACAGAACAGAAAAGAGAAAACAACATCCTCATTTAGGCCCAATATCTCGGACATGATTGCTCGCTTTAAGCTGGGTGTTTCTATTGAGGTTTTTTAATTGTTGTTTGCTTCTTTTGCTCATAGCTTCATATTCATCGGCCAGGCGGCCATGCTTGGAATCTTTAATTACCTTCAATAGTTGTCCCCTTATTTCAAACAACTGCATGATTAAATGGCTGCTCTGCAGTATGTATATGCTTTTTCCTTCCTGCATCCTCAAAAACAGCACAGTTAAGTCAACATTTTTCTGTTGGTTGGCTTGTTTGTTAAACTGTTGAGCTTTTATTTTTAAAGCCACAGTGCACAAACCCACAAAGGCTCCACTTGTTCGGTGGCAGAGTGGCAGACTGGCACCCCGCTCAGATTCAATCCAGCTTCTCCTCTATCACATTATCGCACAGACATGATGGTGTCAGCTTACAGAGGAAATGAAAAGATTGTTGTTGACAAATCAACGCTGACAAGAGTAGCTGAAGAGATCCCTCCAGCTTCACACAGGATTAGCTGTGTGCCATCTTAAAGACAAACACAGTGGCCCATGTGTTGCTATTTCCATCAGCGATGAAAACAAAGGCAGGGGGGAGAGGAAGGCTTGTCTTAAATCTTGGCAAGATGATGGGCTTTCTTCATTCAGTATTAGCAGATTAGACATGTTTTATGAGCCAATCACTCTGGATGATATGCGCTTGTGTGTAAACGCAGGAATACAGCGGGGCAAAAATAAATAAATAGGGGGTTGGTTCACTTATAGATTTATAATTAAAGATGGAAAACAATATGGAATGAGAAATGTTGTCATCTGTGATGATGTAGCATTACAATAATGTATCTGCCTCAGCTCCATCTTCTGCGTGCCTTTGAAGAGACTGCCAGCTGAATTGAAGTTTGCTGTATGTTTGATCTTAAACGGATACTTTATTCATGAACCGCATGGCTAAAATGCCATTTGCGCACATATAGCTGTCAGTCGTGTCAGTTCGTAGCTTTCCCGTGCATCTGTTATGTTCCAGAAAAAAACATGGGAAAAAACTGAATCTTCTATTTGACCAAAGTACTGTATGCTCCACTCTGTGAGATGGTAGCTGCCCGCGAGCAACGACAAAGCCACACTTTCAGTCATGCAACAGTAATTCTTTGCTTTCTTTCTCCATGTTTCCTGATTTCCTTCTGATGTCTTGCCAGAGTAATCGAGGTAATCTCTAGGAAGAGAAGAAAGGGAAAGAGAGGAAGAGTGCAGAGAAGTAGGCAGAGAGGGCCTGCCAGCACATCAGATCAGGGCTTACATAAGTTCAGCTAAAACTCCTGGGATTCACCTCTCTCTCACGCTCCATCGACAACCGAGGACTTTCGGTTGGTGCTCAGGTTTTGGTGGCTAATTAAATGCAAAGATGTCTCAAAGGTGTGTATGGAACTCCTGCAAACACCCATCACCAGGGGATCATTCACCGACGTCAGAGCACACAAGACACCTGACGTGCAAAATCTTGCTTTCTCTATCTACGGTTGTCCCACCTTGCCTGCATGATATCCGCCACCTTCTCCACAACACAGCATAAACAAGCTCGAAGAAATGTTCCACCACGCAAGGCTAATCAATTAAATCCAGATTGATGGAAGTCCTGTTACTAGTCGGTAATGAATTCATCAACCAGTAAATCACTGATGGCAGTAAAGACCATTCTGTTTACAAGGCGGCAGAAGCTGCATGCGAAGAAAATGTACCTTCAACATAGAATTAAAATGATTCAATTTATACATAAAAAATTTGTAAATATAATAATTGCCGGACAATGCAGACGATATTCTTTTTCTTTCACAGTAATCTAATCTTTCTTGGGAAATCGTGTCAGAAATCATGATTGGGTGAAAACAGAGCTCATCAGTCTTTGAAGATTGCACAAAGATATCTGGTGATGCTTCTAGTTGGCTGCACAGACAAAATATTGCACATCAGGGAAGTTGTGCCAAATTACTTTCAGAGCTTTCTCTAAGAGGCTTTGTCCACTAGAAGGTGCTGCTCTGGAGCGGAGATTGACAGTAACATGATGGCTGTTTTCAGTATCTATACTGCCTGACTTATTTGGTGAAGACAATTTGCTTGTGCAATTTGCTTGTGCTGCAAAGGTCTTTGACAGACCTTTGCAGAAATCTGTAGAAACATGACCACGGACGCACTCTAATACGCGCTCTCTCTGTCACTCACACACTTGTATCTATGAGGACCCTTTATATTCACTCCATATACCCTATCATCAACTTCAACTGCAGCAGTAACCTGACCTAAACCATCCTGTTCTTACCTATTCACAAACTCTAAACACTCCCTTGAAGTGAGGGATGACTTCACTTTGAAGTCTAAAACCGTTGGTACTCACAAAGTTAGGTTTACAAGAAAACACAGGCACATGATGCACACATGGCTCCATCAGGGTCACCGCCATTATCAGCTCATAATCAATTTTGTCAGCCTTTAATGTGGCTCTGAGTTTAAGAGAGGTCGAGCCGTGGTGGGTGCAATCTGCTGCCCATGTTAGAAACGCCTCTGTCTGCTTCCTGCCATATCCAGGGGGGACAGCCTCTACGAGCCAGTTCTGGCCTGTCTTGTGCCCTCATGTGCCACCCTGCCTAGTCGTGTGGACATCTGCCATTCTGACTGGTGTCAGCGCCCGTTGCCTCTCTTTGGCTAACGGCTTCTGACACCCCTTCACCCCGGGGCGGCACGCTGCGCTGAGTGGTGGGCATCTCGTTTGTGTAGCGCATCTACAAACCAGCAGACAGACACATTGACCTATTCTTTTGGCTTTAGCATCAATGTCAGACAGCGGCCCGCCGCTTGTTCACTCCAAACACCTCCAGATAGACCCGGATGCCAGATAACCCCTTCACTGGAAAACATCAAAGAGACAAATAAGCGTGCCGCCGAACATGTCTATCAGGGGAGCGGTGGAGTTAACCCTTTCAGCGGAGCACCTCTGGGACAACTTCAAACACTTAAGGATGCCAGGGGCAGGAACAGCGAGTGATTACCACAGCAACTGCCTACAGCGGTTGCTATAGAGACAGCTAAGGATCCAAAGAAAGTCTAAGTATGCAACTCAGGCCTCGTCCTAGCTGGTGCAGGTCTGGCACCCAAGTACCGAACACAAACTTTTTGTAGAAGTGCTATCAGCACAAGTTTCTTCTAAACTTTGAGGCAGTGGAAAATATTGTGGGATGCTTATGCACATCAGCACATCAGGCTCCTACAGGCCGGTATTAAATGACTCTACTGTTGACCAACAACAGTATGGATCCTTTGTGTGCCATATATCCTAGACATATTGTTATATAAGTGTTAGCTTGGGGGCATCTTTCTCTCCTGACGGTCTGCCCGTCCTGCTTTCACGCTTACCCTAAGCGCACATTTGGTATCAAACGACATAGCATGCTTCTGTGCACGCCGCTATAAAGACATGGTTTTAATGCTTCTGTGCTCTGAAGCTATTCCTTGGTGTAAACACACAGACAGATGAGGAAAATGTGCTACAGTTGCACTGTTCATCCTGCGCTGCTCACGTCTACCACAAAAATGTGACACAGTCGAGAGACTGAAAATAGCTTTGGGTCATTGAATATTCCCACTGGTTTCAAGACTATCACGCCTGTAGCTTCTACATTAGACCATTGTATACACATTATAAAAGAAAAGGGGCCAAAGTGTATTTGTATGAGTCCCAGGTATGGCAAGTTATGATTACCTATGGTGGGATAATTCTCAGCTTCATAAAGATGGTGGGTGCAGAGCAACGTCCAGAGGAGCGCGAGTGTGTGTACATGCACTTACTGTGTGTGTAAGCACGCATGTACAGTATGCATCGCTGTGTGTGTACGTGTGTGTGAGAGCTAGGAGGGCATCGTCGCACCAAAAGATCCATTTAGAGGTAATATGGTCTTTCTTTCTAAAGGTGAGAAGGAGGGAGGGAGGTAACAGTGTACGAAGAGAGAGATGAGAGAACGTGTGGACTTGAAAGCCTCTGGGCCTTTAAGAGATTACTGCCTTATTGCTTTGAGACTATCCAAACTGACATCAGCTGTGTAGCGCTAAGAACAGCTGACCACACACACACAGACCCCAGCAATAAAGATAGCAACAAAAAAGTGAAAACAGGCATAAAGCAATGACGCACGGAGTGATGGTCAGAGGAAACAAGCAAGAAGAGAGAAACATGAGAACAGGTGATAAAAAAAGATTACAATGTGTAACGAAATATACAAGAACTGTATACAATATGAAGTATACAAGAACTGGGGCTGTTGGTGTGTGGCAGGATTTATATGAAAAAGAAAGCTGGCAGGTGGGAAAAAAATAAACGGAGAGGAAAGCTACAAGTTAAGGAGAGCAGGAGGTTCAGGCAAGTGGGTGGACATGCTGGGGCGGTGAAGAAAAGGTCTTTCCTCAGACCACTGCAGAGTTCAGAAACCTCCATTCAAGACCAGAGGGTGGGGGGCCAGCGTGGGAGAGACACTGAGGAAAACCCACAAAGAAAAAGAGCGGCGGGACCAAAAGATGCAGGAACTGAAGTCAGAAGTAAGTGAAAGATTGTGTTGGTGGAAAAGAAGAGGGAAAAAAATGGGAGAAAAAAAAAGGACAACAGGAAGGAGGCGTGGAGTATGAGTTGAAGAGACAGAGAGCGGGAGAGAGGTAGTCCCGTTCATCGCCCCCTCAGCTCAGCGACAAAGTCATGAGGAGAGAGGAGAGCCTGGTTGCCGGTAGCTACCCACAGAGCAACAGTAACCAGGGGAGCCCTGCTTCTGCCTGCCTGCCTCCCACTCTACATCCAATAACAGCCAGTACCTTTCCTCCCACCACACTGCTACTTACAGACTCTACTTATTACCTCACCCACACACCCACACACACACACACACACACACACACACACACACACACACACACACACACACACACACACACACACACTTCACACTGTATCACTCCACACACAGGCACACGGCTGATTAGTCAATAATAGTGAGAATGAATTCCGAAACAAATGGTGTGAAAACTGTGATATGACCCTCCATGGGGGTTTCCTCTGGCATTTTACAGAGTGGGTGTCAAGTTGACATGTTGATTCATGTGTCATGCTTTGGTTGCAGTTCTGTTAGTTTCAGCACTCTGAACCGCTCCACAGCAGAACAGCCTCACGCGGCGGTTGAGATTGTGAACATTTACAGGGACGATACGGTAGATGTTAGTGATGCTAAGAGCGTATACCTTTGGATGCATGTTAGACACATGAACAAGGTGTGGACAAAATGACATGCATGCAATTCAGTAGAAAAGAAGCAATGAGTTGGCAGTTTTTGTTGAAACTGTGTCAGAAAAGTGTTCATATTATTTGATTCATGTCTGGTATTTGTGTAATAAGGGCTTCAAGGGTCTCTTCAAGGCAATACTTGTTTGAAACATTTTTGACATCTGTTTTGTGAGTTTTTTTCTGGTATCAGTGTCTTTTTCCCGAACGAAGAAAGCACAACAAATGCGTCTCACATAGATTCATGTAATCCAATTTATAACGTATTGGAAATGCAGTGCAGTCACAACTCACTGCATTGTTAAAAAGGACTCAAAGCTATTTCTTTGTTTTGAAGCTGTATTTCTGAGTAATGTTACATAATGCTAATGAGTCATAGCTCAACACATGTTGCCCTGAACAGTGATTTGCTCTAAAACAAAAGATACATCTGATTTAGACAAGACTAGCTCTGTGAAGCTGTACTTGGGGACAGCAGTAGCATGTTCATTGTTACAATGTTAACATGACATTTAGCAGAAATAGTTACCACGTTCATTTCATGAGATGAATGTTCGTAAAACAAATTCATGGCAATCCATAAAAATTATGTTGAGATAATTCAGTCTGGACGTGGTGGACCAACCAACTGACAAGTTTTGCCATCCATAGAGCTACACCACTAGCATGGACACAAATAATAATGCAAAAGTAAGTTATATTTCCAAAAGAAATAACACATTTAAAGTTTGATTAGAAGATGCAAAATGGTTTGAGAGCTATTACACCTTTAATAAAGGGAGAGTAACAAATGTAACAGGATTTTACTGAGTGGTTAGAAATTTGGCCTTACTCGCTGCCTACGAATGTAAGTGTCTCAGGCCTTTTAAACAGACGAGCACACAGTTGAGGCTTCTCAATGTGTTTGGTTCAGTAATGTCTCAGTAGAAAGTCCATGTACACACTCGCATCAGCTCTCACCCATAATATGTACTGTAAACTCCACAGAAAGACAACATAACTCTTGTCTGTGGCCTTGGGTTGTAGAGTACAGTGGTGAGAGGAAGTGAGGGAGTGGAAGCATACAACTGATAACGATTTAAAGCAAAGGGAGAAAGAGGAAGAAAGAGACTTGAGAGCGGGTGAGAAATCCAGAGGCCGATCCACTTGAATTGGATGAACATAACCCCTTAAAGCACACACTGAAACAGAGAGGGAGACACAGTGATGCACAGAGAGGTATCCAGAACAGTGAGTGGGTAGAGGTTAGCCCTTGGGCTTTCCCCAGAAAACCAGCAGCCTCATTACAAAACCAAACACTCGCACACACACACACACACACACACACACACACACACACACACTAGTACACAAAGATGTTGAAGGGATTTCCCCCATGCTCTAGCAGCTGTGAGGCGTGCTTTCACAGTGAGACGTCAGAGCAAACAACAACACCTATAGGCAGCAGAGAGCAGGTAGAACATAAAACATGTATTATTCACTGGCCCTAATACTCTACGTAGTGTGTTTTAATGAGTACACTGATGCAGTACACACGTGTACTGTAAAGTAATAAATACTTTTGGTAAACAGCCTGTAATATTGTTGTCTATAGGTCGTACGACATACTGCAGGAAGTGAGACTCGCGAGGTGTTTTTGTTTGTGTGTCTGCTTGGAACAAATAGGAAGGATTACATGGAAGCAAAACCCATTAATGTCAGATTATGTATGTAATATTTATGAAGCCATATCAAGAGGGTTGTGTTTCATTATTCAAGGCCGCAGTTGTAGCGTGTGTGCGCGTGTGTGTGTGTGTGGACTCTCGCGAACAGCAGCAGCGGCTGTGGGTGGAAAAGGACTTTCCCGATGCCATGTAACAGTGAAATGCCTGTTAGTCTTATGTAAACATGGACTGAAAGGATCTTTACTGTACAGCACACACCTACACAAACACACACATGAGGGGTCCTCCCTTAAATAATGCCAACTGGAGTACTTGGAGCACAGAGTGATCACACAAATATACACACACCAATCAACATGTTCAAACAACAAACATGCAGGAGTTCAAACACCGGGCACTTGGGTAAATTCACATAAAAAAGGCACACACACACATACCAGATGTAGTTACATTGAAATACCACAAGATAAAACAAAAAAGGAAATTATATCACTCCAACAAAAATGACATATTACGCTGGCCGCAAAATAATAATTTATCACCTTTAAGAATTAAGGATAACAAGCAAAACAGTCAACTAACAGAAGAAGAAAAAACAGACAAAAAATATGTTACCGAAACTCTGCTGGTGCATCTAATTTAATGAGCAATAATGGCAAATAAATAAATAAAAGATATGGTCGTATATCAATGGATATAGCTCGGATCTAATCTACAATGAAAGGCAGGCATGTAATGAAAAAACAATCACTGCAACTTTTTACACCTTTTTTAACCAAAATTAATTACTCCGTGACAAAGTCTCAACAAGAGCTGCATGTCAGGAGCTTCACGCGGCCGTCAATCACAACACAGTGCAACCAGCACAGAAACTAAGTGGAGTCCTGAGCTGAGAAGAGGTTTAACTAGAAGAGTTGACATGGAGAAAGTGAAATGATGAAGAATGTCTACCGTTATTGGCGAACACGATCCGGGCTGCCGTGAATCATAATTCATTAGTTCAGATGATTACTTTGCATACTGCATTAGCTACTACAGCAGTCTGATTTGTTTTTTACTTATATATCACAAATGTATTCCTAATGAATCCGCGTGAGGAGGCGGAGGCGGATGAGGGGAAATCACACAAACACTGTCATCCAGGAGACCACTGTCCGTGTCCCGTGTTTGTAAAACCCTCCTTCCCATGCATTAGGTGTCTCTGTTGCTTTGTGTCAGATGTTCTGTTGCAGGTTCTGAATGGTTGGTCATCAGCGGCATGAGCCACACCTGAGGCGTCGTGTGCCCTACCCATCAATGCCTATATCCATAAATGCCTCTCTCTCTGGTGGAGATCCATTCTTCCCACCGGCACGACACAGTTTTTGGTTTTTGTTTGTGTTTTGTTTGGTCATATACATGGTCACACACCCATACATGCACCATAAGGAGTAGCTGATTTCTACACGCTGCATTGTTTTTACTTATAAATATAAATAGCTGTTCCTATAGCAGCCAGCTTGTTTGGTCTCCCTGCTTTGTTGTTACCTTTTGAGACAACCAAAAGTCAACGGTCTTTATAATATTAATCCGAAACTTAAATAACATACTTGTTTTAATCCAAAACGATGATGTATTTTTGTTGCATTTTTGTTTTACTAAGCACAAGTTTAAAACTGTAACTTCAAACGTAATTGAGAATGCGGTTTAGTTGTATGGGAATGTCATTTTGTCCACAGTCACTATAGACCATGAGTGGCTTCATGAACAGCAGGGTGAAGGGAAAGTCTTTTCATTGTCTCCACCGTTACATCTGTAATCCTAGCGGTTATAATCATATATGCATATCTGGATTTATATATGATTATCCATGCTTTTACCTTTTGAATTTAAATGGAACACTTGTTTGCAAACTGTTTGCTGCTTGTTTACACATTCAGAGTTACCCTAAACAAAGCTCAGTAGTTGTATAATAGCAGAAGTGGAATTTATGGATTTTAGAACCAAATGATTGCTTTGTCAGTATGAGTGACATGATCAAGTTTAAATGACAGTATACAATAATTTTACAATTACATTTTATTTCATTCAATGCATTTGAGTCATTAATATTATTGTTTACATGTAGGTGTTTTGTTGAGGTTTGATAATACTATTGCTCCTACTCTACACATGAACTATTGCTATTATTGTCACATGCCTATACAAGATCCACAAATTGGGAGATTTGTTATTTTTTTATTTCTATGTATATATAACCCAGGACTGCTGAAATGTCACTGACACATTATCTAAATGTTAGTGGAGATTTCCTGCATTCTATTTTGAATCATCTTATCAATGTCAACGTGACCCAGTTATCCATGTTCTCCACGTGCCAGCTCGGAAAAACATTGACCAGAAATAAACTTGCTCTTATTGAAGGGCTGAACTGTAACACATAGAACGGTTGGCCGTGTTCCTTTCTATTTTCTATATTTGATATGTGGTTTTCAGCATTTGTCAGCTTTGAGCTTTTCTAATACACACACACACACACACACACACACACACACACACACACACACACACACACACACACACACACACACACACACACACACACAGGTGTTAATGCTACCATTTGTCTGCCCAGTTCTCTGGAACAATATGATTCATTTGTTCTGTTGTATTCCAAATTCTCTCTTCTTTATTATTGATGAACGCTGCAGTACTTTCTTAGTTCGTGTTGCACTGTAAATCGAGCCTGGTTTGTGTGTGTGCCTCTTACATGCAAATTGAATGTCCCCATAGTAATAACAGCCTTATTAAAGTGCAGATTATTTGAATGTTAATTACATTCTGCTTTATGTTACATTATTATGTATTTATTCTCCAATCAAGCTACAGTAGGATTTATCTCTCTTTGTACACCATAATCATCTGCCACCTCACCAACCTGACTATCATTCCCTCAATCCCCCTCCTTTTCTTAACCTCGTCTGTTTTTCTCCGCCTCCTCCAGACTTTCTTCCCTCTCTCTTCTTGTTTCTCTCGTTCCTGTCTTTTCAGCACATTAAAGCTCAGCGGATGCCCAGAGATCTCGTGACTCACCCCTCCTGTGTGTATTTATGTGCGTGTGTCTGTATGTTTATTGGCCTAGCATGGGGAAACAAATTGGTTTGTTTTCACTCCTCTGCTCCGCACCCAGAGAGGTCTTCCAAGCAACTGTCAGGACAAGCCTGTGTCACTCATGCATGCCTCAGCAGGATATCTTCATTCACTCTTTGTGTGTTCAGACTACTACAAGCGTGTCCAGGGCATGGGTGTGCTCTGTGTGCGTGTGTCCGTTTGTGAGGGAGTTGAGGTAGGATGGGGAGGTAGGTCGGGGAACCATGAAACATTCATAGAAACCAATATCCATAGCATAATCATTGTGTCGTAGATTTCTGAAAGAGAATAATCACTATCAGAGTTTAATTACACATTAAACAGCCATAATATTTACAGTAATAGCAATTCACTTTTAACTGATTTTGTACCTTGTGAAATGATATAAAAGTGTCCAACAGGTTAAACAGTATCAATTGAATACCGATGCCTCTATATGACCTACATGAGTAAATGAAGAAGATTGGCTATATTCATATGTATTCTTAATGCTTGTCATTAATGCCACCGGGTCTGCCAAAATCATGCAGGTTTACCCGACACTCCTTCAGCTCAGACTCCAAGTTGGGCCTCCAGCAGCTACAGCCCACAGCGGACAGATCCAGATCAGACTTTGCTGCCAGCAGCCGCCTCTCCCCAGAGCTTCACCTCTCTGCTCTGCCAGTCCCCCCTGGCGGCCAACACCGACACTGCTGGAGGGAAGGAAGGCACGAGAGAACGGGAGAGCGGGAGAACGGGAGAACCAGAAACAGGTCTGTGTGGGGGAGACTGTCAGACCCCTGTTGCAACATGAGAGGTTCTCTACAGGGAGCCTGGTGCTCAGAAACACTCCTTTTGTCTACAGGGAGCGCAACATAAGACCAAGGTTCCTTGTAGCAGCTTTACAAGGTTAACTTTGTGAGCACAGAGAATCTATATGATCATAGCAATATATTAAAAGACTTATTTTTAGAAGTGAGGTTTTCTTTGCTGTACAGGCAGAGCATTCAGTGTAAGAGTAGTGACCACAAGGATCACCAAATTCAACCTTAGAGTGACAAGGAGGAAATCATCTGCAAGATTTAAGCATTAAGGAGGAACACAGTATGTTAACAACTATTTAAGCTTTGAATGTTATCACAAAAATTCAAAGATCAATTCTATAAGCAATAATCCCAACCAAGAGTACGGATCAAAGGATCAGTATAAAAAGGAAATGATCTTGTTTCTCAGTTCCCGTTTTGAAACTGAAGTTAACATGCCAGAATGTGCCATTATGGAAAGACTATCAAATTAGTTGTGTTACTGAATGTGTGGATCCATATCATATCAAAAGAGGACTGCTAGTTCGCAGCTGTATTTCTAAATTGCTCCCAGCATAAAGAAGAAATGGGAACCTCAGCGTGGCCCCTTGTTAAACCTCCCCATGTGTACACCACTCAGCAGCAAGGGAGAGGATCTCCTCTTGTCTGCACACACACACACACACATTAGATTACACACCGCCCCCCACCCATGGCCAACCTGCCCAACCCACCCCCCTAAATCTGTGTCGGTTATGTAAAACGCGGGACGAGGAGTATGGGAAAGGTCCCTGGAGAGCAACGTTGTCATCATACATTAAACAGCACCCCAGGTCTGACTAAACACCCGCTCATTAATAAACAATGAGGAGAGTGGTTAAATATAGATCCTCCCTCCACCCTGGTTCTCCCTCTCTGACAGGAGCCTCTCCATAAGGAGAGCAGAGGAGGCCTGTCCCGTTCTGTTCTGCGCTGGGCTCCTTCATGTTGGGTTCAGCACCATGGAGAGCGCCAATGTGACGGCTGCGTGCGTGTGTGTGTGTGTGTGTGTGTGTGTGTGTGTGTGTGTGTGTGTGTGTGTGTGTGTGTGTGTGTGTGTGTGTGTGTGTGTGTGTGTGTTGACAGCTCACCAGGTGTCCTCTCAGTATGAGTTCCTCCGTAAACAGGAGCGGTAAACACAAGCCCTGCTGACGGTAATGATGTCAAACCCACATCTCACCTTATCTCCCCTCTTCCAGCTCTCTCATCGCTCTCTCCGTCCATCCTCTTCCTAATCAATCCGTTCTTTTTTTTCTTTCTAGCTCCTTTTTCACTCAGTCCTCTATTCTATCTGCATCTAACACTCTCGCTTGACCTCCCTTTCACCACACCTTTGACTCCTTTGCCTTCCTTCCATTCTCCCGCTTTCTCTCCATATGTAATGTCGGCGGCGCACTCTTTTTCGATCACCAAACATTTCAATGCTTCCTCACCTTGGTGCTCCAGTAAACACTTTAGTTTCCACTATCCACCTATTTCTTATTTCCTAAGGACCTCTATCCATTCTTCTGTCTGTTTTAAGCTGCAGGACTATTTTTTACTCTTTACCCTAAAGGGCAGATGGATTTCTTTTCATGAGCCAGAAGAAGAAGAAAGATGAGGAGAATCTGAAACCCCAAGGAGCAATAGAGGGGATAGCATAGAAGAAGTGGGTGATGCGTAGATAGTAGTAGACACCTTGGCAACCTTCAGCTCTTTGCCAGAAGGGAGGAAAGATATGGGCAGTCCATGCAGAACAGATGCATTTTTGAAAATACATACAGTGGAATTTGAGTGTCAGAGTATCAGACAAAAAGCAGACATTTCTAATGCATGGAAACCTTTTGATAATCTCTTTTTCCGTTTCGAGTTAAATTGTTGTATTTTAAACACTAATGAATCCATTTAGGTTTTTCATTAAAAAACAGGAAAATGGAAAGAAATACATGTTGAGGAAAAGAGACAGAGGACAGAGAACTCTGACAGGATTAAATCCCAGGCCAGCAGATGTAGTGCCAAAGGGGAGGGACTAAGTCATTCCAGGCCTTCTATCTGGACACATGATTCAAATATTAAGTTTGACCTCAAGTCACCTGAAATGTCTTCAAATCACATCACCAAAAACTGACAAAGAGCTGGTCTTTTTAAGTCATAAATGTCTGCTCAGTACATACAACTAAATAAAAATGTGTTGCACCACACATGCTAGTTATTATGTAGATATTAGTTTCTGAAGAATATTTACACCCACTTACTGTAAGCTGTAACAGTTGCAGTTATCTGAAACAGCTGAAAAACAAATGTTAGCTTGACCCCTTTTTACTGAAATATGTTCTACATATCTGATCTGAAAACTGATCAAAATGCTATTTAACAATGATTACATTTCATAAGACTGATTACATTTCATAAGATTAGCCTGCATCTCAAATTACAAAAAAATTACAAAAAAATAAAAATAAAAACTGTTAATAAAATAACAATCTTAGTCTAACCCCAAATACCATCGGTTGATATGAATATTTCCTACTCATTCTAAACTGCACAAAAACTACTAACTCTGAAATCTATATTTCTGCATATGCATAAAACAAAAGTATTGGGGATACGTTTGATATAATGATTGTTTAAATTTTGACAGTTAGTTACCCATTGTATAGATCAGTGGTTCTCAACCTTTTTTCAGTGATGTACCCCTTGTGAAATATGTTTTCAGCCGAGTACCCCCTAGAGAGTGCAAAGCATTTTTGGTTGAAAAAAAATGTAATACACAGCGGTGTGCCATCAGTGTCTGATTTAATATAAAATATATACAATTCAGTTTATAAACTTATATTTTATTGAATATTTATGATATAGATTATTTTTTTAATGGATGCCCCCATTTAATGGTACCCCCATTTGAGAACCACTGGTATAGATGGTTGATTGATTTTGGATGGCGCAACAGATGTTTCCAAGCAACCCATTAAGACTTTACTTCAGTTTTTATTACCTACATTTCCTAAACTTGCAAAAATTGTCTGGCCACTCGGGGGCAGAATAAACAAGTCTGGACCTTTTAAGTTGATATGGCGAACTTGTCAGCAATCTTTTGCTTATTTACACATCCAGCAGTTATGGAGCAACATTTTCATTTGTTTGGAGGCATCTTTCTGGCAGTCCAAACAACCACTTTCACATTGTTGTTTGATTTATTGTTATTATAAAAAGAAAAAAAGTAATTATGGTGCACCCTGATTAAGTCAATCATTAGTTTGAAACCAGCACGTAGTTATCAATAAATAAGGAATGACTTTACACACAAATTTAGCATGGATTTACAAATGTGCAAACCAATCCAGTTTATACACGTAGCTTGTTGAGCTTAATTATTTAAAAAAATATTAAAAGAAACACATAAGGATTTGACAGCAGAAAACAAGCGTGAGTTGAGACATTTTTCATGTTTAAGAGTTCAAACTGTTCATCGCTGCCTTCTAAAGGCACAACATATTATGGGTAAGTTAATCAGATGCTGCTGTGGACTCCTGGAGGCTGTGAAGGTCAAAAGCTCCGCCCCTGGTTGTCAGCCAGCTGTCAGTCTGCCCAATCAGGTGGAGTGGGTGAGGGAGGGAGAGATACGTTTTTTAGGGATGGTAGCCAAAAATGTCGCGATATGGCTCCCATCCACAACAACAATACCAAGAAGTCACAGAGAGATGTGAGCAAAAAAGACTCGGAGGAGGCTGAGAGGAAGATATTAAAACGAGAAAGGGCGAAAGGGAGGACGGGAGGGTGAGATGTAGGGGTGAAGCTGGAGAAGCAAAGTTGTCAGCGGAGAGGAAAGGAGCGAGGTATGTTAGAGGAGAGGGTGGTGGATGATGCAGGAAGGTGAGCCAATCATCCTGCTCACTTGACCCTTCCAATTACCACGGCGACGGTTAATTAGCGCAGAGGTAAGCTCCGGTAATTACCCATTGTGTCTCGGACAAGAGGCACACGCAGATCACACACACACACACACACACACACACACACACACACGAGCCTTGCACAACACACTTCCAAACATGTTGCTATGGATACCTGCAATCCTTTCTATCACTGTGCTGGAGAAACAGAGAAGAAGAAGATAGAAATAGATAAAAGAGATGAGAGGAAATAATAAGAGTAGAAACAGGGAGAAAGCAAACAAAAGCTCGACAAAGGGAAAGGAAGTAGGAACGATGTTTAGTTCAGAGAGCGTGGTTGGCTTTGTTGGTTGGCCACATTGTCAGAGACGCACTTTAACAACAGGATCTGTCTAGGAATGACAGCTGAGATAAAAAACTACAAATGCATTAAATACAAACTGCTGAGTCTAAAGTACGGATATATTTGCAGGGAGATAACATAAGCAAACAATAGCGCATCAAGATTGTTCCCGCTATGAGAAAACATGCAAAAGGATGGATGCAAGTAACACGACAACATGGCCATTATGAATTTTTTATTATCAACTATTCAACCCTTTTGTAAGATCCGACGTAGTGGCCACAACACAGAGCAAACACACACACACACACACACACACACACACCTGAACACACGATACAAGCACATAATTACACACATACGTGCCTACAGGTGCACTTGTAACACCATGTGGACCTCCAACCCAAACGGACAGATAGGTCCCGACACTCTGACCTGGCTCCTTGCCCCTGCCAACACCTTCAACCCTCTAAAACACTGATATTGTATGTCCCGAAACACACACATGTGCACACTCACACACACACACAGAAATGTCTCCCCCATTTAGCTGACATGTTACATAAGCTGTCTAAAACTATATTTCTCAAAGGTTGAGGGTAGTAGGAACAGAAGCCTCCTTACACCTCAGTAGTGATGTGGCCAAGTAGCCTCTGACAGGCCAGTTTACGGGCCATGTTTGGATTAAAAGACATCACCTTACCTGTGATACCTGGGAGGAGAATAGAGTGTGTTTCATGAACACTGCAAGCAAAGTGACTCTGAAAAAGGTAGCAAGTGGAAATAAATGTGTTCTCTCCAATGAATGCTTACTTATTGAAAGTAAAATTTAAATTTCCTGCAAAGAGCTGACCAATTTGTTTTACATTTTCAATTAAAACAGGCATCACATTGAGCCAACTGTTCGACGCAGAGTGTGGCTGCCCCCTTCAGCTCAAAGCTGTCTGGGGTTTTGTGCATAACTCACTATCCTCTCTCTCTCTCTCCTTGTTGGGCGGACAGCTCCTCCAAGTGTTGAAAGCTTGTGTTACATCTGTTCCACACCCGAAACATGGCACCTGATATTTTATTTGCATTCATTTGCATGATTATTATGAAATTATGAAGCACAATTTTCATTGTCACATTGCAAAATTATAATGTCTACGTGTGGTTTCATTTGATTACTATAAATGCATTTGTAACACAGCCATGGGGGTTATTCAAGTCTGAAAGTGAATGTTAACGTATACCTGCTTTGAATCGTTCGGCTCATTGGTGACCGACCTTTTGCTGCCCTATGGCTTCCACATTATAAAGCACTTACCCCCTGAGGGTCAGCTCAGACCTGGGTGTTTTTAATGATCCGTCAAGATATTTTACTCTTTCATTTCCTCTGATTTGTTTTTGTTCTTTGCACAATCTCGCTTGTCTTTGTTTATATATTTAATCAAAATCGGTTTTCCTTTCTTATCTGTTTGTTCATTGAAGTGTGTTTTCATTTGTAACCGGAACATAGTACTTCTCCTGGATTAAAAAAGATGTCAATAAAGTTTTATTTATCTACTGTAGAATAAATAGGTAGCCACAAGGTGACACTATACACCACAAAATAGTCAATTAATCCAACAGATAATATGATCATTTCAAGTGGATCCTTGTGGTGAGGAAGCACATGTGAAAGATTGCTTAATATCCATTAATGATCTAAAAAATGTTGATTGCAAAATGTCAGAGCAGCTATACTAATTGTGAAACTTTAAAGAGTAAAGGTTTTATATTCACATCCCATTGTGCCAAAGCGTAACAGAGACTTTAAAAGGATGCAGTAAGTGTGTGACTCTTGGGTTCTTTCTTTCCACGTCAGACAGCCGCGTGCTGTATAAGCGACACTCAAAATATGGAAGACGTGATATGAGCCGGCCTTAGCGGAGAAGCTGGGAGAGTAGAGGAAAAACTAAAAACACAAAATACATGTTTGTATTTAATTAAGTTCATCCCCTCTTACCATGTGATGCTTTGTGGTGAAGTTTAAGTTGATGTCTTTTATCAAGTTTGACATTTTTGTTACCCTCCCGTTGTCTTGGGGTCGAAATGACCCATCAACACACATACATATACACTCGTACACAGGTCATTTTGACCCCAAGACAACGGGGTGGTTAAAACTAGACTTGAAACACACATTTTGTGAGTGTTTTAAAGTGTTGTTTTTTACCTGGACCAGGGCAAACCTGAGCCGGCTGTAACTATAAGCGCTATCGAAGAGGAAAGTCTTAAGTCTACTCTTATATAAGGTGACTGTCTCTGCCCCACGGACTGAAAGTAGAAGCTGGTTTCACAGAAGAGGAGCTTGATAACTGAAAGCTGTGGCCCCATCCTACTTTTTAAGACTCTAGGAATGACAAGTAGCCCCGCCTTCAGTGAGCGCAGCTCTCTAGTGGGGTAATATGACACTGTAAGCTCCTTAAGATATGATGGTGCATCACCAGTTAAGGCCATAGGTAAGGAGAAGGATTTTAAATGTGATTATTGTAGTCACAGGAAGCCAGTGCAGAGAAGCTAATACACAAGTAATATGATCTCTTTTCTTAGTTTTTTTTAATACACGTGCTGCAGCATTCTGGATCAACTGCCGAGATTTAGAGAGACGTATTGGAGCAGCCTGATAATAAGGAGTTACAGTAGTCTAGTCTAGAAGTAACACATGTGTGAACTATTTTTTCTGCATTGCTTTCAGACAGGATGTGCCTGATTTTTTTTAATGTTACGTAGGTGAAAAAAGGCAGTCGTTGAGATTGGTTTTACGTGAGAGTTAAAGGACAAGACCTGATCAAAGAGAACTCAGAGATTCTTTGCAGTGGTGCTGGATGCCAAAGCAATGCCATCAAGGGAAATTATCATTAGATAATTGATTTTGGAGGTGTTCTGGGCCAAGTAAAATAACTTCAGTTTTGTCTGAGTTTAACATCAGGAAGTTGCAGTTCATCCAGGTTTTTATGTCTTTAAGACACGCTTGGAGTTTAGCAAGCTGGTTTGGTTTGATGCTTTCTAAATCTTCACTGAAAATCCTCAAATAAACTATTGTTATGTAGAAAGTCATATACCTGATTTGTGACGGCTTTCTCAAGGATCTTGGAGCACAAGGGAAGGTCAGAGATCGGTCTTATAGCCAACACCTCTGGATCGAGAGTGGGCTTCTTAAGGAGAGGTTTAATCACATCTACTTTGAAAGACTGTAGTACATGGCCTGTTAGTAAAGACACATTGATAATATCTAGTAGAGAGGTGCTAATTAAAGGTAAAACTTCTTGAAGCAGCTTCATCGGGATGGTGTCCAAGAGACAGAAGACAATTGGTCAAAATTGATAGGAGAAAATCCATCTAAATATATATCAGGGTTTTCAGCTGTTTCTAAGGTTCCTCTATTTGAGGACAGATTGGTACTGGTTGAGGGCAAGAGATTATTAATCTGGTCTCTAATAGTTAGACTCTTATCATTGAAGAAGTTCATGAAGTCACTACTGAGTGGTTTATCCATGATGGATGGAGCAACTCCATTAAAGTTCTTACACATAAACATTAGTTTTAACTGGCTTGTGCCAGTATTGAATTAAGAGTAAAGCTGGTTGGTTCTTTGAACTTTTAGGGGAGGCTTTTTACGTGGTCTGTATGCACAGGTCAGTTTGAAAATATTTTGGAAGTGACACTTATTGGATTTGTTTACAGTTAAGCAGTGACTTTTAATTACTGACTCTGTTTTAGCAGTGCTACTGATATTAAATCATACCTATTTATTTCAGATGGCGTATTGTTGTGCATGGTGATATCGACGGCTTTAGTCGTTTTGGCTACCTGAAAATATAAGATAATAATACAAACAACTGTTCTTATATAAGGTAACTCAATTCAAGTAAAATATGTCTGTCAATCATGATGCCTGATTTACTACTGAAATAAAGAATACTGTGTAACAGAACTTGTCTTTAAAATCTTTATTCTCTGCACGAAGAAGGTTCAATCGTCATACAGAGTACATTTAAATCTGCAGGAGGACGAACAAACTGTGCAGGGCATGTACATCTTATGAAGGGGTAGTGGACAGAGGTGGGGGATGAGACCTGATGGAGAGGCTGTACATGATCAGTTCACAAACATGCTGTGGTGAACCTCTTATCTGCGTTTGGAGAGAAATACATCCTGGTGCCATTCAGCAAGGCGAGTGAAAATGTGCCATCACCCCCTGCAGCAGGAAGTCTATCTTTGGTGTATCAGTAGGAGACTAAGGCAGCATTTTTATCCTCAATGCAACAGAAGGAGTGAGTGTACGAATGAAGTTGTGCAGGCGCGCCAACAGTCTGCCTCATTGTCGTCCTTCTCCCTCCACCTCGCCTAGAATCAAGTGAAGAGGATAAGCCAAAATCAGAACAAGAGAATAATGATGTTGCAGAAGAAACATGCTGGCTAATGATATCATCGCACGCTTTACAGGACTGTGATCTGACGCACAGCACGAATAAATACATCACTCATCACCGGCGATAGTAATTTAGTCTACATATGGGATTTAGCATGAAAAAAGCAGAGACCTACCGTCCACTGGGCGCCTGCCTGGGTGTCACGTTATTTGGCGACCGTGGAGGTGAACGTGCCGCGTTTGCGTTCCTCTGTGCTGCACAAAAAATAACAAAGCAGTGAATGCCACATGGCTGCCAAGGCCAGTTTAATATAATATATTGGCACTTTGACCAACAGTATATAGCTAAACGACTGCTGTCGTTATGCTGCTTATACGTTTAAACAGAAGAAACTCACAGTTCTCAAGTGGCCGCCCGGTCGAAGACATCAGTGCACTGCTAGCCAGTGTGTTGACGTCGTCTGCAGGGACCTTTTGCTAGGAATCCTTGGCTTCTTTCTTGCTCCCCTACTTGACCAATCCTGCTTAAGAATGAGGTTCGGGCCGCCTACCTCATTAACATATGGACACAGAAATATAGGAATAAATATATGAAGGTGAACAAAAATATAGAAATAGGTATCAACTTGAATGTATTAATTATTTTATTTATTTATTTATGCATTTAAATATTTATTTATTTATACTTAAGTCATATTCTGTCCTCTATACTAGAAAGTAGTCCCTACTTGAAAATGCTCACAACTGTCGACAATTTCATTTGATTAAGAATAAACAAACAAAAAAGCTCACCAAAATCTCCTTTAGTTGAGAATTGGCGGGATCTTTAAGCCGGTCCTCAAAATCCTCCATTGGTCAGTTGTTTCCATTTCTTGGCCAGTTGTGTTCAGCTTGTTGGTCAGATAATGAATTGTTCTTGCTGGTGTTTCATGTACTGTTTCATTTACTCCTCATAAATGAACTTCTGCAGCTGTTTAAAAAAAGAACATTCGAATAAGAATACGGGAATAGCACATTTTTTAACTGTATGCAGCAATTAAGATGATGCGAAACAAAGAATGCAAAGAATCACAAAATATCTCTTCTTACTTTCCAGCTCTAACTCCAAGTCAAGAATAGGAACAAGAAACTGACTGACTTAATAATAATTAAATATTACAATTCCAGCAATGCAAACCTAATAATCAGATTTGCTTGGATTAAATGTGTGTGTGTGTGTGTGTGTGTGTGTGTGTGTGTGTGTGTGTGTGTGTGTGTGTGTGTGTGTGTGTGTGTGTGTGTGTGTGTGTGTGTGTGTGTGTGTGTGTGTTGTTGCATATAATATATGTGGTATACAATTAACAATTGTTAACAGTTTAAAAAGTGAAGTGATTGAAAGGTCCAATTTGAATCTCCTAGCTGTTTGAGTTATTGCTCACCAATGGTGTCTGATGGTGATGGGACAAGGTTGGACCTCTTTTTCTTTTTGGTTGTCATCATCAGAGTCCCCAAAGAAATGACTATAAAGTGGGTTAGAAAAATAGCAATACTCAGCTGTCAACAGAATGTTAACTTGTTAACTGTATCATTAACTGCATCAAATCATGAAATTCACATCTTTTTTTAGCAACTACTGATCTTACATGATGTTTCAAAAAGAAAAATATGTTAATTAATTACGTTTTAAAAGCTGATGCCTGTGAACCCTTGTCATTATTTAATGAAATAGTTTAAAACTTTTGGGTCTTACTTCTCTCATGCAGCAGGAAAGGATGCGTAAATCGCTCAACAGATTGGTAGCACTTGTGATCGGTAAACTGCAACAGAACACATATTTAAAATATATTACATTAATGTGTATTGGTATTACTGGATATTGGATGCACTCAGAACTTCCCTAAGAATTGTCACATTTTTAGGTTTTCTTCAGTATCAAAGTCATCCAGTCAGTCTGTTCATACATGACACTGTGAACAGGTTCTGCTAATAGCTTACGTTGATTCAGCATATTGTAATGGCATCCAATTTGACAAAAAAGATTTGCTCAATCTAGAAATATACCAGTAACGTTAACTTACCTGCCTCAACGTTAGATAATGTTAATTAAACATAGCTGACATTACATTGGGGTCTGGTTCTCTCTACTCAGGACTGAAATAAAATCATTGACCAGCTTATAATAACCAACCCACCACCCAGATAGAAATAAATCACGTCCAAATGTGTGTGTAGTTTTAACTCATCTAATGTTGTCTAAGCTAACTTGATTTACCATAAGTACAATTCAGAATTAATAACAGGATACAAAGTAGAAAATAACTACGATAACTAACGTTATATATGACGGTACAATTTTACTAGGCACCTGTACAAATAAAGATTATGTTAGCAACACAGCTTAGCGTTCGCTACTTACCCTGTTTGTGTCCACGAAGCGGGACATATCCCGTGGGTGTGGGTTGTGTGGGTGGGGGGTGGAGGAGGGGGGCATATCCTATGGGGGCGGGACAGCCCATTTTGATTAAATTAAGGTTGTAGCTCGTTGTCTACCTTACTACGGTCACAGAGAGGCATCTCTGTTGTTTTACAACATTTCACTAACGAGTTATTGATCCGGGAATTCTGAATCAATAACTCTTTTTATTTTCCATAAAACTTGCAATCTTTCCAACTTTTCCAAACTGTAAAGGGAAGTAGATTGGTTGCTTATTTATCAAATATATAGTCGTTTTTAATAATGAAACATTATTATGAAACATTATTAAAAACTACAATTTAAGATTTTCCTCTAAACCAGTATTTCTCAAACTGTGCCACTAAAACTTGATGGCTCACACATATCTGCAATAACTTTGTTTTGTTCTGCACATGTTGCACGTTATGGCTTTTGTGAAGGGATATGCAGTGTAAAACTCTTTATTGCCAAATATTTGAACTTGTTCTCTTTAGTTTTTCACAGCTTGCACTTTATTGTTATTATCTTGAAAAGATATTCAGTCCAAAACAGGTTAATTGCAGCCACAATAAGCTATTTGTTTGCCAAATATTAGTACTTATTTGCACATATAACTTTATTTGCATTGTTCTAACAAAGTGATTGCACATTTTATTTGTTTTTGTCTGATGGAGCAATCTGGTTTACTTGAAAGTGCAATTTCTGTATTCTATTATTTGAAAAAGCACAGATGGAGGAGTCACAGAAAGTTCTTACTCTCACATAATCACTTTTTTTCTCACCATTGTCATCTTTCTTGTTTTATTGTTACTTCTATTGTTTGTCTTTACCATGTGAAGTGCCTTGAATACCTTTTAAAGCACTATACAAATAAAATGTAATAGTATTATTATTATTATTATTATTATTATTATTATTATTAAACTTGTATGATCTAATCTGAATGTTCTTGCATTTCTCAATATATGAAGGACAGGGAAAAACAACAATAACATAATTACATATCATTAACAAATTAATTGTTCCTCAAAAAATAAAAATAAATTTTAAAAAACTGTCACGGTCTTGGTTTTGGTTAAGTGTGTATTTATAAATGCATCAAATTCTCACATAATTACACGAGAGGAATATGTCGCAGCTGGAGGGGACAGTTGTTCCCCAGAATGAATTGTAATTCCTTTCTAAAAAGATAAACTACAGCATAGTTGAAGTCTTCAGTAATGCTTTTTCTGACTAGTGTCAATGAACTGTTGATGACCATTTCTTCCCACGCCATCTTTAATATTTCGCAAACTTCAACGTGTATTGCTGGCAGAAATCTGAACGAATTTATAATCTGCTTTCCACGGTCCAAATGATCGTCATGCAGACCAGTTGAATTTTCTGCCAGGCTCACAAGCTTTATTTGAGCAGATCTAATATCCTTGAGGACTGTGTTTTTATCCTTGTCTTCAACATGTGATTTTAACGAGTTGCCAATATTTCTTTTGTAAAGAATGTGTCTTAGACTCGTATGATCTAAACTAAATTTGATGTCCTTGCATTTCTCAATATATGAATAAAAAACACTGCTGGGATCTGAGATATTACAATAGTTGGGGTTTTTTAAATAATTTGGGCCACTTAACCCAAAACACTTTGTGAATGCCACGCATAAAGAAACGTTATAAAGTGCACGCCATTCATCGGCTTTGTCTAAAAGCTGAAACATACAGGGGACAATGTGGTGTTCCCTTTTCAGACATGGGCTGTTACGAGAATACATATAAATATGTTCCACCCTTTTTCCATTTTGGCGCAGAAAGTCATCCAGTTGTTTAATTAAAATTGCTTCACTGTGTAATGTTTTGTCCGGTTCGTTGTCAGAATCACCAGACTTTAATCTCTTCTTTGTAAAAGTTGGAGAAACTGCTGGAAATTTTTTACATTCCGCGTTTATACCGTCTTTCATGAGGACCATGGCAGTTGCAAATTGTTTGTCTCCTGGAGGTTTTGTGCTATTTACATGGTGTAAAAATGATGTCCATCCTGTATCAGAATACTCAGCATTAGCATCATCATCACCCTGTGCTTCGGATAGAAGCAGTGCCATTACGCGTTTATAAGTTTCTATTTTGTCACCACAGTCCATAAGTTCTTGCCAACGGACTTTTAATAACTGAATTCTAGTAGTATACAAATAGTTTTGTGCCATTCCACTGATCCACAGTTGTATAAAGGTTTTCTTTTGTGTGTTTTGTATATTTAATGCTGGCTCTGTCCACACTAATACTTAAAACCAGGGTTTTAAAACAAAAACGATCTCCGTCCACAGTTCGGAAAGTTGGAAAGATACTCACAGATTTTGACTTCCCGGATCAATAACTCGTTAGTGAAACGATGCCTCTCTGTGACCGCAGTAAGGTAGAGGAGCTACAACCTTAATGTAATGCGCAGGACATACATCGGGCCTGTCCTTTATATACTTCCTTGTTTGTTTCCACGCCCAGTTTCATTTCGTCCATAGTTTCTATGCTAAGTTTCATTTCATGTCCATAGAGGCTGGAATGTTGGTGGTCATTAAAGGGTGAATCACAAATGTGTCATATAGGTCATACCGTTATTACCAGGTAAAACATTTATTGTGAAAGTATAGTTATTTCAAGGAAATAGCAGGGTTTCCTGTCAGCAGCCTGTCTGACACAGCGAAAACCAGTGACCAATATATATATATATATATATATATATATATATATATATATATATATATATATATATATATGTATATATATGTATATATATATGTATATATATATGTATATATATGTATATATACGTATATATACGTATATATACGTATATATATATATATATATATATATATATATATATATACGTATATATACGTATATATATATATATATATATATATATATATATATATATATATACGTATATATATATATATATATATATATATATATATATATATATATATATATATATATATTATCTCGGCATCTCTCCCACAGCCTCACAAAAGTGAATTTTCCAGCAAAGTGTTTCGTTTGCTGGAAAAAGATTAAGAAAATACTTCTGGCTAATCGAGCAGAAGGTTTATTTCCTTGTTAGTCGAGACCCGAAAGGACACTCCTCCGACGCGTCTGCCTCACGCGCCAGGATATCACAATTTTTTTAAAGCAGTAAACTGGCACACCGGCTGCACAGACCATGTTATTCATCCAGCACTGAGGACGCTCGTGGTCAGCTACTACCGACACTCGTGGTCAGCTGTGGACCAGCTGATGAAATGACCATACTGTTTTAAACTGACTTTTATGACATTTTTCCCACATACTATACTATGTTTTTTTAACTATGACTATTTCTACGACATGGCATACTTGCACTTTAAAATGTAACTTTTTTTGGGCACTTCCCGCCCAGATATTAGGCTCGTATCCAGCTCGTGTGGTTGTTAATAGAAAATTGTATTTATACAACACACATCTAAACCAGTGGTAATGTATTTCACAGGCAGACATAAAAAGACCAAAGGATGCAGCTACACACACATTTATACATAAATATATATTTACAAACACGTATGAATAAATCCAAACGTGATCTGTAAACTACAAGTAGACAAAAGTTCGGAACTAACAGGAAGTCATTTTTTCTGTGACTTCCTCTGTGCACTTTGAAGGCAGCCTAAAACTGTTCGACTTGATCGCAGTTTCTTGTCAACGCCTCCTGCTGCGGCCGCCTGCTCTTGTCTGGATTCCAGGCGAGGCGCAGCTCTAATGAACGAGCCTATTTCTTTGGCTTTTTGCCTTCAGTTAATAGTGATGGGAAAACGGAAGAGAGAGATATTTTTTATATATATATTTTTTTTTTTTATGTTTCTTTTGTAAATTACTTAGTAATCAAGAGATTACCTTATTCCATCCTTTGATAGTCACAAAGGGTTGTCCTTGATTTGACAAAAAGCAGTAACACTGATTGAATTTCCTTTATTAGTTTTTAAAAGATACATGACCTTGTTAGATACAACTGTCCCAGCACACATGTAATGCTTTTTGACAAGGACCTTTGAGAATTGGCACAAACGATATACAATACTGATTTAAAACAGAAAAATAACAATAAATATAAAAAATTGGCATGAACACAAGATTAAAATGCAGGGCTATATCTTGAAAGAAAAATATATATATATATTTTCCATTGCATGCTGTCTTTTTTATTTGGAGCAAATTGTAATTGATGATTTTTTTTTTATTTTTACTTTTGGCCCAAAAAAGACTTGATAGCCACTCTGAGTAGAGCACATGGCAATATTTGAATATACAAACATCAGTTTAGAATCAGTCTAGAGGTTCCTTACTTTGTGATGGAGGAGAGTTCAAATGAATGAGAAAAGACAGAAAAAGAAAACTAAAACATGTTAAAAATGGAAAATCACTTTGAGCTTCTTCCAGTTTAAGAACATAAAATGTCAAGTTTTTGTTTTTAAAGCACACAAATGATTAATAAAGTCAATGGATCAAGCCCAGAAAATGAATAAGGCAAGCTCATACTGTATATACAGTCAAGGTTACTATTTACACTGTGTTTACATTTTGTTTAGTAAGTCTGCCAAGAGTTGAGGTGGGGTTTGTCTCCCTCTCCTGGTTCAAACTAGTGTCACACTACAGACAGCAGTAATGAGTGCAGAAGTAGTTTTATCCTTTTAAATTGCTCATTAAAGGACTCAGCAGGAACCATCCCAAAAACAAGTCCAGTGTCTTTAGAGACACCCTGACCCAGGTCGGACCAACAGCACAGGGATGAGAAAATTATTCCTCAGTCCTGATGTTGGTTTAATTAGTTCCATATTGCTTTACTATATCCTGACTTCTGAGATTTTTAAATATGGCAAAGAGGCAGACTGTTACCACCCAGCAGAGCAAAAGAAATGAGAAAGTGCAGAGCGTCTCATGACCTTCTAATGTTGAACACAATATACAGACGTCACTACTGTAGTGAAAGCAGATAGGTTACCTCGAAAACACAGGCGAATCTTCTATGACTACTGTATTTATCGGGAGGTCTGGCTATGCACAACTGATCATACTTATTACTAAATCACATGACCAACGGACCTGAATAAAACAAGTGTAATAAATGAGTGGAGTCCAGATGGAGGATAACTCAGCCAACACTAAACAAAACATTCCCATCACCAGTAAATGATGTGAAAGTCACATTAAAGCAGTCAGGAAGAACATTGCTGTAAATGAGACCTGAACTTAACAGAGCCAGACTCAGAGGAATACAGACTTAATGAGGGAAAGCTAAAATATTCCAAGAGCTATAAGGCTGAAGATGCAGTCAAAGCGTTTACATTAAGGTAAAATAAAGAACCAAAACAGGTATGATCACAAGTCATCCTGTTAAACTAGACGGGTGCATAAGCTAAGACATGGTGGTGATGTTCTGAGCTGTAGTCAAAAGTGGGAACTATTATGTATGAAAGAGTAATGAGGATGTCTACAAGTATTGGCCAATGCTTGAAACCACCTTCTTACTCCTCAATAAAAATAAATTAACTTTAGGCACAATAAACTGAAAGCCAACTATTTTGGTGATGTTGTCCATGATCTGGAGACAACATCTGAGTCTTGCTACCATCAGGGTCAGGTCCAGGTGAAAACTCAGACTTGTAGAGGATAACATTTACATGCAGGAGTATCCCAGGGGGACACATAAGAGACTTGAATCTAGAACTAAGAGTGAAGAGTAATATTTTACTAAAAAGGTAACCAAAAACAGCCTATGATGTGAATCAATGAGACTATAAAACTGCAACATGGTCAGCTTACGTTCTCACCGCCTAGGGATCTACATATGTATGTCTAGGGGTTAAAGGACAATGGGCATTCATGGGTGTATCACTAACCAGACTAAAAAATATCTAAGAAACATCCTGACGGTTGAATCTAGGATGATGCAAGTAAAGAGGCAAAGTATGCATCAACCAATTAACTGTAAAAGGACCAACATACTGCTGAAAACCAAAGCCTGCACTTTGCTCTAAAAAAAAACAGCAAGAGTGACACAATTTCAGTGCTTAATATATAGATAAATATATATACACAGTGTGTCTGTGTGGAACCCGAACAGAGGAGGAAGGGCCAGCAGGCTGTGTGGAGAGTGAAGGCCGGGGGACGTGGAGCGCAGCCCTCAAGGTGGCGTCTCTGCGTTATTAGTCGTGACCTTTTTTTTGGTCGGCTTCTTCACAGTCTTGGTTTGTGTCTTGAAGAGGGAGGAGAGAGAAAGGAAGGAGGAGACATTAAAGACAGGACATTAAAGACACGGTTTATTAAACACCAGTGGTCTTACTCATCGTGGAGAGTTGTGTCATACAGTTATACCGTTGTATAATATCTTCTACGGCTCTAGAGGAGTTTTGACCGATCTGAAAATAACCCAGATGATATCATAAAAAATGTCCCCACACTCTGTCCCCAAAATGGACATGATATCACATTTCTGATGTGCATAGTCAATAACTATATTGATGAGAATGAACACAAACTATAAACCTTTTAAAGTTTATAAAGTGTCCTTACAGTTTGCACACCAAAAAAAAGGCTGACTAATCATTTCTATGGGGTTCATCACAAGTCTCTTAATTGCATCCCCGTTTCCCTCACTTGAGTCTTTTCCTCCTCTTGGTCCCTCCCACCAGGAATGCAAGGGGAGACGCAAGAAAACCATACGAGGAGAGAGGAAACGAGGACATGTGTTTTAAGAGAAATGAGAAGTCCTTTCCTCAGTACGTTCACGTGAAGAGACGTCCGTTTCTGATGACGGTAGCCGCTGATCACATCTGGATCAGCTGTCAGTCGCCTTTAACAGCTGGAGAGACTTTTGATCACTGTACTAATAAAGACAGTTATCACTACTGTACCTTTACTAATAAAGACAGTTATCATCACTATCAGAGTAGGGATGGTTTCTCTGTAGCCTGTTAAACAAACTGCATTGAGTATTTATATACAGTGTGTGGTATTTATACTGTGTTCTGTTGCTTATAAGCGGAGGATCAATTTCTACTGGCAGAATATGTTTGTCTTATCTATTAATTATTTGCGTTGGTATGGGTTTTTTTTAATTCTGATTGTGACGTCATTATTAAATAACCCAAAATACGACTATGATTTCTCTTGAACACTGGAATAAATTTATTATGTTAAATTTTTCGGGGGAAATTGAGGTGACATAACTCAAACTCATTCAGCCTCACGTGACTGAATGGAAATGACTATAAATGATGGAAAAAGTGTTTCTGCAGACAGACACATTCTCCAGATCTCTGACTAGAATTGTATCCATAAAAGTTATTGAGGGAATTAACAGATCATGAAGAGACAAATCTTTTTAGGAATGAAGAAAGTTGTTTTTGGTCCTTTTGTTGTTCAGACCTACATTGAACATATTTTAACCAGATGGTGAATCAGAAAACAAAACAAATATATAACTTGAGTTTAATCTGTGACAGTCTTCACTCTGGTATGAAACTCCAGTGATCAGCTGCAGCGGCCAATCAAAAACCTGCTAAAACTCTTCCTGGAAGCCTGCTCTCGTGCATCCTTGCTCCTCAGAGCAGAAATAAGAGCTTTGGGACAGCCGTCAATATGGCGCGGCAGAACAACTTCCGGGTCAAGCGAGGAATTGACAAGTAAAAGATATGGGAGGTACCCCATGTCTTCAAAAACAATGCAGGAGTGTTTCTATTGGCCGACCAAACAAATCTATTGTTTGGGCTACAATTGAAGGGAATGGGAAACCGAGCGACTATTTTCTAGGAAGCACTGTGTCTGTGTCTCTGTGTGTGTGTGTGTGTGTGTGTGTGTGTGTGTGTGTGTGTGTGTGTGTGTGTGTGTGTGTGTGTGTGTGTGTGTGTGTGTGTGTGTGTGTGTGTGTGTGTGTGTGTGTGTGTGTGTGTGTGTGTGTGTGTGTGTGTGTGTGCTACCTCTGTCTTAGCAGCAGGAGGTTTCTTGGTTGCCTTGACGCTGGCCCGTTTGGGGGCTTTTTCTCCTGCATCCTCATCAGAGTGTTCAGTCCTTGTGTCTGATTGGTCAGAGCCGTGTTGGGATGAAGCGTCGTCAACAATGGACATGGCTGCCGAAGAGCGGGCTGCAGGATTGGACAAAAATGTATGATTCACCTGACAGCTGAGTAAGCAGAGAGATTGAGCCAGTAGCAGCCAAACTTAAGCCAGCAGCTATTATTTGCCAATAAGATTTCTAAATGTCCTTTCCTCTGAACCAAAAGGATTTAATCCTATAAACAACATTGAAGGAACTGTGATTCTTAAGTAACTTGTATAATGTATTTGCAGACCAACGTCACTGCAGTCACAGCCTCTCACGCCACCCAGTGGACGCATTTCAATTTACAGCTTTTGTTTCCACCCGTTTTTAAAGTAAATTGTTGATAAAAGGAGTTTCTTCTGCCCAGCCACCATAACAGAATCTGATATGTACCGGGTTTACAAAAGTTCAGATAGGATCATCATAGGCGTTTGTATTTTAGTGCACCGACACCAGAAGCTACAGGAGCAGCAGAGCGCTTCGGTCACTCGACTCCAGACTGCTTAAGCGACAGATAAACAGACTCTGGTGCTGAAGCATGTGTAAAAACAAAACAATCGGGCTTCTTTCACTAGGATTGAAAGTCCCCAGTACAAACTTTAACTTGTACAGCAGTGGTTTGTGGCCTTAGTTGTGTTGCAAGGGGTCACAAGATTAAATCTGAGGAGTCATAGGATGATTAATGATTTTTTTATATCTTTTTTATGTGAAATACTGACAGTTTATCCCTTAAGGCTTCTTAAAAATAATTAAACTAAACAATCTGTCGAGGGAAAGATAATTTGTAGGTTAACATGTACTGAATTAGAGCTCGATAAATTTAGAGGACACAAATCACCAAGATTAGGAACAACTGGAATACAGTATAACCCGACACATTTGATTGGTGGATCCAGTTGAAGGTGGGCTTGGGAGTTTTCGACCTCTTGTAGTGCTAGGTTTTTTTTACAATGTTTCACATTATTCCACTGATCAGGTTGTGGTAATGTGCCAAAAAAACTTGAAAATTCACACAGCCAAGGAAGAAAAATGTATCAATGTATTCTTGCTTACAAAAAAAAAAAAGAAAAAAAAAAAAAAGCAGGATTTAAATAACTATCCTTTACCTACATGTATGTTCGACCTCAAGGATACACAAAATGCTTTTTTGGTTCGTACGAGAATGTGTGTCACAGGGCACCTTTAAGAGGAGTGCAAAGTATGGCTGCAACTGCCTATTTTTTGTTATCAATTAATCTGTTGATTGAGGTTTGAAGAGAGAAAGAAATGTTGTTGTTCAGAACAGTTAAGAGCATCAACATGCCAATTTAGACAGCAATTCTGCTTCAAAACCAATGTATTCATTGGGTTTAGTAAATGTATCTAGACAGATAATTTCAACATGTAAAAGAGTATTAGCATTAATAGTTTTGCATAGTAACTTTGTGAACGAACTTTGTTTTTTTAAGAACTGGAAAATTATTTTAATACTGCGGTGGTTAGCAGTAAGATTTAAATAGTTATTTGATCAGTCTGCTCCATTCAATGAATGAAGTCTGTGAGATGAAGCTCTGAATCATAGTAAGACCACCTTTGAATTTAGATTCTCTTCACTGTATTGTACACAAAAGATTAAAAAGATATATCTGTTCACAAATCACCCTGAAAACTGGATTTGAACTCTCACGGTTTGAAAAAGAAAGATGGAGCAACACACTGAAATGAATGAGTCAGACTGGATTTTGATGTTGCCCAAGGTTTCTTTTGAAGTTTAAATTAAAATGTCCCACTTTGTCCATTGTTTCACTGCCTCTGTGTCTCTCTCTGTATTCAGTTCACAGCTCGTCAGGCCTACACAGCCAGCAAACCGGCAGTTCAGTGAGACACAAAGAGTCTTCCTTCCAAGCTTCTCCTCCCACTGGAGTCACATGCTTTCACCCCCCCTCACTCACTCCACACTTCTTTGCATCTCCTCCTCTCCCCTGCCACCCTACAGTGCTTTAAAATCACATGACTCCACTAGCTCCAATTCTGCTCTGATAAAAGTGAAACAAAGGAAGTCCTCTGAGTGGCACCCCTGCCCAATCAGCAAACTGGACACATGTATGTATTTATGTATGTATTCTGATGCGTACGACTCCATGTGAAGCTGCTATTAAAGCCGTGTGGGTGGTGCGTGTGGAGAGGCCTTACTCTGCCGTGCAGCGGTGCTCTTGGCACGGGGCAGCGTGCTAGACCCTGAGCTCAACTCGTCCATGGGGTCCCGTCTCATACGGGCGCCTGAAGTGTGCAGAGCCAGTTCGTCCTCAGCGTTGATAAGAGTCAGGTCCTGCATGCTGAAACTCCGCAGCTTGTCCGAGAGCACGCCCTGCCCCTGGTTTAAAAAAAACAAACAAGTGTGTATCACCAAACATTAAAATTAGCAAATTAAATTAAGTTGACCTACTTAAGGCTGACAAGATCGTACAGGATTCTATGGCAAATATATATTGGGCAAAAAAAAAAAGGTGTCTTTTTTATTTCCTGTGCAGCCATAGTATCACCTGTAAATAAGAAGCTACCATATTGAAAATATTTGCTTTTATACTTTGATGAGAACACTGACTTAATTTGTGTGCATAAACAATAAATGTCTACTTTAATGTCATTCATACCTGAACACCGGAATATAAACAGAAATCGGGAAAGCTTGCATACTACACTAACACTTTTGAAAACAATGGCTTTAGTAAGGTGACTTTGGTCTCCCTGCAGTAACTTGCTGTTAGCAGCACCAACAAGTTCCTGTTTGCACAAGCACATGACAACATCAGTTCAAGAACAACTTACACCTTCAGGTCTCCCCTTCAGGCCGCTGCCTTCCTCGTTTGACACACATACATATTTCTATTATTTGGAGAACAGCATGCTTGACGGAAGATTTAATTTGTTCTAGTCATAATGTCATGTTTGAAATTAGCAAGAGACATTAGAAACCAAGTTTAATAGACCTTGGGGAATCCAATGAATGTCAAGTAGACATATGTAAATACAGCTGTGCATTCATCCCAAACATATGGAGTATGCATTGGGACGTGATCACTAGTCCTGCACTATAGAACTGATACAAGGCAGCTTTGAACAAACTGTAGTACTTCCGTAGAAATGTTGGTGTGTGTATAGCACAGCAAACCTCCCAGAGGATAGACGTCATGTTGCCATACCAAACAACTCAGAGCTTTGACCTTTTATTTTAAACACTTTCCAACATTAAAAATGAAAAGAAAAATGCATGAATTAATTTTTTCAAATAGATCATGAAGCACACAGCTCACCTTGGTGGCTGCGGTGACAGCAGCAGTAGCAGCCAGGTTGAGACCCCTCTTTCCGAACCTCATCATGGTGTCATAACTCCTGTCTTTGGCCTGCGCTATGTACTCATCTATCTCCTATAGCACATGACAGTTGAATGGGGCGACAACAATGTAAGCAATTGGTAAAAAGAGGAAAAGGAAAATCTCAATATTTCAATGTGGATGTGCAAACCAGTTTATATTTGAGAGACAGACTTAAAAAAAAAAAAGAAGGTTTGAAGCCATGTTCCTACCTTCTCTTTACTGGACAGTGTGGGGTGGACAAACTTGCGGTAGAGGACACTGGAGCCCTTGGTGTATGGGGACAGGAGCCAGATCACAAAGGCAATCTTTAGCTCAAAGTAAAATGGAAACCTGGGGAATGAAACAGAGGTATACCGTCAGCAGAGAGGAAAAGAAAAGAAAAAGCTTTGAACATGGGTCAGACACTTGAAATATAAAAGACACAACAATGAGAAGACCCTGATCTGCTGTATAAAAAGGCTGAGTCGCTGTGTGTGCTGCATTTTATTAAGTAAAAAACAAGATACGTCAATAGGGGTCATTGTACTAAAAATATCAAGAGCACTTAGCACGAGATACACACAAGAATGTGTCTATTGATATTACATAAGCTTACTTATTACAAGCTAGTTGGGCATGAGGGTCGCCATCATGAGCAGCTCCTGACTCACCATGATAGGAGCAGGTCTGTAGCCGTCTCTGCTGTCGTGAACAACGCAAACACTATCCAGTACATCATCCATTTCACCTGGACACGCAAGTGAAGAGAGAAATAACATCACAAAAATAGCACATGAAAACCCCCAGCATTCAGTGCACACGTGCCGAGACGAATGGAACAAAACAGACATGGCAATGCAACATATGTTTTATGGTAAACGTCGCGGAGACAAAGGAAAAGTAGGGCATCGTCGTCCACACAATGAAACGCTATAAACTAGGGACAATCTACCTTAGATAACAATACCAAACGCCTTAAATTTACTAGAAATACATAGTCACATTTGATATTCCAATGTTAGATAATTGATAAAAATGAAGGCGACCCCATGCATGGTAACGGTATGTTTTAAGGTATTAACAGGTACGCAGCCATATGAACACAGTGATGAATCATTTGACTCACAAGAAACAAGAGAGGGGAATGAAAACATCACTTCTAAAAATGGCATCCTCTACTCACTCCTCTATCCCTCATTTGCTCCTTCTGTAGCTGTGTGCTTGAGTAGCAAATGGGGGGGGGGGGGGGGGGGGGGTGCCATGGTAACCTGCTAGGAGGAGAACGTTCTCCAGTGCAAATCTAGGCGGAGTGCCAGGAGGGCCAAGGTGCTGCTGTTTCCTCCTCTGCTTCCTGGACCCTCCCTCCCTCCCTCATCCCTTGCAGTGATGAGGTAAGCAGGGAGGACCCCATTTGTTTAAAAAAATTAAAAGGAAAAAAAAAAAAAAACTGAATGGGAATCTAATGCTTTCCATCCTGGTTACCATTAGTTATTCCATCTGAACATTATTTCTACTTTATTTGTTGTTCTGCAAAAAAAAAACACAATATTAGTTTAAGTGTAGGCCATATTGAGAATATATTCACAGCTTTACCTTGCCCACAGACGGCCCTCTCCGACAGTTTATCATCAATGCTCTCTTCAAAGCCTGGCAGAACACGGATGTTGTTGTCTACTGCTGCCTCGAATGGTTGGTTAGTTTGAAGTATTGTGTGAATTTTGGCGTTTAAAAAAAGTTTGTTTTGATTCATCAAAGTCACATGATACAAACTAACCGACCGAGGCAGTGGTAGACCAGCAACTACCGTGATCCGCAAGGTAAAATTACAGCTTTTGTCAAATGAGTGAGGTAGCTTTGAAGGAATCATTGATGGATATTGACGCTTCAGTTCCTGACGGTGTACATGGCAAGGTAAAGCGTTGAAAATATTCTACATACAGCGCTCTACATATTCTACAATTTTTTCTTTAAAAAAAATAAAAAGTATTTCTTTTAGGTGGCTAAAACAAGTTTTGCTGCTGACCCCGTAGACAATACATTACTTTGTACCCGTGCTGGTACTCCCTTGTTTCTCCAAAGTAGGGGTGCACCGACCGTCACCTAATGTCGGTCATACTCTAAGGATGAGTAACTCATACAACTCCACTTAAAAATCTAAACTACCACTTCAAAAAGGCAAAATGAGTGGCATTTGTCGGTTGTGGTTTGCAAACACAAAATGAAAAGTTGGCCCCTCCTCTCCGCAAGTATTTTGGCGTTTTCTTTTGCGCAGGTTCTTCTTGGAGCGTGCTCATGATCGCCATACACCTCCACACACTTCTTGTGGGTGATCAGCAGGCAGCAACCTGTTCTGAAAAATGGCCAATCAGGGGGCGAATACTCTGGTTGCAAAAAAAAGAGTCTGATTGTATAGAAGTCTATGAGAAAATGACTCCCCTTCTCATGTGATTTCATAAACATTGTGAACATGAGTTTCAAGTCTTCTTAAATACAGCATGACGCTCATTTTGTAAATTACGGTCTAATTTTTTGTAAAATATAAAGCAGTGTGTGCTTTAGGGTGGGGCTAACTTGTGATTGACAGGTCGCTACTGCTACCAGAGCCGTATACAGCGTCTCTACGGCACTTTCCAAATATGGTAACTTACGTTCACTGGTCGCATAAAGCCAAAAACCAAACTGGCGATGGACAAAATGGCGAACACAAGGCTTCAAAACCGCAGCCGATAAACCAATGGGTGATGTCACGACAACTACGTCCACTTCTTATATGCAATCATGGTAATAAGTTCTCCCTTTAACCCTCTGAGGTCGGCGCCCGCGTCAAAGCGTTACACCAGGTGTCTAAATGTTTAATACAATTATAATCATCACAATAATATGTCACATAAATATGGTTAAAAATCTGGCGGATATGGTTTCCACTTCCGCGTCTGAGCATCTAAACATGGACATGTATGAGGCGTGCAAAGCTTCACTGTGAGTAAGAAGGTGCCAAGCAAAGAGTCCTGAGCAGAGCTATATTGGAGGGGACTGACCGTGCAGCTTCAGAGCCTGAAGGATTCACTAACAAGGAGCTAGCCGGAGCTAACGGGCCAGATAGCTGGCCACAGTGTTTCTGTGAGACTGAACGGTGAGTAATCAATTGTTGAATCTATCACGTTAACTTGTTACAGTGAACATAGTACGACCAGTAGTGCTGGACCTCCATGATATGTTTGTAAGACAGTAAATAACGTGTGTGTTGACGAGAGCTACGTAGCGGTTAGCACGTCAGTACACAGTGCCTTGTTGGCTGTTATCTTCCGTATATATGACTGAACGGGGCATAATCAATTGTTGAATCTATCACGTTAACTTGTTACAGTGAACATAGTACGACCAGTAGTGTTGGACCTCCATTATGTGTTTGTAAGACAGTAAATAACATAACTTGTGTGTTGACGAGAGCTTCGTAGCGGTTAGCGCGTCAGTAAATAGTGCCGTGTTGGCTGTTATCTTCCGTGTCTATGACTGAACGGTGCATAATCAACTGTTGTCTCTATCACGTTAACTTTCTTACATTGAACTCATACTGACTGTATTAATGTATTTTACAGAGTGGATTCAGAGCTGTGAGGGTCCAGAGGGCAACATGTAGCATTGCTGCAGCAGCCTCCCTGTCCGTCTGCCTGCCTGAACACATCACCTAGCAGGCCGCAAAGCCAGCCACAGCTCATCATCCCCACCATATAATAATAAATTTGGTTTTAGACATTAAATTACATGTGTCTACCATTTTATTCATATATTCCACTGCTTTTGTGAACCTAAGACCTTTTGGTAAACCAATTTCCATCACCAAAACCGATATCCCACCGGAGTAAAGTTATGTTTTCACAACAAATATGAGACATTTCCAAAATCAAGATTAAATTTTTCAGCTTTAGTCATATTTTCATATTTACACTTGTGCCTTTGGGACAATGGTGCCTCATTATATAGATAGCTGAGATTGTTCTGTATTTTTTGATATACAACATATGATTTTGTATCATATGCTAGTGACTTTAAAAAGTATGTAAAATCAAGAAAAATCAAGAAATTGACCCCCAGACCTCCAAGTGTTAAAGATATTCTTCAGTATTTTTTTAATAATACAACCAAATCCCAAACTGATCCAACAGCTCAGTTTTAAAGTTTGAATACTCGATGGACTCTGCTGTTAAAATAACAGTGAACTGAGAGGAAATTTGCAGACGCTATAGGACGTCATGACAAATACGGGAGTGTACATTTAAACTATGAATCATTTTGGTATCAAGGGATTGGGCAGTTTCATGCAGCATGCTATCGGTGTGAAACGTCTACCAGATCAGTTGTTCCTAACCCTATTCACTCGTTTCCTGACTTAGAAAAGTCAGTATTGAAGAATTATGTGTTTCTTTCTTTCTTTCCTATTGCGTAATGTTGCAACCCCTAAATTGGGAACAACTATACTAGATGATGAAGTCAGGTATACACAATCTGCAGCATGGCAGACTGTTATGTGTAAGCAATGGGAAGTAAGTGCACATTCATATATTCTTCGTAGGTGTTGGATAAAAATAATTAGCTCAAACAGATGAAAGACAACCTGCACACAACTGTCTTTATCACAATTCTTATTTTATTCTAAAATGGACATTTGGATGTAAAAGAAGAATTAGCAGAGCGATATAGAGGTATTACTTTGTCATTATAGCGCCTCAGTGACCCAGTTTCATGAAGGTCGGCGTGCCCCAGTTAGCTACCATGCCCGTCTGCGATCATTACCAAACATTTTTTATATTTTGGTAATCAGTCTTTGATTATTTTGTCTCTCAGAGGACTATCACTCAGTGTGGCCAACATCAAAACAAAAATGACTTCAGGAGATTAATACAAGTCAATAACCAAGCGTGTGCCAGGCCTAAATTATATCTGTGGGCTTTGTAATACATTCCTTCTCACTAGTGATGTGTCCTTTCATGTCGAGGCTTCGAAGCGCGTGTCGAGTAATCCAGGTAGATTTTGGTGAAGCGCGTATCGAGGCTTGTGTCGATGACGTATGTGGTGACGTTCGAAGCCTCGCAAGCCGGCCGTACCACATGACCGAGTCAGAAAATGGTTTGTGGGTTTGCCATGCGATTTGAAAGATAAGGGGCAGCGAAACTCAATGGATTTCCCCCCTTCCTCTCTGTACCCAGCTTCATCTGTGCCTGTGAAAGGGTATTTTATAAAGCAGGCGAAATAGGCTCAAAAAGCCCAGCACTGTGGTCACACATGATGTGTCACTTCTTATTTTTTATAAAAATGAATAAAATGGATACATCAACAGCGAAGCCGGGGCTCGAAACACCGATCCTCTGATTGAAAGACGGGTGTGGTTACCACTGAGCCACAGTCACATCACGACGCTGTTCTCAATTTGTTTCCACTTTCCCTTTGGACCCAACCATTATATCATAAAGACAGACACACTATTAATAAGTTAATAATTGATGTATTGGCGTTTCAAACATCATTCATTCAATTCAAAGCTTCACACACCAAAGCCAAGGTGTCGTTATGATCACTCTGCCTGTTTTACATGTATTGTCCACTTGGTGGCGCAGTAAAGTAAATGAAGCCCCATGAAGCTTCGGCCCATGAGCGAACCAATTGGATGGAAAGCTGCAATGCTTCAGGAAGCTTCATCTCGCCATCACTACTTCTCATCTTCTGTGCATTTAAAACATTAGCAAGGGGTGATACTCACATATTCCTTCACGTTCTTCGTTTTGACAGCCTTGTATGAGGCGTATGCTGGGTAGAGCGTCCCAAAGGCGAGGCTGCAGAAAGCAAAGGAGCAGAGAAGCGCGGGTCAGAGGGGGATTCAGCTTGAGAACATGGCCTCTGGGTGTTAACTCTGACACCTAACGAATGCGTCTTTGCTTAAAAAGCAGGTTAGCCATGTTGGCTCTGCGCTTATGTAAGTAAACACGGGTAGCTTTCTGGGTTATTGGGCTACTTCAGCAAAGTCAGTCTTTTTGGTGGTTTTAACCAGATTGGTGTTGCCACAGTAAGTAGCCCATCCAGTTGATGGGCAGTGGCTTGTCAAAACACACTGGTCTAATTATGGGTTAAAGTCAGAAAAACTGCAGCTGGACAAAACGGGAAAAACAATAAAAAAGCGTGCCAGGGGTGGGTCACCATGTGTTAGTCCATGATCAGACTGGGACACAACACACACACACACACACACAAAGCGGCATTCTTGATGTGCATTTGGTCGCTGTGGTGATTTGTGCTGATGTGACAGGATGAGAAATGCTGAGTTAGGGGATAACAGGCTGAATAGAGTTCAGAAAGTCACTAGCTCGTCTGTGGGCTGCTTTTAGTGTGAACTGCTAATTGTGACATAATGTTTTATCTAGACTAAGGATTGAATGGTTGTCACACAGACTCCCTCAATGAGGCCTGTGCTCCCGGCTGCATAAAAACAGTTTCTCTCAGCATTCAAGTAGCTCCCCTGTCCCAGTTGGTGTCTGAGCTGCTCGGTCATGCGTGCAGCGCCTCTCAGCTTTGTACAGTAAGCTGAGGCGACTCGTAGCAGGCATCTAGGCCAGTCGTCTCCCTCAGCAGACGCCCTGTGCCTCTTTGTGTCCCCATCTCAGGTTCAATTCACAGAGTTTGTGGGCATCCCATCGTCTCGCTGAGACACAAAGACCAGAGATATTCAGCACACAGTAATTTACCCTGCTTATTCACTCCCAAAAGACTAAGAGGCAGCTGCATGTGTAATGCACAGAAAAGAGATTACAAGTGATTGATCTTGCGTTAGATATGGCGCAGCCATTATGATGCATATCCAGTCGCATCGTTTGTCTCCAATCAATGCATGACTAGCGAAAGGAGCTCAGAAGTGGAACCAGCTAGAAGCAACTAAAAGGTAACCCTTTGTCAATGTTATCCTCTACTTATTTAATCCAGACAAGCAAAATGTGTATAGGAGATGAAACACCAACAACATATCTACACCTGGGCCTTTAAAAGCCACCATCAGTTACATTTGGGGACCAATCTTAAGTATAGCCTGGTTAAATCCACAAGAAATTGACCGACATACAGTGGTCAAACACAATATCCTGATTAAATCTCAGTCACCTGATGATATATATAAGACAACATTAATGCAGCATTGTAAAAAAAAAAAAATGGGATGATGATGATGATGGTAGCTGCTGGCTTTAGTTGAGTCATCCAGACTGTCGGGATGTGATGTGGAAGTCCAGACATGAACGGCTCACAGAAAGAGATTTGTGAAGTCATGTTGTATCATTGAAAATATACACATGTATCTGGCCAGTCCCAGAATCTAAATCTGGGCTTCACCTCGTCATCACATTTTACTAACTCCTGTTGCCTTATGGGCGCTGTGACGCTCAGCCATATTCAGGCTGTGGTGTTTTTAAAACGCCATGGCAGGCAGTCGCTGTCCTTGTCTTGTCTGCAGCGAGGCCGGCATATTAAGCAGGTTTCACTTGAACAACGTGGGCCGCTAGCAGCTCCTTCCCCTGCCAGCACGTTGTCTGTCAGGTGGTGACTAGCCAGCGCACGTTAGCGGGTCGTATCCAAGGAGAGCAACGGCCCAGAGCAACGGCCGAGAGCAACGGCTCTCACGGCTCGTGGGGGACCTTTGCTTCGCTTGGTAGCTTATTAACAGCTTCACCCACGTCATTTGGTTTCTACATTTATGAAACGTCACTATGCACTGACAGAAAATGGATGCTAGCTCGTTGGCGCGGCGTTGAGCATCAGACAGCTGATGAATGGGGCCGTGGAAACACAACAACAGATGCAGCCCCCGGCCCAGTTTACTCACACGACTATCCTCGAGATCATCCAGGACACCATGGTTCTGGACCGCAGGCCGGGAGCTTTCGCCGCTTCCAGAGGAATCTAGGTGGTCAGCTAGCGGGCTAGGTGCCCCCCATTCCCCCTCCAGGACGCGGTGTGTTGCGGTGTGACCCGGTGCTGCCTGTCCGCTCCGCGGTGCTGTCAGGTGGGCGAGCAGCAGCAGAGGATGTGCTGCAGTGTCTCTGGCTGCAAGCGGGAGAGAGACGGGCTCTCTTAAAGGGCCAGTGCCGCGCTGGAGGAAAACGTGTCCTTTCAAAGTTAAGAAAATGGTGCACATCAAGTGCACTAAGAGTGACACACAGGATTCAATGAGCTCAATTCATACGTGGTTATAATAATAGAAAACGCCAGGTGCTGAATAACAGAGCAGATTATTATACAGTGACTGTTATTAACAGGAAACATGCTTTTATTGTCATTATTGGTTATGTACAGAATCAGAATCAGAATCAGAAACCGTTTATTTGCCAGGAATGTTTTCACACAAACGAGGAATTTTTTGAGGCGGAAGGTGCATACATTGGACATGGACATGGGACGTAAGACGAGACAAACAACAATCAACAATCAACGAAAACACAGTGCACTCAAGTCTCCCTGCCACATGTATTCTGATCTAATTACTAATTCAGGCATGAGCAGCGACAGCTAGGCCACACAGGACAAATATCGTAGTGAAAGAAAAAAAAATCTCATACATGTATGGCATTAAATGTGCAGTGTGTAGTATTGGGCGACATCTAGCGGTGAAGTTGCAGATTGCAACCAACAGAAACTTCTCCCAAAGGCCAAGTACAGCATTGAAGGCAGTGACCAATTCATTCACATGAAACATCTTTTTAGGCCTCATGGCATCACACGACAGACCTGGAAGTTGTAATTCCACTGTTTTGCCACAATGTAAAATGTACTTCAAAGCCTGGTGCTCTTCCTGGGGGCTTCTTATGGCTGACGCAAAAACGTGATGAAGCCAATGGCCCTGGTTAGAGCCAGTGTTTGGTTGTTCTAGGCCAGTGTTTTTCAACCTTTTTTGAGCCGCGGCACATTTTCTACAATAAAAAAATCCCGCGGCACACCAACAACCTAAAAAGTTACAAAATGTCACATTGTAGCATAATACAGCATATATGGTAGATCATTATTGCGCTACCTACTGGCATGGAAGAGTATTCAGTGTTTCAAGTAAACCAGATTGCTCCATCAGACAAAAAAAATGTGTTATCACTTTGTTAGAAAAATGAAAATAAAGTTATGCAAAAAATAACTAATATTTAGTTACTACTAAATAGCTTATTGTGGAAAACAATAAGCTATTGCAAAACAAAACGGAATGAGTGCAGATGTGTGAGCATCACGTTGTATCAGTATTAGTGGCGGCTTTCCTCTACAAATCTTTTTAAAACGGGGTTGTAGATTTGATACGGCTCTCAATTCATGCTCAATGATGAGAGACAACAGCAGAAAGCCGACCTCACAGAGATCTCATAAAGATCGGCTTTTGGCGAAATGCCAAGAATCGGCGCATGCGCAAGCGTAACCTGTTAACGGCGGACTGTGAACATTTAAAATCAGCATTTCCTCTTGCGCCCCACCTGTAATAAATACCTGTAATAAATACCTCCCAGTTTGATAAATACTGACTTAAAGGAAACATGGTGTTCATTTATTTTAATGAAGACCACAAAGTGTGCAGACTTTATCACTGCAGGGTGTTTTTCAGGCTTTTGGAAGAATATTTCCAGAGCCTCTCTGAGTCAGAAACGTCATTTATGGAGCTCCAGGCTGTTTGTCTTGACCTGCAAATACATGAAATGTTAGGCTTTAACAGTGAGAGCTCATAGGTTAAAATACTGATAGCTTCAGCAGCAAATCCCATTGTGAAAAGCACGCGACATATTTTTCGCCGCTCTCTGTCTCTCTCTCCGCTGTGTCTCACCTGCGCGCATCGGGTGGAACTCCGCGTGCAGAGTTGTAGACGCGACCCAGAAATGACATGCTGTGTAGATAAGATCAATAACATACCGCCGTTTAGTTTGTTTAATAGCAGAACAAGGTGCAGACCTGTTCTATATTACTCTGCCAGCCACTATATTGCAGCTCAGACGCTCAACAATGAAAAATAATTTGCGGCAACTAAATAATATTTCTTTGGACCAATTAAGTGAAATTGGACATTTTCCCACGGCACACCTGACGATCTCTCACGGCACACTGGTGTGCCGCGGCACAGTGGTTGACAATCACTGTTCTAGACTACTGAACACAGTGGCCCACTCCGTTAAGAGAACCTGCTCCGTATGTAGATAAACAGCTTATTATCAGGTAACTAAAGCACAATTATTATTACAGATTTCCATTATATTCATAATTTGCTTCATTAAGCCAATTAGAGTGGAAAATAAGAAAATTCAGTACTCAAAAATTGCAAATGGACAAACAGTAGTTTTTGTAAACTTTAATGTGAAAAATCAAAACAGACTGCTAAGAGATATATATATATATCTATATATATATAGATATATAGATATATATATATATGTTGATACAATGTTAATGGCCAGTAGTTCTATTCAGCTGCAATTGTGATTCTTGAACAAAGTTGTTGGAAGCCTGGAGTTCATTCAGCCCATGAGACAAAGATAGGTGACCAAAAAAAATAATATTACTCCTGCCCTCTGAAGTCCTCCTGATCATTGCCTTGTGGTGTATAAAAAGAAAAGACTTCTTACTCTGAAAGTGAAATAAAAAAACAAAAAATACAAAACTTTGGTCTGCTTCCCCTCACTGGCTGCTTCACAAATTCATTACAGCCACAGAAGGCAGAAGCAATCAGCTGTTTAAAAACTCCAACAACAAAAAAATTCTACAAACACAGGTTAACCTCGCTCCTATTTAAGAAAAAAAATATCAACGTCATGAAAATAGGAAAATTAGCCCAGAACTTGCATTTTGTCAGTCACTTATATGGAAGCTGAACTTCTGCTCCAAAGGAAAGTCAGCTTTGACCTCCCTAACTCTTACATTTACAATGAAAACAGAACAAACACACTGACCTTAAATACAGAGTTAATCAAAAAAATATATATAATTGGAAAACAACTAGACAAGTCTGAGCGTACTGTGTAACAGCGATAAAGGACTTCCTTCATCAAAGCGCTGATTAGCCCCTCCTCGTCTAATCCCTCCCCAAATCAAACCTCCACTGCTCGAAAATAACCTCCACTCCATCTTTGTACTCTGCACTCTGCAGCCTGTACTTGTGTATGTAGGTATTTAATGTATACTGTGTGTGTATGTGTATGTCGTGGAGTGGTTGTCAGGGGCTGGTTATTTTGGGATTACACAAAGTAAGGAGCTATGGGCGTGCTAGTTTAGGTTCATGGGCCCTCAGTGTCCCAACAGCATCCTTCACTGCATGATAGATTATGTTCTTCACCTGAGAAAAGAATGACAAGAAGTCTGTTAAAACAATGGCATGGAAACAACAACGCCTCACACCGACGAGGGCTTTTTTCATTTTGCCACAAACATGTCAGTATTGTATAAATTATATCAGTTTTATATTGATTTCCGTCAATTGATACTTTTTAATTGAATTACTCTAAGCAATTAATCCCTTCTCTTGGCAATCACACCAGCGGATTATAAAGGTTACGTAAACAGAGGTATACTTTTTTAACACATCATTATGTGGTTAGTTGAATGCATTCAAATGTGACAAAGCACACCCACCTGGAGCTTGTCTTCGTGGTTTGTATGAGTAGTAGACAGGTGTCTGAACTCTTGTGTCAGTCTGAAACAGTGTTTTACATGCTCAGGAGACACAAAGTCCTCTGCCACCTTGATACAGCTGTACAGGTTGTGAACCTAGAGGGGAAGAGCATAACATGTACAAATATGTTACAGAAAAAGATAATCAAGGGTCTTCAATTCTCTAAATAAAAGGATATCAATAGCAAGCTTCCTAGATAGAACACAAAAATGTCTGACCTGGTGTGGAGCTCCAGCGGGAATAAATACAGCATCTCCTAAAAACTGTACAATGGCCCATCCCTGGACTCCATATTCTTCATAGAGCCTACGGCGGAGAACTTGGTCCAGGTACCAGCTCTGGTCGTGAATGGGGTCGTGGTCTGGAGGGTTCTCTTGACCCTGCTCCTCTCCCACCTGACACAGATAATCCACGATTAATAAGAACCACTGGCTTCGGGTGTTGTTGCTAACCAGCTGATGATAACTTTGGTATAATAAACAAGGATGTAGTGGACAGGTTTCAGATAAACATAAATGTATAGACTACACATCTATGTTTATCTGAATCCTGATAGGTTTTCCTGTAGTAGTCCTCTAGTTTCCTGTATGTAGTCTTAAATTAATGCCGGTTGGTTAACAAAAAGTGTTTTCTGAAAGGGACCTATAGCAGAACCCAATTGTATCTGCTATAGGTCATCGGCAGTGCACTTTTCATAAAACACATCACCTTCTTTGTAAAGAGAGAGATCAGATGCTATTTTTAGGCTGCTGACCTTGCGGAGAAGTTCTCTGATCTTCTCAGCATCCTTGGCAGCGTAGATGTGCCAGAGAGCTCCAGGTTTCTCCTTGACCTCATATACCCTTCTCTTTGTCATTTCATCCACATCACCCTCCTCAATAGTGGTCATGACCTCTGGAGGACCAAACAGAAACAACAACACACACACACACATACAGGGCACCAGAGGATTATCAGCCATGTTTCATTGTTTTCCTAAATTAGGTTTGGATCTGTGGTTGCTCGATGTTTCAACATTAATAAATTGAAGACTACCCTTTAATTAATTGCAGTTTGATGACTTAATGAGTCATGCCTCAGTGACTGGTACTGTCAAGCAAATCTGCATTTCTCATTTTTCATAGAATAATTCTTAAACAACTGAATTTAAGTACATCCATCATACTGTTTGACAAAAAGGCAAAGAACTGATCAGATAGTTCTCAACTGGTGGCTCATGACTCGTGAGGTTGCAGGTCTATTATAAGTTAAATGTAGGATTGTGGGCCATTAACAGTTTCATTCTAAAGTGCACTGATTTTCCACAACTTCTCTTAAAAGACCGTTTGTAGCTGCATCATGTGGCTGACGTGAGACAAACATCACAAGCGGTCAATACAGCATTTGGTAAAACATGAATGCCATAAAAAGGACTAATGTTTCTAGTGCATGGAATAATTCAAATTCAAATGGTTCAATGATGTCGTCATTGTGACTTAAGACAAATGTGGATCGTGTGGCTGGACCAGTTGAGAACCACTGGGGCAAAGAAAAAGACAATCACATTTACTGACATAATATTCACATTCACAGCGTGGAGTTGATCGTACGGAGCAGCTAACTACTTGAAAATATACTGACCTCTCATTGACAGTGCGTAATTATGAGTTATTCAGAAAGATGATAAGGGATAACTGTTTGCGTCAGTGGACTTTTGTCTTTCACTTGCTCAAAGCTGTTTTTTTCCCCAGAGTTTCTCTTTGCTACCTAACCATGTGTATGCATTTAGCTAGGTGGCCAGTGAGGTAACATATATTAGCTGTGTGTGTGTGTGTGTGTGTGTGTGTGTGTGTGTGTGTGTGTGTGTGTGTGTGTGTGTGTGTGTGTGTGTGTGTGTGTGTGTGTGTATATATATATAGCATTAATTATTATCTGGTCAGTCACAATTACTCATTCACAGACAGGTGATACTTTTGGGTGTGTGCTAGTGTCACTGAGTGAAAGGAAGCCTGCAAGGGAATAGGGATGCTAATTCTAGATGCCCTTCATTGGAACTTTTCTTCCACCATGTAAGGACCAGAGCACAGCTCATCAAAAGCAAAGATAATGCCATAAATTACACAATGTTTCACCCGACCCTGAAATCTACAAAAAAGAAATTCAGGATCTCCAAAGAGCAACAACAGAAATGTCATTGCCATTCATTATGCATTGAAGTTGTTAATAAAGCTGTTACATAGAAATTACTAAAACATGCCACAGTAGAAACCAACAGATGGGTCCCAGTGCTCTGGCCCCTACAGCACAGATAATACCGAAAGGATGGGGTGGAGGAGTGAAGAAGGGGAGTTAGTCAAAAAGAAGGGCATGCTACTGAAGTGATACAATTGAAAGTCTACAGACCTTTGCGTCCATTGATATCTGCCTCTGAGAAAGAGAAATGTTGCCATAATGTAAATTATAAAGTGAGACCCACTGAAAAGGTCTTTTCAGTGACCTATCCAAGCCAATCAAGCCTGGAGCAACTAAAACAGTAAAAACATGATGTTCAGGAAACAGCTGTGACAATAACCTTTAAGAGTGTTCAGGAGTAAGCAACGCGAGTCATGTTCAGTGTTTGAAAAGAGTTATTTCTTTTATCCTACATATATTTTATACAATGTCTTGGATTTGGTATGGAGTGAAACAAGAGAACAGAACAAGACAAAGAGCGCGGGAGAAAGTGAGTGTTTAACTCCACTGACCTTGCCCTGGGTCTCCCTCGATTTGGGGGATACCAACATAGACCATGACGTTGACAGCATCAGAGACATCCAGATGGAGATTAGTGGTTCCCACCTTCCTGTCTTCAGAAGAGGTTAAGCCTGAAGGAGAGAAAGACAATGAGGGAGTGAGAGAGAGAAGATGATAGAGAGTATGTGTGTATGTATATATATATATATATATGTGTGTGTGTGTGTGTGTGTGTGTGTGTGTATATGAGGAAGGGGGAGAAAGAAACGAGAGATCTAACTGAGTTGACAGGGACTAAGCCAGTCCTTCTCACCATAGGCGTTGTACATCTTAGGTCCAAGGTCAGGACGCACAAAAAAGTTGGGCAGACGGGCCGCAAGGTTTAAACGACCGTCTCTTTTTGTGTACTCGGGCAAAGGGAGGTTATCCATCAGATCGTCAAACCTGGCAAAAGTATGAAAGAATATTGCAACACAACAATAAGATTCACAATTGTGTTTTGTAAAAATAATTAATTATTTCCCAAAAATAAAGTAAAAGCAATCTTTCTTAACTGGTTAAGAAAATTGAAATATTCCTCTAAGAAACATGGACAAATGATGGTGGTTATTTCCCATTTAACAAGCGTATCCAATTGAGGTACAAATCAAAATGGCAAAGAAATGCTAATATTAACAATCTGATAACAGATAGATTTACCCATTGCGGTGTGAGAAATGTCTAAAACTCCATTAATAACAACAACTGACTCCATATGTGCCTGATGACCTGATGAAATTATGCGATTAAAAAAACAAAACACTGGGAATGAAGCGGGTAGCTTGGTTGGTGAGCAAATGCATGGAAAAATAAGAAGCAACATATTTCTGGGTCCCTCACCGGGAGGACATCATGTCCTTGAAGTCTTCACCTGGCGGCCAATCCTTTAATTTCAACACCATGGGCTGGCCCTCACTATCTTGCAGTCGCTCTGCATTCACAGAAAAACACATTATTAATAATAATAATAATAATAATAATAATAATAATAATAATAATTCAAACTTATATAGCGCTTTTCAAGATACTCAAAGACATTAGCTGAAAGAAACTCAAGCTAAAAATAACACAGTGCCTTTTGCATCAATTAATAAATCCAACAACGAATAAGGATAGTTTGTACACTCACTAGAGATGACCTCGAAGCCGTCCCAGAAGTCTCGCACCTTCACATCAGAGATGATAGCACAGTTCCTACAGTTGACCAGGTCTACGTCCTGGTCTCCAAACTCCCTACTGAAGGCATCAGGCCGCCACAAATCACTTCTCAGGCGTTTATGTATCCCTGACACCAACACGGGCTGCACACAAAAGGGAAGGATTAAACAGATGATGGTTAAGTTTCAACCCGTGTGTCTCAAACCGAGATCTTTCTTGTGCAGCTCCATCATGTTGCTGCCACAGATGCCTCAGGAGTTTTACTAATTGTGGTTCTTACTTGTCCCTGCTTCCAGCACTCTCTGAAGATTTTCCAGTTGTTGCTGTTGCTGGGATCCTGTAGGCAGAGGAGTCGTCCGTCACAGAGCCAGGAATGTGAGGTATGTGGTTCCAAAACACTAAGGCCCATTACTCCGTCTTTGCGGCCGCCCAAAACACCGAGCTCGCCGCCCTCAGACGCCCCGGTCCGACGGCCTTCTGCCTTCTTGGTCTCCACAACGGAGGCGATGATGTGATCCAGGAAGTTTGGGAGGCTGCTCTTCAGTTTGTCACTCTGACAGAGAAAATAACTTTAACTTCAGGTAAATAATACAAGTAAAGCCTCGTCTCTTTTTGAAAATGCGTCGTTTTTAGTGATTTCAACCATGGCATTTTCAAAATGAATGCTCTGCTTCATTACTACACCAGTAACTGACACAAATACAATTCATAATCAATTTAGTTATTACTAATCTTAGTATGCTTACAATTTAAATGATTGTTGTTTAAAATGTTTTATTTGACTCATATTTTAAGCTTTCACTGATATACGTTTTGCTGAAATACATCAAAATGCAATAATGCTTTCCATATATAATTAGGCATACACAGTGCAAGTGTGACATTGTAGTTTTCTTACAAGTGATCAATTTTTCAATCAGAAAGTGATCTTGCTGATTGAGTTTTTGGTATAAATGTGTAAAACTAAATGAGCTTTCCACGTACCCCCGTTGAGGTAAATACAGAAGGGAATGGCACCCCACTCTCTCCAGGCCCCTGGGGGAGCTTTCCCGGTCCAGAGTTGAGCAGATCCCGGAGACTGGACCCCTCATGTTTGGACTGGGTCATGCTGGAGCCCAGCAACAGACTGTTAAATAGCTTAGGACTGGAAGCAGACGGCTTTGATAGGGCACTCAGTGAGTCCAAGCCAAAGGGAGGCCGGCTGTCTCGACTCATCATGGAGCGAAGTGAACCGGATTCTGGAAGAAGATGGCAAGAGGATACTGAGGTGACTTCAACTTTAATATGGATTTAGACGTTTTCCATGCACTCAGACTACACCGACTCAGCATTTCCTCTTTCCTACTTACCCTTGGTGTCATCCTTGGCTTTCTGTGTGGCCAAGTCTGCCAGCCAGTGCAGAGCAGAGCTGTTGCCCTCGCCTGATGAACGGGACTCCTTGGCTGAGCACTGGGTGAGGTTAGAGGGGGAGGATGTACCACTGGTTGAGTTACTGACACTGCCCACACCTTCTCCTCCCCCACTGTCTGATGGCGCTGCTGTTTGCGTAGTTTCTGTTTTGATGGCTGATGTTTCTCCCTCTGATTTTAGGGTGAAGCCAATACCAGAAGCTGCACTTGCGAGGATTCCACTACTACCTGTTGTAGACTGCTGAGACAAGCACAACCAGACATTAGAGCCTTCAAGTTGAACACTTTTTTCACAATGCAGATCTGGAGAACTAAAAACAATATGACGTGGCACTACAGTACCTGTGAAATCCCATTGGGGGCACTAGGGCGTACTAGAGGCTTAGTGTGTCGACTGGTACAGGGACAATTGGCCTTAATACCCCACTTGCCTCTTGCTGCGTGCACCATGTCACCTATGTTGTAAAGAGCTAAAAGGAGAAGGGCAAAAAAAAAAATTACAACTATTACTGTACCAATACAAGATTATATCGAATTACTTAATGCTTGTGGTGGGGATTGATATATTTATGATTCAATCATAATGTGCACGTTACCTGTCCCAGGTATAATCTGCGTAGGCATAAGGTTCTGTGGCTCGTGAGGTTGGCCTTTGGCACACTTCAACCAAGAGAAAACCTCATCCTCTGGACCTTCATCTACATCTGAAGGGAAGAACATAATAGCTTGTGCGTTTCCAACACACTCAACCTCAAAATATCTCACAAAGTAATAACCCTGTCATCACTTGTTTGTATTATTTTAATAAAAGATATGCAATGAAATAAACAAGTTAGGTTAGCATAGTAACTCAGTAGTGAACTGGTAACAACTCTAAAAGCTCCCTAAATATCATTCAGTATTGACTCACCCTCCCTTGGCCTGTTCCTGCGGAGCCGATAGCAGTCCAGACACACTCCAAAGCCACACTTGCGACACACCCAGTGAATGTTGAACAGGGTGGTCTCGCACACGTCACACATTTCTCTGACGCCTCGCACGGCACGTTTCCACGCTACTTTCTCTGAAGGACAGACCGAAGAATAAAAAGAGGATTATAATACAATAGACACTTTTGACAGGGTGAGTCTTGAGACAAAATGTAGGACAAGATAAAACATTAAAAGTGAATAAAATCATGTCCTTATACTCACGGTGAGGTTCCACCATCATCATGGCCTCCTTTTCAGACATGACCAATTGACAGAACTGGTCTCCCACATTGGCCAGGATGTACTTGGATGTATCAAGGTCAAGGCCCTCTAGGACAGCTGGTCCAGTTAGCCACAGACCCATGGCCATGGGATCGCTCTGCTGAGGACTCAGGAAGCCCTCCACACGCAGTATACCTTTACGAGTGAAAGCCAACCTGGTCATGGGAAGAGAAATACAAAAAAAGTGAATTCAGTAACACATCATTGCTTGATTGATGATTGAGTTCTCTATTCGGACAACTCTCTATGACTTCCTCCCTGAAGCTCAAACACACAAAGCAAGACATTGAGCAGCACAAGCATGTAAAGTGTACCTTCTGAAGTGGAAGAACCGACAGGACACATTTGGGTCGTGATCATCATCACTATCTTCGCCTGTAGTGCGATATTTACGGTAGCGCTCCAGGCGGCACTCGCGGCACTTGTGCAAGTGAGGGGCCACATTGATGCAGGAGCCATCCTGGAGAAAGGACTCACCAGACGACTTCAAACGACGCACTTTGCTCTGGTCTTTTAGTACAGACTGGCCCACTGGAGGAAACAAATCAGTGTTAATTATATTTCTTAGCTTGTCACCACAAACGAGAAAAAGTGGACCAGAATTACCTTTGAAAGGCTTGTTACGTGGTCGGCCTTTAGGAGCCCCTTGGATTTTAGTTTTCTGCAACATTGCCCCATCCTTGGCAGGGTGAAATGGTCCTCCTGGGATTTGGCCTTTCTCGGGGCCCTCTTCATTCTCACTCAGGTCTGACAGGTCACTGTTGCTGCTGGAGTCAGAGTCCCGTTTTGACGATTGCCCTCTATCCTCCAAGGTAAACTTCTGAGACTGGCTCTGGTCAAAGGACACAGGGACCTCCTCCATTCCACCAGGACCAGTGCTTCCAAACATGGGGCAGCCTGAGGTGGATGTAGGCATCTCCCCAGCCTCTAGCTCCTCCTTTATCACACTCCCTTCACCCTGTGACCTATGTGATGAGGTTGGTGCTGGAGAGGAGGAAGAGCTGGGTGAAGCAGCTGCTGAGAGCACTGGGAAAGAGGAAGACAGAATCCCCTTAGGTGGCTCTGCCATAGTGAAAAGGTTTGGCTTGCTGTCTGAGGCATGGCCAAGGGTCTGTGGCTCAGCCCCAGTGAGTCCAGCAAAGGAGCTGTGGGAGGTTTTGTCCCCATATGCCAGAAATGGATTAGCAGGCTCTTTGGAGGCCTGCAGAAACAGGTTCTGGTGGCTATCTGAAGTAGTAAAACCAGATTGCAGCCCTAAGCCTCCCACAGAAGTCCCATTATTACTGCTCTTCTTAGAAGTACTTAGAGAAGCTCCAGCAGCCCCAGTCAGACCACCAACATTTAGACCAGAACCTCTTCCTCCTGCAGAGCCACGCATGCCCTGGAAGGCCAATGAAGATTTGTTGAGCACACCATTTCCTGATGAATGGGTCTCAGGCACTTTGGGCTGCTCAGGCTTTTTCAGCCCTTCAGTGGAGGTTGCGGGCTTGAAAAGGCTTGGGGGCTCTTTACTCAAGCTTTCAGACACTGTGGTGAAGTAATTGGTGTCCTTGGACTGGGTCGGACCAGCAGCTAGACTTGGGCTGGATCCAGAATTCTGGGTCATGCACTGGAAAAACAAGTTTTGGTCTTGTTGGGATTGAGTCTCGTTCTTTGCTCCGCCAAAGCCGAAGCCAAAGGCCCTGGGAGTGTCCTGGGAGGACGTCGTAGTGGTAGGAGCTCCATTGGTCTGAGAGGTAACATCTCCAAATACAGAAGCAGCTGGCACAGTCTGGGGCAAACAAAAGCCTGATGCCGTTTTGGAGCCCTGGCAAACAAAACAATGTGGTACAGTAACATGATATTAATACTAGAAACAAAACTGTGATGACTTGCAAAGGCAGAATATAATGGTATTGCTCATATGGATTGTCTTACCTCAGTCTGGCTTCCCCAGGTGGGGGCTTTAGGACTAAAGCCCACAGACGCAGAAAGTGCCACACTCGGGCCGCTGTCATGCGACCAAGAAATGGTGACAGGCCCCGGGGAGACAAGAGCAGCTGTTTTGCAATAAGCTGATTGGGAGGCCTCCTCTCGGTCTGGCTGCGGGGATGGAGAGGCCTTCGGGGCTGGAGCTCCAGGGACCAGGCTGGGCATCTGGCCTAGCGAGGGGAAAGATGTGGTGGAGAAGGGAGAGGGGGCTGGTTTGAGGGGGGGAGGGGTGGGGGTGTGAGGAACCGCAGTGGTGGAATCTGGTGCTCCTTGTGTGGAGATTGAGCGCCCATTTTCTTTGACATGGGCAGGATGACGAGGAGTAGCGTTCGATTGGTCCATCTGGAGTGAGGAGTTGGTGTTTGGGGATGACACTCTGCCCTGAGCAAAGGTTCCCTCTGAAGAGCTTCCGTTTTTGGTTGTGCTGCTGACTCTTTCTGCAGTGTCTCCTCCCCAGATGCCCATCCCTTCTGCTGGCATGTTGTTGGAATCGCCACAGTTTTGCCCATCAGCTCCCGCATCTACTGCTCCTTTAAAACGTTTCAAGTTCAAGTCATCGTCACCTCCTTCAGAGGCAGTCCTACGTCTGCGTCCACTGTCACCTTTCATTGTTTCACTGTCCTTCCTTCGCCGCCCATTCTTACCAAGCTAAATGGGTAGTACAAGAAGTAATTCTGTTAACACGTTTAATAAAAATATAAAGCTGAAAATACTTCAACAAAATATACTACATAGTAATACACGGTAATCATTTATTGACCCCCAGGGGGGGAAATAGAAGTACAATTCAGTGCAACCAATTACGGAGTGAAGAAAGATAATATGACAACCTTACCTCCTCTGCCAGCATGACATGTATCACGCGAGGATCTACTGTCTGATTTTCACCCTACAGCAAAAAAAAAAAAAGATGGTATTTAAGCAAAATCCTTTCACACCATAACAATACTGCCAATCCACCTCTAGATTTACTTCTTTCAGAATTTTCAGTTTTACTCTTGGCATTTGCCCATTCCAGAAAGGATTTGTTTGATATTGTATTGCAGTTTTCATTTTGTTTTGGTATTTAGATCCTTAAGTACCTGATACAATTTGCCTCCCAATTCAACACGTAACATAAGCTTTTGTTTTTACCTTATCTGTGGTAATCTCCATAATGTGTGAGATAGGGTCGTGCTGTGAGACCAGTCCTAAAGCCCAGCATTCCTCAAACTCTGGCTGGTACACGCGAACCCTGCGTCCTTGAATAGTGTATGAACCTAAGGGCAGGAACAGGGAGAAAAGCAGGAGAGTTACATTCTGGCAGATTTCAATGAAACACCTGACATAACAAGTCAACAATACCACAGACTTGAAGATTATAAAAACATGAAAGTCTCTCAATCTAGCAAGTTGCTACTGCAACACAAGATGACCATTATACTGAGAGCTGATTATCTGTTATCAAGCTAATAAAATAATTAGCTACATTTGTATATTGTGTCTACGCTATGTTTCATCAACATGTTCTGCATCAGAAACACAATGACTTACAGTCACTGTTGTTAGTCCATCTGTATCAAGCTTTCAGTGCTCAACATCATTTTTTTTAAAACATTTGATGACAAATGCCAAGTTTACGCCTTTCAAATGAACATTATTTCCAAGTCTAGAAAACAATATGAAAAAAAGGGTTGAGTCTTACCCTTCCTGAAGATTTCCTGCAGTTCAAAGTCAGTACGCCAGCTGGAAATGGCAGTCTGCAGTGATGGCTGCTCCAACAGCAAAGGGTGTCTTATGTCTTTATCAACCTGCACAAGGACACAGCAATACTGTCTCACTAGAATATTACAGGAAAGAACATCAGCACTGCAACTCACAGTTAATGCTGTATTTCCTTTTATTATTATAACTTTTTTTTTTTTTTTTTTTTTTTTTTTTAAATGGCAAAAGAATTAACAAATATCCTGTTCAATAAAGTTTTGATAAATATCCTAAATAATCCTGCCATTATAACAATGTTTTATCCGTCAACAAACTGGTTTCTAAACTAATAGCACTTAACACTACTAAAAAAGTTTAACAAACTGTACTACAAAAGTACATACCTCAAACCTCTGGACAGTTTTGTTATCAGGTAGGAACTCAAAATTCTTGTTTCCAAAATACTCCACAGGAACCAACGATCCTAAACCCACTCTGTCCACCAAGGAGCGGTAGACCTGATGAGAGTGAACAACATGAAATGATTTGACTCGGTTCAAAAATACTTGTTATTTGCATTAAATTCAACAGGGCAACAGGAACATTACGTTCTTACATCTCAAAATAATGTAGATAACTGAATTTTCTAAATGTAATTCAAAACATATAGGCTACGTTTACACCGAAGCTCTTCATGCCGTGAACTTTTTGGTCATGTTATTGTGAGTCATATCTGGTTCCTCTGTTTCCAGTCATAACACCACATGAACACACAAGCAGAGCCAAAAGTTGGTCTGCATTGGGCCCAAACAAGTTAAAAACAACCATTCAAGGTGAAGGGTAAACTGGAGTGTGACTATGGATTTTGGCAAAGTCTGAGTGGGGAGGGTGGGCCTGGGCAGTGAAAAGCATCTGTAGCCGATATCAGGGTTTAGTCCAAAGTGCAAATTTCATTTTCAAATGCATCGATCTCAGTGACCTAGAAGCTAGATGAAATTCATATCAGCCGTTATCCAATTTATGTTGTCTATACAAGATTACAAATTACACGTACACACTATAAATCTAACCTGTGCATTCTACCTTGATATCGTCACCGACAAAAGAGCATTGACTTTCCTGCATCAACTTTTTGAAAAGTGTGAAAATGTTATTTAAAATTTGATATTTATTGAAACTGCAAAACAGTATTGAGTCTATTTGGTTGGCCTTGTCCTGAAGCTTATTCCGCACTTCAACAGTTAACCCAGATTGTTTCAAGGCTTGACTCACCAGAGCAGGCCAGGCTGTGGATGATGCCGTGGCTCCTGCAGCCCCGGTACTCCCATCACTCCGACCGGCCCAAACAATAGCGTCTTCCACCAGCACGGCTTTCACCCCCTTGTCAAACACCTGCACCCAAGAACAGCGCTGCAAAGTATTCTCAAACTCCACAAATACCTGCAGATGGAAAAACAGAAAGAACCAGAACATAAACACAAGAACTGTAAAGTGATATAAGACTGCTTCCTCTGTAACTGCAAATCAAATTAATATAAAATGTATACAATGAAAATAGTGGAAATATGTGAAAGTAACATAACAAAAACAGAATTACTGCAAATGGACTGGCAAGCTACCATCTGCCCACGCCAACAGTCAACAGTGCTGTTTCTTTTATTACAGTATGACAGAATCTGGCTACATCTACAGAAAGTTTGTATATGTCACTGGTACAATAATGATATGATCGCATCCAACTTTGTCTTGAGCACATTTAATGCAAGTCAGAGTGGCCCGTTTACTGTTAAAGCAAGAGTTGTATAACACACTTCATTTTGCATAGAACTAGGATGTGACTTGCGTGAACAAACCACCTGGAAGGACCACAGGAGGAGTGCCTATCAATCATTAGTAATCTAGCTACTTTGGTTTAAAAGAAAAAGTTGATGATAAACTGTCTTGAAATGAAAGGCACAGCCTTTAAAAACGGCAATATTCGGTTGATGGTATCAAACACAGACCATTAGTCCACTTTTGCATCAAAGCATGTCTATTCAATGTGTAATCTTCTGTAGTATTTCATATTATTACATGCATCCATATCCAGATAATTATCATGGCCTGTAGATGAGGCTGACCCAATTTGCACCTGAATTCCAGTTTGTTCCAAAATTTGCGAGAAAATGATATGCACCAGTGGATCTAGCAGTGAGTGGATTGGAACTAGTCAGTTACTTACAAATGTCTGAGTTGATGGTTGATTATTTACTATTATTTTATCCAGGGTAGTTTCAGTGAGGATGGCTGTCCTTTGAATCAATTTACTCTGACAGACACACCAGTGAGATGCAAAGAACAACCACAAACGTATTGGCACTGAGAAGCCCCCATGGAGCAGTTGCTCCCTCAACGGGTGCGTTCACACGACAGTGCCCCTGTGAGAAAAACGCAGCCCTCTTAGTCACTTGAATGGAGCCGGTTCCTTGGTGCATCTGGGATGCCAGCAGAGGAGGCTCTGCCAAAACAACGCAAGGTTGTCCAGCAAAAAAAGTTGAATCTGGTTAACCTTCTGCAATGGATAATCCCAGCAGACGCTGCATTGGCCATTCTGTCTGTGATTATTACAAACCTTTGTGCAGCCGCAGCATTGTCCGATACATTTTAACCCAGTAATCTCTTCCTCAAACTTGACTTCCTGGATTGTATTTCATGTCTCATTGTCACAAACAACTTGCCCCAACAAATGTAGACACCTGCACTGTTTTAACGCAGTACTGTATTCTGTCTGGACCCCACATAAGGGGTTTACTCCTCAAATTCCTCAACAAAAGGTTCATTCTTTTTGCCAGATATTTTAGCTATGCACCCTCTTTTTATGTCAAATTAACACAATAGAACTGGTATGCATTGATTCACAAGGGATAACAAAACTGAACAGTAACACTTCTTAGCCAAGATCTAAAAATCTAAATTAACTACTACAAAGTCACAAAAAAAACTAAGTAAGCTGGGCTCCCTATTCTCATGAAGTGTGTGTGCAATTTGTACTATTGACTTTCATCACACTGACACTGACTAAAGACACCATGACACGGTTGTTAAGTCCACAGCAGAGGTTTAATATTTTGTCAGCTCTTTAAGTGAAATAAAAACACCACAGAAACATCCAAGCTATTGACAACAGCTGCTTTATTTAACAGAGCAAGCTGTCTGCCTGACACCCCCAGACGTTGCTGGTAGTCAAATCAGATTTAATCAAATTCTGGGTGGCAATGTTATGAGCGAGAAAGAAAAGTTACATTTAAACTGAAACTGAAATGTAGTTGGTACTTATGTCATTGAGGGTTCCTCGCTGAAGCAGACAAGGAGCTCTGCAGGCATCGAGTTAGCAGGTTCGCACAGATAACATCAAGCCAACTGCTTAACGTTCAGGTACTCGTGCGCTCCTTCCTGTCACTGTACAAGATAATTCTCTCAACACTAGTCGCGAGCACAGGTTGCGAGACACGACTGGTCCCTGGTCAAAACAAAACCGACTGCCTCTGGCCGATTACTGGAAGTAGTTGGTGATAGATTTTCGTTTTGTTCGGGATGGAATAGGAAAAGTGGGGTAAAAGTTAACCAATAAACTTTGAGCTTTCAGGGTCAATATTCAACAATAAATACCCTGTAGCTTTCCATTAGAGATCACTGGAAATGTCTACATATGTCTAGACTAATGAAGAGACCAACAATCGAACACCTAAAAAGGTGTTATAAAGTGTGACAGTCAAGCGGTGCAGAAGTATTGTGCTTTTATATTCATGTCTACATGAACTGGGTGACAACCAGATCAGTACAGAAGGGGACTTAAAGCTAGGGTTGGGTGATATTGACAGAATCTGATATCCTGATATTCTTACGCCATACTTCCATGTTAATTAAGGTTGGTGCGATATTGTCTTGCACAGTATTTCACAGTACAAACTCTGATGATACGTATTGTGAACCTGAAAAATATGCCACGGCAAAATCTTGAATCATATTTAAGAGGGGGAATAATAAAACTTGAAGAAACTGCATATTTTCTTTTTCATCAAACATGACCGTAGTCGTGTCTGTGCCTCAATTAGTATCATCGTGTGCCGATCCGCATCTGTTCAACTCACTAAACATCTGGAGCAGGACTTAGAGCAAGGAGCAAAAATGCACTCCATTTACATACTCGGCTGTAAAGGACCTCTTCTTGTTTTCATTTAAGACATTTGGTTTGCATTTTATGGCTTCGTCATGCAGGATTTTTTACTCTTCAGTATACTTTTACGTGTATCTGGACCTGCTGGTTAAATGATTATAATGTATTTTCTTTAGCACTGTCACTGAGTAACTGACTGAGGGATGAATCACCGGTCAAAGTAAGTGACAAAGGTTATACCATTGCCTGTTGCGCTTTCAAAATGACTAAGAGCGACAGTGGTGCCCCGGCTTTTCCAACAGCCCAGACGCAATCCTGCAAGTAGTGATGATGAGCGGCCAGGGAGAGGCATTTCTCTTAAATGGAGGGGAAAACATTTAGGTCTATTGTGTCATTAATCGTTGACGAGATAACATTGCCACAGAAAAAAAACATTATACCCGTTATCACCTGCTGGCTGCTCTGCTGTCTTTTAGGTATATTTTATGGTATTCTCTTATGCAGTTTTAACAGCATAATATTTTGTACTCCACTATTTAGAGCCAAGACTGCAATCAGAAAATATATATTTGTATATATAGATGTGTGCCTACTTATCGCACCAAAGATATACACCATTGAAGTTATGTTGCAGACAGTGTTTCCGCTGGTGAGGTCTTTGCCTCCACAATTAATCAATTGATCCACTTATAAATATGTAATTGTTGAAATTTTGGTGGAGTTCCAAAATATTGCAATTTGTGGTGCCACTTTTTAAACAGATTAGGCCTGCTGTTATTTTTGTTCCCATTGTTATTTGCTCTGCAGTGTATTTTGTTAAGCAGGAGAAGAAAACCTATATTTATACTCTATTTTGGCTGCCTATTAATATTCAATAAGAGTTATTTTTTCTTTCAATGTTTTGCAGCTGTATATTATTTAACAAGGAGGAAACCTTGTATTTGCATTTTATTGTATTCACTGTTTGATGTGGCTTTGACTTACAACTGAAACCCACTTCGGAGAAAATACATAGATAGCTTGTATTGCCATTGAGCCTAATAATACGTAGACATGATTTTGGTCCATATTGCCCAGCACTACACTAAGCTGCATCCAAAACGTATGTAAATTATTCCTGCCAAGACTCTGCAGAAGAAGTTGGCAGTTCTTCACAGACCACTGAATTGAGCCTCCCAACAAAGCCACTTTTAAAATGTAATCATTTACCAATTTTGTATTTTTTCCCCTACACATTCAAGTTGTCATGCTGGTTATTTGTCACGCTCATGTAACATCATAAAACTAGCATTTGGCCTAACTGGTTGAGATCAATACACATGTCTGTAGAGTCGTGGGAATTTGATGAGTACATTGAAGCATAATACCCATCGAAGCCCCAGTCCTATTAATGTTTACTTCATAGGTGGATCTAATTTCTCCAGTTTTTGTTATTGCACACCTCAAGAGAAAGGCAATCTTGTTTCTCAAAAGATAAACGTGGACCTTTGTATTTTATAGAGGAGATCTCAGTTTAATAGTTTTGTTTGAGAAAAAATAAAATAAAAAAGGTACTTCTGCAACAACTGAAAGGAGCATCACTGATTATTTTCCCTGAAAAAAAAAAGTTTTTGTCATAAGACAAATGGCATTAATGTAATTGTCACTCGACATTATTTCAAACTACGTGATTTGTAATCCAATAAACCTAGGTTTTGATATATCACAATTGCATTATATGTACACTTTATAAATCCCCTTAAAGTAATATACAAATAAAGTGTTTGTATTAAATGAATCAAAGATTTTTTGTAAAGTTACTTGGTAATTGCTTACTATTGTATCTGTTGTAAAATAGTCCGTTTTGCTATGAAGTGCGTGTGTGCTTAACGTTAAATCCCCACCACCCTACATTTACACAGCTCACCCAAATGTCGCTCAGGAGTTATCAACCCTGCAAAATGTTAACTAAACAGCTTGAGAGGATTCATATAATTAATTGAAGATGTTATTCTATCACACACATGTGCGTTGAACTAAACATGTAATAATTTGGACCCCACAGTGAAGTCGGAGGGATTCCTTGTTCACCCTCGTATGAACTTGTGAGGCCTTTAACTAAACTAACGCTGGAAGGAAACTGACGAGCTAACGCCGTTATTAAACCAGCAATTGGTTTCAATATCGTGTACGACTTATCGCTGTCGCATCTGTGCTTTAAACCTTAATGCTACGAGGTTACAAGTATCTCTGGTAGAGCGTAATGTCATTCGTTAACAAGAGAAGAAAAAAAAGCGAACAAAGCAAAAGGCCAGAGAATCCCCGGCCTCGAGTTTAGCCTCGCCCGCAACTTGTAACGTTAGCTAACTAATCTATGCGCGAGCTCACGTTACCTGCCAACAAACGTAGCACCGTTGACGGTTGAACCAGCGTTAACTAGTGTTAAAGGCCGACTTAAGAGGTGGTCTACACGCTATACACATCCGTTGGTGTGTTTTCACCCAGGCAAAGCGTCCTCTCGCGTATGTAAACACTGACCGTCAGCCCCGCAGCAGCAGCGGGTGTTGTTGTTGTCGCCTCTACCCCGCTAACCTCCGGGACCTGCAGGCCGATGACGCTCACTGCCCGCACCGTCCCCCGGAGCCAGTCCCGGGTCCACGCAGCCGGCTCCGGCTCCGGTCCATTCGCAGACCTGCCGTCGTCGAGGAGCAAAAGCAGACGCTTTCCTATCAGTTCAAGGGAGACCTCCATGGCTTGCAAGCTGCAGTCAGTGAGCCACCATGAACGGATAACTTCTCCGCTCGGGAACTCAAGAAACGATAGAAGACGAGCAGAAAATAGCTGCGGCGACTTTCTACTAAACGTGAGCGAGAGAGAGAGAGCCCGTTACAAACGTTGCACCGGGGGGGGACGCAGCAGCGGACTAAGTCACGCCGGGAATTCACTCAGTCGAGATGTTATTGTCCTCGGTGCTAACGCGACTATCCTGCTCTGTCCGCCATTGAGCCCTGCAACAATCAAACGCACTCCTCGTCGACAGGCAGCACTGCGGAGACAGAAAGCAGGCGCGTGGAAACAGCGCCCTCTGGTGACCGGGCCGGGATTCACGTCGGGGGTGACGTTAGTTTCAAGATGTCCCGCAGTGGTAGAGCTGCTAATACAAAGTTAAATCATCTCTTATTTATATTAGAGCCGAACGAGTAGCATTCGGGATTTGTGAGGCCTTTACCAATATTTACTTTGACTTGTTACAACAATAACAGACACATAACTAACTACTACATTTGTTAAACATATGTATACGTATACACACTACATGTTAAACACACACACACACACATATATATATATATATATATATATATATATATATATATATATATATATATATATATATATATGTATGTATATTTATATTTTTATATATATATATATATATATATATATATATATATATATATATATATATATATATATATATATATATATATGTATGTGTGTGTTTAATATGTATGGAATAAAAAAATACACATTATGCAAGTATATCAAACACGAGCAATAAACAGAACATCCCACAAAATAAAAGGAACATACAAGTAGAAAAAATCTTACCTAACACTCTTCGCTCTTTGTATTTCCATCATGGTAAAAAGTGATTTCAGATGTGGTGAATTTTGAGTTCTGGGGCTAAGGCGTTTCACATTTTGACCTCCTGAAAAGAGCAGACGTTCTCCTCGTATTGTATTGTTGTTGTTGATTGTGACCACTAGGAGGTGCCACACTGCCACAAACTCTTCAATGCAGTGCAATGGTGAAACTTGTCAGTATATCAAGGGATGTTCCGCCAGAGTGAATTATTATCATCCATATCAGTAGAAAAGTTGATTTACATTCAGACATTCATTCATTAATCATCTAAATAGGCTACCACAAAGAAAGTTGGACCATGAAGCACTGAGTTATCAAAGTTTAGAATAGAGTGATATTGTGAAATAAATATAATTTTCATCTATAAATATGTAGAACTGTGACTTCTATTTTAGTGAATATAAGGCATCATAACACTGTGATATTTATGACTGTGTATTTTTACATTTAAGCTGTGAGTTCTTTGGACACAAATAAAGAAGTGTCAATACTGGTCGAATTATGCTCTGGCATACACAACTAAATTTACTTCATAATGTATTACTGGCACCGTGCAAATCAACAATCTTCTTTGATCTTACAAGAGTTTTAAATAAAGCTTTTACATAATAACATTTTCCAACTGAAAAGTCATATGGAGAAGAAAGTAACGCAGAGGTTTTCTATTTGAAAAACTCACCTCCTTATTTATTCGTGAGTGATACAAGATAAGATACATCATACAGTATATACAAAATCTACACATTAAAATATCAAAAGAGATAATAACAATACAAATATTTATCTTTCTTTTTATAAAAACCTTTCTAAAAAAAAATCTTATTATAAAATAGGCCGGCTTCTTTAGGCTATTTCAAAGCCTCAAGTCATTTATTAGGTGTTTCTTGTGAAAGGTGATATTTATAAATCGGGGTGTGAGGTTATTTTGAAAGAGCTGTATGTGCCAAGCATGTATAGGTTCCCTATGTAAACGAATCCCTGTGTGCCCGTAAAAGTATGCACTATGTGCAAGGACTCTGTTGTGATTATGGTGCGCTACTATCAGTGTACAGATTCAATGCATATGTTGATGACGAATAAACCATAAGAAGTCTCAAACCGGTCTTTGAGGGGACACATTTCTCATTCATCTTCCCCTCAATTGTTCTATTCTGCATCCACGACAATTGATGAAAAATCACACTTCAAAGTATCAGAACATTCAAAGTGTTATCTCAAACATGAATTAACTGCCCAACGTTCTGCTACACTCAGACTTCAATATCCCTTTATTGTCATTACAATACATCCAGAGTAGGGTACACTCCAATACTAACTGGCTGCACAGGGAAGGCAGCAGGTCTTTAATTTCCACAATTTGACTGTGACAAACCCAAAAGATCCTTTGCATTATCAAGGAGATTCTCAAGATGCAGCAACATTTCTCAGTTCCCATCAGCGAGTCCCAGTGTTGAATACTGGCAGTATCTGTGTTGTGCACCCAGTGAGTTACTGGAGTCTCATGCAGCTGTGTGATACGCATTCAGCCTGTTCCTCCAGCTCAGGGCAGGGGACGCCAGCGTTGGCCGGCCGCAAAAGGATGTAACGTGTGCGGTGGCGGACACCACCTCTGGAGCAGGGACCAAGACACAAACCCCAGGATGACCAGAGAGACACTTCACAGTCCAATGGTGTCGCTGAATCGAGAAGAAAGAGGTGTGAGAAAAAACAGTACTAAAGAGAAAAAGGCAAAGAGTTAAGAAATCTCTGCATAAATAAGGGCTGTTTAAATATTAGTATGTGCTTTTATGATAAGCTGTGTAGAACTGTTTAGGGGAGATCATATTATAACTTGCATGTAATACAAATCAATGAAATAGCATTTGTGTTCCCGCATTCATTTAAAACCATCATCATTAACTTCCAGGTGAAATGTTTATGTACCACGGATGTATGTGGACTTACCGGAGAAGCGCTGGGGATTGATAGAGTTTGGCAGGATATGATTGGACATAATGATTTGACGGTCAGCTGATCTGCTCTGCTGAGTGATCCTTATGCTGGCAATAGGTGGAAGCTCCTTTAAACGTGGATAGAAGAAGGAGTTGGCTGGATGGTTCGGCAACTCAGATGTGATCTGAGCAAGTCAGCAAAGAACTGTCAGGCAAAATTCATCAGGAGAGCCAACAGGTTCTCAACAACAGTTCACATACACAATAGTCCACGTTAAACACATGCTGGGAAAAGGGTAGCGGGTCTATTATGTAAGAGAGGCCCTTTTTACTCAAATCACTTCAGGTCAGGCATGAGGGACGCCAAGTAATCATTTGTGCAGACAGCTAAGAATGACGACCCATTCCCACACTGCTAACCTATTTTAAGTATAAGGCGAGGACCTTGCTTTGCCTCATGGAGGGAATGACTAAATTAAGTCAACGTATCAACCGATGATGGTTTTTGTACTTGTGAACGTTGTGAGACCTCACCTTTGTGATGTTTTCTTGGGGGATTGTGGGGAAGTTAGGAGAAGAGAAAGTGAATCCACTGTCGGTCCCTGCATCATAAGGATGGAGGTCAAGGGTCACTTCCTGTTTCCACTGGCTGCCCTCGCAGAGGTTTATGCTGTCCACACCAACAAACCAGTCGGGGCTGGGGATAATCTTCACCATCAGGGACAACTGTCGGTCAGAGAAAGAGAGAAGGCAGTTAGATCAAGCGTTAATGTCCAAGAGAAACATTTAGTTTACAGTGAAGATAGACAATAAACAGAGAAAAAAAAATTTGATGAAAGAAATACACAGATAATGTACTTTTGTTCACCTGAATTACTTTATAAGATCAATGAAGAATTAATCAATTGATGACTCATAAATTGCAAGCGTAATACAACTAATTGAGGAGCATGGTTGTTGCCGTTGCTGTGCTTTAAAATGATCAGGCGGGATGTCTTTGTAGTGATGCTAGAGGCGTGGCTCTAGGAATGGTCTGTCAGCCATGACTTTTTTCCAGACTGAAATATCTTAACAATTGTTGGATGGCTTGCCATGACATTCGTATGTCAACATATATGTTCTTCTCAGAATTAATTACTCTGATGATCCCTTAACCTTTCATCCATGGCTGAACATCTGCAGAACTAAGCATGTGAACATTAGCATTGAGCATTTAGCTCAAAGCACCACTGCCAAAGTACAGCCTCACAGAGCTGCAAGTTACACTCTGATGCATACATTTATATATTTCCCCCAAGATTGTTTCATATGTGCTGCTGTGTAAATATTGTTTTTTTCACTGATGAGCTGATTTAGTTTTCTTGTCTTTATTTACTTTGTCAAATTATCATTGCAAAATGAAACTACAAAGGAAATGCTGTGATATACAATCAAAGCACAGCTGTGATTATTATTCTGGCTCCAATCAAAGGTCTAACTGCAGCACTCTGGATAAGTAGAAAAGTAGTGGAAAAATCATTATAGTAAAAAAAACAACGTCAACTCTGGTCTTCAAGTAATTTGATTACCTCAAAGCAGTATTATGTGTTATGCTGCCCATGTCTGTTGATATCTGTTGTTTGTAGAAGGTATTAAGTTAAAGGAAAGGAAATAAGCTAGTAAGATACACACACACACACTGATGATGTCAGGATTTATAAAATGTGTAACTTCTAAATGTAGGCACTGGAGACTGTGTGTGTGCACTGTGCATACATGCACCCACTCAGTTTCCTGTGCAGGGTTAGACTGTGTCTCCTCTGTGATGGATGTTTCCTGAGAGCTAGTGACCTCATACAGGAAGTGGCCTGGGGGTCAGCACACACTGAGGTGGCAGGAGCCCAGAAAACAGCGCATTTAAAAAAACGCCTCCTCCACTTGCGGCTCGGGGTAGGATGGGTGGGCTTGGAAAGCTTTGGACAGCTTGGAAAGGGTGGCCTGGAGTCAAACAGAGAGCGCTGGATAGAAGAGTGCTGGAACAAACTTCAAACCAGTTCACCAGGCGCAAAAGACCACTCGGGACAGGAGGCAGGCAGGTAGTGTCAGCATGACACATGGGGTCTGTTTCTTGCCTGTGACGCACGGCAGAAGAAACCAAATCAGAAGCAGCTCTGTTGCTTTTTAGAATCATCCACTGATCCCCTCCTTCCTTCCTTCCTTCCTTTCTCCCCCCTCTGTAACATCCCTCCCTCCTCTTGTCCTTTCAGGCTCCTTTCAAACAGCGGTTTTTCCAAGAAGTCCCATCCTGCTATATCCATTGGGCCACTCAGAGAGGATGTCTACTCAGGGGTATCCCACGTCAGTGGCTTGATCAGTCCATGTTGGTTTCAATATACAGGCCAGGAAGAATCTCTAGAGCAAAGACCCTTTCACTTTTTTTTCATCACAGCTAATCTTCTGCGTAGTCCTGGAGAGACCTTAAAAACAAGCACTCAGTCCAGTAGCGCTAGCGCTCTAATGCTCAGTTGCTGTTGTCCCATTTTCTGTGGTGCCACTGATACAGATACTTTAAGAGTAATGGCAGTTGGTTCCTGAATGGTACTTATTTGCCGGGATCTGTCTGCTTTGAATTACACATTTAACAGCAATGGCAGAGGGCTCATGAATATGGAGATAGGAATCATATGTGTTTGGGATTTTTGGGGCATTGCGTATGAATGTTTTGGTTTGTGGGCAAGACAAAAAGCATGGGATTTAAGAGTATGCGAGAGTGAAAGAGAGAGAGAGAGAGAGAGAGAGAGAGAGAGAGAGAGAGAGAGAGACGGACAGAAAAGCAGAATAGCAGATGAAGCCGTTAACACATTCACATCAGTCCGTCTGTCATTGTCACGTTCAAAACACACACACAATACTCATAACCTGCTTATTTGTGCACTCTGTCCACTGGTCTAAAAACAGATGGACCCATTTAAAAGCAGGCACCGACATCATGCACCTAGATGAAAAGCTGTAAAGCTGCTGTCCATGACAAGTACTTACCAAAGATGCCCTCCGACAGGGTTGTTTATGATTTTTAAGGGCCCCTGGGTTCAGGCAGTGGAATAACCAATAAACAAATGTAGGTCACCAGACTTTCGTGCAGGCCCACACCTATTTCTAAAAACTCCAGTGAATGTCTGCCTTTCCTTTGCACCGCTTTACCCCATGTTCATCGGGTACATATTCTTTATATATAAAGGAATAGTTCATTTCTATTTCTGTTTAAATCTGAATGGTATGACACATTTTTCCATAGTGCCATAACTCATGCCTACCTCAAATCCTTTGCCTTTGTTGAAGCCTGAGGACCAAATTTAGCGAGTCTGACCATGACCTTTGCCTCCAGACTTACTCGCTATTCCGCAGCAGTGGTACCATGTAGTCCAGCAATGATAAGCTTTGTACCGTAGTTGGACATTGAGAATGCAACTCAGCAGTCCACATTTCTCAGCAATTTGATCAACCTTAAATATGAGATAATATGAGACTTCAGCCGTTCCCAGGAAGTGACTGCGCCAGACCAAGAGATAGTCCGGCACATAACACGCCATAATGTAATTTTACTTCCACAATCAAGATATAACATATTAATTAGTAATCATTAGAGGTGCTGTTTGGCAGATTCTGTTGCTGCCGTACAAAGCCATACTATCTGTTTTCCCGTTTCCAGTCTTAATGCTAAGCTCAGCTAACCGGCTGCTAGCTATAGCTTCATATGCACCGCGCAGACACGAGAGTGATCTCGAACTTTTCATCTAACTCTCGGTAAAAAAGTGAATAAATGTGTTCCCCAAATTGTCAAGCTATTCATTTTGCTAAACTTAATCTCAGGCCCCTAACCCTGAGCTCGCAGAGTTCAGTTGGACAGGCAGCAGACAGAGTGCAGACCGCGAAGGATGGTTGGGGCGTTTGTGGCTGCAGGGCTTCAGCACTTGGGCTAAACATAGTCTGATTGGATAGTGGAAATAAGTGTTTGGTCGGAGTGGATGGACGACGTCATGGGAAGGCCCAGGTCACCGGATGACTGAGTAGGTTTAGTCAGACACAGTGACTTACTGTGTCTGAGCATGTGTGTGATTTTGTGAATGAGTACTTCTACTTAAGTTTTATTTTTGCTTACCAGGGAGCCCCGGGGCTGCATGAGCAACTCTGTGGAGCTGTGCCCGATGCCGTTAGGGATGCCGGCTGTTCGGTACATGGCGCCAACAGCGCGTCTCTTCCTGGCCTCCTTGGCCGCCTTCATCAGCTCCACCGTCACCCCGATCTCGGAAAAGCTCTGCACCCCTGCACTAGCTGGAGTACCATGCTCCCACAGCCGAAAATGCCGATTATGGCTGACCGCTGAAGGGAGAACGAGGAGAAGACAGGAGTAAGATGCTTATTCACTGGAATGCATATCAATGTCAATGAAGTACCACAGAGCCTCAGCCAGACGGTGAGATCATTTCCACGGTGGAGCCTGTATGTATTTCTTCGGCTGCCTCTTACATCCTGCAATTAAACAGACACTTCTGAAGGAATTGCCAGCATGCATGTCTTTGGCATTATTGCACTTTTACAGTTACATCTTTTCTCCTTTTATCACAGATAAAACAACAACACAGACGGAAGCTGCCCAGAGATAGGTCAGGAGTTTACCTGTATTACTTTTTCATCACCTTGTGGCCAACAGACATTTGCTTCAAACTCTCATATTTACTTCTGGTTATCTTTGAAACTGGTTGAGAATCAAGAGAATGCTTTAGGTTAAACGGCTTGCGCCGCAGGTTCTGGAGCGCCACATTGAAACCCACAGAGCCACTTGCCTAGACCAGTGGTTTGAAGGGCAGAGTAAGGTTAGCCAGAAACACGCTGACAAATGCTCTGATGGTTCTGCCTTACCTCACTTTTCAGAGCTGTGTACCGGCACACATACACAACCATGCAGTTGTACTTAAACACTCTTGACACATGTATTAACACACACTGCACTGAGCCACACACACAACCTGCCCAGCACACTTCACACACTATCTTGTTTCTCCCCAAACTGCCATTACTTACGCACTTAATTGCATTTCCATCCTAACAAATTTCCCACAAGCATCAGGACCTTGAAACTCGATAACACGTCACGTTTAGGCCCCACCAAGAAGTTAAAGCCCACTTCTCTTCCTTCCTAAATTGCTTGCGTTTATTTTTGTTTTTGGCCATGACGAACTCCATTCCCTCTTCCCTCTGGCAGTGTCCTTGGCTCCTCACCCCCAGGTCTTCACAGTTAAGCAACACACAACCATTGCAGGGCCCTCGACAGGTTATGCTTTTCTTTGTGCTGTGATAAACTCCATTTCCAATGTTCTTTTTGTCCCTTACCAGTCAGCCCATTGACGCCCCTGTGTTTTTCTTCTCATTTTATTCCCATGCCTTGAGGGGAGGGGACACACATTAAAAGCCATTATGGGGGATCAGAATCTCCGATGCCTGTCTCTATACGGAGTAAGTAGCACATCATCCTCTGGCAGGGCAGCAGGGCACCATTGGAAGAACGGGAAACCAGACAAAGCCACGGCCGCCGCAGACAGTGATGCACGAGAGCAGTCCAACATACACACACACATACAAGCACACAAATGTACAAACATCTGCCAGCCATCCCATGCTCCATGGATTGGGGATCCAAAAGCAGAATAAAGGGGCCTGAATTGCTTCTTCTTTTCCTCCTCCTGGCTCTGAGGTAAGCGGTCTGACCCCACCACACCCCAACTATCATCACCCACCTTCACCAGCCCCGAAACCACTTCTAGTGTTTACCGCCAACACTGTGGTAAACCAGCAGAAATGTGGGAAGGAGTGTAGGGTTGAGTTGAATAAATAGAGAAATATAAAGATATGGCCGGACAGAAGTTGAAGAAACCCCCATCTGGTAGCATTTAGAGTGTCTTTCTTATTGCTCTATTAACATCACTCACCCCCGTGTATGTGTCTGTGTGCATACGTGGATACTGACAATGAGGAACTAGACCTCTGACACATGATGGGGAGCCAAACATCTGCCTTTAGTTGAAGCTGTCAGTGTCAGACCACAGTGTCCCTTCATTTCACTGTGGTCACCATCTCTGTCCCAGCTTTGTGTCCCCTTTCTCACAGAAACAATGCAAGTGGTACATTTTGACGAATGGAGGACAAGTCTAAAATAATGGTCAAAATTCAATGGATTACCAGGTGTAAAACTTTCCATAAGAAATAGCCGATTTTTTGTATAACCGACTTCTTTGTCCCTGGCTGTCTTTCTCACCTATGAGCTTGGACCACTGTGCAGGGGGTCGGAACAGCGGATACTGCTTGGGGAATGCCTGTGGGCTCCAGTGACCTGTAAAGACCAGTATGTAGGAAGCAGGACCCTTGGCTGTGCAGTCTGTCCCATTGAGTGGCCGCAAAGGCCCAGCAAAAGTGAGACAAAGCTTCAGAAGTACGACGAGTAGCTGCTGCAGCCAACCGCAGGTCAGGTGCTCTGATGACATCATCTGAAAGAAATGGAGAAATGAAAAATGGTTGTGAAAGAGTTTTCTTTAATACCATTAAACATGTGGAATATTCTATAATCAAAAGCTGCTGAAGAGGTCTGTCAGAAGCACGTTGGCTTGGAACCATTGTCTATCAGCAGGCAAATGAAAGGATCTTAACATGAACATTAAGGAAACCAAACCCAGACAATCATGGAAAATCACTAAGGGTGAAATTCCACACTCTCGCCCTCATATCATAACACATCATTTTATCGAAGAACAAAGATGATTGAAGCTATTATTGACCCTGGCAGCTTTTAATGAAAAATACACTCAGATTCCCCTGCGTGTTGATCCACAGCCAATCTATGGCTACATGGCAAAATAGTTCATGTATGTCTGCCATAGCATCACTGTTGTTTTATTCTAGGCCAGGGACGACGTCTCTGAGGACCGATGCAGATCCCGTCTGCTCTGCTGCTCTACTGACCTCACCGCCTGATCATCCACTGACCACCGGCTGCTGACTCATAATCTCACTCTATTAAGAGAGGCAGAGAGGGGAGGAGGGCACCTGCATTATAATTGCTCAAAACACATTTCAGCCTTACAGTTCATGGGGGCTGAAGAGTTTTGGCTTGATGACGCTGCTGCAGGAGCTGAAGATAAATCGTGGCCATGCTACTTGTCTCCTCTCTGCACGTCCCTCCTTGCCTCTGAACACACATCCTTTAATCTCAAACTCCTCTTCAGCCCCTACACCCGTATCATCATCCCTCCTCTGCTCTCCAACAACTGAAGCAGACAGGCTATTCTATTGTGTGTGAGAATCTTTGAAAGCGCCGCAACAAATGCTCCATCTTAATTTATTCCAGACTTGTTTTTGAGGCTGTATTCAAAATGTGAGCTGTAAAATATCCATGGAAACAACCAGAAGTAATTTGGCATCGGGGTGACACAGTTTTATTGTTTCTATAAAAAATAATTTCACATGAATTAAATACGTAATGTATGGGAATGATGCGTCTACCAAATTTGCGTCTGAGAGTGCACTTTCATGAATGTACTTTTTTTCAAATTTGCAGGTCTGAGAGTACACTTTCATGAATGTACTTTTTCACTTTTTGGGGCGAAAATGCACTTCAAAAATGATGTTTAACCATCTTCCTGTTACATTGTTAAATGTATTGACTTTAAGATGGCCGTTTGTGACGAGGCCGACACATTTCTCTGTGTTTGATTGTGACAGAGAGGGAGAATGGTGTTTCGTGGCTGCAGCCTTGTGTGGCGTTTCTATGGGTTACTACACTATAACTAAACCCCCAAGCAGCTGCAGAATGCAGACAGTTAAATTTGGGCACACAATAACACACATGTGCACGCAAACACACACACACGCGCACACACACACACAACGTACGCACACAACACTCATGTCCAGCTGCACATTGTCCCTGAAGTCTATTTCCAGAGGTCAGATAATATTACTCTGCCAATGTAGCTGCAAACCTCCGACACTTTTCTGACTGCAGCCTTATATGTAACCGAGTGTTTTATCAATTCCCCGTCTCCATTAAATGTATATTAACCACTGCACAGTTTTAACTGCCAGCCATAAAAATACCTAGAGTATAGAGACACATAGAGCAGCTTTGATCTCACTGCTCAGTCATCGGATCGTCTCAATGGTGTCAACTGCGCTGCTCTGCAGGAGGCGGATAGATCCAGGTTGTAACGCTTGTTCATGCAACTAGTTCTGTTTCTTCTGGTCTTTTATTCGTGAGCTTGGGTTAATGGAAGTTCACCTCATGGAGCTGGAGGTTTTTCACATCAGTATGTGATCTTAACTGCTGCTGTGCCGTCTGCTCCGTTAACTAAGTTTCAGGATAGAAAATGAGGTCAGCCCTGTTGCCAAGTTGACTTTGTTTACACACACATTCCAGACAAGGAGGATGAGTGTTTTAAACTGTCAACACACAGCACACACTGAACACATGATCTTCCTCAAAATGATTGCTTTCTGATATACTGTAGGTGCAGCCTGTTATTATGTTACGGTCATAATCATTAATCATCTGATTAATGATTGCCATAACAATCATTAATCAGATAACCCTAATCTACACAGAGAGTTTGGTTCAGTGAACCCTTGGACCATCCCTCTGAACTTGTCACACTGACACTATAACACACGAAAGAGACATTTCTTGAATTCCCACACTGACACACTGAACTTTATCAGCATACACAGCGACCAGCTGATGTCTGCAGGCGCATACAGTAATATTGAAATATTGTATGGCATGTATTGATGCATACAGAGGCACACACTTATTTTCCATGGACATAACGTTTTCACTCTCACACATATATATAGACCTGCTCTCATCAGTCAACATAGACAGACACACGCAGCAGTTTTTTAGGCACAAGCCACAATAAAACTAGGGGATGTGGCGTGGAGCCAAATGTGGCGGCTGCCTCCCCATGGGCACCTTCACTGTGTAATTACAGCAGACTCATGCAGAGATAATACACACATTTGTCTCAGCTCATATACACAGGCATGCAGGTATGCACGCACAAGCACAGATTTGTGCACACAGCGGGAGGTATGTTCATTTTTAACAAGGGGATGGCGGGGAGGTAATTTGTTGTTTTCGGTAAGTTTTTCCTAAAAAATCTTAGTTGAGGAAGTGGTGGATTTTGGGGATGTTGGCCGAGAAAAGAAATGCATCACTCTGTTTTGAATGAGCCTTTAACATTCCCCTGTGGGCCGGTAATGTTCATCTTCATGCATACATAGACAGACATGCATCACAACAGGAGGTCAGAAACTGGACTTTTCCCTGTACGAGGGGAAACTCGTGACCTCAAACAGAGAAAAGTAAGGAGGGCACGCAGATTTTGGTTTGCCTGAATTACTTAACTATATCCACAATTTCAGCAGAAAGACCAGTGTGGATGGACAGAGCAGGTATATGCAGTACCTGCATATCGTATAGAAATAGCACCAATGAAGGTGAAGCAGCTGCCGATGCAAATGTAAAAAATCCATGAAGACGAAATGTGAATTCAGGGGCAATAGATTTGTGTTCAGGGTTACAATAAGCAAAAAAAACATCCATTGCAAAGGATGCAATGGGAACAAACAAGGCGTACAATCAAAAGGTGAACAATATATTCAGTACTTTCCATTTACTTTATACTTTTATACTTATTTTTTACTGAAGGCTTTACTTACTGGTTACTTTGAAGAATAAGATTCGACACTACAAAAACATCTTATATTTCTGAAACATGATGCATTGTTAACCACTCATATACAATAAGTTAAAACTGTCTCATCTTTCAACTGCTGCAATACTTTAAATGTTGCTTACATGTTAAAGCATCAGTCCTAATAACCCCATAACTTAAGTCACTGTATTAACAGTATAATAAAATATCCCTCGAAAATGTTGCACTCTGCATACATTTTACTTTTACTTTTGATACGTTATGTATATTTTGCAGGCAATAGTTACATAACACACTTTACAAATTGTATACTTAACTTCTATTTGTGATGGAATACTTTTGCAATGTGGTATTACTTAAATAAGGAATCTGATCATTTCATCTAGCACTGCTTGCTTTTACCAACAAAAAAAAGTTATATTACGCAGATAAAGGCACAAGCGCACAGTCTCTTCTATGTCTAAAAACACACTCACACTTGCATGTGTGCTCTCAGACTCCCGAGCGGAGAATGAACGGAGTAGTGTGTGTGTGTGTGTGTGTGTGTGTGTGTGTGTGTGTGTGTGTGTGTGTCCTACCTGTGTTGGTCAGTCAGTCATTGACGGAGAGAGAAGCTGCAGCAGAATCACACTGTTGGGATCTCAGAGAGGATACAGCTCTACTCACTTATTCTCTTCCTCTCCACGCTGCGTTCTGGTGCAGCCTTATCAGCCTTTATCCCTCTATCTTCTGTCTTTATCTCCTTTCTCTCCTCCTCCCTTCTCTCTCTCTCTCTCATTGTATCTCCTCATATTACCTCTCTTTTTCTCGCTGCCTCTCGCTTTCTCCTCCCCCTCCTCTTTTCTCCCCCTACCTCTCCTTGTATGGAAAAGCAGTTAACAGCCTCACTCCTCTCCTCCACTGTCCCTCTCTTCTCTCCCTCTATCTTTCGCCCTTCTTTCTCTCTCCAGTCTTTGAGTGGCTGTGTAAACTCAGCAACCTCATTGCTGACAAGGTAATCAACACCACATTGGCCTCGCTTAACATTCACCACTCAGCATTGTGTATTTTCTTACCCCTGTTTTTCTGAGCACACTGTCAGACTTGTATGGTGTTGGTTGCTGAATAATGGCAGTAAAATAAAGAGAAATGAGAAATAGGGCTGACGCACAGACATGCAACCTGGATAACAGACGAGTGGAGTCTGGACAGAAGCACTTATTTCTGCAGTTCTTTTACTGATTGGACATTGCAGAGGATCAAGGTTTTTTTTTTAATGGTTGCCGTCTTTTTCCGTTTCCAAATATTTCTGACCTGTGCCAGATCCAGCTGTGATCTCAGCCGAGGAACCCCGTTTCCCTGTGTGTGTGTGTGTGTGTGTGGGTGGGTGTCAGAGACGTGTGGTCACCAGTTCCCACAGCTGGTACACACATGGGCAACCAGGGAGGTTTCTGTTAGGGTGCCGCTCACTTATCAATATGTCAAGGCTCAGACTGGATTGTGTGTGTGTGTGTGTGTGTGTGTGTGTGTGTGTGTGTGTGTGTGTGTGTGTGTGTGTGTGTGTGTGTGTGTGTGAGAGAGAGAGAGAGAGAGAGAGAGAGAGAGAGAGAGAGAGAGAGAGAGAGAGAGAGAGAGAGAGAGAGTGAAATCTATAGGAACTTTTCTTATTTATTATCCATGGCTGTGACGCAACAACGCAGTCAACCCAAATATTGCACAGAACAATCTACTTCAGACAGATACACAGGCCCTGGTCATGGTTATGATGTGATGCAGCACAGTTAGCCCCAAGATCTGCACAATCCAGTCGACCTGGCTAACGTCAGCCACAACCAAAAGACAACTCTAAATCGACTCTAAAAGGACCTTTAAATCGACTCGGCCACGTCACTGTATGGCTGCGAGCCTTCCAGAAATCAGGGGAGACGAAAGGGAGCGGGAAGAGGAGAAGTGGGGTTAGATGTGGATCAGGTAACAATTTGGACTGTGTGTCCTGCAGTCATAAACAATCAAATAAACAATTACACCCATTTGTTCCTCTCCATTTCTTTCCTCTGTCTTCGTCTCCAAAACAGTCCTCTCATCTGTCTGTCTGTCTGTCTGTCTGGATGGAAAGTAGGTTATTGGAAAAACCCAGACTTCCCTGCTGCTGCCCACTGATTAATGACAGTGAGCTCAGCGTCCAGATTGACTCATTAATGTGAAACATCATTGACGCACTGTCAGATACACAGGTGTGCGTATGTGTGAGCGCACATTACATAAACCAAACCGCTAATAATCTGAACTGGCCATACGTCAAAGGACATTTGGACCCACTCAAGTCCCTGCCGACCTGTGCAGGAATTACTGAAAACTTTAATTACTAGAACACACCGTTTACAGTTAAACTAGACTCTTCAGCGCACACACACACACACATACACATACACATACACACACACACACACACACACACACACACACACACACACACACACATTAGGAAACCAGATTCAGCAGCAGAATGGCTTCAAATTGCCTGACTGATGCAAATCTCCAAGATAGCTGAACGTTTTCTTCCTGTCGACCACGTGCTCACGTCGATGTCACTCGAGCCAAGTGAGTGAAGCAATGAGAGGAAAACCTTGAGCTAATCACAGAGCGTTGGGCCGGGGCCATACGCACTCCAGGGTCTCAGCTTCACCACCGCAAACCCTCTAGACCCCTCAGACAGACAGACACCAAAAGGCTTTTCATGGGATTAGATGACAAGGAAATACACACGATAACCTGCCTTTTATTGTAATTCAATAGGAGTTCAGATCAAATAAAGATGCACTGCAGTATCTTTTAAAAAGGAACCCAAACCTGCTGCAGTCTGACGGTGACGCAACATATGAATCATTCAGTGGCTGGAATAATATTCTATTATTCCAAAGACAACCAAATATTTATCCACTCTGCTTTGGAGTTGGTGGAACGATCTTTCCAAGTAGGATAGGTCGTCTTGAGACTAATCCATCACACAGACATGTATGTACCAACTCTCTCTCTCTCACACACACACACACAACTATTTTACTTTGTTGATGTTCTCATCTTCTGACCTCAGTTAAATGATCTTTCATGACCTTTGACCCACTTTGAGTTGTTTTCTTCTTTTTTTAATGACCCACTCACTGAAACCAATGCAGGTTACCGAAGCAGGAGGACCCATTTTACGGAGCAGTTTACTGATGTCACTGACCCAGCAGCAGCACAGGAACCAGTACTCCCATTTGGCTGGTTTTACCAGTTTGTTTCCAGACCTGATGGAATCTGAGGCTTCCAAGACTCCCTCCTCCTCCTCCGTATCCTTCTCTTGAGCTAAACAAACAAATCAAACAAAATCTGGCTGCACAGCAGGGGGGGCTGACAGGGGTAATGTTTGATGCTGGGAGAGGTGAATGATGCTCCGCTACACTTTTTTTGAACAATCTCATGTAGGACTTTGAAAGCAATGAGTGTGTTTGAAGTGTCAGTGAATCAGGTCTGTTAAAATATTGCTTGCATCCTCCAACTACACACACTATACACACGTTATGTAATATGCATATGCATATGTGCGCGCCCACAGTGACAATAGATCACCCCTTCTCTTTTCTTCTAGCAGCACTACCATAAGGTCAGAGTTTTGTCCACTAAATGTCCAACAACACTAATAACATTGCTGTCATCAGCTGTACTTTGTGTTTGTGCTATTTAGCGTTTGATTACCAACATGCTAAACACTAGCATTTACCAGTAAGCATGGCTGTAGCCTTAAGTCCTTGTTGGGAGGATGGTGGTCTGTATGAAAAGCTCATTAATAACCTGAAACATACAAAGATGGTCCTAAACAAAGAAGTAACCAGAGTTATTTACCTACATTAAAAGGGGAACATAAGATGTACAAGACTTTTTGTGGTTTCAGAGGGAGCTGTGCTAAGTCTGAAAAACATCCTCATGTGATGTCACTTGAGTCAGTGTTGGTTGGGATGAAGACTTTTGAGTGTGTGAAGTTAGAAAGAAGTGAGCTTTCCAGATCTCTGGAGCCCACTACTCATCTGGGCTCAAGGCCGCATAGAACTAGCATAACACGCCCAAAATCTGACAGAACTGCAGGTAATGGAGTTGCATTATGGGTACTGTAGGTGCCTGGTTTTGACAAGAGAAGACGAATGGATGGAATAAAAAAGTATATCTCTGGTTCTGCTGCTTTGCTTGTGATTCATTGTTTTAACTGTCCATCACGAGTCCGACAATGTTTCAGTGCTAAACTCTTTCACTAGTAGGCTACTCTTAACATTTGTGACATTTGCGTTGACAGTTTCTTGGACACAATTTGGAGCGCCACCTTTTGGCTGCAAAGAATCATTGGTTGTATAATGAAAATTTAAAAAAACATAATACTTATTAACTATATATATATATATATATATATATATATATATATATATATATATATAGCACTTTTCTAAGTACTCAAAGACGCTTATCATGGAGTCAATAAACCCAACCAAACCAAACCACGGCGTCCTTACGCCTGAGGGTGCCAGGCTTTAGCCAGCGGGCTCCTGGAGGTGCCTCTAGTCAGTGAGTGGACTTCAGCTTTGAGTACCATCACTCCATTTTAAGAGTAGGCTCCTAGTTATGCACATGTGGTAGCAATTTTGGGGGCGATAATACCCCGCCCTCCTCTGCCCTGTGGGTCTACATAGAAGCCCTTTTTCCTGTACACCCCACCTAGTCTAACCCCTCGTTGCCATATAAAAAAGAGCTGACCAGCTGGAGTAGTAAACAATTTTGTTTACGGCAAAATGTAGAGTGTAATCAGTGGGACGACATACTGGCAGCTGGCATCAATTGTCACCATGTTATTGACCACTATAATCAAGCACAGATCCTTTTTCAAATTAAATAAACAAAAGGCAGAGTGAAAGGTTCAGTACACAACAGGATTTTCGAGACCAGTGGAGAAATGATATCACTTTGAAAGGTAACAACAAGAGCAAATGTTTCATTTTTAAGATTTTATTAAAATACGGTGTGGAGTTTACCATCGGAAGTTACCATCACAAACATGATTGTTTCTAATAAAAAAGTAAACAAAACAAAAATAAAGCTTAAGAGCCTAGTTACAGGAGAACCTTTTTTTTTTTTTACTTTTTTTTTTTTTGCAGTCTGGTGAAAGAAAAAAAAAAAAAAAATCAATTCACACTGAGAGTGAGTGGAAAAAAAATGTTCACATGTTGTAAAAATACATTTCCCAATTTTAACATTACACGTTCACTTCCAAACATTCATTCATTCATTCCTTGTTAGATGGTTAAATGTCAGTGCCAAAAGAAAGCAAAACAGAAGAAAAAAAAAAAAAGTTCAGACCTGTGCACAAAGGGGGAACGGGGAGAGAGCGGTTTCTAAAAACGCAGGAGGCTGTTCTACATTCTGGGGGCAGAAAACGTGGTACATGGGACATGAGACAGAGGGCGACTGCTGGAGGATATGTGTGCATTTGAACCCTGAGAGAGAAAAAGTGACCGATTCTCATCGTAATTTTCTGCTTTTTTTTTTTTTGACAGACCACACCAGTGTCCGCTATGCCCTCCCCCTCCCTCTCCCTGCCCCACTGGGGCTCCGGCAGCACTGTGAAAGATGCTTTAAGAGCCCCAGAGTGGTAGTGGTGGGTGGGGGCATTCTCACACCCAAGAGTGAAATATCAGCTGTGGCTTTGTGAGCATTACACACTGTGCTTATGTTAGCCTACGCACAAACACGTTGCCGGGCTGACTTGAACTAGTCAAAGTTCCAAAAGAAAAATATAACATCTTATCAATGCGTAGTAAGACATCACACTGGAGTTTTGCGTTTGAGCCCAAAATGAGGCTCAAAGTGGTTCATCAGTGAAAAAGAAATGCAACGTGCTGCAGATTTAGGCCCGTCGGGGTGTGAGGAGCTTTTTGCGGAGCAGCCCTGATTGTGGCCCATTCTTTTCGGCTGGATGCGTCTCCTGACTTTACCTACTGTGGTCAACTGTATTAAGGCAGTGAGTGGTTCCATGGCGACTTTCTATAACAGCTATTTTTACAGGGAGAGAATAAGTAAGGCCCAGAGGATATCAGCTGGAAAAGACAGTTGGGATAAGACAAATAAAAAAAATTAAAATCACCAGTAGAGGGATCTCTTGTTTTTTCTCCGAAATGTTTCAGTACAACATGTAGAACACAGACAGCATATCCATAAAAATCAAATCCTACAATAAAACAGAATGTTTTTCATAACAGTGCACTGCTGAACTGAAAAATATATATATAATCAACAGCAAAATTTAAGATTACTATTATGCTCATATTCCGAACTATGGGGGTTATTTTTAAAAATATATACTCATCACATGACAGAGGAGCCTAGCATCTCAGGACACAGACATGCTCCATGTCTCTCATAGACTCTGAGGGAAAACTGTACATCACTGGAAACTGACCACGACAAAAATGGCAACTCGTGTTGAAAACACTCTGAGGGGGAAAAGGCCGAGGAGCAGAGGGAAACAGCAAGATGACACAAATTCATTAAGCCAATAGTATTTCCCCTAAAAAATTACCTCACATGCACTATAGATAGAGCAGCCTGACAATGATGGGGGAAGTAAAACAAAACTGCATCTACTAGCTAAAAAACTAGCAGACCACGACGACCGCCATTTGTTTTTTCCTTCTTTTTCAATAGCCAGTAAGATGGAGGTCGAAACACAGTAACGACTGTCTGAAGTTTAAGAATGGGAAAGCGTTGTGCTGAAATTTCCACAATGTAGAAATAAAAGGAAGCGGCAAAGAGATACGCATTGGGTTTCAAAGCCTGAGTATTCAGTGATCTATAGCGAACCTAAAAGGATTTTGTCAATTCAGTTCATGGGGCAATGTTTTTTTTATTGTATCATTACTGCTACAATTTCACAACCCTTCTGGTAAAGAACAGTAAAGAAGTATCTAGAAAATCTGTACAAAAAATAAAAGGGTATGCACGGTACATTCAATATCTGTTACTGAGGTACTAGAAAGGTGTTCCCTTGACACCAGGGCAACAGCGTTAAAGAGTTACTCCTAGGGACTATTCCTTTGGAAAGACAATAGCTTGTTATCATAACAGGGTGAGGGAACATACAAACACGCATACAAACCCACACACACACACACACACACTCATGTCCCCACACACACACACACACACACACACACACACACCACTGTCATTAACAAAGCCAGCATGCAAGAACACTGTCCCCTTGCTCCTACAGGGAAACTAAACTCTACTGTCCCCTCACGCTTAAAGGAATTGGTGGATGCATACTGGTTCATGAGCAGATGAGTAGGGTGGGCCATGACAGTGAGAGGAGTGGAGGGTAGGTGGATGCAGGGTGGTGGTGGGATGCAGTGAGATCTTATAAAACAATAAGGCGGTAGTCGATCCCTGGTCACCCATCCTGTGTTCTGAATGTTGGCAGTGTGCGATCGTGTTTTTCATCACTACAGCTAACCGTGACTGAAAGTAGCTGCGTACAACTCTCAGCGCACCGCTCTGAGCAGTCAGACAGCGCCCTCTGCTGGCGAGGCCTCTGGCACGCTCTTGTTTTTACAGCCAGAAAAGGCGTCTGAGCGTCAAAAGCGTGTTTGAGTCTTTGTGGGCAAACTGTGTGAAGACCTCACACATAGCACTCCAGCATGAGATGAACATCATGGCCAGGGGTCTCTGATATAACACTATTATCTCATGACAAAACAATTCATAAGGGGCAAAGCATGTCTAAATACACCGTTGACTGTCCTAAAACTAGACGGTCACAACAGTAAAAGGTGGCCAAGGATGTTGGGTATCACCATAGGAGTACGAGCTGAGCAGATACAAAAAAACTTTACAGTCTGATGGAGCTCCACACTGACTGCAGTACAGATCCCTCTGCTGAGCCAGCGGACGACAGTGCCAAGGGGAGCTAAGGGCCAAACAGAGCTGAGGGGTAGCTAGACGCCTGGTGGGGAGGACAGGATGTACGGCTTGTGATTCTGTCTGGTTTACTTTAGTACACATTTGCCCCCATCACAGGGAAAGTGGAGGGGGGAGAAAAAAAGAGAAGAAGAAGAAGAAAAGAGCAGTAACATGAGCCATTAATGTACAAAGGGGGGCTTCAACCTTTCTGCCTCTGTGCCTCTACTGGTCGGTCAGAGGAGGACTGCAGGAGGCAGTAGACTGTAAAGCCTCATGTCAGAAATGCTATATCATTTTTTTTTTTTTTTTTTTTTTACAAACAAACATTAACACCTAGAACCACAACAGGGCAACTTTCCATTAAAACAACAGCCAACTAAGGATATAAACCAATCATTGAATCCTTGAGAACACAGTTATTGCTGACATTGTGGGGGAGTGAAAGGGAGAGGGGGATGGCAGGTGGGTGGGTGAGATGATGACAGGGATGGAGGGGTGTGTGTGTATGTGTGAGAGAGAGTGTGTGTGTGTGTGTGTGTGTGTGTGTGTGTGTGTGTGTGTGTGTGTGTGTGTGTGTTCTGAGCGTGTGTTCTGAGGGTGTGGGTGGGATGGGCCTAGCTGTGGATAGGTCACTCCTGGGCTGGTTATGTGATCTGAGAAACAAGACTGTGTAGATCCACATCAGGTCAAACTGGCGCTGCCGATGTACTGGAGGGGAGGCTGTGTCTGATGCTGGGAGGTGGGGGGCGGGGTTTCCAGAGGCGACGGAATGTGCTGGTGGCAGCAGGGGGGGCTATTGGTCAGAGGGGATGTCTCTGTCGGCTTCGGCCTTATTAGGGGAAGGGGCGTGAGGGGGGTGGGAGACAGGGGTGATGCCGTGTGGCAGGGTTCCTGTAACGAGGCTTTCAACCCCTCCACCTGCTCCTGGGAGACCCCCTGCTGCTGCAACATTGATCAGAACTGGAGGAAATCTGAAACACAGATGAACAAAAAATACAATAGCTGCTTGATTTAAAAAAAAATGAAAAAAGTAAATTATAATCTTTTGAAAATTCTGAAGTGTTACCCTGTCCATTCTCATCTTCTACATCCACTTCTCTCACCTGTAAGTGGCTCCATTAAGTTCTGGGTGAACAGTGGCTGCCTCCATGCTGGGCCACTGAGAGGCCGCCATCAGATACTCCTTATTAACGCAGTTCTTCAGACTGTCAGGGATTCGCCCTTGAGTGGGGGAAACAGGCCGTTACTCAGAGGTTTTCTGGTGAAAAACTACCTCTTTTTTTTTTTTTTATTAGATTTTTTACTACCTGATCAATTTCAGGGCTGTACCTCAATCTGAATTTGTTTTGCTGGTTTATGCTAAATAATAAACTTTCCATATATTGTAGTGCTGTACTGAATAGTTCGAAGCTACATTCATAATGTTGACTGTCAAATTCAAAATCTGCATTTGAATACTGCGCAGCCTATTTATTCTGTTTAAACAGTGTTTCCGCAGTTGCAGATAAAGATAAGGCTATACGATTAACTGTTTCTCCCATGCATTTATTCTGCATGATCATTAATATCCTCCGATTTCACGTTTCACAGAGTTCAGGACTTAAGTCTTCCCACAGACACCGAGCAGAGAGGAGGAGAGACAGGTGATGTGAAGATAACTTACAGGTACCGCTTACAAACCGGTTCAGTAGTGAATAGTATGATATTAGATTCCAGTGGTGGCTTGGTAGGATTGTTTCCGACTTTTGTTATCCAAATATTGTCAATAACTCCAGAGTGTTGTAAAGTAAAAAAAACAAAATTTATTGAAAAAAGATGACCATAATAATTTCCCAAAAATGTGTATCTATCAAAATACTCCGCATTAATCCATATTTGTTGCCGTCTAGACTTTCAAAAACTAAATTGTTACTGCGGTGAAATGTTTGCTCTCCCGCTTGCTGCTCATAAAAGAAAGTTGATTTAATAAGAAAATCTACAAATAGTATAATACTCATAACATTAGTGTAGCCACATCTGGATCTGCAACTGTGCAACATTTAAATCTGTTCATCTCTAATAAAGAAAAAGAAAGAAAACTGAAGCTGGGCAGCATTCCAATGTCAACGTGACTGAAGCGTTGAGGCTTTTAACTACTCAGTACAGCCCTATGATGAAGTACTCATAATGTAATCGAGGCGGATTATACTTAAAACCAACTTTATACATGTATTCATATCTGTAAATCACCATCAATGTTGTACATCCTCCAACAAATCAGTGTTAACAGAATGAAAACATTACAACTTGCAGTGGAGATGGATTTGCGTAGTTCCCGTCTACTGCATCTATAATTTATCACTCAATTTATTTAAGTGAAACAACAGGCTTGATCCTGCTCAGTGAGAAGTGTCTTACCAGTGATGGCGCGACGAACCTCCCTGGCTGCCTCCTCGCGAGCCTCTACAGAGGCCTGCTCACTGTACCAGGATGTGTGCGGGGTACAGATTAAATTGGGGGCGTCCTTCAGAGGGCCTGTTGAAAAACTGTTCGGAAAGGGAAAGGTTGTTACGGAGAAGAGTGATGAGGTTGTGTATCAGCCACAGCTATTGGGTGTCACTCGAGTATCATGGTTACCTGAAAGGTTCCGTCTCATGGACGTCCAGGGCAGCCCCTCGTATCCGGCCCTCTTTCAAGGCCTGAGCCAACGCTTTCTCGTCAACCAGACCGCCTCTTGACGTGTTCACCAGGAAGGCTCCCTGACGCATCTGTATCACAGGATTAGTAACAATATGCTTAAACTATAGAGAGCAGGCCATGCTAAATAAGGCTGAAACTTGAATTCTGCAGCAAGACACAACAGCACAGACCGAAATAATATGGCACAAATACTTTCCATTTGTATTCTTCCCATCTATAATACAGACCGTCTGGTTAACGACTGGTTAAGGCCAAACATCAATGTTCTAGACTTTCTATACAACTGAGCTCCAACATTGTCAGCTAAGTGTTTGAGCTTGCTCCTTGAATTTGCAGAATGTGCACCAATTGGTATGGATGATGATAATAAAGATGTTTCAGGTTTCTGCATATTAAACTTGACAGGCTGCAGAACACATTTCTTTATCTGTTAGGCTGTTAAACAAAAAGGCATTTTTTTAATCCGTTATTACATTTATTTTTTTAAATGAGGTGGCTATTTCCTTTATTTCCATCCAGATTACAAGACATTGATTAGATTCTGCCTCGTGTAAAAACGTCATTTGAGAATGTTGGAACATGAGACAACATTTTTGTTTGGCATATTCAGAGTTCATGCACACACCTGTTTGATGGTGAAGTCATTAATGAGGTGGTGGTTGTGCTCGTTGAGGCTGCAGTGCAGGGATACACAGTCAGAGTGGATAAGCAGATCCTGCAGAGTGGCCATGCGCTGCAGGCCCAGAGAACGCTCCACACCATCAGGCAGGTAAGGGTCATAAAAAATCACGCCAAATCCAAAGGCCTTAGCCCGCAGAGCCACTGCTTGGCCAACGCGTCCTGGAAGACGAAGAGAAATGGTAAGGTTATCAACAGCCGCTGTGGTGCCTTTGTTGGAAATAAAGTAAAAATCAGCATTTTGGTCTGACCATCATTAAATTAAGCAGAGTTCCTAAAGCACTTGAGAACAAAATAACCTTATTAAAAAATAACCTCCGATTTAAGGAAATGTTAGAATAACTGCCGACGGTGCTCCCGAACAAATTTAGACACCCAAGTCCACACTCTTCACTCACCTAGACCGATAATGCCCAGCGTCTCACCCCGGATACGAGCTGCACCACCAGCTACCTCCCTGATCTGCTCCACACTGGAGGCACGGGTTCCTTCCCTGAGGGCCTGGTGCATCCAGGTGACTCGCCTGTACAGGTTGAGTATCAGACATAGCGAAGTGTCGGCTGTCTCCTCCACAGACGATGCTGGCACGTTACAGACTGCTATGCCTGGGTGACCAGTTGAAAGTAGGAAAGAAATATTAATATCTTTGTGTGTTATTCTGTGCAGATAATATTGCGTTTAAAGTTCCACCCACTCACCGAGCTCGGCAGCTGCTTTGATGTCAACGTTGTCGAAGCCCGAGCCAATTCTGACAATAACACGAAGGCCTTTAAACTTTTCCAAGTCATCTCTGGAGAGAGTGATGGTGTGGTAGAGCAGGGCAGCAACTGCCTCATTGAGCACCTACAGAAGACACATGCATCAGAAATCATTTAACATTTCATTTCATTTAGCTGACGCTTTTATCCAAAGCGACTTACAATAAGTGCAATTCGACCACGAGTACAAACTCAGAACAACAAGAATCAAGAAAGTACAATTTCTTCAATAAAGTTAAACCACAAAGTGCTATCAGTAAGTGTCATTTAAGTGCTACTAAAGTGCTACTACGGCACTACCTTCCTTCCGCGACATTTAAAAATCACATAAAACTCCACTTCAAACTTAAATATGACACCACTTCAACAACTGTGCGGGACTGGCTGTGTGATGGAGACAGTTCTGCTTTATATAATAAAGGAGGCACCTTTTTTTGGCAGATCTTAATTACTGTCATACTACATCATAATAAAATAAGGATTTTAGTGTTCTGGCCTCATGGATTAGGATTGTGTGTCTTTTTTACCTTCTCGTGAATCTCTTGTGTGGACTGGGCATCGCAGAAGGCCACTGTGGCCACATCTTTGAGGATGGGCATTTCCACAGTGCAGTCGCGCCCGTCCAGCAGGGCAACCAGGGGCCGCGGGTGCATTGGCCCGTTCAGGATGGGGGGTCGAATACCTGAGTCCAGCAGGAAGAAAATAATGATAGTTGTTGCATATCAGCAAGATGTTTAATATTCAATAACCATTGCAAATCGGAGACAAAAATGCTTTAAAAAGTTACCTACAGCAAAACGAACACATGTTTTAATCTAAAACGTACGGATAGGGATACAATGAATCACAAAACCCCACAGTTCTGATCATATCACGAATCAGGTCCACAGAGAAAGAAAAGGGAGCTAATATAACTTACAAGTGCACCGATCACGTTTCTGTACCGTGGGAAACTGATCATTATAATTCCCTCTATAATATCCATTTTATATTGCTGTGAAAAAAGCTCCTTCAATCAACTGTATATAAAATAAAGTTTCTCAGCAAAAACTATATTTACAAGATTACATTTGAACACATCATTATAACGTTATATAATTTTCCTTTGCCCAAAACTAGGTTTTACTGAATGGAGCATGAACCCATCATAACGTAACTCAAAGGAACCTCCTGTTAGCTGTTAGCTTCAGTGCTGCCAACGTTAACGAGCTCTCCTGCTGATTTCAACATGAATTTGCTTTTCACAATGCAGCATTATCAGGAATGGACGACTAGTAAGAACCAATGTCGATCTCCAGAACACATATATTTACAGAATATGAGCCGATAACAGTAAAACATCATTTCACAATATGATGGTTGAACTTAATCCGTGGTTCACATGCGTGCAGAACCGCGTGGGGGATCTGTTCGGTTCACGGATCAACTGCGGCCCGTTGCACCACTACTTCCTGCAGTGCCAACTTGCTGATGCCACTTGATGGACACAGCTACCAACCACTTGCATTTCAGAACCAGCCAGGTTGAACTAGAGTAATGACTCAACAGTCTGCATTTCCCATGTGTGGACTTCCCATGTGTGGACTTCCCAAGGTGATGCAAGTCATCATCCACTCAAACTAAATCCGCTTGCACACATAACTAAAGTTAACAGGCGTAACTGCCACACTCTTTAGACGATAAAAACTCAAGGCTTTTGTGACCATCTTTTTCCAAATCATCCAACGCCACCAATACCCCAAGTGAACTACGAGGATGATGTGTGTAAGAGTGTGTAGGGGGCGGCTGTAGCTCATGGAGAGAGTGGTCGTCCTGAAACCACAAGATAGCCGGTTCGATCCCCAGTCTCCCCATAGTTCGCACGTCGAAGTGTCCTTGAGCAAGACACTGAACCCCCAGTTGCTCCCCACGGCAGCAAACTGCTCCCTAAATATCAAGGATGGGTTAAATGCAGAGAATAAGTTCCCCAAGGGGATTAATAAAGGATAATTTCTTACTTTTCTATGGGTAGAAAAGTGATGTGTAACTAAGACCATGTGCACACTACTATGTTTCCATTTTAAAACGCATATATTTTGCTAGGTTCACACAGCGTGTCCACACTAGGCCGGAGTTTTAGAGCATCGGATAAGTTTAAAAACGCTCCATAAGTCGGATACGTTTGGAAACTCCGGGGTTACCTCCTAGTGTGGACAAGCAGAACCGCATGAGGTTGGAAACGATGACGTAGACTCCTGCGTTCGCAACTTGATTGGGCCTTAAATCATAACGTGTCCTTCCCTGATTTGTCACGCCGCTATCACGTAACCCTTTTCCAGAAGAACACAAACAACAACAGCCTTGATTATCAATTGACTACCAGGTTAATTTAACATGGATAACTCATTACAGCCGTTATTGGCGCGAGCAGGCGTTTTAAGTCACGGTTTGTGGATGGCAAAAAACCTGAAAACTTTCTTTTTCTTATTAATGCTTAGTTAGTACCACAACTATTGTGAAGTCCACACATAAACTGTACACCAACAAAAGCATTAATAGCTCTCCAGTGCGACAGAGACTTCAGCCACCAGCAGAGCTACGAGTGGGACAACAAACGAGGAAATGAGAGAGAGATGCGTGTTGACCAGATCTAGATTATGATCTAGTAAACTTTGATATGCATGTGTTTATTTTGATGTAAATGTGATGAGTGAGAACTGTTCTTACTTATTATCCATTGCTACACGCAACAAAGCAGTCAACCCAAATATTGCACAGAACAATCTACTTCAGACAGATACACAGAGGGAGCGAGCGAGCAAGTCCTGCAGCCTTGAAACTGAACTAAACTTCTCGAACTTTCCATGAAATATGTCTGAGTTTAGAGGAAGATCTTAAGCATCAAGTTCTACCATTCATTATTAAAGACTACGATAATACTCTGTCGGATTTTCTGTAACTAAACAACCAATCTACTTCCTGTTTACACCGGCACCCGTATGCCCAGTGTACGTGAATAGTGATGTGATTTGTTTTCAGGCTTTCTAGTGTGGACGGAATTTTGCAAACAATGCTGAAACATCTGTGTGGACGGAGATCGTTTTTGTTTTAAAACCCTGGTTTTAAACGAAAACGTAGTAGTGTGGAAGCCTAAATCTGTGACGAATGTCCAGCATCCTTGCCTATTTGGTATTGAACTCCAGCTCGGTTTAGTCATGCCTGGAAACAGTAAACACCATCCAGCTTTCATCGATGCATCTCTGTTCTACTCAGCTCCTTCGACCACTCATAAAGGGGAAAGTTACATTTTCGATAATGACGTAGAAGTCTGGGAACCTGACCTGCCACTGTATGAGAAACACACACACACACACACACACACACACACACACACACGACAAGGGGAGAGGTGATGGAGTGTGGCGGCTGGGGGGAGGGGTGGAGAAAACTGCGGGTCTCGGAGAGCAGGCGGTGGGGGTTCATGAGGGGGTCTGAGTCATGACCTAAATTCTCCTGTTTGCAAGAGTCCCTCATCCTATTTTTCTGGGTCTCCCCTTTCTCATATACACACACACACACCTTACTGACGAACATCTGCATATTTGGCCCATGTGCACCATGGTCACTTAGCATTATGCCAACAAAATAAATGTAAAACACAACTATAATTGCCATAAATAAATGCCATATTTCTGCCAATGCATTGGTATTAAATGAGGGGAAATTGATACAGTTATATCTGCAAATACTTTTTACAGCTCTCACTCTCTCGCTCTGCAGTTCTTGGCTTGGACTGGCCCCACACATGAACCAGTAAACACTATCTTGCCCCTGCTGTGTGACAGGTGTGTGTGTGTCCCAGGGTGGGGGAGTGTGTCTAGCTGGAAAATTTACTTGGACAGAGGGCAGGAGGTAATGGTGAGACTGCAGAGGAGGGAAGGGAGCTGGTAGCCGAGGGAGGAAAACAAATATTTGTGAACACTTCCTGACGTTTGAGCATTTCCCAATGCATGCATGAAAAAGCACACACAAATTAAGAACATACAGCCTGGTACATTTCTAAATATGTATTACAATGTACTTCTCTACTGCACTCCATTTAGCGGTATGATTCACAATTATTGCAGATGGCTCAAGAATGCTAACAGGCCTACTGCTACACGCTGAACGCACGAAGAGACACTTACTATGTAGAAAAACCCAAAGAGATTCACCACAAAGACCCCTGTGAAAAAGTAGTTCTGGAAATATACAAGTAGGCCTACACAAAGAGTAATTTGAGTATAGGACACTGGCATACCCGAGGCCTACTAAGCGCAAGCATGGCCGCACACACAATACAATTCATTCAGTGATTCATTCATTCTCCCTCCCTCTCCCTTTCTTTCCCCTCACTCCCTCCTCCTCTTCTCTCTCCCTCTGGCCGCAGACGGAGGAGTAAGAGGTGAGGGGGAGGGGCAGCAAACGATGATAATGCAGCAAGCAGCGGTACTCCACCCAGACGCAGCTATACACACACACACACGAGTATTCAGTTCCTTCTTGACGGCTGCGACAAAACCAATACGTGCTGAACATAAAAGGGAAACTGCACACACATAGCTGCTCCACAATCAAACCGTAGATCTCCACTCCAACACGTCACAAATTTCAAAAACACATGCCAAAATAGAAAACACATGAGCACCAGGCCTAACCTTGCATTATGAAGTCTGTGAGCCTGTCTTCCTCGCTCTCTCTCTCTCCCCTTGCTCTCCCTCTATCGCTCTTTTTTTTCTCCCTCTCTCTCTGTCAGCCTGCTCTTGGCTGGCTGGATCCCAGCTGTCATCCACGCCCAGCCCCTCCCCCACGGCCAGCCTCCAATCACCAATCAGCTCCATTGAGGGCCAGCCAACCAGCACTAACCTCATTAGCATAGCCGGAGCTGAGGCCGAAGGCAGTTTGGGCTGTTGTCGTTTTTTTAAAGAGACAGCTGGACCGTTTCCCTGTAGTTGCGGCCACGACCCTTCACCTTGTCCTCTCCCTCTCACCCGTCTCCAGAGACTCACCCAGACTGTTCCCTCCATTTTAGCACACCATTATGTCTGATTTCCACCATCTACTGGCCACTCTACAACAGCTCAGAATGCTGTCTCTTCTAGAAATGTGAACTGTACCATCCATGACTGTGTAGAAACATAATAACTTATTTTTTGTTATCTTCGATATGAAATACAGTGCATCACTTGCATTTGTACATTCCTTGCATACCAATTTAATAAATATAAATTGACAAACAAAAACCTGCTTCACCCTCAAATGTACGGAGCCTCTGAGTGGACATCAACACAGCGCAATACTTATGTGTTCTGGGAAAAAAAAAAACTTGTGGTCAACCCAAGGAAGAAGAAGAGAGCAAAATAGTGAAATAGTCTCTTAGCTGCGAGGAAGGAAGAGGGCAGAGTTTTCACTAGGCCGCCAATTTTTGTCTTATATGTCGTCGAACCGACCGAGTACATTGACCTAATTATTATAATTTTTAACCTAAATGAAAAACGTCCCCCCCCTCCCCCATCAGTCCCCTTCCATTGCTCCATACAAACGCACTGAGAGGTAGTAAGAAATACAATCAGGGTCAGCATTTCAACTAGTCAGTTCACAATATTACAGGCCAACCATTAGCCTTTCATCCACGTAAAATAGAAGACAGAATTACTGCAACACGAGAATATCCCCAGAGCGGCAGGAAGATATCTTAAAATGAACAATTATATAGCAGAATTATACAAACATATTCTGAAACCGTCAGTCTATGGTTTTACAAAATCAAATGAAAAATCGGCCCGCACTATGGTCTGCCTACATAGTTAACAGTTGCAGGTTAAATATGGTGTTTTACAACCTCACATATTTGCAATCATCATTATGTTTCATAAATACAAGGCCCAACTGTCCGACTTGATGGGTTTGATGGCCTTCAAAAGTATAACTTAAGTATATTTTAATTATCTATATAAAAATAACAAAATATACCTTATAAATGAAAATTCTTACTTTTACTTTGTTTACGAGTATAAATCTCACCCTCACAAATGCGGTCAAGTCTCTGCCGCTTGACTTGTTTGTGTTTGTCCATCAGAGCCATAGACCGCGCAGTCTGAACCTGGGACAGAGAAGAACAGATCCAAGTCCTATGGAGGGCCTTTAATGTCGTCCACTTAGTTTCACCTGCGCACACACATACACACACACAAACAAAAAACAGATAGTAAAGAACATAATAATCATAATTCACTTGTTTCTATTTCCACATGATCTGAAGACATAGTGCTAAAAACTGTTGGCAGAACTGTACAAGTATCTGGAATTTGATTTGTTAACTAGCAGTGATTACATTTCCTCTCTGTATGAAAAAAGTATATCTGTGTGTTATTATTACAACACAGACATGATACATATAAACGTGAAGGATCCACAATTCATCAAATTGAAAACAAGAAGTTGATTATAGAGGATTATTTCCCCAGGGACAGACAGAAGTGACTCACCTGGAGAACCGAGTCCGTTGTGCCGGTCAGATTGACAACTTTGTTTCCACTGTAAACAATGAGAAGGCATATTGATTTTAGATCATGTCAATGCCACAGTATCACTACAGGTGTCTGGTTAACACATGGAGTTAAGACAATATCGCCATGTTGGGTGACTCAAACAGAGAAGTCAATAAAAATGTAACTAGTATTATCTGAAACCCCTGTCGACATCCGAGTTTAGTTAAACGGGTAATGTGTGTCCCTAACTGATTCAGAAGTGGCTCGTGAAGAGTAACAGTGGCTTTACCTCGACTGTGTGTTTCTACATCTAACCTGTTAACGTCTGTCCATCATGAACTACAACTTTGTGGTCAACTTTATTTTCTCTTGCAATAATAACGCCACTCTTTCACACAATAACCAGTCACCGTAAACAACACCGCGGAGTTATCGGTCAAATAGTGACGCTGTTACGACATGTACCGATAACTTGACGTTAATAGTGTAACTACTATTAGCCTCTCGTTAGCACCCAAGTGACCGTTAACTAGCTATTGCTGCTAGCTAACCCGCTGCTGGTACTGACTGGTGACTAATATGTACATGTTCATTCAAATACTCAAGTCACTCGGCTCTTATTAAGCGGATATTCGGTCATAATTAACGTGTTTGTTCTGAGGTATTAACTTCTGAATCGCTGATGCTAACTACACACATAGCACGGGGGCTAGCTAGCCGATGTTGGTTAGCTAGCGTTAAACCCAAACACAAACAGTCGAGGACTTTAAGTAGCTTCATTTAGTGAAAACTACAATTCCCTGCCAACTCCCGAAGACGCGCAGCATTTTGATGTTATTTCGCTGCCACAAACTTGTTAAGCGTGTCAAGAAAAAAAGCCATAGCTACGTTTATCAGGCGCTTGCAGCCTTGCTAAAGTTAGCACGCCTGCTCCGTTAAGTAGCGTGCCGCTGAGCGAGAGCTGCAAACGGCGGGGGGAGCCCAGCTCGTCCGAGTTGTTATCAGCGAGTGGCGCTACAATGTGAAATATCTGACCCACGGGCTAAACAGTTGGTTAATTCTACAGGGAACATGCGAGTCGTCCACATGGCTGAATTCAAGGAAAACTACTTTGAAAACCCAGTGACCGAATCTTGCAAGTAATGTCAGTTATTTACCCCGGATAAACTCTTTCGAGAGTGCTGAGGCAGTGTGCGTGCGTCGGTGGCGTTCCCTCTCTCCCGATCGCCATGAAATTAGACAAAAGAGGAAGTGGCCTGTTGGTGGGGGGGTCAGACAGTCTGTGAAAAAGCATCGGTGGACTGCAAGGAGCGCCCTCACCGTCCACGGCGGAACGGCAATCTCAATCTCACATGGGCACAAACTTTTCAGAGCAACATGCCTCGTTATACAATTGTGAAACTTAAAACTTTAAATAATGGTGGATTTAGTTTCATCCGCCGATTAAAGTTTTCAGATATCCATGCAGGTATTCGCCTAGGAAATATACGTTATTTGTATTCCGTTGAAGAAAGCTAGATTTCGCTTTTTCTTAAAACCTTTGTTTTGCCCTCAACAGAAAATGTAGTTTGTAAAGTCAGAATGGATTTAATGCATTTCCATGCAACGTCTTATCCTAAACTCAGCCACTAGGTGTCACAATAATGTTCTAATCTATTGGCCCCTGATGTGCTGTCATTCGACTGAGAGCGGGATACATTTGTGAATGGAAGACAATACACTTTGAAGAAAAATGTCTCTATTAAATTTTATTTGTACATAAATTGTGCAACAGTAGTATTTCCAGCTGAAAATACATAATTTCTGAAAGGCCACCAAATCATCTACATCATCGCCGCCTTTGTCATACACTCAGAAGTGGCTCAATGTGCGTACTCACGCTAACCACTGTACAGTACTTTACATTGTGCCCTAGAGAGTCCAGCTGCAGCATCAATTCCGCTATTCAATTGACTGTTATAGTGCATGTGCCACCTGTTAAAAAATATCTGAATCAGCGCAAATGAGATTGCAAAAATGTCTGGCTATGAAAAGAAGACCAGAGCACCAATAACTCTGTTTTAAGCTTAAGGCATGGTCAGTTTATAATATACGCAGTACATTTTTGAAGAGGTCTGTTTATGTTCAAGCAATTGAGAACACTCCTAAAAACAAAATATATGAACAGCTGTCCTTTCCCTATAACAAACATGTTCCCTTTGATGTAGTTACTTGCAAAAGGACAAAACAACAAAAATAAAATAATTCACAATATCTGTGATGGATTTAAGGAACAGCAGTGAAATCCAGGAATGTGTCCCATTTAACATACAGGAGAGCATTAACATATATTGGTTTCTTATGTTTGGGCTTCTCAAAAATACTTTGCCAGTATTTGATGGCGCACTGAGGAATCTAAACCTCTATTCTATTGACTTTGAATGTGTATTCAAATCACTTGTGGGGAAACATTAAGCACATTCTGATTACTCCAGTATACAGAGTTCTTTGATTATGACGAGTTGTTGTAAGGAAATGAAGATGCATACCAATAGTTAACGTAAATTCTGTGCGTGAGAAAACTAGCTTATTTGCTCGAGCACATTTCCCTATGGAGTGTTGAATACGCAGGCACTGTGACATTTTTGTGAAATGTTGAATATTAAACTAAGCGTTACAATCATAACATCGTAATTTGATTAGCTTCTAATTGCTTGTTTCTTGATTATGAAATCCGAAGATGTGCCTTAGAAGGGCAGCAGGTTCCCAAGGACTCTGCCAAGAGTGGGCAAAGCCTACAAGTGTGCTTAACATAGTTATGAATGCAGTTATCACACTCTAGCGCCAAGGAGTGGTCAGTTCTCTTCTATAAGGTTTAAGTCCAGTTCTGTGCAGTCTCTTTCAAAAGCAGTCTTTTGCCCTCCGTCTATTGCAGTCCTTTTCCTTTCATCATCGTCATCTTCGTCACTTTCACTTAGTGGCCCAATGCTGGCTCGTCCCAGGAACTCTGCAGGGGAGAAGGCTGAGCACTGCTCTGCCTGGGAAGACACTGGGACTATGCAGCCACCTGTACCACAGAGTCGGCTCTCGTGATGACCAATCTACACAGGGGAAGAGGAAGGGTCATGATTATCGTGTCATGTCACAAATCTAGCATTTAACATGTGGCAAAGTAGATGGTGCAGTGATTTCATCACTGGCAATGCCAGGAAGTCTGCATGGATGTAGTGCCTGTTTGTTTGGTTAAGTATAGATTAACTGATTGAGTTAATGGTCTTGGCTGATGCGTGCGACATGACCGACACAAGCAAAGTGTCAACCTAAACAGCATTAATTCTAGAAATTACAGTCTAAAATGATGTCATTTGTATAAATAGCATTTAATCTAATTAAAAAAATGAAAGAGATTTACCCCTTTTACATTCATATATTAGAATGCGTAGGAAAGTGCCAGGAGTGGGTCAGCAAGCCCACATATTTAACCTTATAGCTACCCAATTTTAAATGATATGGGTGGTTAATTTTCGGGACATAATATTAGCGGAAAATAAGTTAAAAATTAACTTGAGACATGTCACTCCAATCAAAATTAAATCATTTTAATTAATCAATATAGATTGTTTTTGTTGCAAGTTTCTAAGGGAGACATCTGCCTTCCCTTAAAAATAATGGAACTGAACATCACTCTGCTAGTGGAGCTAAAAAAAAATATACATAAAAATAAACAAACTCAACAGCAATGAGTCTTTCCAGAAATCATGTCCTGGTCAAGATAATCCATTGTTATTAGTTTCAATTTGCCTTCTACTTTACTATAACTGTATCACCACGCAGAGTTGTGCAGAAAAATAAACAGTGGCAAGTTAGTTTTGTTTTACTAGGCGGTTGCTACCAAGGAAACCCGTGACACTAAAATTAAAATTATTAATGGGTCCAATTCTGACTTAGACTGTTTTCAGCAGAGTGCATCATAGCCGAGTGGAGATAGGAAAAATGCAGCTTAAGACGCTTGTTTTGCCTGCACCAAAAACACATCCCAGAACACAAACCTGAGTGCACTGAGACAAGTTTGTGGAAATGGATCTGGGGTCCTACTCCTTCACCAATCATCCATACATTAACACCAGTCTGAAAGGGAGAGAGCTGAATAATATGGGGCCAAGCTTAGCTGTGAAAAGTTGCTGGGGGCTGCCATGGGACTACTATTGCCCTCCAAGATCCAGAAGAACGTTAAACCCGGGGGCCCACACGGTTACCATCAATGAGGAGATTGAGAGAAAGTACCGTCAGCACATTGAGCTTTCTTGCTCACCTGTGTCATCTTGCTGAAGTCAAGGCCTGGCCTGGGGCAGGGCAGAACATCTGGGTCATGGCGCCTCTTCAAGCGCGGTTTGCGCATGTCACAGGGCTGCGAGTGGCAACGCGGCAGCGATGGGTGCAGATTGCGCCTAGAGGAGGATGGTGTGCTGCAGGCTGAGGTGGGAGATGAAGACAGAGCTGGGTGTTCAATGCCAGGGCAGCTATATGTCAAAGCTGAAGCAGCGGAAGGCTTGGGGGGCCGGAGGACCAAGGAAGAATCCTGAATGTGCACAGGGGAGAGGGAGAAGCGGCGATGCAGGACTGAGTGGGAAACCAGGGGGGCTGGTGAGGAGGAGCAGGAGGAAGGAGTCACAAAGGAGGCAGAACAGGCTCCTTTCAGTTTGTCACAGGGGTCCCATGAGAAGCTCCATGGTAGTGGCGAGTCAGAGGACAGTGCTAAGCTAAAGAAGGTAGGGCTAGAAGATGAATGTAGGGAAGAAGAGGTGAAAGAGGAACTGGGACCACAAAATGGCAAAGAGCTGGCTCCAGAGCTGGAACTAGATGCTCCTCCACTTTGGCAGCCACGTTTGACTGGGGTCCAAACTTTGGATGCACTAGGATGCCAGGTGGAGCGACACCGAGACAGGTCCTCTGGAACAGAGAGGGACCGGCAGTGGCGTTTTGGAGGTGGTGGTGGTGGTGAGCTTTGGAAAACCTTGTTTGAAAAAGAAACCTCTGGTCTCTGGAGAGGTTCTCCAGAGTGGGAACGACACCATGGGGAGTCTCGTCCATAGGAATGACCCAGAGGGTTGGCTTTGGCTAATGGGTGTGTAGCTGAGTTGGTCTCTGAAAATGCCAAAAGACAGACATGAGATAGGCAGGCAGATTTCCCCACCGAATAGTTGCAAACACTACACTAAAGTCAATGAACTAACCTTGTGATGATCTACAAGGACTCCATGAGACTGTGGGACTGGAACCAACTGCAGGTAATGACTGAAACAGAAATATAATAAACTTAAAAACAAAACTGGAACACATAAAACCAAGTGCTCCAAGAAAAAGAAAAAGAAAAAATTTAAAAAACAAAAGATCGAGTATCCAACTTACCACATTGACATTGAATGAGAAAGCCTTGTAATAAGGCTCTTCTAAACTCTGCTTCCGGAGCTGCTCTGTGATAAGTGTCACCATATTTGTAGCGTCAATCCAGCGATAGACATGGAGATGATTAGGTGATTTACTGAGGGCAGTGGGAATTTTATTCGTCAGAATACTGGCGTGGTTTGTGGCGTCCCCTCTACACCTCAACCAGCCAGACTGACCAGCTTTCCTCACTATGCCACCGTCATGTTTAAGCCACCTAGAGGGACAGAGGAAAAGGGATTCTTTGGACAGTGGCATGGCAATAATTAACTGAACACATTGCAGAGAAAGCACTTCATTGAAATAAACAGTAGCATATATGTTTATAGACAGATCAGTCCTCTGATAAGAGTGTAACATCTGCTAATGGGGACTTTCCTCCAACATGCATTAACTGTTGTAGTGGAGAAAAGCCTACAGCAGGAAGAACAGAATGCCTGAAAAAATGTGTTCCAAGTACTGACCACATTACTACACATGACCCAGGCTAGGATCTACATGCTGCCTCATTCACACATGAAAGGCATAAGTTCATGATCACAAAAGGCAGAGAGGGAACACATGGGCATGAGGAGAGCCAGAACAAAGAAACACTTCACATTCCATCATGCACAGTGAACTGGGCAATTTATTACTGGTACTAACATGGACTAGTAAAAAGTCAAAGAAAACAGAGTATGTCCAAATTGAAAACCTTTGGGGGAATGCCATCACAATCATAATGTCAAGAGTTGGAGTTGTGAAGTGAAGTGAATGGAAGGGGGAGGGAGAGACGAAAAGGGAAAAGATGGGGGAAGTGTGTAAAAAAAAAATGAATGGGGATAAGGGCTGGAAGCTTGCCATAGTATCTTTCCAAGGGGGACTAAAGAACTGTGACCTGGTCTCAGGGGCTTATATTACCAAGGAAAGCCAAAATGGTGTTATGTAGAGCAGAGGGCCACAAAACAACCTGCGTGCACGTTCCTCTGATATTTACTTTGCATGCAAATAGCAGAGTTAGCTTTTAAGATTCAACAGTTACTCAATGCACAAATATCTCTGAAGATTAACCCACACTGGCCCATCCCAGCAAACCTTTGCACAGCACAAAAACATATCTCAAACTAAAACTATAACATAAAAAACAACATGTACACTCTAGCCACATCATTAAAATGTAGCATGTTTTCTTTGGGCTTTTGCACTGCAGTGCAACAGTGCAGAGCACCCAAAATCTAGAGCACATTTAATGCTGACATCCAAGACAGACACAACATATTTAAACACAATGTTGATCAACTTCATGTTATGAGTCTGTAATCTGAATTTAAACGCTTGATGATACAAAAGAGTCCTCTTTGAAGAGGCTTTGTTTTAACACTGGCTTTTGGCAGTCAGATGTGGCCTCCAGGGCCTTCCTCCTTGTGGCAAACATGGTGCTACATTGCTAGCCTAGTTCCACATGCCAGAAGACATGCTACTTCGCCAGCAGGCTAAACCTCATCATGTGGCAGCAGTCACTGTTAGCTCTGCACCCCACAGACTCCATTTGATCTAAAACAGCCAGGAGCAGTGCTGTCAACCACCAGCTGATGTACAACTTTAACATAACTTCAGCATCTTGTCTAACGTCACACACTTTAAACGTTCCTGTGAATGAATGATGTGATATTTCTTCAAACGACTAGCGAGACACATGTAGCACACAACTATAAGTATATTAGCGTTAGTACGGATAATTATCGTTAAGCAGTTCAGGCCTATGGACACCGTCTTTACTAACGTGCAAACCAACAAATAACTTTAAGGCAGTGTCGCGAAGCTCGCACTAATTAATCTACCAAAAAATAAAAATACACCTTTATGTTTGACAAATTAACGCTACGTTGTCCAAAACATTAGCAGCCCGACAGCAGTTTGTCATTGATAATGTAACGTTAGGACTTTTAATACAGATTTAAAGGCTACATCGTATCCCGATGTTTGTGTCAGTACAACGTTATAGTGAGCTTGCTCAGCAGCACGATGCAGCCCGTGGAGCGCATCGCTATTAGCCGGTGTTGTTAGCTAGCGCTAGCCGATAACAAGCCCTGACACTCGGTCTGCTAACGTTACCGGTTAACGGCGTGTCATTGTACGCGGTTGCAGCAATGATTCGGTCAACTCAAATATGAAAAGGGACGTTGATACACGTACGGCTGCGCCGCTGGCGTATACTAAATCAGTTGTAGCATTAGCTCGGTTACGCAGTCTGTTTGTAAGCTAACGTGCTACAGCTGTCCTGATGTATTACCTGCATTCAGTGGTTCCTTAGCAACCGAGGCTGAACACTGCGCACCGGACTGAGAGCAGATTAGTGGGGTATTTATAGCCTTTGGACCGTACCAAGGCAGAGGTATTTGGAAAGAACAGCCTTAAAACGGACAATGTGAGGAACCCCCACAATACTTATATAGCGCATACTTTTCCAAAAATACCTATATGTATATCGTAATCCCAATTGAAACGAGAGACATAGCAGTATATGCTGCACTTATTTTGGGAGTCTCTGTCCCATTAACAACCCCACAGTTGAGCCCTTCTAAATAAGGCCACAGCATATACCAAACCACCAATATATATATATATATATATATATATATATATATATATATATATATATATATATATATATATATATATATAAATTACAAATATATCATGGTTTAAGACTGCCACTCTTGATAACTGTCATTGTAAATAGTGTCATTAAAACGAGACAGTAGAGCACGTCCTGATTTCACGCAGGACGTGTGAAATAAGCAGTGGTGTATAAAGTACCCAAAAGCCATACTTGAGTAAAAATAAAGATACCTTACTGGAAAATTACTGCAGTAAACGTGAAAGTCACGTTAAAATACTACTTGAGTAAAAGTCTTAAAGTATCTGATATTTAATGTACTTAAGTATTGAAAGTACAAGTACATGCTGTTAATAAAAAGCAAAGGGTCAGAATTTGGAGAATTATTAAGTTTATTCTTTTAAGTGCTGTGGCCACCATGACAAAGGACCAGGAGTTGTGTTGAACATCATTGGGTTGGCTGTGATCCATCCATATATATTATGTTCAACATAATATATTGTACTTAAGTATACTTTTGTATCTACTATGAACTTATCATCATAATTTTCCAAAAAGCAATATGACACTATGAAGGAGTTGTAACAGTGCGTTTACTCATTCCGCCCGGTCTGTGGGTCCCTTGGTACCGGGCCACACAGAAAGAATGAATGACAAATTTTAAATTAAATTTAAAAAAATCAAAGCCGGAAAAATGTTTCATTTTGAAAAATGACCGGATACATCCATCTGCGCTTAACCTCAGACGGAACCTCGTGACACATGTCAAGAGGTTACGTGACGTTACCCTGAAAATGAAACTTAAAAGTCTGTTTCAACCGATGTTCTGGATTAAAACCAAGGCAAAGTATCCTGAGATCGCTAAAATAAAAAAAAAGCTCTGAAAACCTGCCTCTATTTCAACATCCTGTCTTTGTGCAGCGGGTTATAAGTTAAGGAGTAGACTGGACATAACGGTTTAGACGGGTGTCGTTAATGTACAACACTGGAAATAAGAGGCATGGTTGCAGGACGACAGGGGCGAGGACGAGGAGAGGTGACTGACAGCGGAATTATAAATTTTATTTTATTTTTTGAAAGCAATCAGACAGGGTGTGGTAGAATCATGATAGTGGACGATTCATTCCAGTAGGAGGCAGTAGTGCAAATTAGAGGATGCCAAGTGCCGGACAAACTCCAAAGAGAAGGAGAGCGGTCATGAGCGGTTGTATTCGCTTCCGCAGTCCGTTTAGAACCAGAAGAGAATAATGGCACTTGAAAAACTCAGGAAAGAAGAAACTCTCGAAATGAGGAAGAGATTTATTGGGTATTTAAAAGGGACACTGACTGGTTATTGTGTGACTTTCTTGATACTTTCTGGTTGACATATTGTGCACGAGAGTTACTGACGTTGAGTAATTTCTTCGTTCGCAGGCAGTCATGTAGACTGTTTTATGCAGATGACCCTGTTAAAATAGTGAAAGCAAGAGGCCAATATCTATTTGATGAAAACGGCCAGCGCTATCTGGACTGCATCAGCAACGTTCATCATGGTAAAACATTAATAATTGTGCCAGTGCATAGTCCATGTATTACCCTCCGCCTGTCTACTAATGTACTAATGGCAGAACGTGTTTATGCGTTAATAACATCGTGTATGATTCCTTTTGTAGTGGGCCACTGTCACCCCAGCATTACTGCAGCTGCAGCAGCACAAATGGACCTTCTGAACACCAATTCACGATTCCTGCACGACAACATAGTCTTGTATGCAGATCGCCTGGCTGCCACACTGCCTGAGAAACTGTGTGTGTTCTACTTTGTTAACTCAGGGTAATGTTCATACCCACACACAGACACGGAATAGTATTCCTGAAGGTACCGTTCCAGTAATGTTACATCCTTTCTTCTGACAGTTCAGAGGCTAATGATCTTGCCCTACGCCTGGCACAGCAGTACACCCAGCATGACGACGTCCTTGTGCTTGACCAGTAAGTATTTTGTCCTCCTGCAACATATTCACCTTCAGACAATATACTCGGTTATCAATTACAATGAACTCTCCGTTTATATAGTGCATACCATGGGCATCTGATGTCCCTCATCGACATTAGTCCATACAAGTTCCGGAAACTGGCAGGCCAGAAAGAATGGGTTCATGTGGTGTGTAAATATATACTACCATCATCACACAAACTGCTGACCAACAGTGGACTCCTGTCTATGAAAGAATGTGTTTCATCCTCCTAGGCACCGTTACCAGACACCTACAGAGGCATATACAGAGAGGATCACCCCAACCCTGGCCAAGCATACGCTGATACAGTAAAAGACCTAATAGAGGAGGTTCACAGTAAAGGTCGTAAGGTACACTTTAACAGTTTTATGGAGCATGTTAAGAGCAATGCTCTTAACACTTATAATATATAACGGTATAATAAACATAACCAATGCATGCCATTTATATTACTTATTTACTACATTTTCTATACAGATCTCTGCCTTCTTTGCTGAGTCATTGCCAAGTGTGGGAGGACAAATCATTTTGCCCCAAGGATACTCAACTAAAGTTGCAGAGTGAGTGGTGACTCCTTTTCAGGTTCTGCTTTTGCTCAGCCACATGAACATTAGTGTCAACATGGTGCATCTCCCACAGATACGTGCGCTCAGCTGGTGGAGTGTTTGTGGCAGACGAGGTGCAGACAGGCTTTGGCCGTGTGGGAAGTCATTTCTGGGCGTTCCAGCTGCAAGGGGAGGGTTTCTGTCCCGACATAGTGACCATGGGTAAACCAATGGGCAATGGGCATCCCCTGGCTTGTGTGGCAACCACAGTAGAAATAGCCGGAGCTTTCACAGCCAATGGAGTGGAGTACTTCAATACGGTGACTATACAGTAGCATAACACATTATGAAGGAATTCTTCAAGTTGCTTTCTACAGCTGTTCGGAGCTGGAGAGACAGTCAGGGAGCCTTTTTGTCATAAGGAATACAAAGTTCAGTTCATTCGCAGTATAATGTGACATCATAGTAAGACCTTGTTTTATTACTAAACTGATGTGGGTCACACAGTGATGGTGTCTTTTTAGGTAAAAAGTAAAGAATGATAATTAAAAAAAAGACAATTTTCTGCTTCTAAGCAAAATCATATTTATATTGAAATCTCTTTCAACCCGTTAAGCATGCATGTATAAAAATGAAATGAATTGTTTTTCCTCTAACTTCGTGCAGTTCGGTGGAAATCCAGTGTCCTGTGCAATTGGCCTGGCATTGCTTGATGTGATAGAGGACGAGGATCTAAGAGGAAACGCCAAAAGGGTGGGAGCACATCTTAAAGATTTGCTCACAAAGATACAAACACAACATAAAATAATTGGTGAGGTCAGGTAAGGATGCATTGACTAATGCACTCAGGCATTCAAACTCATTAAGACCAATCCTATTCTATTCTCAAGAGTCCATGGCATTTATTCAGATTTGAATAACAAATAAAAACAGGCTCCTACATGCTATCGATAAATCCACACAGGTGTCTTCACTGATCGTAGCTGACAAGACCGCACTTAGGTCAGTTTGAATGTGTACAGTGCTTAATCGACATCTCTCTGGTGGAACAACTATTGGAATTGGCTGAACTCAATTTTCATGGTGGCTTGAGACTTATGTAATTAATACTGGAGACACCATTAGGTTGGTGTCTCCACCAACCTAATGGCAGTTGCTTTTACTTAGCCAAGAGTGTAGATTCCTTTCATTAGAATACCATGCTCAACTAAAACAGGGAAAAATATATAAACTCAGCAGTAACTTACATTGAATACATGCTATTTGAAAGCTTTGAGTCAATTAATAGCGTATTTTTATATATTTAAAATGTCTCGCAACAAACAAGCTATATACATATAAATTAAGCAGAAACACATTTTTTGGTAGATCACTCTTCCCTCAATATTTAATTACATAGGAAGATGCTCCAAAATGAATTAAAATCTGTTCCATTATTCAAATGTTATGATTCAATGTTGATGTGGGTTAAAGGGACCACCTCATAGCTCTATGATGCTTTTGTATTATGTATTTGTTCACAGAGGTGTGGGACTGTTTGTGGGTCTCGAGCTGGTTACAGACAGGGAGCATAAGACTCCTGCCACAGAAACAGCAGCACGTGTGGTGAAGAGGTACCGAACATAAGTGCAATACTGACGACCTACAACTTGATTTTCTTGTATTCAGTCTCTGCTGCGTGGCGTTTGTTGATTTGACTCCATATCCCTTTTACATTAGGTTGAAAGAGGAGGATAAAATCTGTGTCAGTACAGATGGCCCCTGGGAAAACGTTGTGAAGTTTAAACCTCCTATGTGTTTCAGTATGGAGGACGCAGAGCTGGTGGTACAATGTATTGACCGCATCCTCACAGGTTAGTTCCCCAGACACATTAGCCTACAGCTGTTACTACAGGATCATTCCCAGGTATGCAGAACACTTAATGGGAGTTTGAACACTGAAATATCCATATAGACTTAATATCACACATCGGCAATCTAAGTGTAGAATAACTTTCAATGTTCTTGTTCTCACAGACATGGAAGCCAGTGACAGTTAAATCGGAAAAGGAAGACATCTAAGGTTTGTTAAACCTGTAGAAAAACTTTTAATTGCATCAGACATCGTCAGATGGTCACATTCATAAAGTCCAGAGGTAGAGATGTGAATGTCTATACTTGAGGTTCCAGGAGATCAAACGAGTTCATTTCACTTTGAACATGTTGCCGTCCTCGGTCGGCTCAACACTGTGGTAACTGTTTTTGATATTGATTAATCAAAGTCTGACTCAATTACTATCAGTACATTTTCATATCAATGCTTAACTATGAAAGTGGGGGCAGGTAATTTTAAAAAGGATGCCAGCCGTCTACAGACATCACTGATTATCTTCTCCCCCCCAGGTATCCAGGCCCATTTTAAAGGCATAACTTCAGTAGAATGAGATGCTAGCTGTCACATAACTGATGGAACACAGCCAATTGGAAGAGTTGCCAGCTAGAGAACATTGTTGCCACCTGAAAGACAGTCCATTGTGCAAGATGCTAATGTAACACTAATGAACTCCCACAAATGTTTTATCAAGAAACTAATAAAACATCTTCTCTTTAAATACTGACTCCATTATTTTCCTCATAGCAGCAATATGTGAATTAGTCCCAACTTACAACACTGATCAGCAACATGTTCTCAAGAGACAGTACAGTTGAGATGAGCACTTACCAGACCACTATCTTTACCTCTTGGTCACATTCATAAAAATGCTCATGTACTGCAGTTTCACGTCTAGTGGGGTGGGCATTAACACTCAGCCAGTTATCCTGCAGGCAGTGCAGCCCTCTCCCACAGGCATCCGTAGAGGTGTTAACATTACTCAAGACAAAACAAGCAAGCCATTTAACAGTACAAAACATTTAACATTAACTTTACAAATAATAACAAAAGGATCCATGTGTAATATAAACCAAAAGTTTATTTCTATCAATTTGCCCAAGACACTAGAGGAATGAGTTTCCAGTGAGAGAGGGAGTACCCTCTTACATTAACAGGCTTGCGTTCAGTTGAATAACACTAGTATAGCCACTTAAAATTGCAGACATGATGGGGGAAGAATCTCCTTAAAAGCCAAAAGAAAAAAGGAAAAGAAAAGAAAAAAAGATGCTGGTTGTCTTCGTCTACTAGGCGATCTGCAAACATTCACTTAACACTCTTACAATGAACCCTTTGATTAGTTTAAATCCCTTATTTTGCCTCACCCCACATCTGAAGCCATGCAACTTGCACCCAACATTCAGCACGGGAGAAAATAACTAAAGATCTAGAAACACCAAAAAAAGAAAAAAAGAAAAGAAAATTGTTTTATTTGTGAGCTTTAAAAGCTCTTGCTCCTGCTCATCTGTAAATCCAGTAGACATGTAAAAATACAACCATACAATACATTAGATTCAAAAGGTACCAAAAAGTACAGTAAAAATAACACTTCCATCACTGGAAATGTAAATGGACACAAAACAATATAAAATAAAAAGTGGAAAAGTGACATTTGCTTCCCCAGTTCCTCACTTGATCTGTACATATGGAGCATGAGTCCAAATTTCTGCCAACTCCAAAGGAAAAGCCAGAGCCCATGTTGGTTGTGGTCAGACCATGGATCTCTTTTTCTTATTTACTTTAGACCTTAAGAGAAAAACACGGTGCTTAACGTTACTGAGAATAAACCAAATAAGGCATGCAGTTACACACAGACAGACAGGTGCATGAATGAGTTTGACAGGTCAGTGAATGGACAGACACTTTTGGGGGGGGGGGGGGGGGGCACGACCGCTAACTATTACACCTAGCACCCGGGTGAAAGGTGAAACAGTCCTTATTCCTGTTCTCAACCACCACCAACTCAACCCTTATTGATCAAGTAGTAGAGATGCATCTTAAGATGGCTGACAGGTGGAATGAATCCATCTTTAATGATCACAGACCCCACAACACAGCCTACCCTAACCCCACCACAATGCTTGAATGGATTTAGAGTAGATGGAGATCTTTGGGGTCAAAAAGGCACCAATGGTTACAGCTATGTTCTCATACTACCACGGATGATGCAAAAATGCATACCTGCACTACGTGTGATCAGTATGGCTTGTAGCTACTCTGGTGGCCTCCACGTCTTGGAGTTTTCCCATAGCTTGTATTGCCCTGGTCTGGAGGACAAGAGAAAAAGGGACTGAGTTCTTCTGTACAACAAGGAGGACCAAGAAAATAAAGTTTCTCTCATTCTTTTTTCTTTCCCGGGGGGCACTTATCGCTTACTGTAATCGTAGCCACCCCCATAGCCGTAATAACCAGCAGAGTAGTCATAGTTGCCGTAGCCGCCATATCCGTAGCCTTGCTGTCCGTAGCCATAGTTCTGGTTGTATCCCTGGTTCCAGTAGTTGTTGTAACCTTGATTCCAGTTCTGGCCCTGGCCTAGAAACAACAGGTGAGGCCTTTGTCACAACTCTCCAGCACATAGGACCCAGGTAGTTAATTGGCAAAAATGTAAAGTCTACGTTGGAGTATAGTTTAAAAGAAAGATTTTGCTGGTATACACACAAAAGAAAGGTGCTTACCTCCACGGCCCCTGCCGCGTCCTCCGTATCCACGGGCGCCGTACTGCTGCTGCACGTAGACCTCTTTGGGCTGGGCTATTTTAATTTCACACTGAAACACCACACAAGAGCACATTATGTTGCGGCATGACTTTTGCTAAATTTGTGAAACTGAATACATCGTACCACATCTCACCGGTATGCAGAATGTGTGGTATGTCCTTACCTTGCTTCCACCAACGTTGTGGTATTTCTTCTCCATGACCTTCTTGACAGGAGTCTCTTCTTTATATGTGATAAATACGAATCCCCTCCTCTTTTCCGTCTTTGGATCTTGTGGAAGCTCAATGGTCTCGACCTACACAAGAGAACAAACTTTATAGCAACCAATAGCGTAACCATTCAATTCCATAATAAACTGACAAATGTGTTTAATACCGTACCTCTCCAAAGGTCCCAAAGTACTCCTGAATGACCTCCTTTGAAGTGTCAGGGTTAAGGCCCCCTACAAAGATTTTCTTGACTGGATCTTTCTTCATGGCCATGGCCTTCTTGGGGTCGATCACTCGCCCATCTAGCCTATGCTCCTTCTGTTCAAGAACCTTTAAAAAAATAATAATCAGGAAAACATTTGAAACGTGCCCACCTTGTAAACACAGTTACTTTGGCTCCGACATCATTTCCACGCTTACCTTTTCAACACCGACTGCCTCTTTAAAGAGAATGAAGCCGAAGCCTCTTGACCGGCCTGTCTGCTGGTCCATCTTTATGGTGCAGTCTGTCACCTCACCAAATTTAGTGAAGTAATCTTTAAGATCCTTCTTGCTTGTTTCCCAGCTGAGGCCACCGACAAACATTTTCCTGGGCACACAGAGATGGGGGACATGTTTAGCGTCACAGGCAGTCCCGCTACTCTAACTTTACAGGCCCGGGCGGGGTGTAAATGTACACACTGTTCTAGAACATCTGTTGACCCAATGACGTAGGGGGGGGCTACAGACGGTGTAGCTTAAAGCTAATTTAGAGCATTAATTCAACAAAATGGAAATCGTTTCGATGCGACCACTCCAGACACCCCATATCGACAGTTTGCCGTGAGCTAACACGCTAGTTTTGAGCACTGCTGAAGCGCCCATCCCCCCCCCCTCCGCTCTGCATATGGCGCCAACAAAGGCCGGTTGAACAAAGAAACATGGCAAACCGCGGGCGCTTACTACAAATGTCGATTTCGCAAAAGAGACATCACACATTTTTACTCACCCTGCATCCTCCTCGCCTTTGCTGGCGTCGATCTGGCCGCCCTCCGTCCCACCGTTTTGCGAGTTGCCTTCGCCGTCGGCGTCGGCTTCAGCGTCGGGCCCTGCGCCCTCCTCCTCCTCCTGCTGCTGCTGCTGCTGCTCCTGCTGCTGCTCGCATTCATTCACGGCGCTCTCGTCCTTCCCCTCCTCGGTGTGGTCGGCTCCGTTAAAATCATCGTCGACTTCGTGGCCGTTTTCTGATGTTTCCATATACTGCTGCTCTGTCTCGGTCTCAGACATGTTGCACTATTATACCTAAACCCCCGAAAAAAAACAAAAGTACATTCATAAAACGAAATATGGGCGGTTATATAACCCTTCCTTGCCGTACATGCTTCGCCATTAAGTCTGTGCCAGTCCATGCATTTCCCACCATTTTGGCCGGCAGGATCGCGTCCCATACATTTAGCTACATTCATTCGTATTTGTTGCAGAGTGTCAGCAAATGGCAACTCTGTAGCGTCTCTTTACACAACAAAGTAACCACTCGGCATCTATAGTATACTTGTGGTGAGGCCGAAGATTAGAAAAAGCCTAACCATCTGCATCACGCTGATAAACCAAGCCTGGACTGAACAACTCAAATTCGCAGTTACGTAACGCAAAGGCCGTGCAAGCCGCACTATACGCCTTTTGAGTTCTAATAATTAAATAGATTACATCTAGCAGGAGAACAAGCAAAAGACTACGACAATCTGAATACTTACGTGACAATATAATGAAAATATCAAGGCTAAAGAAGTAGGAAAACCTGCTTACTGGTCACACAACCGGAGAGCTCTCTTCAAGATGGATTCTCCCACACGACGACAACTCGTGGTTGGATTTCTAGAACCGGCAGAAAAAAACGCCATTTCTGTGGAGAAGCCGTCTGATTGGATGATCGCTGCTGTCACTCACGACTCCGACCAATTCCATGCACGTACCTTTCTTTCCACAGAAGATGTTCACGCCCTCACCACACAGGAAGGAACTCCGAGTACCCTTTCTGCGTCTAATGAAAAAGAGTTGCTCACTGCTCGGCAATTAAAAACATATGATGAATTGCGACTGTTGCGTTAATCGGTATGTCAAAGCGTTACTCATCTGCTTTTTCATTCTGAACCTGACAAATGCACTCAAAGGCAACAGTAGTCCGCTCCAGGTCGTGAAAATGAACGGCACCCTGCTTATGTGGAAACTGTTCAAAATGTAGATCTTGGCATCTCAGTATGAACATTAGTGAAGGATAAACTCAGGGAGCTGCCATCAAGCTTTGTATGTGTACATGGACAGCTATGCTTTAAAGGTGATTTTCTTTCAAGGACTAAGTTATAAAGACATTCTAAACATGGGTTGGACAAAATAACAGATACCAAACAATAACGAAATCACATACATTATCAAGTACAATAGGTTCGCAATAAACACAGTTATGTCAAGTTTGTAAGCCGTTTACTTTGGGCGGTGGGTTGAGAGGTGTTGATTCATCTCTATGACAGATTGTGAGTTGATCCGGTGGAGACAGTTTTATATTAATGGCATGTGTGGTTATGTTTGTCAAACGAAAATTCACTTGATTTATTGTCCACCCATCTTATTATCACTGCTCACCCTGTGCAGAACCAGCAGCCTTCTGTCTACACAGTGACTTAGAAACCACCTACACGCAGCCTGGATATAATAGTGTAATGCTCATTTAAACGACTGGTCACTTTGTTCAGAGGAATAAAGCTGTCTAACAAATATGTTATTTGTTAGACAGCTTAATTCCTCTTTAGTTTTTTTACAAGCTGTAGTCATTGTGTGGTTGTGCACCAGTTCCAGAGGAGCAACAAAAGATGAAGCTGTGAGTTTTTGCTTCAACTTAGTGAATGTAATCATCAAAACGCATGTCATACAACTCATCCAATTAATTCAGTGCAATCATGCTCATTAAATAAAATAAAAACGATTCACCCACTGGCTAATTTACTACACTTCCAGATGACATTGGAGACCTGGTGGGAGCTTTGTTAAAACAAGTATTCAGCAGTTTTACTGAATGATTAGGACCAGTTGTTAGTGTTCTCATGTCAAACTTTGATTGAAGTTATGAATCAAGTCACACCCTTTAAAGCAGTTTTCAAGGGAGAGCAAAGGGTTTACAAATAGGCAAACTTTACCAGAAAGCAAACAAAACAGATGATTAGCATTGAAAATACATTTTATTTAATCATTGTACTTAATATACATTTGTTTATAAATCATTTATTTCTTGTCATTCTGCTTCTTCCAGTGGCTGCATCACATATTCGAGGCTTGTTTGGATCATTGTTGATCAGCCAGTCAGCAAGCCAAATCTATTGGAGAAAAAAAGCAAAGCTCAACACCATAAAGAACATGGTAATAATAGCAATACATAACTGGCTTATAAATAACTTTATACCTTCAAATGTTGAGCTTGGAATACTTACACAGGGGTTGTGTGGCTTGCGCTTGCAGAGCTCAGTGAGTCCAAGTAGCAGAGTTGGGTTTACATACCTGCTCAGGTATTCTTCAGTGGCTTCTCTTGAGGGAAAGGGCTCAATTACGGCTGCAGAGAAAAAGCATGTTGGGGGCATTAGTGGTTAAAACATTTATATATGAACAACAGTAAGTGTGGTTCTGTGTATTGCTTACAGTTTGGGAACATGCATTTGATCTCCCTTTCAGCCGCCTGAAATGACTCGCTGCCATGGAGTGCGTTATTGAGTTCAGAAGTGCCATATTTGGCTCTGAGGCTGCGGGGGAAAGTGCATCACATTCAGATGAACATCTCTGCAAGTGTTGCTGTGACTCCAAACTTCTACCGCTCTACATTATTTAAAAACAAGGAATCATGATAGCAAGTCAAAGGAAGACCTGCACTCAAAGGGCATAGTCATAATATGGAGCCACGGGCCCAGAATCAAAATCAATTATGTCTGTATGTGCAAATATGAAACTGCTTGTTTCCATTGTAGCCTGAATACGTCTGTATTCAGGCTACAATGGAAACAAGCAGTTTCATATTACCAATACCAGTAAATATGTTAGTGTGTTTGAATTAAGATTATTATTTTGTTAATGTAATGTCTAACAGCAGCACTCCCTGTCTGAATTTGTCTGACCTAAGAATGAATGGCCTGTTATCGCAGAAATATTCAAATATTGTTACACCCGAATGTGGGTGTGCTCACATGTTATATTCTTTTTTTGTTGTCGTTTTTGGGGGATATATACAGAACTTGCATTGGTAGTGGAATTGATGGTTAATCAATTTACTTTCCCTATCCAAATATACTGACGGTGTGTTTGATTTTGTTTCTAAGCAGACATTTGATGCATTGGCAGGAACTTGAAGACCATGGTTTCACACCTCCTTTCCATTAGTCCTTAAGGGTTCTAAGTCAATATGCTCACCAATACATTATCTACAGAAACACATGTACCAGAAGGAACAGACCACAAAACAAAAACACTGAATCAACGCCATAAAGGTTAACAGACTGACCACCCTGGATGGGTTTCTTTGGCCTTGGTGCTGTTGACAGGCCCGATGATGGACTTCCAGTGGGCGATGGCGTTGTCCCGGGCCAGAGTCAGAGCCATGATGGGGCCAGAGCTCATGAAGGCAGTCAAGGTGGGAAAGAAGGGCGTTCCATACAGGTCTGTGTAGAAATCACTGCATTGCGCTGGACTTAGGTGCAGCTTCCGCTTCTTCCACAGGAATGAAGTATTGGACACTTTAGTGAAATGTACCGATACTGGAATTATTTAAAAATAATTAACATGTTTGATTAAGATGCCTAAAGTTTGGTTAAGAAAGTGTAATAACACAAACTACACCATGGTTTCTGTTTTTGTTGCTTAAACTATCGTTTGATATATTGTACTGCAATGTCCTGTCACATATCAGCCAAAATACATGCAGAGTACGATATCTTTTTGGATAAATAAACTATGCTGATGTATTAGTTAGGCTCTACACGCAATACTTGTTTAGAGAGGGTCATCGTCAAACAAGATACAAACTATGACTTCAGAAATTAAATTACTTGTGAACTCCTTCCCGACCACATACCCTTATAAGTTTAGTTCATGTTTCAACGACGACCGCTATATTTGAACCAACCTGCAAGATGATGAAGCCCGATTTTAGGATAATGTCCTCAATCTCCTCCGCCTTGTGGATGGCATCTGGTTTGATAAGAGCCAGAGTTTCCTCCACATAGATGCGAGGATGTAAAGTTGTGTTCATCTTCACCTGCATGCAGACTTTAACAGCTAACGCTAGGCAAGCTAATAAAGTTACGATACTTTCAGTCAGTCCTATCAACTAAACTCTTATTGGTTCTACATTAGCAACAGCAGGGTAACAGTCAACAAACGTGACGTTAGCTGGTAAATGTAATAATATCGGAGCGGTCCCTTGCTGGTTTTATCAACTCTCTTTCACGTCTGTTTGGGTTGCTAGGATACCATTACAAAACTACGGCAACTCAAGCCGGTCAGTCGATACATTCATACTTTACAAGGTACTCAAGGCGTTTACATTAGTCTCGTCTTGAAGTGGCAATCTCGGAAGATTTAAATCGAAAAGAAATAAAAATGTAGGTCACCGTCTATAGTTGACAATGGTGACTGAGCCTTCGGCCCACTGATGAAAGCATATACTGTGTATATATATGTTTTTTGACACATTGCATATTACGTCTGCGGTGATGTACCCCGAATTTATATTAAAATATACGTGCAATATATTTACTCTCTATTCTATACAACAACAAAATGTATTACACCCACACAATTCAGAAAAATAGTGTGCCATTATGAGATTTTAGACACAGCTTCGGACTCCTTTACTCAAAGGATAAATCATTTTCACTCAAATAGAAACTAAAATAACCTGAACTGAACTCTTAAGGATATACACTTTAACCAAGCCAACTCATTCGCGTCCTGAAGTCCAAGATATTACCCATGCAAAGAGAGGGTACATTATTGACACCAAAATGAAGTGTTGGCACAAATCAGGTAACTAAAACGTCACACATTATTCTCACTTAAGTTTATATGAATTTATGTTTCCGTAATCCAACTTTAGACATGAGTAGTTCATTAACTGTTTAGACTTATTTGTCAAATCATTGTTTTTTGCTTTACGGTTTGGAATGCACTGTTGTTCCTACTGCTGTTACACAAGTTTTATTAAGTAAAAAATAGGAATAGGACAAGTGCACTAACTGGTGGTAATAAACAAGCATTATAATCATAATCACACAGTTGAAAGGAAGACGTAACAAGCTTTTCTCAAACAGTCTTTTATTCAAAGTAGCTTGCGACGAAAAAGCTTTTAGCGAGTTCCAATAGTGACTTGCCACACTCTGATCAGGTTGTCAGTGTAGCCAGCAAACAGGGTCTGTAAAGAAAAATGAAGGAACATAGATTAACCAAGTTCTGTGATTTCACTGTCCTATAATTAGCCTATTAATATTCATAAGTGTGTTTCCAGTTCCCCTCATATTTGCAGGGATGTCACCATTAGAGATCAGAGGTAATAGTGAATAGGTATAATCACTGGGGGTTAAACGCTGATAGCCACTGAAACTGTACTGGAAAATTCCTACAGATCAGAGTGTGATGTACCTGTCCATCAGCAGACCATGCCAGGGAAGTGCACTGTGGGGGTTCAGCCTTGCTGTTTGTGCTGATCACTTCCTGTCTCATCTCATCCACAATGATCTTGCCCTCCAGATCCTACATGAGAAACAGAAAACAGAGGCACTGCATTGACGAACTGCTCAGAAGTAGCAAGACAGCTCGATGAGAAGTTGGTGCAACCTAAATTAATTATATAATATATAAATTGGTCTAGGCTAGAACTCAGGAAACAGCTTTTTTATCATCAAATAATACAGTTGGCATGTTGTTTCATCATTGCCCTTTGCACTGTAGCACCTCTTACTGATCATGACATTTAGAATTAAGTCTTTTACCCAGATCTTGATACTGGGGCCGGTAGCGGCACACAGCCAGTATCGGTTGGGGCTGAAGCAGAGGGCATTGATGGTGTCGCCACTGTCGAGGGTGTAGAGGTGCTTGCCCTCATTCAGGTCCCACAGCATGGCCTGTCCATCCTAGACAAAGAGAAAATGCACAGCAACCGCCATATTAATAGATATAGTAGATGGCTAGGATATTTACTGCATGCTTAATAGCCAACCATTTGGGAGTTCTTTGTATAACATTTTACAAACACGTTTTTAAGTGCAGGTATAACTCAGAAACAGCCTCTTTATCATCAATGTTAAACAGATACTTTTAAAGATTTCATCACAGCTAAAACCTGCAGCTGGACTTAAACGTGTGCTTCAGTAGAGTTCAGAATGGTGGGGAAAGTAGTTTACAATTTACACACAAAAAAAGTATTTCATACCCTTCCACCAGATGCACACAGGGAGCCATCAGGAGAGACGGTCAGTGTTCAAGGGTCCAGTATGGCCAATGTGGTTAGTCTTCAGCTTGCAGTTGGCCAGGTTCCACACCTAGGAGGAAAGGACAGGAATCATGTAGCACTAAACGGGTCGTGGAACATTGATTAATCAAGTTCTGTGATTTAACTGTCCTATAATTAGCCTATTAATATTCAAATAAGTGTGTTTCCAATTCCCCTCATATTTGCAGGGATGTCACCATTAGAGATCAGAGGTAATAGTGAATAGGTATAATCACTGGGGGGTAAACACCGATAGCCACTGAAACTGTACTGGAAAATTCCTACAGATCAGAGTGTGATGTACCTGTCCATCAGCAGACCATGCCAGGGAAGTGCACTGTGGGGGTTCAGCCTTGCTGTTTGTGCTGATCACTTCCTGTCTCATCTCATCCACAATGATCTTGCCCTCCAGATCCTACATGAGAAACAGAAAACAGAGTCACTGCATTGACGAACTGCTCAGAAGTAGCAAGACGGCTCGATGAGAAGTTGGTGCAACCTAAATTAATTATATAATGTATTAATTGGTCTAGTCTAGAGCTCAGGAAACAGCTTTTTTTATCATCAAATAATACAGTTGGCATGTTGTTTCATCATTGCCCTTTGCACTGTAGCACCTCTTACTGATCATGACATTTAGAATTAAGTCTTTTACCCAGATCTTGATACTGGGGCCGGTAGCGGCACACAGCCAGTATCGGTTGGGGCTGAAGCAGAGGGCATTGATGGTGTCGCCACTGTCGAGGGTGTAGAGGTGCTTGCCCTCATTCAGGTCCCACAGCATGGCCTGTCCATCCTAGACAAAAAGAAAATACGCAGCAACAGCCATATTAATAGATATAGTAGATGGCTATGATATTTACTGCATGCTTAATAGCCAACCATTTGGGAGTTCTTTGTATAACATTTTTACAAACACGTTTTTAAGTGCAGGTATAACTCAGAAACAGCCTCTTTATCATCAATGTTAAACAGATACTTTTAAAGATTTCATCACAGCTAAAACCTGCAGCTGGACTTAAACGTGTGCTTCAGTAGAGTTCAGAATGGTGGGGAAAGTAGTTTACAATTTACACAAAAAAATTATTTCATACCCTTCCACCAGATGCACACAGGGAGCCATCAGAGAGACGGTCACAGTGTTCAAGAATCCAGTATGGCCAATGCGGTTAGTCTTCAGCTTGCAGTTGGCCAGGTTCCACACCTAGGAGGAAAGGACAGGAATCATGTAGCGCTAAACAGGACGTGGTCTCATCAACAGTGATGTTCAGGTAATATGGGCAAACAAATTATTTAGAATAAAGTGAATTCAGTTGCAAGAGAACTCACAGGCAAAAGCTTTGGAGACATTTAAAAGGAATCAAGTACCTTGACCATCTTGTCCCAGAAAGTGCAGGTATAACTCAGAAACAGCCTCTTTATCATCAATGTTAAACAGCTACTTTTAAAGCTTTCATCACTGTAAAAAACTGCAGCTGGACTTAAACGTGTGCTTTAGTTGCGTTAAGCATGGTATATTGGCACTGAAGTATTGAATTCAGAAGAGACTACTAAAAACGGTGCTCTGCAGTTAGTTAAGTTGTATCCCCATGGTCAGATTGTATTTCACAAATCCTAAATTCCTAGCAGCAGTGAAGACACTTTTCTGCTAAACTTTAACATGACCAAAAAAACATGCACATCATTTAGAAGAAACATAACCACCTTAAAACACTGACAATCTAAACCAGTACTTTAGAGATGGCTAGTGTCTGGACTTACGATGTGAGATCCCACAGACGAAGGCACCCATCCCAGGCCGCTGCTGCTCCCATTCATTCACGGCGCTCTCGTCCTTCCCCTCCTCGGTGTGGTCGGCTCCGTTAAAATCATCGTCGACTTCGTGGCCGTTTTCTGATGTTTCCGTATGCTCTGTCTCGGTCTCAGACATGTTGCACTATTATACCTAACCCCCCGAAAAAAACAAAAGTACATTCATAAAACGAAATATGGGCGGTTATATAACCCTTCCTTGCCGTACATGCTTCGCCATTAAGTCTGTGCCAGTCCATGCATTTCCCACCATTTTGGCCGGCAGGATCGCGTCCCATACATTTAGCTACATTCATTCGTATTTGTTGCAGAGTGTCAGCAAATGGCAACTCTGTAGCGTCTCTTTACACAACAAAGTAACCACTCGGCATCTATAGTATACTTGTGTTGAGGCCGAAGATTAGAAAAAGCCTAACCATCTGCATCACGCTGATAAACCAAGCCTGGACTGAACAACTCAAATTCGCAGTTACGTAACGCAAAGGCACTATACGCCTTAAGTTTTATAGTAATTAAATAGATTACATCTAGCAGGAGAACAAGCAAAATACTACGACAATATAATGACAATATCAAGGCTAAAGAAGTAGGAAAACCCGCTTACTGGTCACACAACCGGAGAGCTCCCTTCAAGATGGATTCTCCCACACGCCGACTACTCGTGGTTGGTTCTTCTTCTTCTTGAAGTTTTACGGTGGTTGGTATCCATATATTTGGTGCATTACCGCCACCTTCTGCTCCGGAGTATGGATCAGAAAGTATAGCTCTCTTTACCCCAGAAACAAAACCCACCACAAAAAATAAATATGTAAAAGAAAAGAACAATAAATAAATAAAAGAAAGAAATAATTAACCCCTGCACCTCATCCCTACATTTCAATTATACCCTATAAAACCCCCATGTGTTCTTTAAGAACGCTAGCAGTACTCTAACCTGTGCTCTGCACCCATGCTCAGTATTCCCTTCTTGGTACACTCATGCATCCCCAATTCCTTCAGATTCTTCCTCATCAACTCTCTCTGTGTCTCATGCGCCTTACAATTCACCACTACATGCTCCACTGACTCCTCTTCTCCACATCCTTCACACAGCCCTGTCTGGTATTTCCCTATCATTCTCAGTGTCTTATTGAGTGCAGATGGCCCAACCGTAGCCTTGTCAGCACTGTTTCCTCTCTCCTGTTCCAACTTCCCACCCTGGTTGCCTTAACACTCCTTTGAATACTGTACAAATGTATCCCTTTCTTCTCTCTGTCCCACCTATTTTGCCACATTTGGTTGACATTTTCCCAATTAATGCACTTGACCTCCGCCTTACTGATGCTAATCCTCATTTCTATGTCTCCTTTCTTTAAAGCCCTCTTTGCCAACTTGTCCGCCCTTTCATTCCCACTTAGGCTTGCTAGGACTGAAGCTGCATCGGAGCATATTACTACATTTTCCTGTTTTGCCTTTTCCACCCATTGTAATGCCACCAGCACTGCCACCATCTCCACTGTGTAGACCTCTAAATTATCAGATGTTCTCCTGTTGATCCATACTCCTTTGCCTGGTATTGCTACCCCAAATCTCGTCACTCCTGTCTCAGGTTTCTTAGCACCGTCCGTATACATTTGAGTGTATTCACTGTATAGTTTCATTACTCAATATTCAAACGCACTTAACAAATCCCCTGTACCTTTCCCTTTCCTTTTAACATCTAACAGATACCAGTCAACTGCAGGCCACACAAGTGTCCATGGAGCCACTCAGACCATACACATTAAACTCCCTTGCAATGTCATTGCCTACCCGACCACAGTTATCTTTCTGGCTCCTCCCATTCTCCCAGACTACCTGCAACACTCCTTTTGCAAGGTGAGAATCATCGTGTCCCTGCAAATTAGCCTAGTAGTTTACCATTAATTGTTTTCTCCTTAGATCCAGTGTAATTTCTCCCATTTCTACCTGCAGGGCAGGGATTGCCGATGTTTTAAAAGCTCCACTACATACTCTTAATGCCTGTGCCTGAACCACATCTAATTTACCAATTAGAGATTTAGCTGCTGACCCATATGCTATGCTTCCGTAATCCAACACCGATTTTATCAAGGCCACATACATGGTTTTCAATGATGAACAGCTGGCTCCCCACTCCCTACCACTCACACATCTCATCACATTTATAACTTTTTTGCATTTTTCCTCTACTCTCCTGATGTGGTCTGCCCATGTTAACCGTGAATCAAAAGAACCCCCAGAAATGTAAATGTTCCAACCCTGTCTAAATCTTTCCCATACATCGTTAGCTTCATCCCATCCTTGATTATTTTCCTGGTGAAAAAGACTGGTTTTCTCCACTGAGAACCTGAACCCCCAATCATATCCCCACTCCACCACCTCATCGATTGCTTCTTGTACTTTTCTGACTGCATGTTCCATGTTCCTTCCTTTCTTCCACAATGCCCCATCATCAGCAATCGTGGTTGGTTTTCTATAACCGGCAGAAGTAAAAAAAAACGCCATTTCTGTGGAGAAGCCGTCTGATTGGATGATCGCCGCTGCCACTCACGACTCCGACCAAATCCATGCACGTACCTTTCTTTCCACAGAAGATGTTCATGCCCTCACCACACAGGAAGGAACTCCGAGTACCCTTTCTGCGTCTAATGAAAAAGAGTTGCTCACTGCTCGGCAATTAAAAACATATGATGAATTGCGACTGTTGCATTAATCGGTATGTCAAAGCGTTACTCATCTGCTTTTCATTCTGAACCGGACAAATGCACTCAAAGGCAACAGTAGTCCAGGGTCGAGAAAATGTCCACCCATCTTATAATCACTGCTTATCCTGTGCAGAACCAGCAGCCTTCTGTCTACACAGTGACTTAGAAAGCACATACAAAGCTACTATCAGAGTTACATACTGCCGACCAAATAACCCACAGTCACATGGCATTTAAACTGACTTTGTTTGTTTTAGTCACTTTATACTGACTAAAACATCAAGCCACATCATAATAACTTATATATAGATCTTCGCTCCTCCGTGAATCGCCACCGTAACGTGGTGGAGGAGTTTGAGTGGCTCAGTGATCCTGGGAGCTATGTTGTCCGGGGCATCAGCCCCTGGTAGGGTCTCCCAAGGCAAACAGGTCTCGGGGGAGAGCCCAGACTAAGAGTGGTTCAAAAACCCTGATGAATAGCGGCCCACGGATTGAAGTTACCTTGGCGGGCAAGGGAAACCGGGGCACCCTCCCGGAGCCAGACCCAGGAGGGGAGCGCGTCGGAGAGTGTCTGGTGGCCGGGCTTTCGCCCTTGGGGCCCGGTTGGGCTCAGCCCAGTCGGGCTCAGCCCGAAGAAACAGCATGCAGCAGCCACCCTGTGGACTCATCACTCGCAAGGAGAAGCATCGGGGTTGGGTGCTATGTAGACCGGCAGGAGGCCTGGGTGAGCCCATTGCCGGCAGCATAGACTAGCTCTAGGGACGTGGAGCGTCACCTCGCTAGCGGGGAAAGAGCCATGCTGGTGCAGGAGGTGGAGCGGTACCAGCTAGATATAGTTGGGCTCACCTCCACGCACAGCACAGGCTCTGGAACCGAGCTCCTGGAGAAGGGTTGGACTTTTCCTTTTTCTGGAGTTGCCCAGGGTGAGAGGCGCCGGGCGGGAGTGGGGATACTCACGAGACCCCGGCTGATCGCCACTGTGTTGGAGTTTTCCCCGGGGAACGAGAGGGTTGCCTCCCTGCGCCTACGGGTTGCGGGGAGTAAGGCTCTGACTGTTTGTGCTTATGCACCAAACAGCAGTTCGGAGTATCCGGCATTCTTGGAGTCGGTGGGAGGGGTCCTGGAAAGGGCGCCGCCTGCCTACTCCATAGTTCTCCTGGGCGACTTCAACGCTCACGTGGGCAATGACAGAGAAACCTGGCGGGGTGATTGGGAGGAACGGCTTGCCCGATCTGAACCCAAACAGTGTTTTGTTGGACTTCTGTGCTAGCCACGGTTTGTCCATTACGAACACCATGTTCAAGCACAAGGTGGCTCATAAGTTCAATTCAGTTTATTTTATATAGCCCAACATCACAAATACAAGTTTGCCTCAGAGGGCTTTACAATCTGTACACATAACATCCCTGTCCCGGGACCTCAGCAGGGCCATGGCAGCAGGCAGGGCCGGTCCCAGGTAGCCATGATCCATGGAAAAAAAGTAGAGTTAGTAATGTGCATTGAAGAGAAAATAATTTATCCAGAAGGAGAGGAAGAGAAGAAGAGAAGAGGAGAAGAGGAGTTCAGTGTATCCTAAGATGTCCCCCAGCAGTCTAGGCCTATAGCAGCATATCTAGGGGCTGGACCAGGGCAAACCTGAGCCAGACCTAACTATAAGCCTGAAACAGCCCTAACTATAAGCGCTATCAAAGAGGAAAGTCTTAAGTCTACTCTTAAATGAGGTGACCGTGCCTGGCCCCCGGACTGAAAGTGGAAGCTGATTCCACAGAAGAGGAGCCCGATGACTGAAAGCTCTAGCCCCCCAACCTACATTTTAAGACTCTGGGAGCCACAAGTAACCCTGCATTCAGTGAGCGCAACTCTCTAGTAGGGTAATAAGTGTACCTGGTACCAGAACACCTTAGGCCGGAGATCAATGATCGACTTTGTAATCGTATCAAATGATCTACGACCGTATGTCTTGGACACTCGGGTGAAGAGAGGCGCAGAGCTGTCAACTGATCACCACCTAGTGGTGAGTTGGATCAGATGGCGGGGGAGCCGGCTAGAAAGATCTGGCAAGCCCAAACATGTAGTGAGGGTGAACTGACAACGTCTGGCAGAGGATTTTTGTTGGGGGTGTTGCGGGACTATGGGGTGCTGGACCTGTTGGCACAGGCCATCCGGTCTCTGTACACCTGCAGTAGGAGCTGTGTTCGTATCCTCGGTAATAAGTCAGACACATTCCCGGTGGGTGTTGGCCTCCGCTAGGACTGCCCTTTATCACCGGTCCTGTTCGTGACTTTCATGGACAGGATATCTAGGCGCAGCCAGGGGGCGGAGAGGATCTGGTGTGGGAGTCTTGGGATCGCCTCTCTGCTGTTCGCTGATGATGTGGTCCTGTTTGCCTCCTCGAACCGTGACCTCCGACATTCACTGGAGCGTTTTGCAGCTGAGTGTGAAGCGGCAGGGATGAGAGTTAGCACCTCCAAATCTGAGACCATGGTGCTCTGCCGGAAACCGGTGGACTGCTCCCTTCATGTGGGGACAAACTGCCTACCCCAAGCGAAGGAGTTCAAGTATCTCGGGGTCTTGTTCACGAGTGAGGGTAAGGTGGAGCGTGAGATCGATAGGCGGATCGGTGCGGCTGCAGCAGTAAAACAGGCGCTGTACCGGTCAGTCTTGGTGAAGAGGGAGCTGAGCCGGAGGGCGAAGCTCTCCGTTTACTGGTCGGTCTACGTTCCAACCCTCACCTATGGTCACGAACTCTGGGTCGTGACCGAGAGAACGAAGAATCGGATACAAGCGGCAGAAATGAGCTTCCTCCGTAGGGTGGCCGGGCTCAGCCTTAGAGATAGGGTAAGGAGCTCGGACATCAGGGGGGAGCTTGGAGTCGAGCCACTGCTCCTTCGTGTCGAAAGGAGTCAGCTGAGGTGGTTCGGGCATCTAATCAGGATGCCTCCTGGACGCCTCCCATTAGAGGTTTTCCAGGCACGTCCAACTTGTAGGAGGCCCCAGGGAAGACACGCTGGAGAGATTATATCTCCCGGCTGGCCTGGGAACGCCTCAGGATCCCCCAGAGTGAGCTGGAAAGTGTTGCGGGTTAAAGGGAAGCCTGGGTCGGCCTGCTGAACCTGCTGCCACTGCGACCCGACCCCGGATAAGCGGCTGATAATGGATGGATGGATAAATCTTTACTCTGTATTTCTTTCTTTGATTGCTGAAAAACTATCACATAATACTATTGTTGAAAGTCGTTGAGATTATTATCAGTAAGCAATATGTGAGCTAACATGCAACATACAAGCAGCCTGGATATAATAGTGTAATGCTCATCTGAACGACTGGTCACTTTGTTCAGAGCAAATATGTTATTTGTTAGACAGCTTAATTCCTCATTTTGTGTTTGAGCACCAGTTCCAGAGGAGCAACAGCAAATGAAGCTGTGAGTTTTTGGTCCAACTTAGTGAATGTAATCATCAAAATGCATGTCATACAACTCATCCAATTAATTCAGTGCAATCATGCTCATTAAATAAAATAAAAACGATTCACCAAATGACTAATTTACTATTCCAGATGACTTTGGATACCTGGTGGGAGCTTTGTTAAAAAACAAATAAATCAATCTGAGATATTTGTTTTACTGAATGATTAGGACCAGTTGTTAGTGTTCTCATGTCAAACTTTGATTGAAGTTATGAATCAAGTCACACCCTTTAAAGCAGTTTTCAAGGGAGAACAAAGGGTTTACAAATAGGCAAACTTTACCAGAAAGCAAACAAAACAGATGATTAGCATTGAAAATACATTTTATTTAATCATTGTACTTAATATACATTTGTTTATAAATCATTTATTTATTGTCATTCTGCTTCTTCCAGTGGCTGCATCACATATTCAAGGCTTGTTTGGATCGTTGTTGATCAAGCCAAATCTATTGGAGAAAAAAAGTGGATCATGGAGAAATATGTTTCAGGGAGCAAAGCTCAACACCATAAAGAACATGATAATAACCATAAATAACTGGCTGATAAATAACTGTATACCTTCAAATGTTGAGCTTGGAATACTTACACAGGTCTCCTCTCTTCTTTCTCTCCATCTGGATAAACTATTGTCTCTTCAATGCACATTACTAACTCTACTTTCTTTTTCTATGGATTCATGGCTGCCTGGAACCGGTCCTGCCCCGGGTCCTGCCCCGGGTCCTGCCCCGGGTCCTGCCCCCGGTCCTGTCCCCTGCCATGGATTCATGGCTGCCTGGAACCGGTCCTGCCTGCTGCCATGGCCCTGCTGATGCCCCCTCCTCTCTACCGCCTTCTGCTTCATGGATCGTGGATTATCTGGATCATGGACCATGCCTACTACTCATTATACGAATAATTTCTGTCATATTCATTGAATGTGCTGTAACTACGCTATTCATTCTGGCCACATGACATCTATTGCTTCTGTCCATCCGGGGAGAGGGATCCTCCTCTGTTGCTCTCCCTCAGGTTTCTTCCCTTTTTTCCCTGTGAAAGGGTTTTTACTATCTTTTTAGGGGAGTTTTTCCTGATCCGATGTGAGGTCCCGGGACAGGGATGTTATGTGTACAGATTGTAAAGCCCTCCGAGGCAAACTTGTATTTGTGATGTTGGGCTATATAAAATAAACTGAATTGAATTGAATTGTGTGGCTTGCTCAGTGAGTCCAAGTAGCAAGTAGCAGAGTTGGGTTTACATACCTGCTCAGGTATTCTTCAGTGGCTTCTCTTGAGGGAAAGGGCTCAATTACGGCTGCAGAGAAAAAGCATGTTGGGGGCATTAGTGGTTAAAACATTTCTATATGAACAACAGTAAGTGTGGTTCTGTGTAATGCTTACAGTTTGGGAACATGCATTTGATCTCCCTTTCAGCCGCCTGAAATGACTCGCTGCCATGGAGTGCGTTATTGAGTTCAGAAGTGCCATATTTGGCTCTGAGGCTGCGGGGGAAAGTGCATCACATTCAGATGAACATCTCTGCAAGTGTTGCTGTGACTCCAAACTTCTACCGCTCTACATTATTTAAAAACAAGGAATCATGATAGCAAGTCAAAGGAAGACCTGCACTCAAAGGCCATAGTCATAATATGGAGCCACGGGCCCAGAATCAAAATCAATTATGTCTGTATTTGCAAATATGAAACTGCTTGTTTCCATTGTAGCCTGAATACGTCTGTATTCAGGCTACAATGGAAACAAGCAGTTTCATATTACCAATACCAGTAAATATGTTAGTGTGTTTGAATTAAGATTATTATTTTGTTAATGTAATGTCTAACAGCAGCACTCCCTGTCTGAATTTGTCTGACCTAAGAATTAATGGCCTGTTATCGCAGAAATATTCAAATATTGTTACACCCGAATGCGAGTGTGCTCACGTTATATTCTTTTTTTGTTGTCGTTTTTGGGGGATATATACAGAACTTGCATTGGTAGTGGAATTGATAGTTAATCAACTTACTTTCCCTATCCAAATATACTGACGGTGTGTTTGATTTTGTTTCTAAGCAGGAACTTGAAGACCATGGTTTCACACCTCCTTTCCATTAGTCCTTAAGGGTTCTGAGTCAATAACACATGTACCAGAAGGAACAGACCACAAAACAAAAACACTGAATCAACGCCATAAAGGTTAACAGACTGACCACCCTGGATGGGTTTCTTTGGCCTTGGTGCTGTTGACAGGCCCGATGATGGACTTCCAGTGGGCGATGGCGTTGTCCCGGGCCAGAGTCAGAGCCATGATGGGGCCAGAGCTCATGAAGGCAGTCAAGGTGGGAAAGAAGGGCGTTCCATACAGGTCTGTGTAGAAATCACTGCATTGCGCTGGACTTAGGTGCAGCTTCCGCTTCTTCCACAGGAATGAAGTATTGGACACTTTAGTGAAATGTACCGATACTGGAATTATTTAAAAATAATTAACATGTTTGATTAAGATGCCTAAAATGTGGTTAAGAAAGTGTAACCTTAAATGTGTTGAGCAGGACATTGTGTACGTCCTCTAGTGGACAAACCATGGTTTGTTTTTGTTGCTTAAAACTATCGTTTGATTTATTGTACTGCAATGTCCTGTCACAGATCAGCCAAAATACACAAGTATGATATCTTTTGGGATAAATAAACTATGCTGATGTATTAGTTAGGCTCTACACGCAATACTTGTTTAGAGAGGGTCATCGTCAAACAAGATACAAACTATGACTTCAGAAATTAGATTACTTGTGAACTCCTTCCCGACCACATACCCTTATAAGTTTAGTTTGTTTAAACGACGACCGCTATATTTTAACCAACCTGCAAGATGATGAAGCCCGATTTTAGGATAATGTCCTCAATCTCCTCCGCCTTGTGGATGGCATCTGGTTTGATAAGAGCCAGAGTTTCCTCCACATAGATGCGAGGATGTAAAGTTGTGTTCATCTTCACCTGCATGCAGACTTTAACAGCTAACGCTAGGCAAGCTAATAAAGTTACGATACTTTCAGTCAGTCCTATCAACTAAACTCTTATTGGTTCTACATTAGCAACAGCAGGGTAACAGTCAACAAACGTGACGTTAGCTGGTAAATGTAATAATATCGGAGCGGTCCCTTGCTGGTTTTATCAACTCTCTTTCACGTCTGTTTGGGTTGCTAGGATACCATTACAAAACTACGGCAACCCAAGCTGGTCAGTCGATACATTCATACTTTACAAGGTACTCAAGGCGTTTACATTAGTCTCGTAGTGGCAATCTCGGAAGATTTAAATAAAAAAAGAAAATCACAATGTAGGTCACCATCTATAAATAGAGTTGACACAATGTTGATTGAGCCTTCGGCCCACTGATTAAAGCATATCGTGTGTGTGTGTGTGTGTATATATATATATATAAATAAATAAATAAATAATAAACAAGCATTATAATCATAATCACACAGTTGAAAGGAAGCCGTAACAAGCTTTTCTCAAACAGTCTTTTATTCAAAGTAGCTTGCGACGAAAAAGCTTTTAGCGAGTTCCAATAGTGACTTGCCACACTCTGATCAGGTTGTCAGTGTAGCCAGCAAACAGGGTCTGTAAAGAAAAATGAAGGAACATAGATTAACCAAGTTCTGTGATTTCACTGTCCTATAATTAGCCTATTAATATTCATAAGTGTGTTTCCAGTTCCCCTCATATTTGCAGGGATGTCACCATTAGAGATCAGAGGTAATAGTGAATAGGTATAATCACTGGGGGTTAAACGCTGATAGCCACTGAAACTGTACTGGAAAATTCCTACAGATCAGAGTGTGATGTACCTGTCCATCAGCAGACCATGCCAGGGAAGTGCACTGTGGGGGTTCAGCCTTGCTGTTTGTGCTGATCACTTCCTGTCTCAGCTCATCCACAATGATCTTGCCCTCCAGATCCTACATGAGAAACAGAAAACAGAGGCACTGCATTGACGAACTGCTCAGAAGTAGCAAGACAGCTCGATGAGAAGTTGGTGCAACCTAAATTAATTATATAATATATAAATTGGTCTAGGCTAGAACTCAGGAAACAGCTTTTTTATCATCAAATAATACAGTTGGCATGTTGTTTCATCATTGCCCTTTGCACTGTAGCACCTCTTACTGATCATGACATTTAGAATTAAGTCTTTTACCCAGATCTTGATACTGGGGCCGGTAGCGGCACACAGCCAGTATCGGTTGGGGCTGAAGCAGAGGGCATTGATGGTGTCGCCACTGTCGAGGGTGTAGAGGTGCTTGCCCTCATTCAGGTCCCACAGCATGGCCTGTCCATCCTAGACAAAGAGAAAATGCACAGCAACCGCCATATTAATAGATATAGTAGATGGCTAGGATATTTACTGCATGCTTAATAGCCAACCATTTGGGAGTTCTTTGTATAACATTTTACAAACACGTTTTTAAGTGCAGGTATAACTCAGAAACAGCCTCTTTATCATCAATGTTAAACAGATACTTTTAAAGATTTCATCACAGCTAAAACCTGCAGCTGGACTTAAACGTGTGCTTCAGTAGAGTTCAGAATGGTGGGGAAAGTAGTTTACAATAAAAAAGGAGAGAAGTTATTTCATACCCTTCCACCAGATGCACACAGGGAGCCATCAGGAGAGACGGTCACAGTGTTCAAGAATCCAGTATGGCCAATGTGGTTAGTCTTCAGCTTGCAGTTGGCCAGGTTCCACACCTAGGAGGAAAGGACAGGAATCATGTAGCGCTAAACGGGTCGTGGTCTCATCAACAGTGATGTTCAGGTAATACGAGCCAGTTTTCCACAAAAACAAACAAACTACTTGCAAGAGAACGCAGGCAAAAGCTTTGGAGACGTTTAAAGGAATCAAGTACCTTGACCATCTTGTCCCAGCCGCAGGAGACAATGATGGGGTTGTTGCTGTTGGGGGAGAAGCGTACACAAGAAGCCCACTCAGAATGACCTTCATCCTGCAAATGTAAAAACATACATTTTCAATGCAAGATTCTTTGGAGCCCGAACATTAGTGCCATGTTTTTTTAACGCCCAGATGAAATCAAGCAAGGTGGAAAAAAACAGATGTTTGCAGAATTGTTTTGTTTGGCTACTTATTAGCAACATTTTCAACCAACACATCATTTGGTTTAGATATTAACGCATGACCATGCTGGACATCACACCCAACTGTAGTAGACAGTCTAGTCTACAGCAGCATTTGGCCTTTTGACATCAATTTGAGGAAACTTCATATTAAAGTATAGTTTGTTTTTCCAACAAGTAGGGACAGCCAAGTTTTGACTTCTAATTTGAGTGGCGCAAGAACATTGACCAGCATTTAAATTCACTCAAATCTAGTTCCACTGGCACTGAAATAGACCAATGCTACTCACAAGACGACCTTCTTCAGTGTGTATTCTGGCACACTGAGGAGCGTCTTGCCAGAAACCTCTGTGTAGGAATATTACAAAGTCAAACTGGTGTGCTGTCTTAGTCTTCCCCTTTTCATTATCCACAGTCCAGTACCCTGTCTTCTCAGTCTAATCATGAGTTGAGGTGTTGTGTCTTAATCATAAATCCCATCAACATTATCTGACAGCTCACCTGGATGGTGTACTTGCATACTCCAAGAGTGTTCCATAACTTGATGGTCTTGTCCCGGGAGCCAGACACAATCTGGCGGTTATCAGCGGAAAAGGCCACGCTCAAAACATCCTTGCCGTGTCCAACAAATTGACGGGTGGATTCTCCACTGGGGAAACAAAAATATTTTGATAAAAAGAAATCCAAAGTGCTGCATATTTAAAGACACCAAATTAGAAGGAAGCATGGCTAATACAGCTGCACACATGTTAAGATCACAATCTTAAACCAATTTTCAGTGAGTGTTTACAAAAGTTAACCCAGAGAATGTACAGTTGTAATGTATTATCATTGTTGATACATATGGCACCTCAATACTGCATACTTTTATTGTAAACTATTTTTTTTTACAGAGCTGTGGATCCAAAGTCCAGCAATAATGGGTGTAAGAATTGGTTGACTATTCATTTTTAGCATTACCACCACCAACAGTGTTTTTTTAGGACACATGTGGTCATTAAGACTTCTTGCACAGCTTAAAGTAAGATTTTCAGGTCCATATTAGCACAATTAATTCCAAGTAACATGATACTGAATGGCATTCACAACAAGTTGGGTAGTCTCATAGCCAGATGTTGCATAACATTTTTAAGTGCAGGTATAACTCAGAAACAGCCTCTTTATCATCAATGTTAAACAGATACTTTTAAAGCTTTCATCACTGCTAAAACCTGCAGCTGGACTTAATTTAGAAGAAACATAACCACCTTAAAACACAGAAAATCTAAACCAGTACTTTAGAGATGGCTAGTGTCTGGACTTACGTTGAGAGATCCCACAGACGAAGGGACGCATCCCAGGAACCGGACAGGGCGAACTGCCCATCTGAGGAGATGACCACGTCACTTACGAAGTGAGAGTGGCCCTTCAAGCAGCGCTGGGGGATGCCATAGTTGGTTTCATCACGGGTCAGCTTCCACATGAGGATAGTCTCATCTGGAAAATAAGACATCCAGAATATGTTTAGCTTTGTGTCCATATTTCATTCTGTACACAGACAATATTAACATTACCATGCAAATTTATAATCGTGCGAGTGCATTACCAAGGAAAGCTAAGAAACATTCAGTCATAAGTAAATGTTAGCGGGCAGTAACGAGTTACATCTACTTGAGTAACTTTTGAGTTAACAGGAATGGTCAAAGTAGTTTGGATGCAGCACTTTCCCCCCTCTTGGTCATATTAGCACATTTAATTCCAAGTAACAGTATGATACTAAATGGCATTCATAACAAGTTGGGTAGTCTCATAGCCAGATGCTGCCTAACATTTCCAAGTGCAGGTATAACTCAGAAACAGCCTCTTTATCATCAAAGTTAAACAGATACTTTTAAAGCTTTCATCACCGTTAAAACCTGCAGCTTGACTTAAACTTGTGCCTTAGTTGAGTTAAGCATGGTATATTGGCACTGAAGTATTGAATTCACAAGAGACTACTAAAAATGGGAACTTTGAGTTAACTGGACTTGTCAAAGTAGTTTGGATGCACTTTTTCTTCTCTTGAGCAGATTTATAAGAGGGAAATCATTACTTTGACTGTCAGAATTGAATACTTTATTATTTTACACATCCATGATCCGTTAAGAGACAGGTAGTCAGCTCGTTCTCTCCAGCACCCAAACAGCGCTGTGGAGGTTTGTATCTGCAAGACTAGCTGGTCCCATGTCTGGTGAAAAGCTGTTGTGCAGCAGCACAAGCCATTGGAAATATTGGGCGCCAGTTGTTGGCCTTCCCCAGGTCAAAGTGAGCACACTTTTATTTAATAGGAAATGAATGATTAATCATCATCACAGCATTATCTGTTAATTAGCCTAAATGAGTCAGATACTTTTTCCAGAAAGATGGGAGATGTATTTGTCAACTTCTCTGGCTAATCGTATTGTCTTCATGGGATCCTAGAGACCTGGATGTGATCTGTGGCCATTTGTGACAGGAACTGGGATTTAGGACATCTAAACTGGAAAGATCTAAGTTTAAGGACACATTAACATGTTGGCACTCTTTTAACTCTACTTTAAAAAGGTAACATGGCAGTTTATTATCCAACTATGTAATATTTAGTGATCATACTTGAGAGATAGACTATAAATATTGCGTGGTGTCTGTGGCAGGTCATTCGCACTTTCCATTTCATCACAAATACATATACAGGTGCAAGTTGATATTTGGATGACTTCTAACGTCACTCGAGTACTTTCTGCAGTGGCAATACTTTCACACGGGAACATGTTGGGGCTACTCTCACGTGCCTCACCACTGATAGAAAGCTCACTCTACTATGATTTAGGAGTCTACACATGCAATTACACGTGTCCAAGCTGAGTTACAGATGACGTTAGATAGCGTTAGCTACTTTAAGCTAACGGGCGTCGGTCGCATAAATCCGAGGAGATGCTGTCCACGTAACAAATACGTACAACTTCACACCCGTTAGTGACAGTTAGCCGCGTGTGCACAATCCACTCACTCCAGCATTGTCGTTTTTCTCTCGTACGTTACAGTTGCAAGTTCAGTTGCTGACTAATGCTAACCTAACGTCGGCCATGTTGGCGGAGCCAGCGAGGGAATCCTCACCTCTGGACGCCGACAGAATCATGTCGGGATACTGGGGCGTCGTGGCGATCTGGGTGACCCATCCATTGTGCCCCTTCAGGGTCCCCCTCACGGTCATCTGCTCGGTCATCTTGGCGAGGTTTGGTGGTGCCTTTTACAAGGATGGATTCGGATTTGTCTCAGGTCTAGGGGAGCCTAGGTCCTCATCACGTCTCAGCACAGAGGAAAAGGAAGCTCAACCCCGGATGCTAAAACTATGAGGGGTTAGCGGCCCGCAAAGGATTCTGGGAATTGTGTCCCATGCACAGGAGATGGCCGCTTTATTCAAGCAACACTGCTATGAGGAAATCAATTAGTGATCTGTTCATGAAAAGTTTGAACCGTGTGAATTTTTTAATTCTTGAAATAATTCTGTAAAAACACAACTAATAGCATCTGGTTTATATAGGTCCTCTCTCTAAATGAATATCTGACATGCTGAATGCTATCATCATTATGGGTAAATGCCACTTTCTTGCATGCAAATGGTCATTTTGAATCCCTCTTTTGGTTTATAAATTAGTTTAAGAATTAGCTCCTTTTGTTATGGAATGCTGATATTGAATTTTTAAAATACTTTAATTTAATAAAGTTGTTTTTTATTGTCTTTTTGGAACAATATCAAAATCAGAGTTAGCTTTATTGGCCATGTGTGTGTACACATACATGGAATTTGACATGGTTACACTTTGCTCTCTTCCTACTTATGTACATATTACATACAAATAAACAAGAGAAATATTTAAAAAAAGACATTAAGGACAACAGAGTAGAACACAGAAACTAAGCATCAGCATTAACATTGAACTAATATGTACAATATAAATACATATTGAATAATATATATGAACAATGAATTTTGGATATTAGTGCAGAAAGGTGGTAATAGTGCAAGTTGGAGCAGATGGAGGTGTCTGATAAATAGTTCATCAGAGTGGCCAGTGGAAAGAAGCTGTTCCTGTGTCTGGTGGGGGGGTAGTGTTGGGTAGTGTTCATAAATAAAGCCATTACCCGAATGTCTCGTTGTTATTCCATAGACAGAATACAGAAAAAGAATATAAAAAAAAATGTAAATGCTATTACTGAAATAATGTTAATGATAGCATTTCATTTAAACTATCTATTTTTGAGCGGCGAAACCCTCCAGTTGATGATGCATGTATTAAAGATATAGAACAATGCCATGATGGTTAATTACTTTCATATGTGACATCAATGTATAAGTCACACACATTGCACCACAAAGATAAGGTAATTTGTTCATTTAAAACAAGCTGTTTAAAATGAAAAACATGAACTTCAGAGTTGCTGTAAAAAATGTACAATGTTCTCTTCCTCATCAACTGCAACCACTTGTGCAACGTGTTGTTTAGACTTAGAAACAATGAGCTCATTCAACTGTAACAATAGAGGACATATGACAATAGAGGACATATGGGAATGATTTGAGAAAATGTTTCATGTTTTTGTTTGCTGAAATTTGAAAATATCCCTGACAGGCATGTTTGAGCTAGAAGATACTGTCCGCCGGTGTTCTATTGTGTTTTAAAAAAAAACTAATAACAAGGTAATGAAATAAGCTTTTGATTTGGAGCTTTCCACAGGGCATCAGAGGCTAACAGCAACCTCAAGGTGGCGGGGAGCGATCAACACATTCAGCAGAATGCATTCATGGAAACATTCTTGATTATTTCTGAATTCATTATTGATACTGACCTTTACAAAAAAGAAAGAAATATCTAACACAGTGGACAACCATCAAATATGATACAGACATACATGTCCCACTAAGGATGACATATAATAATTTTGGTGATTCCTGACTTTTCCTATGGCTTTATCAGGTCAAAATGATAATTCATATGATTTTGATAGGCCGACCTGCAACACTAAGAACATTCTTATCCATCAGCTTTAGCTTCAGCTTGTGTTTTGTGCGATTAGAAAATGTTAGCATGAACATTACCTGCTGAACATCATCAACATAGTATTATTGTCAATGTGAGCGCGTTAGCATGGCGAGTTCAATGCCCTGGTGTCCCTGAGAACAGCCTCACATATCTGCTATGGCTGGAGAGTCTTAGTGTTTGGTTTAAGGCTTAACCTAGTGGGTTAAAGTATAGTGTCACACTTTAGAAATGTAGGAAAGATCTTATGTTTTCACTGTTAATCATTCAACTGGTTGCTTTCAGGCTTGCAAGAGTCTAATGCTGTGAGGAAAGCTGCTGTCTCTTCTAACGTATTGCATGAACTGACTCACAGGGCACCCTTTGCGTAAATATGTATTACAGTACATGCATGTCTTTAAATTACACCATACCGGTATGTTCTGGTATTGTTTGTTTTATGGTATGTCTCTACTGTGTTACTTTGTGTATTTTGCACAGCTTCTGTGTTTTCTCTCTCTAGGCCAAATACATTTTCCTTCTCTGGTATAATTATTGCATTTTTCACACATGCAGTATGAGATAGGGGTGGCAGAACATCTTGATATTATATTTTAATGGTAAATGAATGAAACTCAACAGTGTTACATGATTATGATTTAATGGACAAAACCAACATACAACTGTAGAGTTTACTTCAGTCTACATGTTTAGTTGACCAAATTTCATGTTGTACATTTTTAGACAAGTAATTACAAAAATAGCTTAATTCCTTTACAACCAAATACACAACCAAAAGTCATTCTCACAAAATCAATCTAGTGCTGTGATACTGAGTATGACTAAAACACACAACTGTATTCAGACACTGTAACTCCATTACGCCTTAAAACTGAAATTGATAGAATCTGCAAAAGAAATAAACACATATGATAACGTTAAGTAGCAGATAACCATCAGCTTCCAGTGAAATGATGCTAAGAACTGTGTGGTTTACAGTTAAACCATTTTTTTAAAATGATTTTCAAATAAAGTTTGTATGTATCTTAATGAAATGCAACTCATTTACAGATTTGGTTTTTAGAAAAGGTCTCTAGAAAACCTTTAACTGTATAAATGAGTGATGCAGTAGGTGTAATATGTGATGTGGCCTACTAATCTCTCTTACTTATTAAGTGAAAATATTTCATGGAACTGTTCATTATATTTATCCCACTGATATGGAAATAAATTAAGTGATGTCAGTAATTCAAGGTTGCACTGATATGTGGTCTATATCATTGGGACGTCATGTGAGCCTGCTAGTGGATATGTTTAATTACAAATTGACAGCATTAGTCAGCATTACTAATTCCTGTGTGTTTTCTGGATTCAGTACTATAAACCAACCAAGTACTCAATAGGAATAACAAATATCCATATACATGTCCGTTTGTGCTCCTTGATTAATTTGAAGCTATTGTCTACAATCCAACAGGGAATAAAAACTATTTGTGGCTGTGGGCAATAATAGGAATTAGCAATGTTTAGCAGCCTGTAGGTCCATGTTGAATATAGATCATCTACCAATAAAACATTCTGATGTTGTAAATGATTGATCGTCAGTCATGCCTAGCGATTGACCAGAATATATACTGTATATAGCTACATGCTATTCATATTGTATCAAAAAGTTCAACTAATATCTATGTAGAATATACAGATGTCCTCTAAGAAACGTAACCAGAATGTTCCATTCATGTGTATGTATTTCTGTCCATGTAAACAGGATCGAATATTGATTCCATGTAATCTCTGTCCTGTATATACATGTAGCCAAATATTTGATAATAGTACATCACTAAACCTACGTTTTCTTTATGTTCAACATTCCTTTAAACAATGATACGTGTGTTACGGTGGACATGTGTGTGTGGTTGCACATGGATATGCAGAGTATAGCTTTAAAATGGGTACATTAAAGTATATAAGCACCATGGAATTATTCCATCCGAGAAAAATGTATTTGAAAGACCAAAACACACCAGTAAAAGTCCTTTGATAGTAAAGACTTAAAACGTTTTTGTGATAATTGAAAAAAGCACATACTCTAAATGCAAAATAACTGACAGTTATAAACCATTGTCCAAAGGTGTACTGCTGGAGAAAAAAAAATGATTACCCCAAAAACAATGGTTGTACATTTGATTCAAATTTCATACTTTAGTCTGTTAGTCCTTCAATTCAAATAATTATATTGATTTAAAAATATCAAACAAACAACACACATTTAAGTCAGCAGCAAGAACGTACACTGTCCAGAGCAAATTGGCAACAGTAAATCAAACATGTCTTCATCAGTGATTAAAGGATAATGATCAGTTAAAATCCAGCAACATTATAGAGAAAAAATGATTTGATTGGCAATTATTTGTCAAGGCAATAAAACAATGCTTTATTATGCATACTGTAAATAGTTGCTTCCAATCTGGCCTTGAAGTTTCACTAACTATATATTCCACAAACATGGCAATGCACAGGAATGCAAAATTTAACTGGACAAAAACTGGTAAGAATAAAACAAAAGAAAAAAAGTCACCACTGCCACTAGTGCAAGTCTTAAAAGGTATACTTACTGACTTTTCTGAGTGGCTTGTTCAAATGGAAAGACTATTAAAACTGCTTATTGTAAATGCAAAGGAATCTACTTTAATTTGAGCTTTCAGTGAAAAGAAGTCATAAAGGCATCAGGATGCTAAACAACACTGTGCTTTGTTATGATCATGCATTTAACTAGTGAAAACCTTTACAAAAGAGCCATACAAGAGATTACCACAACTTGTTCAAAGTATCTGTGCAGTATATCCTTCCTTATGTGCCAGTGACGTCAGTGACTCCCAAAAAACTTTGACTGGTTGTGAAGCTATTGTGCAACATCATCAGCCAAACAGGTGTGTGTTTACTTCTCAGGTGAGTGTGGAAATGCAGGGTTCTCTGTTGGCTCCCTCCTGGAGAGTTTCCATGACGGAGGATCTGAGGGTTCATTACGTCACTGAGGCATTACTTGGCTCACTCTGCTTCATAAAAGGCCAATCTGCCCCTTGTGCTCTCTGCCTGTTTAAGTGTCCTTTCTCCACCAGGCCCCACACCCATTCAGGGCTGAGAGAGACGCTTGCGTTTGAGCTTCTGTCTCGCCATTTCCTCCTTGTGGAAAACAGAGAGAGAAGAAGAGAGTACTGACCCACATTCCTTCATCTGCCACTCCCAAAGAGATCTGTCCATCCATCCAAGCATCCGTGAGACTGAGTGAGTGCACACTATTATATCCATACAGCGTTCATGATTACAATCAGGCAGCAAGTCAGGCTTTGTTAGTGCGACCACTAGACTGTCAAGGCACTCCAACACTGTCATCTGGACTGTCCTTCAAAGTAAGAGTCCAACTGCCAGTTCAGTTTCTTCTCTTCAAAACCATAGCTGCATTCTCAACAACACTGGCTCTCTAAAGTAAAAAAAAACTTTTTGTAATACTGTAGACTCAAAAATGTCCTTGTTAAAAAAATCTCAATATATTATATAAAATGTTTTACGAAAAAAAGAAAAAAAAGGGAGTGGGTTGTTGGTGTAGTATTCAACTGCAATATATACCATATCAATATGTACAGATTCCATGCTGCTGGTTAGTCATCACTGCAAAAGAAGAATAGTAGGGACACATTATTAGTAGCATACCAAATTAAAATCCAAAGATAAATAACTGTTGATCTCAAAAACTCATGCTTTATGATTACAAGCTCACACACTGTAAAATACTTACAAAATGCCCCTGTATCAAATCAGAATCAAGCAATTAATTTAATGCTGACACTATGATTATTAATGTATGCGTTGGTTGCATATAGTGTTAGCTTTTTACTCTTCCCTGATGGTGCCATCTGCTGTCTCATAATGAAATGCTACTCCTTTAATTAGTTAACAATACGTTTTAAAAATAACCTCTAAACACTCACCTTGTGCCAGCAGCCTGGTATTGGCATCCCATCCTGTCCCTGCAGAGAAAGAACATCAGTGGAATGTTTACAAGCCAGAAAATGTCATGTGACGCATGCTTAAACACACCTTACAGTCATGCGACAACTCTGACAATGTACAAGGTGTGCACTCTCAATCAGCAAACTGATGTTGTGCAATAAAGCAAAGGTGGAGCTCTATAAATACTAATTCAGGCAAATGAGAATAAACAAAAAAAATGAAATAGTTGTATTTGCTTTCCATCAGATCATTAGATTAAGATTGAAACCACTCTCATATACAGCTACATTTTGAATATAGGGCAACTACTGGTAGCCGTTAATTTAGCTTAGCATAAAGACTGGTACCAAGACGGAATAGCTAGCTTGGCTTTTAAAAAGGGACAGTGTGTAGGATTTTGTGGCATGTAGCTGTGTGGTTGCAGAGTGCATCCAACTATACCCCTCCACTCACTGCCTAGTAGGACTAGAGGCCCTACTATGCAGATTCTTTCTTGCTCCTTTTTGTGGGTGTACTGTAGACTTCTTTTCAGTTTTTTTTGCCAGTTAGAATAATGTTTCGTGTTTCTAACCAGGTATCTTACGTTCCTTTATTTCACACATTAAAAGCAAGATGTCATATAGATATCAGAAATAGACACAGTCTTTTCCCATAGCTAGTTAGTATTGAAACGTTTTGATATTACGGTTTATTATCTGTGAATCTCTCATCATAGTGAATTCTGAACTAGACATACATGAAGTATGAGTTGGTGACTAACAGAACATGTAAAACAGAGTTTGAGAGATTGAATAGAAAATAGCAACAGTAGATGCATAAATAGTAATGCAAGAGGAGGAGGAGGAGGAGGAGGAGGAGGAAGAAGGAAGGAGGAGGAAGGAAGGAGGAGGAAGGAGAAAGAGATACTGTACCACAGGACAGGGGGCCTCAGGGCCGGAAGGAGGAAGAAGAGGATGTGGAGGCGAAGAAAGCCTTGCCTCCTTAGACACATCTTTACTTTCATTGCAACCCTGTCAGCAAGAGCAGTTACACATTCACAGTATTGAGGAGGAAACTCAGAGAAACACACCGAAAATGACAGAAACAGCGTTGAGAAAAGAAAGCAGGGAAATACTGTATAAGGTGAGAGGAAAGTAGTAGAAAATATATCAGTTGTGCAGTTTTAGTGTGTGTGTGTGTGTGTGTGTGTGTGTGTGTGTGTGTGTGTGTGTGTGTGTGTGTGTGTATGGATGTGACATACCACAGGACAGGGCTGGTCCAGGCCTGGAGGACCCTGCTCTCCCTTCTGGCCCTTTAGACCCCTCTTTCCCACTGATCCCCGGTCACCCTGAATGTGAGGAGAAAGGAGGAAAACATTGAGGGAAAAATAATGTAATTGCATGTATTTTAATGAAGATAATAATATATATTTTTGCATTCTGAACTAACCTTGTCTCCTCTTTCCCCTCGTTCACCTTTTCCTCCCATCAGACCAGGGAAACCCTGGGGAGAGAAGCACATACAGGTCAGACGGCAGATTATCACTGGACACAGATTCAAGTTAAATTCAATCTCATTGAAAATGTCAAGACCGATTCCTAGCGAGACACTCACATCTAGTCCAGGGTCTCCTGGTCTGCCCTGAAAACACACATTCACAGATATAAATCATAACAAATGTTTAATTGAAGACAATACAACATTTAGTTAAGACATTAAGTGAGATGATCAGGTGCTTACTTTTTCTCCCTTCGCACCTGGAAGACCCACTAACCCTGCAGACCCAGTTGTGCCTTGGAGACCGTCTAATCCCTGGAGTTAAAAAGTACATTATCATCCCTGTGTCATGTCTAGGTTTAGCGTGTTTTATTATGATACTAATGGGTCACTTACTCTGGGTCCAGGAGCACCAGGGTCCCCATTCTCTCCCTTTATCCCGAATCCAGGCTCACCCTGCATTAGAAGGACAGGAGCATTAAGTACCAAGCAACATGTCAAAGCCTTTACCACATACAGTACTATGATCCTGCAGTCTTACCTTAGGACCAGGCATACCATGCAGCCCCTGAAAAACATGTGTGAGTGAGTGTGAGTAGCTACAGATGCAAACAACGAACTTGACTTGAATAGTTTCACCCTGGATTTGGATAGAGATTATAAGTACTCACCATAGATCCAGGGGATCCGGGAACTCCTGGTGGGCCTGGTGGGCCTGGCTGCGAAATCATCTGAACCTGAACACCATCACAATTAGAAAAGTCAGAGATTTACAAAATGGTAACAAATGGGCTAAAACACACAATTACTGGTATATCCCTTTTAACCATTGTCTGCACTGATCTGATGCACATACATGAGGGAATGTTGTGTTGCAGGTGTGTTTCACTAACCAGGTTGTCTTCCATTCTGCAGTCGCCTTTCTCTCCTTTGTATCCGTCCATACCCTGACCCACAAAAAGCAAGATGAACTCCCAGCTGTTTATGTACTTTCCACTGTTTGTGTGTCAGAGAAACGTGTTTACTACTTACAGGCGGTCCAGAGAGCCCCATCTCGCCCCTCTCTCCTCTCTCACCAGGTGATCCTGTCTCACCCGTTTCACCTATAGGTCCCTGGAGACAAATAATCAAGAGTCAGTTCAATAATAAACATAAACAATGGTATCAGACATTTAGTCTGCCTGTGTGTAATTTTGCAACCATACCGTCTCCCCATCGATTCCCGCTGGCCCAGGTAAACCAAGCTCGCCCTGGAAGATGACAAACAAAAACATTATTAATTTGATGAATATGGCTCAGGTTTGAACACACAATCTAATTTGACTTATCATATAGCCCCTTTATTAGCTGGTGGCAGTGCACTGGTAGGATTATAGAGATTCTAAGGCTTGGGCGGTATCTATTGTTCTCACCAGGGTATGCTGTGTTTGACATATTTGTCTAAAAGAAAACATAAAACCTGAGCTGTTGGCGATATAAGTTATTACAAGGGTAATATCTGCTTAAATACTTTTGGCCCATAGAATAATGAATATAGGAAAGAAGCGTCCTTCTCCCATAGATTCTTGCTGGAGGACCTGATGACACTTGTTGCAGCAGCGGACACCTACGCATCAGTGTGCTGAACGGAGATAATATACGGGTGGTGGTAAAGTGGCAGTTGAATAAAGTCAAGTGGGTAATAAACTGATTTTGTAGTTTGAACAAGTCATATCAAGATTAAGTTATATGCGACAATACTTATTGATATTTATTCAGCCCTTACCTTTTCCCCGGAAGGGCCTGGGGGTCCAGGTGGTCCAGGTGGACCCTGCAGAAAGAAAGAAATTCAGCAAAATATATACATGTCCACATAATCTTTACGATGTGTCTAATCTAAGTTTATCCATCCTGCACCTGCAATAATGTTTTGGCCACTTGGGGGCAGTGGAAACAAGCTGTAAACACAACATCACCACCTTTTAAATTGATATAGTAAACTTGTTAGCAAACAGTTGCTTATTTGCACATCCAGCAGATATGGAGCAACATTAGCGTTCCTTTGGAGTCATCTTTGAGTCCACCTTGTTAATCATGTGCAAAATTAAGTTTTATTATGACACCACATCAAAATTTGAATCTCTTACGCATTTGTAATTGTAGTCCAACTATATATGAAAGGTGCATGGCAACATAAAAAAACATTTTCTCCCATAATTAGTAATTAGTAATTATATATGAGAGCCCTATACAAGGCTGCCTCAATATAAAAACATCCACATCTGAGTTGAAATCATCAACACCACCAACATTCTACCAATCTTGTTCATCCACAACAAACTTAACAAAGCATTAGCCAATCAGAGGCAGAGTAGGGCAGGTCTTTGGGGAACGTGGGCGAGGAAAGAATCAGTCAAACTACCTTAAATAACAGACCATTTCCAAAAAACTCTCTTGCACTCTTATTGCTAGTGTGCCATTGGAGCTGCTGCGTACCAATGGGGGCACATGTGCCAGGTTGATGAAAATGGCTTGCTGTTGTGGCCCCAAACATTGCTGATGAGAGCTGTGAGAGTGAAAAGTAAAGCTGCGGGTTGGAGAGAGAAAACAAAGACCTGAAACTTAGCTCAGGTGGCTCTCTGTGATTTTGTCACCATTGATGAATCATTTCACATACATGTAGTCATGTGATCCATTTTTAATATAACATACTGATTATAGCTGCTTTAATTACATCTGTCATTTCCAGACATTTCCATGTTGTATATGTACAGTATGTCGGTTTACTCTGTTTATCACAATGGTGGAAAAACTCCACCATAGGCCTGCAACATGGGCCAATGCAAGCCTGACAGTAAACAAATCCGATGATTTCTTTCACTGATCACAACCAACTTGAAGCAATTTCATTTTACAAAGATTGTGCTGAATGTGGTTTGTGGTGCACAACTGTAGCCTGGCCTCATGTTCCATTCTGTTGATTGTTTTAATGCAGGATGAGACCGTTGCACAAAAGGAGAAGCAACATAGTCATGTGACTTTATGTAACACAATGGATGAAGAATAGCATATGATATCCATTCCATGTTGTCTTCTATGCTGGTTGATGAGTGAAAGCGCCATAAAACACGCTTCTTCATCTCTACATCCTCAATGTTACACTTATTACTTCTCCCTCTGAAGTCCCCGGACATCTTGAAATCATAACAAAGGAACCCATGTTGCCTTCCGGATGTGAACATGAGGAGTCTCTCTATTTTTCCCATTTCTAACTTTATGTTTATCGTCCATTTCCCCATGGAAACCAATATGTTTACAAACGGCTTTTTGATCTGAGATATTCAATCAATTGAAAGTGAAGGCTTTTCATGCAAATAATTATACAAAAAGCTGTAAAATTAATGACAGTAACAGACAACCACTTTCAGCATGGTTTTTCACCAAATTCATCATCACATCAAATCTTTACCACAGATTAAATCAATACGTCTTTTCACGCAAACAAGGGATGGATTATAACAAGCTCTGGGTGGCCAATGAGCACTCCCCGCTTGATGGGTATAAATCTAGCTGAGACCTTGCTTGTGATTTGGTGCCAACTGACCCACGTTGGCAAAAGGCTTCTGATAAGATCTCAGGTTTGTGTTTGCACAGACTCCTTTGTAACTGTCTCACGCTGCCGTCTACAGTTTTGCATGCAGGAGCCCATTTCAGATCAGGTCCGAGGGGACCTGGTGCAGAGTGGTTTTTAATCAAATACACACTCCACTGCAGAGATAGTCATCTGTTATTAGCATGTAGCACGGTAACTGAGACTGCGGCGATGAGGGGTTCCCCTTCCTTCCATTCTAATGCATTCCCCTTGTGCACTCGGTTATGTGGAACACAAACGCATATAAAGAAAACACCATGCTGCCCTATAGCGAGTTACAGCCACATATTTTGTGAGGCACGTTGGAAAACATGGCATGAAAACACACTCAGAACAGTATAACAAAAGGCTGGTGATTCTTCTGCATGATTAAGCAAGCTTCTTTAGGCTGCATGTTATCTGATAGAAGAGCAGCTGTACTATATTTGCTGTGGCTGTGTTTCATCCCAAATGAATACACCAGAGAGCCTGGTAGACTAGTAGACCAGGGCCATTCAGTAATGCTCTTTAGATGTAGCCTCTAGAGGGAGATCCAATACATCTGAAGTAGTTCTGGGGGGCGGGCATCAACCAAAAAACATACAGATGCACTGGCTGAAACAGGTGTGATAAGATGCAAATACACACAGGTTGTGTTGTTTTTGCAAGTCTGTGTGATCGTTATAGGTGTTAGTTACTTATCACTCCACCAAAACCATGCAGAAATAACGGCAGGTTACCGAAACACTGATGGTGTCGATGGCCTGTCAAGAAGAAAAGGGCGACATGTTCAGTTTTGCGGTTTTGAAAAGAAAATAGTGTTTCTTACCACGCTACCATTTCTGGGCTTGTTTAAGTTTCCCCTGACGCCTAACTTAAGATTCAGTGATACATGTCTGATGGAATATATAATGCAACCATATATCTGGTGTCATTGACGCTTTAATATCACTCACCTGGAAAGCATCTAGAAGCTTCCCATTGAAGTCGATGATGTCCGAGGAGCCCGTTGCGCCTTTTTCACCAGGATGACCCTGAGGCAGAGACAGAGAAACATGAACGAGTGATGCACAAACAACTGAAGATAATTATAATACAAGTGTTTCTGTTCATACACATACCATGGCTCCCTGTTGTCCTTGCTCTCCTATTTCCCCTTTGTCTCCCTGTTTGATCACACATATGGCATAATATGGTCGAACTCTCTCAGACAATAGATATTCTAAATGTTTTAAATAGTGTAGAAATAATGTTGTAGCTCAGAAAAGTATTGATGTGTGTATTGTTTAAATGCAATTTCATATCGGTTTTCTACCTTCAATCCCGGGAGTCCATCCATGCCTCTCTCTCCTTTTCCTCCCAAACCGGACTCGCCCTGTATTCACACACAGAAAACCTTCAACACAATCCATGAAAAGACAGACACATTACAAAAATACTTGAATGAGTGACGCTTATCTGTACCTTCGCTCCTGGAGGACCCTGTGGTCCCGGATGGCCAGACTCACCATCTTCTCCCTGTCAATCCATAAAAGTGCATGAATGTCAAAAGTGCTAACCTTTGGTCACATGATGCTTCTGTAGCAAACAGCAGAATGTTACAAGACATTTGAGGAAAATGAGTTGAGTCAAGGTCAGATGTCTAGTAATGATCGTACCGGCTTCCCAGGCAATCCGTGTGGCCCCTGAAGCAGAAATATAATTGGTTACCATAATTATCCAGATACAGAGAAATGATCCTCACAGACTTATAATAGTTATTCATGAACAACAATCAGACAGCTCAAACTGGATTTGATCTGAACTCACCTCAACACCATCACGACCTGGAAAACCCTGAGGAGGACAGAGAAGAGAAACTTAGTTACGACACCGCAGATACATCTTTATTTAAGACTCAAACCACCTTCGCCACTAGATGTCAGTGTTTAACAAGACAGGACCAGTGCATGGACTTGAGTTAAGCAAGTGCTTACTCTGAGCCAGAGCACTTAGCCTACAGGCAAGTGACAAATAAAAACAAGATATGAATGGTTTCATATGCTGTGGCCGTTGCAGTCAGATCTCAATCCAATTGAACTCCTGAGGGAGATTTCGGGTGTTTTAGACAGCGCTCTCCACCAGCATCATCAACACACTAAATGAGAAAACAACAATAGCAGTTATTAAAACACGTTCTGTTGCCTTTTCCTTTGATGCTTCATCAATTTTTTTATTCGCAGGAGATGACTACGGAGCCCTGGCCAGAACTCGGTGTGAGACGATGAGCCATAACCCAACACAAACACTGACAGAGTATTCCAAGTCCACTTTTTGGCATCTGTCCGTCGGTGGTTTGGTGGCTTGTTTAGGTGAACAGACTTATCGTGGTGGTTTGCGAGGGCCAGGTGGATGTCTGCTTGGAGCAGCTCAACATCTGCTATGAAGTCATCCATGGCAGAGACCACTTACTGGGATCTCATGCAAGAGCCCTCCATCTCTCTCTCTCTCTCACACACACACACACACACACACACACACACACACACACACACACACACACACACACACACACACACACACACACACACACACACACACTCTGCAATCAAGTTGATGTGTTTACTTGATCACTCACTGCACTGCAGTAAATGCATGCTAGAACTTGGAGGTTATTAGCCTTCCACTTTGTCCTCATATTTTTAAATAATGGACAGAAGCTACTTAGAAGAGTCCCAGCTGGTTTTCCTCCTCCTGCTCTCTGCCAGCACATACAAACTGTCATCCTGATCCTCTCTACTGCTACATCCTCTTTTATTTCCATCCTCAGCAGCCTTTTAACCTCTTTTTTCTCACCCCTCTTACCTCCTCCTTGTCTTTTGATCTTTCCGGCACAGCAGCGGGAAACAAATCACCGTTGCAAATCTTTTTTTCCCTACTTTTTTGTATCCTGAGCGCAAAGGATGGATGGAGACCAATTCTGATGTCAGATGCGTTTCCACATATGAACAATCCTAAATTTACTTGAAATTATTTCCTGAAGTTATGTTATTTACGGACACATCCACCACAGCAGGTTCATGCTTCTGTTACTTTCCACTTTTAAGAAACAAACGATGGTTCAAGGACGCCCACACTGGCAGGCTCACTCACTTTCTCCTGCTCAGCCCGCTCAGACATCTGCACACAACATGGAGCTGCTCTTCGTTTTTGCTGTTTTAGTTTTGCAATGCCTTTAATCAACTTGAAGAATATATTAGAAATTGACTGAGACCCGTCTGCTTTTAGTCATTTCCTGAGCGGTGCTGGCTTTCTCTTTTGTCGGTTCTGTATAATCTCTCAGCTCACCCACAGTGACACCAACATTTTTCACTTGAATCCTATTGCTGCCCCGTGCCAGTTGAGGGTAACACAGAATTCATTCCATCACTTGGTTAAACAACAAGTACCTTCATAGCCTCTTTCTCTCTCTTCCATCCTACAACCACAGATTTAAGCTGCCGCTGCATATGAACTAAACTCTGGGTAGCAGAAAGTTAATTTTGAGAAAGATAAACGGCCTTCGGCGAGGAGCACAACTATTGTTTGGCGAGGCCGGCAAACTGCCCATGAACTCGCCGCAGTGCCGTATCTGTTTCAGGGGTGCACAGCGACACAGTCGTGGTATAGGAGGGTGGGAGAATGGGGGGCGTGTTGGGGAACTTTGTGGCTGCTGTCTTACACAATCCAGATGAGGCCAGGAGTGGAGTTGCTATTCTGGAAGCTTTTAGGTAAACCACAGCTCAATTGCAAACCCGGGAGAATGGGGATTTAGGTTCACTGCAATTCACAGCATAGACCCTTGCCCCTTTAATACATGTGTATAAATGCACATTCACTCACAGCATACAAACACATATTTGCAATCTGTCACAACCTGGGGTTAAACCCGACCAGGTCAACACAATTGGGGTAACGGTAGTTCCTGATGACTGAGGTGTCTTACATGACTGCATTCTTTGTGGTGTGACCTTAGTTAGAGGGTGAGCAAAAGGGAGAGAATGATGAAGGAGGACGAGAATAACAGCAACAAAGTGTGGGTGTGTATGGGTGCATTGTTTCATGTAGTGGGTATACATTTGTCTCTTGTGATAAAGGAGAAAGCTCTCACCGGCTCGCCAGCAGGGCCACGTGGCCCGTCCTTGCCTGTGTTCCCAGGGGGCCCTCTGGGACCTGGGGGACCCGGAGGACCAGGAGGACCAGCGGGTCCGGCCTGGCCTTGGTCACCCTGATGAAAGAAAAAAGAAAACACAGAAGAATTAGCAGAAGAAATACAAGAAAAAAAAATATTTGATCTGAAAACAAAGCTTGACAAGAACTGAGGTTGATGGACCTCTGTGGGTTCATTACTGTGAGTGACTCCATTTACAATTATACATCTGATTCATTGTCAATATAAAAACGTTGATTATAGCCTTTAAATGTCTTAAATATAATCAGTATAATATATAATTTAAACCTTTCTACATAATTCAAAATCCTAATTAAACTTTTCCAGCATTAGCATGTAGCTTATTAACATAATTCACTAGTCATCCCATGTCATATAATAGATGGAGACTTAAAAAGGGACACACTGGAGTTGGCCAATAGCAGCATCTCATCTCATCTGGTGAGTCAGACAAACTGATACCCATGCTGACAAATGCACTCTCACACACAAGAAAGCATTAATTGAGGACAACGTCATCTGTTGAATGCGGTGTTTCTTTTATGATTATGCTTCAGAAAACTAAAATCAGAGTATCATCTGACTTCTATCAAAGACCCTTTCTTCACTGGATCTACATCTAACTTGGGGCACGTCTTGTTTTGATGACTTCCACCCTCATGCTCAGACCAAACAGAAACCATTAACGTCCTATGTCCTGCTCACCACAGAAGGGGATATACTGTAGGCCTAGTGTTGTTTAAATAGTCACATGGTGACACTTCCTCTGCACTCTCTCATCTCTATGAACATGTGGGGCATTAGCATTTGCTTTGTTGCGGCAAGCAACATGGTACAGCAGGCCCTTTCAAGAAAATGATATTACCAAGACTAAAACCTTATTTTCTTGTATTGATAATTATCATGTCTCTATTAAGCTAATAAGGCTTCAATGTAAGTGTCACCAACAAAGCTTTTCTATTCTTCTTGTAATGAGAAGCACATTTCTAGAGGCTCTCTGAAATGTGTGTGCCTCGTCTTCCAAGATGTTTTGCTACATTTCTGGATGCTTTAGAACTTTGATAAACAATTAAACAGAATAAGTCATATAGTCAACTAAACAAGCCAGCACACTCAGGAAAATTATGAAAAAAACAGAAGTACCAAAGAAGGGAAATGCATTGCTAACCAGAACATGCATAAGAAAGTTAGTTAAAGTGTTAAAAAGTGCACACGCGGTTTGGGGTGTACCTTCAGAAAGCGTTTCTGAAAACTATTGGACTGCTCTCCAGAGAGAAAGCCATGGTCATATCTGGGAAAGACCATCTGAGATGCAAGAGGAAATACAGGAGAAAAAGGGTGGAAAAGGAGGGGGGGGGGGGGGGGGGGGGGGGGGGGGGGGGGGGGCATTGAGCATGTGGAAGGACAAAAGAGAGGGAAAAGACAATGGGATGAATGAGTAAAGAAACCAGAAACCAATTGTTAATTAAGAGACTGCAGATGAGAATCCAACCAAGAGGGAAATAACTGCTGGAGGAAAAAACAGATGAGTTCAGCAGTCGCTGAAGCTGGAAGCCGAAAGAAAAAGCTCAAGGAGGGTGTTTTGCTCATTTGTCTGCAGCGATAGCGACGGATGAGCAGCCTGACAGAGAGCAGAGGCTGCTGGGAGGACTACGCAAGAGTTCGCTTGGAGGAACAAACCTTGACGGTGAGAATCTGATTACTGTGCAGACCTGCATATGAGCCGTAGTTAGGAGGACCCTGAAGAGAGGAAGTGACAACGGCAAAAGTGAATAACTTACAGTGGCATACCAATGGGGTTGAAAAGGAAGGTATACGTTTGAGAAGGAACAATAATACATTGTCTCCAAATAGTGAGACATATAGAGTTCCATTAAAACTGAGAAATACTGCTAAATCAAAACTAAGACCCAGTAACTGTCCCCTTTGTCCTTTCAGAAACTGTATCCTGGGTTTCTTGTTCAAACATGTATTTAATTTTGTGTGTGTGTGTGTGTGTTTCATTTAATGTCTCCCCTTCGTCCTTTTGCAACCAAACCAAACAGAGGTGGCGTGGCTCTTTCCAGCCGACAGACAGTAACTGTAATGCCGGTCTGTCAAGCTGAAAGAAGCAGAGTTTGTCTGCCAGCACACAGAGTTCGGAGCACTGCGTTGCTTCTCTGGTTGAGTTCCCTCCAAAAACTAATTGAATGAAGGAGGGAGGGAGGAAGAACAGCAGGGGGATAGTAGGGAGAGAAAGAGCGGAGATGCTCGTCCACTCATGAGGTTCCCGTTAACAGGCTGCGGGTGAGCTGAGGTTTTTCTGACACCGTAGACCCCTCCTCTTCCTCTCTTTGCCTACACACTCCTCTCTCCCCACTGTCACAATCACTCATTCCCACCGTTCCCACCATGGAGACCACATACTACACACATATGCTCCTTAAACCTCTCATAAGAGAATAGGCTGTTTCACAGTGGGTCTCTCCTTTACCTTGTTGTCATCAGACCGTAGGAAACAGCCATTCAACCTCGGCACCCCGTCTAACCAGGGTCTTTGTGTCACTACTCCAGGGGAGGCAAGAGGAGGCTTTGGTTGGGGATGAAACTCCCATCGCGACTTGTCTTTAAACTAAACCGGCAGGCAAACTTAAACATGCATTCACAATATTCTATGTATGTTTTAGACAGTATGGAGCCTGGGAAAAATAGCTACCGTCTTTTTGCCTTTCAATAAAATTTGCTTGTGAGATGCAACACCACACATTTTTTTAACATGTTTTTGGTGGCTCTATGACATCTGATTGTGTTTTAACACACCTTTTGTCCTGTGTTGTAATCTGTTCTGGGACAGATTCAGCCATAGTGAACATGATGGATTGACAGGAAGTCACAGGTTGACATAGATTCATGGCTACTTCCTGTTTTCACATGTTTTCTCTCATCCTCTCGTGGAGTTCAGAGGTGAACCAGCGTACAATGTTGAGATCAGGGCAAAGTGATGACTGAGCTTATGTACTGATGATGGTACTCATCCCTTATGTACTCATGATGGTCCCTGCTCTACCTTTTATCTGCAGTGATTCATAACTGGTAAGAAATCATGTTTTAAACATTCAAAGACCAAAAGCTTTTCATTTGCTAACCTATCTAGCCATATCTATGAAAGAGGACCCCCGATGCCAAACCCCATTCATAAATACAGTAGTTTTAGGAGCTGCAAGGTTTGTTTTGAACCAAGCTTGTGTCTCTAAGCGAAACTCTGAGGTTTTTCGGGTGCAGACTTATCCAACAACATCCAAGCTCAAGAAGCCTCGTCCAAATGCAATATTTACTGTTTGGAAGAACTATGTAATGTAGAATGCCAAAAAGATTTAATTCTTGCACAAACTATCACCTCAAAATCTGAAGGGATAAGCTGGGAAACCAAATGGCGTACGCCTCAATAGGAATCAGGAATTCCTGTTATATTTCTAAGCCGCATCATAAATATTATTCCGCTGGGCAGCCCTGTCAAATTTACACTCGATTTGTGCTCTGCTTTAAAACAATAGTCATTCAGTCTCATTCCAATACTTGTAACACACACTGTTATGCCAATATTGCCAGGATCCAACTCTTAGAAGATTTATTTCATATTATTATTCTGAAGCTCATTTGAAGGATATTTTCTCAAGAATTTATACGATAATAAAGACAAGCAGCAAGTGGCTTTTAAAGAGGTTTTTATAAACATTTGATCTGTGAGTTTTTTTAAAGTTGAAGTGGCTCATTGTCAATTATCGTTCTCAGATTACAGGCCACTGCCAATATGGAGATTATTGGCTAATTTGCAGTTTTTGTCCCAAATAGATGGATTTAGTTAGTTTTATCTTTCACTCTAGCTATGGCAAGTAAAAATTGTAATGTATTACATATTTATATACAAGCTTCTGCTATCCATCCATATATACACTATATATATTTTTTTTTTTCTTCCCCTATTCAGAAACTGCAACCACGGTTACTTTTGTCAGTTGTCAATCATATATATATCAATAATCAAAATTGTTGCTTTAATGATCCATTAAGTAACTAGTCATTTTGGTTATACGTTATTCTTCTACAATTTAACATGAATGGGAAAATGTAGAAAACTTAAATTTCACTTGAATTGTTGGGTTTAAACCCCAAACGATGCATCAATTACCTCAGTAGCAATTGTTTTGCAGGTGAGGAAATGTGACCTCGACCTGATATTACACTTAAACATAATCGAACTACAAAAACATCATTCAGGATTCTTGACTTCTTCAAAGAATCAAAGCCACTTACCATGTAAAGCACAGGGGGCTTATTTTCAAACCACAGTGAATCAAACGGGAGATAATTACATAGATCTCATAGTGGGCGGAATGATATCACATGAAAAGGCAACATGGACCAGATGCAGAGCTAGGTTACTCCGTAATATAAAGAAAACATAGTTTGGGTGAGACGAGATGGCAGCTGTGGCGCACCGTCCCAACCATTGGGTTTTGATGGTGACGTTTAAGTATTTCCATCGTTCTTTAATATCATAATTTCTCATCTCTGGCTTTGGAGATGTGGGTAACTCAAACCTCATCACACGAGCCGGACTGCGTTGTTGATGCAGTTGCTGGGGAAGCAGCGCCGGGTAAACACACTTTCTTTTGAGTTATTAAAAGCCCAAGTGTTGAATGTTATGTGGGGAGAACACAATGTGACAAAACTTGTGTTCAGATGTGTTGTCACGTTTCTCTGTTTGCACGTGCACAAAGTCCACCCCGCGTGACAACAGGGAAAGGATGAGTAGTTTTTCAGATGTTGTAAAAACTAGAATTTCCAATTTGTGATGGTCTGTTACTCTGTCTGGTCTGGGTTTGAATAAAGCTGCGTTGGTTTCTTGCTGCAGTCCTAAGACGCTGTCAGTTGCACGTACATGTGATAGCTGCAGATGTTGCTTTTGGTTACAGCAGGTAAAGTATCTGCATTTTTTGAGTCAATCCAATATTTTTATTTGAACCTAAATGTGTATTTCCCCAAAAGCCAAACTTTGTAAATACTTGTTCCAGCTTTAATTAGACATGAACTTTGTGTTGAACTTTTAGTCCTCTCAAAATAAAATGTAAAAGGAAACTGCAAATAATTTGAAAGTGGAAATCACAGTGTCTCATAACCTTTAAGGCAGTGAAAATCAAATAAGGAGACTGGCAGAGACAACAAAGAAAGACAAAAACTGTAAGGACGATATAAATGGAAGGTCATTTTTAAATTGCAAAGATTTGCTGAACAAGAAAACAGTCAAAGGAAAGGCCTTTTCAGCCAGGTCAGCTAAAATGCACATAAAGTCATAACATCTCAGGCAAAGACAGAACACATGACTTACCCTTGCACCAACGTCTCCTTGGTCACCCTGGGAGAAAAACAGGAAAATAACAATTGTCAGCAGTTATTACCACTGTAAAAGCACACAGGACTAGGCATATAATAAAATACTGCTACTGTAGAGCAGCTGTGACAGAAAGGCCCAAAAACTAACACTTGAATACGGGAAGGAAGTGCCTCAAAGGTCATCTGTACCCAAACCAGCTCAGGAAGTCAACATTTACTGCATAAATCCTTTGATACACCACAATCTGACGGGACGGGATGGAAGTCAAAGTAGGAGCGCCCGTGCGGGGGATTGTTGGCTCACTGATGAGGATTTGGAGTTCATGTTCTCATCACAGAGCTACTAGCATGATTACATGAAGGGAGCCAATTTTCCAAACCCCAGCATCATCTGTCATTTGCAATTCCCGCTCATCAAACTGAATCCTGCTCCAACACAGATGCCGTTTACTGCAGTTGTTCTTGTGGCTGTGCTTTTCCGGACAATTTTCGCTTGAGTGCAAAAACGTACACACACACACACACACACACACACACACACACACACACACACACACACACACACACAGTAACCCATCAGTGCGTACAGAAACGACCACATGCACGAGCCTCGTCGGCCTGCCCATTTACCTCTTACGGTCACTTATGTGATCTCAGGCAGGGCAGAGGTTCACAGAGCGGGAAAACATCTGGCTATCATCGACTCCTGCGGAAGGCCTGTAAACCTGTTTAGGGCCTTGACGTGAGAATGTGCGGAGACATACGAGCTCCTACACAACTACATGTAATCTATGGCTCGTTTGAAGGGCGCGCAGTGAAAATGTGAACGTGGGAGGGCTGCAGAGAACACCTGTGCGCTTGTGTGTAAGTGTGTGTGCCTCCACTTCTGAAGCTGTCCTCCTGTGAGAAACACATCCATACAGGGCAATCATTGACTTGTCTGGCAGGGCAGTTGAAATCCATATCGAAGCATACCTTTTCTCCCTTGGGTCCGGCTGGTCCCTGTAGGAGGGGAGGAGATAATCGGAGACAGTTGGTCAAGATAAATAATAAATTATATGAGCAACAAGCACAGTGCAGTACATCTTAAACTGGCTGCATGCAGGGAGCATTCAATCAAATGGGGAGGCGAGGCAGTAATGCAGCTGTGTCATTGAGACTTCTCAATCACAAGTCACTTCTGTCTGAACATATTTCACAATAAGAGTACCATATGACATGAGCTTGGAGCGAGCGTGCTTTTTAAGGCTTCTCTTTGTGAGATATAAACTGTTTTGCTGAGAGATAAAACCGAATGGGGCAACATGTTCCTTTGTTCCGTCTTTCTTTCAGAGGGGAAGATGTTTTAGACGTGGAATGCTGGAAACACTAACTAAAAACACAACAGGCCCATGCTCATGTATAGGCTATATATGAGACGCTGATACAAAGTGACAATGTGTGTTGGGCCTTTGACATTGTTTCATGAACACCGGGCCCACAGATGAGCTAAACCCTGTCAGTGGGGCTGTGCCGGGCCCTCGGCCCTCTGTCTGCCTGCCTGACACAGAGGCACAAGGACCCCAAGCGTGGCGGCACCACAAACCGCAGATTGACAGGGAGAACGACGGTCTCTGATCTCAGCCGCTGTCTCTCTAAAAGTGACTACAGTGGTCTTACCTCGGACAGCCCAGACACTTTTATCATAACTCTATTCTCTAAATTGTTTTATTCTGCTTTTATTCAGTCTCCAGTTGCCATGCAATCCGGTGTGAAGCCTCCCTCTCTGATTTGATCCCCATTTCCTCTCGTCTTCACTGTCTGGCAGACTTTTTGTCCGGACTGGAGCTCTAACTGTGTTCACGAGTACGGAGCTGAGGAGGCGGTCTGGTGCAGAGGATGAGCAGCAGTTTGTTAATGTGACCGGCTACATGATAACAAGCAGCAGCTTATCACCTGCTCTGCTCTAACCTTCTGATCAGGGAAAGAAGATATGGAGGAGGAGGAAGAAGTGACCTGCAGGCGGCCGTAGTTTTAGGTGTGTAATTTCATTGGGGATTTTCAATTTCAGTTCAGCCCCTGGTTCCCCAAGTTGGAAGTTTTCCTTTATTACAAATGTTTAGTTTTTGATGCCAGAGTTTCATCCTGGTTTTACTTACATGTGTAATGCTTTTGGCAGGAATGATAGTTGTAAAATGTGAAATAACTTTGTGTCAATGCTTGCAAAAGTTATTGTGTTAAACATGAGTTTTACATAAATATAAAGCCATTCTTCATGTCATTTTAGAAGTGGAAAAACCTGTTTTTATGAAGATAAAAGGTTAATTATTGACCTTGTTTTGCTCTATATCCATGACACTGAATGAACTCGATCCACTGACGACGTTTAGTTTAGTTTATGGTGGTTGGACTCCCTCTTCTCTCGTCAGTGTTCCTTTAAGCTTGATTTATTCCAGACTAACCCTCTGATTCCCCTGGCCGTCATCCAACAACAAACTAAACTACTTTCATCCTTTATTCTCTTGTTTTCATCTCACCTAGCATCCCTTGTGTACTCAGGCGACTCTGGTCACGTGGTCTGTGTCACACCTGCTGGGGTTTTACGGCATGCGCTCGGCGATGGGGAGAGTCCTCTTTAAAGGACAGACTCAGCTTGAGGTCTCCTTTTGTAGGAAACAACAGCTTAATGGTGTTTGGAGAGGAGCTTTTCAAACAGCTCTCATTAAGCTGTGAGGGGTTTACATTTCAGCAGATGACTCGTCCTTCTCGTGGTCAAAGGGGGGAGGTGTTAGAGAGGGTACCATAATGACTTTTTAAAGAGCTTCTGTGAGGTTATAAACTCTTTTCTTTCTCTCACTTTTCTCACTGGTGTGTAACTCCATTCGCTCTGCTTCGCCTGTTTCCACGCTATACCTGGGTGTGTCTGGGGGCGCGGCAAGGTTTTAGGGGAAAAGTGATGGATGGGACTCAGAGGTGAAGTGCAAAGGGGATTTCAGCACCCGGTTCAGTTGAGCCATGAGTCCCCCGTGGCTGTGAGCGCTGGGATGACTTAAGAGGGGGAACAAGAAACAAGACGGCTACCGTGTTTTTTTCACCCACTTGCAATGTTCCCTTGGGAACAGTGAAGATGATTGATGACGTTTAGCAAACCCTCACCTGTCTTACAGGCCACATACCCACCTGGATTCTTTGAGAATTAAATGCTTCAGTGTAATTGATATGTGTTATTAGAAAACTAAAACAAGACAATGTGTGTGATGTGTACCTGGCTTCCCTTGGGACCTGGAAACCCCTGAGAGGAGAAACACAGAGTTAAAATCAAACTATTGTCAGTCACTTGAAGCATGTTTTCACATGTCATCATGGGGATACTCACTGGTTTCCCATCCAAGCCAAGAGGACCCTGTTGGAGGAGAGATGAATATAAGAAGAGAAATGATGAAGAGACAAAAGAGAGCAACAAATAACCATTAAATTAATAGTTTGCCATTTTGGGAAATATAATTGTTCACTTTCTAGACATGAAATAGATGATGAGATTGATACTCTCAAGCCTCATGAACGAGAGCCAAGGAACAGTTATCTTAGCTCATCACTGCGACTGGTAAGGAAACAATCTACTTTATGTTACGACCTATCTAGTGTGCCTCCAGGTAAACCACCACTTATCATTTTCACTCTTCAGCTTTTGTACATTTTAAACAGACGAGATATAATGTGTTGATTAGTACACTTTTTACAGACATGAGACTGTTATCAACCTTCTCATCTTACACTAAGAAAAACAATAAACACATTTATTTCCAGAAATGTTAATCTAATCCTTCCAAAAATGTCTATTAGTCTGAGCAAAGAACATGATTAAGACACCATTTGTTTTAAATCCACTGACATCATTGTCTCCTTCCTCCAAAGTATCATATATCTAGGGAAACAATGTAAGTGATCTTCGGTTAGGAAAAACAGTTAAATGGATTTGGCAAGACAAACGTTTCAAGGGAGGACAGTAAAAAGTGTGTAAACGACGGAGAGAAAACAGCTGCAAATATTTGATGAAAAAGTAGGAAAACTAAGAACTTTTTATACAAATGTTCGATGTACATACTGCCCCGTGTGTGTGTGTGTGTGTGTGTGTGTGTGTGTGTGTGTGTGTGTGTGTGTCAAGCGAGACTCAAATAATAAGATGTTTCCAGGTGGCTTGTAATTATTTTAAGATTTAGAGTGTGTTGTCCAACATAATAGACTCGGGCTGGATTTGGTCCAGCTGTAATACTCTTTCACACAACCCCACGTCTACCGCATCTTTGTGTGTTTGTGGTGATGAGATGATCCGGTATGTTTAAAGCCCCCATCCAACCTCACCCAAGTGCTGAAACAGCAGTTGGAGTTGTCGTCTTTGTTTACCTCTATAAAAACAGTCGAGCAGTCATTGAACCTCCTCTGCAAAGCAACACTCAGTTCAAAGGCACAAACCTTTAGATCCCTACATAAAGGAACTGTTGGATCAAACTTTCCTAAAACACTTAAATGTGATATATGTAGTAAAGGCTAATGTTGACTTCCTCCTTAATAGCCACACTCAAAGTTAAGCTAACAGTTTTTTACTGGATCCTTTGAGTTGCACAACCGCTCACAGTTCTGGTTGCTCTGCAGACTGGAAACCATCATCAACAATTGTCATCTCTGTCCTTGGATGGCTTTCATTAATCGTGCTTTTCTCTTCCTTTCCCTGTTTTACTCGCCCCGTGGGTGCTATCCGTCTTGTAGTGAAAACCTACCACAGTGCCATCGCTGCCTGCGATGATGGATGGACAGTGGGCACATAAGGATGGAGGGAAGAGGAGAAGCAGCAAGGAGGCAATGATTTGGAGCTGCTCTTATTAATAGTTCATCTGATCATTTGCTGCCCCTCTTTAGTCTTATAATGTGATGGCTATGGTTATAAACTCTCTTCAAATACGTAACTGGCTTCACTGTATAAAAGAGGGTTATAAGAAGTTCAGCAAAATGCCTTTGAGGCTCCGCATGTCTTTTTGATATAGGGCCCCTTGTGAAATCTGTAGTAGGTGGCTGCGTTGGGGGTGGAACAAATGACTGGGACCAATTGGATGGCAATAATTTCACCCTGACTGTCTGAGTAAGTGTGAAGAGTAAGGATGTAATTGCTGGATTATACACACAGAACAGAGCAGGTTGTAGTTGCACCACTCTATTAAATGCAGCACACTGTGTTCATCATGTCAAGCATGCAGGTGTGAGCCTTCAAATGTTACAGTGAGCTTTCCCAGGTATTTGTGTCCATGTCTCTGGATCTATGCATGTGTGTGTGTTTGTATGCAGTGATATATCTGCATCTGGCAGCGTTTATAAGGGTCCGGCTCCTTCAAGACTCGTCAGGATGAGTAGACGAGGTGTATACGGTGAGGTCATCGGCTGCTGCAAAGTCTGAACCGGAGCAAAAACAGACTGATTTATGGCTGCTAACAAGCCACACAGTGGCCTGTGAACAGAACGTACTATAGCTGTGTGTGTCTGTTTGCAAGAGAGGGTTTTTTCTCAACAGGAGAATCCTGTATCTAATATCTGGCAGCTGACAGTTTGCATTAGCTTTAGAAGTATATAGTATATACTGTTTTATTTATGGAATAAAATAAGACCCAGAATCAGCTACCTGGAGGAGTATTTCAACTAACAATACAAAAGTCCAGGAGGCTCTTCTGTAACTGATTAGATGAGATACTTTAAAATGTATGAGCCTTACTTAAATCAGCAACAGAGGTTTAAGAGGCGGGAAAATATATATAAAATAGAACAGGCCGAAACCAAAAAAGCCATTAGTAAAATCTCTCTAAAACAACAAATGGATCAGGTCACTGAATATAAGGAGCTTAATGTTGATAAAAATAAAAATAAAATAGGCCCGAGATTACCACTAAGACCTCAAGCGAATGTGGGGGAAATGAAGACCCTTTTTTCATGTACGTGGGGCTTTATGTGTATTTCTAGTCTACATCGCCATCTTGTCCTGCAGTGTCCCTCAGTAGATACAAAATTAAAAAAAGTTTTGACTCAGCATTCCCACCAATTAGATGGCTTTTAAACACATTTCTGGAAAATAACTTGGCCGGCAGGGGGGCATATGTCTGGGTCTATGTTTGTGTATGTGTGTGTGTGCATGCTCATACATGTGTGTGTCTTAATCCCAATGAAACATGGCGAGGGGTGTCTCTGCTGTCTTTATTGTACTCCCTATGGTGCAGACTGGTAATTATCCAGCACGGTGTAATTGCTGAGGATGCTGCTTGAAAACTTGGTGTCTGCACATCAGAGCAGACGTCTCAGCTAGAAACACACATGGTAATGTGTCGCACACATGAGACTCAATGAGTTTAATTACGTGCCATCAAAATTAAGGAAGATGGTGAGAGCGAGAGAACCCTTTCCACTCCCCTGGTTCTACTTTCCTCCTTTGATACCATTATCTTTTCCTCTCTCGCAGTGATCCACCAACCCTCTGGTGAATATCTTTCAGTCCCTCCTCTCTATTTACTTTCATGTTGCCACAAGGATAGAGCTCCACTCTAAGTCAGGGCTCACAGAAGTGGTAATACATTTGCTAAAAAAATAGTGGCAGCATCCAGAACCAAAGAGCACAATAAAGCATACCAGAGTGCTGTGTGTTTGGGACAGAAAATTACTGACATGTTGTCGGGTGACTGTCTGGCTTTAATCTGCACTCAGCGGCCTGGAAGGCTGAACAATAGAGGCCTTGGCCTGTTTCTGCTGAGCGAGGGCCGCTGTCTGTCACAGACTGGCACTTTTGTATAAACACACCAGTGGCTGGACATTCAAATGAGAATCAACTGGTGTGTGTTTACCCCTCTGCACTGTTCTGTCAGCCTGCCTGACTTTGATTGTTTGACAGTGGGAAGGCTCTTTTCTGAAACTCAAACCCCTCGCCTGTGATTTATGAGAGGAAGAAGTGAGAGGGATCACATGAGGAGAAAAAACATACATCAGCACGCACAAACACACACTTATGGCGTTACGCTTGAGATACACACAGGCCGCATGCCATTAACACTGTTTATCACATAACTAATGCTTCAATGGAAGTGGACTGCTGCATGCATTAGTCTGATGAACCTAACAACTGTTAGACATGTGTATGCTGCCTGAATGAGGAGCAGAACATGCACACTCACACACTGGTAAACATGCACACCATTATGCACATAGCTTATATGACAATTGGTCCATTCAGTAATAGTGGTAGTAGTAATCCTACAGTATGGAAATACTCTTCGTCATGCAATAAACATTTTTACTTCAGAGTAAATGTACCAAAAGTGAACATACACATTATGCAAAATGGCTCATTTCCAAATAATATGATACCAATGATAGTTATTGATGCATTGATGTGTACATCATTTTAATGATACAGCCGGTAAAGGTGGCCAAATTACTTTATATACTTATGGATAGCAGGGATTAATTAAGTCTTTATAAGGACACAACATGATTTATTGATTATATTGTCAAATAAATGTAGTGGAGGACAACAGTACAGTATTTGCCTCTCAAACACAGTATAAAGTAGCAGAAAATGGAAACACTCAAGTAATGTATAAAATAACCTATAAACTTGCACATTACTTGAGTAAATGTACTTAGTTACTTTCCACCACTGCTGCTATGTTTGTACTGGTATGTGTTAATGTGTACAGTATGTCAATGCAAGAGTGATAGCGAGGGAAAAGTGCTGGAAAGCAATCTCATTGTTTGTTTTAACAATGGAAAAATAAAGAAAGAAAGAAAAGTTACTGCACAATACAAGTACACACAGCGCTGCACTCCGGGAACTGACTTGACTTATTTGTGTTGATGTGCGCATGACCTCTCCATATGAGCAGTCCATGGGAGAGAAGTTATTGGTGAGAAAACATATCACACACAGACCACTGACCACTTACAGTTCTGGCATTTGTTACAGAGATCTACATAAACTATGGGCGGTTGGATGGCGTTCAATCACATCTGCACATATGGACACAGATACACAAACACTGAGACCCAACTGGAAGAATGTTCCTCTTTGAGCTTCAGTGTTTGAAACTTGATAATCTCTGCTGCTAAAATGAAATAATGGACTGTCCATGTTTATTGCCGTTATGATTAATCTACTGTTTTTTCACTGTAACTTCATACAGCTTCTTTAGTCGTCATACCCACATCTCAGCATCATAACAGGAGGCTGCCTCTTATACTTATATAAGGACTATGCAGATTGATTTCATTATGGTGACTACACCTGGAAGGATTACTCAGATTACACACCGCACATGACATAATTTAAATAAGCAGATGTTTTAAAGTGAAAAACAGCATGTGCCACAACTTTGGGATTTCTAATAAAGACAGTGACAACAACATAAAGAGTCACAGGCAAACCAATACAAACGTGAACACCCTTCTTTGTGCGCTCGGCCCACCTGTGTGTAATTAGCAGCAGGCGTTTCCCGTCAGGAGGGCCGAGCAGTGCCAGGCAGACTGGGAATCTGACTGGGAGCGAGCCCCATGGGTAATGAACTTCCCAAAATTCCCAGTAAGACAACGACACAACCAACAAGACGGCGTGGAACACAACACCGTGGTCACACAACACCGGGGTCACACGATAGCGGGACATAGTGTCTCACCGGACATGTAACACGCTCACACTTGGAGCCTGCACATGCTAATGTTTCATGTGAACTGCACACCATGCAGACGTCCAGTTCTGAGGAGTCCATCTGCTCATGCAACCCGAGCTCTTGAATGATGAGGGTGTTTCTGTATCAGATGATGAAAATTTGACGACGGCTACACCAAAAAGCAGCAACAGAGCCATGAGCAGCATGTGGGGAAAGTCAGGAGTCTAACCGGCCACAAGAGGCCGCAGTATCTCTGGATAACACAATAACTGAATCTCAGTCTAGAGGATGCATCACTGGTGGAAATCCAGTGGTGAAAGAAGTAGTCAGATCTTTTACTTCAGTAAAAGTAGCAAAAATACTCGGTTACAAGTGAAAGTCCTGCACTTACTGTAAGTATCAGGATGCATTTCAGAGTAATACACTGTATATATTACATCAATGGATTGCAGTTATTGATGCATTATATCACTTAATGTTGCAGCTGGTGAAGGTGAGACTAATCTTAATTACTTTATATACTGTTGGGTACCTGTCCTTTGAAAATATATGCTACTTCATTAGTTGATATCTTAAATCATCAAAGTAAATGGAGACTAAAGCTGTCAAAACAATTTATTGGAGTATGAGTAAAGTATTTTCCTTTGAAATGGGGAAGTAGAAGTGGAAAGTAATATGAAGTGAAAATACTCAAGGTACTTAAATATCTCAAAATTATACTTAAGTACAGCACCTCAGTAAAGTTACATTCCACCACTGTGGAAAACAGGGACCTACTTTGCATTCAGAAGCCATGGATGTTCCCAGTTATTTAATTTTGTTTTCATGTATTATGTATTATCATTTATTATGTGGTTTATGGCTTTTATGATTCTCTCCTGATTTCTATTCATATATTTGTTTTATCTCTCAGTGCATGTGTAATACCTGTATCGCTGTTGTCTTTGTCTCTATATATTGTCAAAGCAAAATCTTCCCTTCGGGACAATAAGGTGCATCTTCTCTGAATTTGTTCAAACATTAGTAAACCCATTAAAAGCTGAAGACCATAATGTGTGCCTTGTGGATGAATGTTTTACATTTTCATTGGTAAGGTTTACACTTTGTGGTTTATGTTTATAGATGACATCTTCACAAGATCTGTATTTATGTTGACTGATCTTCATGTTTACTCATTGTCACACGTGCGCTAAATGTGTTTTAGGGCACTTTTTAATGCCTTGAGTCAGTAAGTTAAGATGTTTCAAATTGCCTGTGGAAAACAAAAGACTTTTGTTTCATTTTTCCATTGGTCAGTCTATGTGTCTGTTTGTGCTTACATATAACTGTATTGTGTTTAAATACAACTGCATTTGAGTCACTTATCAGTCATGGGGCAGGATGCATCATCAGTGAGGAGCAAATGTTGAAGGAAGCGTGAAGAGGCAAGGAAACAGGCGATGATTCGAGTAAATGTAATTTCTTCAAAAAGTGCAGAGAGGAAAAAACAGAGAAAGGCCGAATGAAGCTGCAGGGAAATTTATAATAAATCCAGAGAGAAAAAAAGGAAGAGAAATGGAGATGTGATTGGGTGAATTGAAAAGTGACAGGATGAATAACAAATCAAATTTACCGGGTATCCATCCCGTCCAGCCTTGCCCTGGTGAGGTTAGAGATTAAAGCATGAAGCATCGAGACAGGTTAGAACAGAAACCAACAGCTGTATATATATAGATATATATATATATATATATATATATATATATATATATATATATATATATATATATACTGTAAATACACTAATCCAGTTCACACGACCTGATACACTTTACTCTCAAGTGTTAAATGGTTAACAGGATCATGGTTCAGTTTTTACTGGTTCGTACAAAGACTTTATGAAAGAACTCAATGACTCTATACAAATTTGAAGCTGGAATTAAGTAAGATTGAGTGCAAGCTTATCTTCACAGTACAGTATGTTTATAGTGCAACTTTTAAACTTTACATCTGCTTACAAACATGAGCACATATTGGATTTTTGTATGCTTGTGTAGTTAGAAAACAAATTGCCATCGACCTTGTTTGAGTTAGTTTTGGTGGCTTCAAGTTGATAAACTTGAATCAAACAAATTGTTATGACTGTTTGATTGTTACTTTGTGGATTAACGGGTGACTCCGCATTACCACACCTTCTTTTCACCTTTATGTGCTAGAGGTTAGATTTTGGGTGTGTTCAGGAAAATAAATAATGAATTGTTTCATGCACACTTAACCAACTGTACAGACACTTTTCTCTGAATGTATACACATATCAGTCCTGTGCCATATGTGACCAAAACAATTCAAATAAATAAATAAATAAAAATCTGAAAATTGTCACTTTTCCCACACAGGTAAGTAACATAATTTAATTTTAAAATGAAGACATTTCAAACCTGAAGGCAGCAACACTCTCCAGTTGGTACATGCATTTGTGTATGTGTGTGTTTAATTTGCTGTGTGTGAGCGACTGTCAGCAGGAGTGATAGTCCCACAGAGGAGAATACATCGCTGCTAATAAGTCACCACTTCCAAAACATCACCATGAAACACACACACGTGCACTCGCGCGCACGCACACACACACACACACACACACACACACACACACACACACACACACACACACACACACACACACACACACATCACTCCCTAGGTGGTCCATTTGTTGCCGCGCTTTGTGGATGCACATGTGTGAGTGAGTCTGTGACCCTTTGTGTGTGTTTGTGTGTGTTCATGTTTTACTGCTCTGAATGAAAACCCATAGTTTGTATACTAAAGGATAGAATGTATACTAGTGTGTGTATGTGAGTGTGAAAGGAGTGTAACGGTAACAGCTCTATGCTCAATAACTCACAAGTTGATTGTAATACTACCTGGATGAGATGAAATTGTACTTACAGGCATTCCTGCAACACAAAAAGAGAAATCAGGCATTAGTAACAGCACAGCATGTGAGAGTTATGGTAACCTTTGGTTTGTACAGCAATCAATTCCTCGGAAAAGTGGTGAACAACAAAAAAACTGCGAAGGCAATGTGGTTTGTTAGATGATGACTGTAATTAACCACCTAAATATGGTACAGAACAAGCTCATTAGAGCTGCTGCCATTGGAGTTTGTGGTGAACCCGTTATGATAAACAGACTTCTGGATAATGGGCCATGTTTTGCATTAGGACATGAAGTCATGTCAAGACTTTGTTTCCTAAGAAGATATTGGCGTACCATATGGAGGACAAACAGTCAGTGAAAAGGTCGGGGTATGCTGGCAAAGTATGCGTGTGTCCCTTTAAAGTATAAAAAAAGATGTCTCCGAGATTTCTCCGGGGCAGTCTTTCAAATCTGATTGAAATTCTCTGATGTTGAGCCTCAGCAGCAAAATGTACATTCTGCTTTTCTTACTTAGCCTAACCAAAAACAACAGTAATGATCAAAAGATTCCACTCGTTCTTCCTGGTCCTAATGTAATATTCTTATAAAAAACACTCTTAAAAGCCCAAGGCTGAGGTCACTAATAAACCACCCAAACCCCTACAAAGTGAAAATATCATTTTGCCATTGAAATATTCTATATAAGTGATTGGTTCATGTGTATCTGATCTAAATTCAAAACTCATGATACTGATTCTTAACACAATTACAGTCCATGGCAGAATTTGGAGCTATGCCACCACTGCAGTGCTGGTACAACGCAGCTCATCAGCGTGGATGCAAAACCAAACATCTACATAAACTTAGCCAGATTGAAAACAGACCTCCTCTGGGGGGAAATTGGCTATTTGTGGTGTTTTGTTACTATTTCAACATATAAAAAGTTGTGCTAACGTGACCAGAATTTATGTGAGCCTTGAAGTTTGCTGATTGAAAAAGCATTTTTGGGGATAAGAGTAATAGAAAGGTGGTTGGGGCGAGACGTGATAGGGAAAGAAGAGAGAGGTGTTGAGGGTTATGAGGCATGAAGACCAAGTCAATCACATGTCGCTGCGTCTAGACGCCGGGACAAGGACCACATGGGCCGGACACTTAGGTAAACAAACACACACTAGTTGGAGAGCCGCAGAGACCGGCTTTAACCACTGAACTTGAGACAGGTGTGTGTGTGTGAGTGTGGAGACTTATGAGAACGAAAGAGACAGGGAATCAGAGAGAGAGAGAGAGAGAGAGGTAAACAAAAGAGAAACCAAATAAAAGAGCAAACTGAAGACTGAAATAGTGAGGGTTGATGCAGGAGACACGGCGACAGACGCTTAACTGCTCTATCTGCTCTCTTTCCTGTTATTCAAGTTTGTGTTTCTGTTTCTTTTCTCCACTTTGATTTGTTATTCTGAGAGAACGGGAAAAACCTTGTCTGGTCTTGTAAAAAGTCGTCCCAAAGTCATCAGCTAGAGGATGGTGCAACAGCCGCTCGGTGCCACCTACCCCCGCACAATATAACCCAGGCTGCAACGTGAGGACCCGAAAAGTAAACAACAAGAGACATGACCTAAACAGAACCACACATTCAGATGCAGACCATCCTGTGATAAATAACGATCAGCCCATGGATGTCCCGTTTTGGGAGAAACCTCAAAGGCGAGCCTTCCCGTAATAATAATCCTCGAAAAAACACACACCACCCTGATTAAAACAGTCATGTACTTGTCCTGGTGATCGCCGGATAGAATCGCACACCTCAGAGGGATTTCTGTTGATTAATGAGTTGACTAATTAAGAGGATATGGGGAGTTAAAGGGGAAGTCTGGTGATATCCTGTTTCTTATTGTCAAGAAATCTCATGAAAATACCAAAGCCATTGTTGTCTAAAAACACATAATTGTGCCACAATGTTGGACTGGGTCACCCCCACATACATTGTCCTGCCACCCTACAAAAACAATTTTAATTTCTGCTTGAGTAATGTTTGCTAAAAAACTAAAGTGCCAGGCTGTTTTAGGAAATTACTGAGCCTTTTTGAAAAGGAACTATGTATTAGTGGTCTGTATTTAAAGATTTGTGTCTTCAGTAGGACTCAATACTGATTGGCACTGAGAGCCACAGTCCAGTAAATCCAGGCGCTAAAACAGCTTGCGAAAATGCATTTAAAATATATTGTATTGCTTTGAAAGAGTGAGTTAATCTCAGAAAGTATCTTGGTGTAAGTAAGTAGAGCAATAAAAGTTACGAGTGAGCTTTCACAACATCTTCACAGGAAGATCTCATCTCCTAAATATCCACAACAATGAATCACAACCAGACTGGAAATTTCCCACCTGACACATATCCTGCAGAACAACTACAGTCCTGCAGGTTTTGATCAAATCGTCTAACAGTGTCGCGCCACAATTAGGTGGAGTCAACATAAAAAATGAGGGTGACTCAAACTCAAAGAACATCCGCTCTATCCGTCATGACGGCCTTTTGAGTAACAGGAGTTATGTCTTTGTCTCTGCACCGTTTTGGTTCCTCGATGAGTGTTTTACGGTCTGGCAGGAAAGACAAAGCAACAGAATAATGGTGGGTAGTGATGTTGGCAAGGGAGAATCTCATTAGGCCTGCACTACTGCAGCTGCTACCGCTCAGCGAGAACGACTGACATCTGGGCAAAGTTAGTGCAACCACATGGCCGAGGTTAGCGCTATGTCGGCGCAAATAGGGAGGGACAGGGAGAAGGGCCAACTGTAGCCCATCATCCCTCGGCCCGACTCGAGGGTCGCTGCTTTTAACAGCCCTCGAACTTATCCGGTCACCCATGTGACGGAGAGAGGGAGCAAGTGAGACAGAGGAGGGAGAGGAAGAGTCTTCCAGGAAAACAGAGAATAGGAGATATAAACAAAAAAAGCAGGTGGCGAGCGTCACTTACCAGCTTCCCCTCTTCTTCCCATCCTTCCACGCTTTCCTGGAGGCCCTGTGAAAACACACAGAAAGAGCAGTAAATCCCCCAAATCAGCACTGCGCGGACGAGTAGAGAACAAGCGAGCATCACTTGCTGTTTCACTGCTGGAGGTCATGTGTGGCCTGGCATTAACTTTGTGTGAGCTGGCACAGTACGGAAATATCTGTGCTAAAGTGACGGAAGGAAAGGTTCAGATGCCAGCAACAAAAACAAAGTGACGACAAAGAACCAAATGTAAGGTTTTATGTCAGACTGAACGGAACGACCTGGACCTTCAGGCGTATTGAAGACTGATTCACATTCTGGCTGAACATCAGGTTCATCAGACCCATTCCTCTCTTTCTCTGACCCTGCGGTGATGCAGATGGTACCATAACCTTTCCGCTAAAAGGATGTCTACTGTGGATGGAGAAGTCTGGTAAAGTTGTGAAGAATAGCAGAAGGCCTGTAGGGAAACCAGGAGATGATGTGGCCGGAGTCTGAGTCTCCGACCTCATGCTGCTGCAAGGCCATGAATCATTTCTACACCGCCACAGCTCTGCGTCAGTGTCTGATTTGTCAGTTTACAGAAGTATTGTTTTAAGAGATGGTGCAACTGACGAAAGCCCCCCCCCCCCCCAAAAAAAATCTGGTTTCTGCTCAGTCTCAGAAAGATTGTCCCCTGTTCCCCTTTAGGTCAACAACTGGAACGAGGCACAGCAGGCCAAGCTGTGGATTTGTCCACGTTGAAGCTGTGTGCATGGTGCTGCTGTAAGAGGGATACTTTGGAGGGTCATCATGAGTTTTTTCAGCATTTATTATCTTATAACTATTAACCATCACATTGATTTGTGTTGCTTGTTCATGTTTATGTTTTCATGCATCTTAACAGGCAGAATAAAACAAGTCTTAAATTGTCCCTTCTCATGCTTCTTTATCCTGCTGTATAAGAAAATTCTGATCTGTTATTTACTTATCTTCTTCATGGATCATAAGGTTATAATATTGACTTTTTTTGTCTGGGATTTAACTCTTTAACTTAGTTATTTGGCATGATATCCTTTATATTTAAGACCAGTCAGCAGGGGTTATCAAACGACATAAAGCTAATGAAAGATGGCCGTAGTCATTTCAGATAGCAACATCTACGGTCGCCTGCCAGAATTGAGCAGCTTGCTTTTGTCAACTTTTGAGTGAAATGCAAGGAAGACAAAGACCCATTGTTTCGAACAATGTGTAATAATGTAGGTGCCACTATAGTCATTGTAAAATACATGTGAGGCATGAAAGCTTGAGAGGTAAAACAGAAATAACTCAACATTCTCCTGGGCCTGAAACCCTCCTGTAGGTAGTAACACCTTACTTCTTCTATTTCTTTCCATGTGCCCCCTCCCCATCTCATATAACTCACTGAAATAGGAACCATACTGGGTACTGTTCCTGATTTTAAATGGTTGTGGCTGCAGACATGTTTTCCCTATTGTCATTATTGGAGTTGTTGTAGTGGTCTAATCACTTCCTGACTCTGCCAACCCTTTCAAAGAGAGCTCCATCATGCTCCTCCACCTCCCTCTACCGTCCACCTCTCCCTCTTTCATCCTTCTTTCCTCCTTTATGCAGCAGCAATACGCTATCAATTACTTTGGAATTTAAGGATTTAAGAAATAGCATAAAAAAAGAGTTAACCTGTGTCGAGTTGAAGATTGGCCACAGTATACCACTGAACCAGATTTTCACCTGAAAACAGTTCCTTCTAGTTCTTTATCTGATTCAGTTTGCCATAGTAGCTGCTGCCAGACTTTGTTGGCAACAAGAATAAACAATTCAACATGTAATAACGGAGAATGAGTACAGCTGTGCACTTGCTGACTCATTTAAAATGTATTTCAGAAATTTTTTAATCATTTAACACCTCTACACCTTCAAACCTCAGCCACAGACGCCAGCTAACATACAGACACACACTCTGCCAGCCGCAGCATTTATATTAATAGTCTGCATATCCAATAGTGGGCTCTACTTCCACACATTCAGCCCCCGCAGCTATAAACGGCAGCCCGGAGCTGTTCGACTGGGGGCCGAGGCCTCTGCAGAGAGGGCCAGAGCTTTTCTCCAGGGCTGGAGGGGAGGGAGATGGGGAGGACAAGATGGAAGAGGCGGGAGAGGAATGTGCAAGAGGGGCGGGATGGGGAAAAAAGACAGCGGGGATAGAAAAATTAAACTACAGGAACAGAGAATGAGACATACTGCAGTTAAAAATGACAGGAGGGTCCAGGGCGATAAATGGTGGAGGCACAAACAAAAAGATGAAGGGAGTCAGTGAGAATGGATTGATGGCTTCACAATCCCTTAAAAACCTGTGTACAACATGGTCGTTGGCCATTTGAAGTCCCTACTCAAGCAGGGATATGCATTATAAGATATGGGTCATTGGGGGCCATGTCTGCTGTACCTTTATTTGAAACATAAAAGGCAGCGGTCGCCGTGTTGACAGGTCGGTCGCCAAACGCTGGAGGAGCGGGCGTCAGAGTGACAGAAACGTGGGAGAGGGATTGGTCTCGAGCGGAGGGGGGCGATGACAAGCTGATGTAGGACTGCACTGACTGGAGGAATTAATGTGAAAAACAGCAGCACTGGAGAGCAGAGCGTATGTGTGCCTGTGTGTGTGTGTGTGTGTGTGTGTGTGTGTGTGTGTGTGTGTATACATGTGTGGAAGTAGTTCAGATTCCTATTTCAGGAGAGAGCAGATACCCACTGAGATACAGACAAACAAACACAACAACACATAAATGTGCAGACACATGACGTGACTTAGGTGTCAGTCTTGACTTCCTGAAGGCTACGTTGCGGCATACCATGGTCAGAAAATGCCACACAAGCACACATAAATAGAATAGTGTGCAAGTTAGAGAGATCATGGATCATGTTTTACTTGACACAATATTATGCTTTATCATAATTATACTTCCTTTCTCTTCTTCTCTTAGAGGTCAAAGGTTATCAACGTCAAAAGAAGGTCGCACACCTCAAAGATAAAAACAAAGCTCCATTTTTCTCGGTGATATTTTGGATAGATGGACACAAAACAAGTGCGTTGCAGAGATGGGAGGAAAACTGCTGAAGTAGGAGGTCGTCCTTCACTCTTACGGGTGTTGAAAAACTCCAAGAAAAAGAAAGATGGACCTCTACAAAGACAGTTAGGAAAGAAAACTACTTCCTGTGCATACAATAGATCTCTTTGAGGGACACACAAACAGCGCTGAACTCATGCACGCTCACTTCACGCATGTTGTGAAGAGTTCCCTGGAAACCGAGTGAGAAGACACACACACACACACACACACACACACACACACACACACACACACACACACACACACACACACACACACACACACACACGCGCGTTTGAACTTGTGGATGGCTGCATGCACTTGTTCGCCTGAAGTGCTGTATCTCAAGCTAACCCTAAACTTCTTCTCTGTGTTTGGAAAAACATGCGGTCCAAAGTTTGACTGGGAGCCAGCTAGCAGGCCAACCGTCCCCTCAGGACTATAAGTGTGTTTATGTGTGTGTGAAAATGTCAAATACCTGAGAATGAGAGAAACAAACATCTGGATCTCTGCCTAGAGTTCTTTGTTAGTCTTTACATGGGATGTTCTAGACTGAAGAATGACACAGACTTTACATCACAGTCCCTTACACACAGATTCCCATACGGAGTCACTTGCTGCATATACTAAGACATATTAAACCTTCCTGCTGACAAGTGCAATCAATCGGAGCGTGTTTAAAAAGCAATTTCAACATCAGCACTTTCCCTGGTGGCAAGTATGTCTGTAGGCTAAAAACAGAATGCACAAATTCACTATATAAACATTTAGAGCAACAGTCAAAAGTTACCAAATCCACGTCAATATGCTCCCTACATGTACGCCACCTTTGGTCTCTTGACACACACATCCTTCCATCTTCCATCTGCTCTGTCTGTTTCTCGTAGCCGTTGGCTCGACTTGATTAAGCTACTGTGACATTTCTCGCAAACAAAGTGCTACCAGGGAACAAAGCGCAGGGTTGGTGGAGCAGCCCCCTCCTCCTCTCTCTTCTTTTAGGCCCCATTTTGTTTAACCCAGCAACTGGGAGCAATAAAGAGCCAAATGAAAATAGCAGAATGTGATACTCCGTATGCACGACCACAGGACTTAATCCATCCATCTACCCACCCTCCTCTCCACTATATACACCCCCAATACTCCTGCAACAGGGGAACATTAAATGTAACAGGAAAGGAAGAGAAAGATGGGGTGGGGGTGTGGGGAGGAAGGGTGTAAGTATAAAGGTTAACTTCTTGCTTCCATGTCAACTTGGCAATGTGTCTCCACGGCATATTTTTTAAATCCCAGTCGCAGATTTCCCTCTAATCTCCTTTAATTAGAAAGGAAGAGGTATCTATATGTCTGTATAAAGGCACCCACACATACAAACAAAGAGATTTGCTCTTAATCACAATCTCATATAGTTTATGCTCACAAGACAGACATAGAAATAGATATGATCAAGTTTTGACAAAAAATGCATTTTATTATATAATTGCAGAGATTCTGACAGACAGAATCTAAGATTGTGGCTCAGAAATATTCATTATAGAGATACAGCATTTGTTTGAATTTATAGAGTGAGTTGATTTACTATTTGTCAAAGACGGAATCTCTTGGCTCATAAAGAGACGTCCAAGTCAATTGCTATCATTTAAATAGTTTACTGGTCTGAGATGTGATTGTGAGGATTCCCTTCGCTCAGCCCAGCTGTAAAGCCTCCTTGTCCGAACTATTACTTCCTAACCGTCTCCTAATCTGTCAGCACTTCCCCCATGTTTGTCCAACTTTCGCTCCAATAACATGGGGGACACATGCTGTGGATGTAAACAGCAACAGAAAGAGAAAAAGACAACGGATGTGATTCACAATGACGGTGATTCATTCTCCAGCTGCCCTGCGTCTCTCCTGCCAGAGGTCAGCCTGGGTTCAGTGGCTCAGAAAGGGTTCATACCCATAGAGTCTCACAGTGGGTGCGATCAGATAACCAGAATCAAACAGGAAAGAGCAGTTACTTGTAATCCAACCACATCCCATCAAATCTTCTCGTGTTAGCAATGTAGATTTAATAAAGATCAGCACCACATGTATGCACTGTGTTTAAATTATCCCATAATGTCAAACATCAGGTTTTTTTTTCTTCACTTTTTGCACCAGACACAACCATTACACACAAAATGTACAACGTATTATGGAAATTGCATACATTGGGCTTGAATGTGGGATGAGGGTCAATTAGATCACAGAGCGCTCCAACACCTCTTATGAACAAGCAGTTATGACACTCCAATAACACTCCAACATACCTCTTATTATAGCACTTATTACACTCCAATAACACTCCAAATAGACCAATTTGGGATTTGGGAGTGGAGGTGCTGCTTTAAAAGTACTGTCAATATCAACCACTGATAAAAAGCAGATGGAAACATCTGTATAATTTTCTTCTTCTGAGACATCATCAGTTCAAGATCATGTTTATAGGCAATACAAATAAAATGGGTATATTTGCAATGGCTGTTGCAAATGGTTCAATAGCTAAAAAAAAATATATATAGATACTAGAAAATGCTGACTAATATAACTAACTCTTAATATTTCCATGTGTTTGGAAAACTACAACCACATGAACTGTTAATCTTGTGGAATATATAAGTGTTATATGTACTATAAACTCGTGACCTGTGTGTATAAACTCAATGCTATGCCGTTAACAGCACTCTGGTATTCATGCAAAGGCCGTCTGTGATTGGGAAATAAGAAGCCGAGAACACATCGATACTGAGACGACCTTCCTGTTTTACTCTCAGCATCAAGTGTTGTGTGACTTCAGAGTGGATTTCTCGTAGCTGAGTGAGAGGGCGTCTGTGTGAGAGGGTATTTGTGTGAGGGCATGGACGTCTATTTCATGCCCGTGTGAGTGTGATCAACGCAAAGTTTTCTTGACACGCTCTGTCAGTGCTGAGTGACGCTGCTGTAAACCTGCTTGTGTGTGTGAGTATGCATGCGTGCTCCTAGAGCTGCAGGGTTGTTTATGTCTGTTGCATTATGCATTGGGTCATATACAACTAAAAGCTCATCATGCCTGCATTTATTTAGGTTTCTATATTCTCTGACAGTTCATTTGTGTTTTCGGTGCGACAGAGCTTGCACTTGTGGGAAACTTTGATCAAGTGTTTATATTTACTTGTGAGCATGCACAGGTGTGGAAGAAGCAGACCCCGGCGTTTGTGATGTCCGGCAGGTGGTTTGCATTGAGTGGCAGGCAGGAGCTGAAAGGCTGCCTGGGTAGTCACCATGTGTCAAAGCTAATGAGAGGCGAAGGCAGAGACGGACACGCCCCACACAGAGAGACAGACGTAGTCAAAACAATGAGAGTCCACCAGCAAAACACAGTCAGCACCGGCCGAGCTCTGAAAATAGGAGCAGAGCCCAACAGAGTGGACCAGATCATCCAAAGTTCAGCAGCCAGAAGACAGGTTCATAGTGAGCCAGAAAAAGGCTGTTTGAAGATTGAAAAGTTGTTTAACTGAGATGGCGAGCCATGAGGTCATGACGCATCTCATCCTATGATTTAAATAAAGAAGCAGAACACGTTATTTCTCTTCCTTAGTATTTGGAATCTCCTCTCTCCCCTGATGCTGAATGTAAATCATAAAATAGTAATTGTTTTTAAAAGGACAGGAGACCGTCTTTGACTTGGGAAACCATGAAAAACAGTTCAGCTGTTTGGAGTATGTTATGAGCACAAGTTAATACAAGTGTGTCTGCGAGTCTGTGTCCTTTTTTTGGAACGAGGGCCCTAGCGTGACGATGCCTTAAATGGGTAGACTCCAGATAAACAAACCCTCCTCGATTGCAAGTGAATCGCACATGTACACACATTTACACTCAGATGTGTGTGTTTGTTGACGCTGGGCATGTTGGTGTGCATGAGAGAGTCTTGGTTTTCGGCACCATTGATACATACTCCTGGGTGGTTCCTCCATAAGTATGGACTGTAACCACAGACGCAGGAATCTGAGCACTCAAGAGGGTTTTAAGTGTACAAACACACTGGCACGCAAACGAGCAATCCCCAACATCTCTACAGACACACTTATCCTCAATGGTTTTAGAAATCCTGCACATTCAAACAGTTCAACCTTGCGGGATTTGAGGAGCACTGGTTATTAACGAACCTCCTGTGACAAATCGCTACCCTCAGATGTGGGAACCAGTGGATCCCATAACAAATGGGAGAAGTGCCTGTAGGCAGAGGACAGCAGCTATTGGTGCGGTGTCAAGGTGAGAATGAGGGTTATGTTTGTAGATCCTATCAGATTGGGGCCGCCGGTGCGGCAAGGACTTCCAGGAAGGCTGGAGGTGGGAAATCCAGTCCTCAGGGAGAATAAACAAGAGGGTTAACACATACTGGCACACAGAGCAGGGATTACCAAAATACATGGGTCACCTGAAGGAGTGACCCAAGGAGCCTTAATACGGCAAGATTGGGCCTTGAACATCCAAAGTGCCAGACTTCCTTTCAATGCACAAGATAAAGTATCAGTGCCTTTAATGTGACGAACGTCAGCGGCATTAATGTGAGCAGTGGTTATTTGACAAGGATATTTTGAAGTGTCGGTTTCGTCCAGTGCCAGTCTATGTCGAATGGTGGTCTACAACCGGATAAAAATGCTCTTTTATCTTTGTATCCCTTATCCATTCATAAAATGTGGTTCTAGTTTGAAGTTCTGGAACATGTTAGAGCAAAACGGGAGAGCCGGGCATGGAGAGAGCGGGGGTGGGTCTTCAAATGTAGAGAACTAAAGAGAAAAGTGCACTAATCACCATGACTTTAAACGCAAACCGCAGCATTTGTGTGTGTGTGTGTGTGTGTGTGTGTGTGTGTGTGTGGCTGTAACAGAAGATAATGTGCGGGCCACAGTTTAGGAAACCTGGTGTGAATGTTCAAAAGGGAGCTTTATTCCACCTTGCCTCTTTCTTTAACCCTGACAGATCCACCCTCGGCTTCCTTTAAACCAAATTCCAGTCTTGCTTCCCAGAGCAATTCCTGCCAATTGATCAAACTCAAATCTCCGCCATTATTTCTCTCCTTTTTCACAGGTGTCTCACCCCTCATGCCCTTAGCCCTTACTTTAAGCTAGCTCCTTGCTCTGGTTTCTCTCTTCCCTTCTCTCACAGCTGAGGGCGACAGGCTAATGACCGCCTCTGTGGAAGCCAAGGTGAGAGCATGCAATCTCAAAGCTGCCCGCCGGGCACCTGGTGGTTTATGGGCAACATGGTGCCAGGGGTCCAAAAGCTGATCCCTCAGTCGTGACTTGAGATGAACACACTAAACTGACATGCCAAACACTATTGCTTGCTACATAAAGTAATGGAAGAGGGCTTGCTTGTACATTAATAACGGGGAAATGGTGAGTTATTTTTGACCCACAATGGACCTCTGCAGATATGTTTATCTGTGACATTACATGTATTACCCTCTCAGAAACGTGCACACAAAATAAAGTGATCATTAAGCAGAAATGTGTTGGCAAATTTGTTTCTCCTACTTCCTGCCACAGCTGTCACAACTTTCCTTTTTCCATCTAAAACGTGTGTGTAACTTCCTCTCTCGACTCTGTACTGACTATTTCACACTACTCCTGGTCTTAAACACATTCATGGATTAATTGCCCATTCCTCCATTTCACCTTTCTGCCATGTAAGCTTGGGTCTGTTCCTCTTCCTCGCCACCCTCACTTTATTTTTTTCTCTATAGTCATCCAACTAGCCCTGGCACACCTGGGCTGATCCATCCACTATGTCTATGACTCTCGTCTGGTTGTAATTATAACCCTGTGATAGCCCGCTGCTCTGCCAAACCATTCTGGCTGAAGCAAATAACCTCCAATGCCATGTCATATATAGATCAAGACTTACGTAAGGATGTGATTGATTGTGTGGAGCAGCCAAATTAGGTGAACAAGGCAGAATAAAAGCAGCAACATTTATGTTGACGTCCAGCATTTATCAGATGTGATGTTAAGGGCCTTCCACACAGAACGCAACAACCGCACCACCGTGCTCTGAAACACATTATTTCCAAAGGCTTGTGTTTAAGCGTGGGCACAGATGGTATGTAATATCTTTTGGATTACTCATATAGAGGGTTTAAAATGAAACAAATTCTCTGCTCTTCAGTATTACAGACGACATGACAAGACAATATTCATGTTGGAAAATATTCACATGGCTCCCTGAAACAATTCCAATGCCATTCATTGTTGAACAACTGGAAAACATATGAGTGAATACATCTGTAATCTGGAGTCTTGGCTTATTGCAAACAGAACACATACATATTCACATGCACGCCAACTATATGTACACAGCTGTGATGTTGCCAGACCTACTTTAGGGTCATTATATTCACAACAATATGTTCTGACTTTTCTGGCTGACTTAGAATACAAAAATACTATTATTAATAGCAAGACAAACAAAAAATACATTTGCTAATTGGACAGAGCAAAACTGTTGTGTAGGACAACATTTGTACTTATATACAATATGAGACACAAAGAAGTACCTATTAATAAATATTGATCTCATCATGTAATAATATAGGTTGGTATAGGGCTTATTATTTGAGTTTTTTTAATCAGAGTTATTTAGCTTTATTCATTTTAGATACTGATGATGCATCTGCATTTTGCTTATTACTTTTTTCAAAACCTTAGTTTAGGGAATATAAAAATGTTCTTCTCTAATCCCCTTTAACAAAAAAAATGTCAAACTTCTCAATGCATCGGTGTTTAACATTGTCTAACAAAAGCCAAGTCATGATTCAGATCAGTAAATAGATCATTCAGTTGCCTCTGCAGCTTCAATATCTGGCCTTAATTAATGAACAGGTGAACCTCTGAATAAAAACACAGCAATCAATCAAAATCATGAAATTCTGGCTGAAATTCAACTTGACTAAATCGCAGTCAGCAGACTATAGCACCATGTCATCTGAGCGGCTGCTGCTGGAACATGCAGTGCTTACGTCAGTACTGCTCCTTCTGTGATCGCTCATAAACTCTTAGATATCTCAAATATAGGGTTATCAATTGCTTCTTTTAAAGATGATCATCTGTTTATTTCAAAGGCTTTTAAAGGTGTGCGTGAGGAGGATATCATTTCATAGTGCCTCGAGATACGATGCATCACTGCAGGGTCTCTGAATGCCCCTCGCTCTATGTTACTGATGTAACCGAACCCATGTCCCCTTTCAATACTGCGTGAATCGAGAGCTAGAACAGTGTAGTGTGTGTGTGTGTGTGTGTGTGTGTGTGTGTGTGTGTGTGTGTGTGTGTGTGTGTGTGTGTGTGAGTGTGTGAGTGTGTGTGTGTGTGTGTGTGTGTGTGTGTGTGTGTGTGTGTGTGTGTGGGGGTGTGTGTGGGTGTGTGTGTGTTGTGAGGCTGCTCATGTGGCAGGTGCAGACTTGCCCCAGTGTGAACTTTATGGGAGGAGGTCATGCGTCACTTTATCCGATTGGTGGACTCCATATTTGGTCCAATCAGCTGCTCAGGTTCCTGTGGTGAGAACATGGCTGGGATGGCTGTCGAGCCTTTGACAGAGTTGGTGATGGACTTGGATCAGTCTGATGTTACAGACTGTTGCGAGTTTACATTCCACCATTCATCTACCCTTTATATACAACACCATTTTCAATAAATATCCTTGAAAGTATCCAGAGTTTTGCTTTTCTCTCGGCAGATGTGTCCGAGTATTTGCAGTTGTGCGAGTGTATGTGTGTCTCAAACTATGCTAGTTCGTCTGCCTGACAGCTGCGAATGTGATAGATGGCTGACACAGCTGATATGTCTGATAGCCGTCATGTGCAGTAATGAAAGTTAAACACAGCTGGGAGCGCATGACAGAGGTATGTGCGTTCATTGCTGGTGACCAATCACATCTCTGTATCAGAGTTCATAATGTAGTGACCTTGCATAAGGGTCGAGAGGGAGCGTGTAGGAAAAAGATAGTGGCCCGCAGCTGCAAAGAGAGAGAGAGTGAGAGAGAGAGAGAGAGAGAGAGAGAGAGAGAGAGAGAGAGAGAGAGAGAGAGAGAGAGAGAGAAATGCACGAGCCATCATTTAGCTCATTTCACTCAACACATGCTCATCTAACGCCTCATCCGAAGTCACTCATGTCACCTTCATTTGCTCCATAAACGTTTACTATTTCATGTAATGGGATATATTCTCTCCACCCAATATAAACCACTGACCAGCCTCCAGCTATCCTGCTGTACCTGGTTCCTGCCAAGCTACCTCAGCTGCTGCTGCTGGCCTAAAAGCCAAACTCCCTCATTTTTCAGCTTGCTAACAACAGTCGGAAAATTAGGTTCTAAACATCCGGATTTGTTTGGTCAGTGATAAAAGATATCAGAAGAAACATCCTTTACCAACCCCTCTCGTTGACCCAAAATCAAGGAATGTGGCGCTGACCCAGCCCAAGCCCAAACACCAATCAAGGTCTGGAGTCAGCTTGATGTGTCTTTGGGACGGCTTCAAGTTTCTGCTAGGCAGGCGGAGTGGAAGAAAACCGCTTGTGGCTGTAACGCCCTTCTGACCAACAGACAGGTTCTTGGACTGAGCCGCAGTCCCAGATCAACGGGTGTTGTGGGTAAAATGATGCATCGGTACAAGAAATACATTTTGTGGGCAGTTTCGAGAGTGATTTAGAGCTCTTGCCATCCGCTCCAAGTGGTAGCGCTTTCAAATGTTTCATGTTTTTATTCACGGGATGGGGGCTGTCACATAAATCAGTCAGAGGAGGTTTATAGTAAAACTAACTATCTGGGGTTTTACAAACAATGGAGGCTTTGTCTGCATGCACCTGACTGTAGCTCAGCCAAAATTGCCTTAAAATACTCCAGATTCGGTCACCACACTTCTCAACCTTCTGTTGAAGTCATTTTTGAAAGCCAATTTTTAACAGATCCGTTGTTGTAGAAAATCAATGTGCAACAAGGGACCAAATGGTTCAGATGCCAAATTAAAATTCAAGCCTGAGATTTTGGCAGAGAATGCTAAGAGAAGGAGGAGCAGGTCAAACCTAAAAAAACTGTTTAAGACAGAAGAGTGCAGATGAACTCCAGACATTTAAATTCCTCTGCACACGTAGAACAAGTGTGAGTGACTGGAAGTTTTCTCAACATACCGTCTACTCATGAACCTGAGGTAGACCATCCTACTCTAATTGTACTGTTGGATTACAAAAGTTAGACATTTTGTGATAAGAAGATTGATACCACTTCTATTTATCTACAGCCACCGGCCAGTTAGCTTAGTTCTGCATCAACACTGCTCTATTTCCAGTCTTTGTGATAAGCTAAGCTTACTGTCTTATTGGTCACGTTTAGCGGACAGACACAAGAGCGAAATCAATCTTCTCCTCTAACTCTTCGAAAGATGGGAAGATTAAGCATATTTACCAAAATGTTAAACAATTTCTTTGAACCAATCTGTTAAGTCCAAACATACAAATACTCTGCGGTCATCAGGTAAGATAAACCTCTGACACCAAACACATCAAAAGGGAGAGGGGGAGGCTGAAGTAGCAGAAACATGCCCTACAGGTCAACATCAGAATAAAAAGGTGAACTGATGTAAACACTCTTCCTGAAGGCCTATATTTCATAACCAAACCACCACACAGGAGATAAAAGCACTCACTGCAAAGTGACAGCAGAAGGGAGGGAGATAATGAATGAATAAAGTGAGGAAGAGAGGGCAACAGTTTGACCCTGAGAAAACTTCCCCATCTTTTTTCTTCCTCGGCCTCTCATCCATCCACGTCTGGCTGTTTTAAGCTGTGCACTGCTCCTGATAGATATTAATGATGGTGAGCAACACGATCCAACTTTCTTCTTTCATCCCTGGGTCCAGAGCTTGTTTCTTTACTGATCCCCCTGATGTCCCCCGTCTTCCATCTTAATCAACCATTATAGGGTTTCCCCCTGAGGCCAGATGGGAAGTCAAGCCTCATTCCCTGCTTTATCGATTCCTTAGACCTCAACACACATGACCTGGCATTAGCAGGTTGATATTCAGGGTGTCCCAACACTCTCTGTGTGAGTGTGTTGGCTGAAGCGCGTAACAACGTCAGCATGCGACCTCCAGCCTTCAGGTTGGTGGAGCCAATAAATCTGCCACTGTACTCTAACACAGGTCACCTCTGACCCTCACACATACCCATTCACGTTTCCTTTGCAAGGCATGCTTGTCCTGCACACATTCACCCAATAAAGGATAGACAAGAGAGAACATTTTCCAAGTTTCTTCCCAGTGGTTGTGTCATACTATATACTCCACACCTCTCTCTCTTTCTGACCTCCAGGTTAAGCGTTGGTGTCAGTCTGAGAGGGATCTTCATTTCACTGTCACGTCTTCCTGCCTGGAATCTCGACTTCGTCTTCCTCTCACTTTCACTCATGTACACTTTCCTCCTCTTCTCTCTCCTTCTATCTCATATTCAAGACGGCCCGCAGTTGTCCTTTGGTATTTTCTACTCTCGTAAACACCACTTGTCAGGGTGTCACCTTTCACCCGGCCTCACCACCCTCCAGAACTGTCATACGGCATACGATACACACATCCCTCTTTACTCCTGTCTATATCGAAAAACATTTTAGTTAGAAATTAAACATCCAACATTGGGGGCTTGTGGTAATCTAAACTGAGGGTCTGCTTTTACAGGATAATAATGTTCTTTGTCATTTCAATTCAATGTAATATTGATCAACTTGCAGAGGAGCTCACACTCATCTGCACCTCGCAGTTTGTGCTCCTTCTCAAAGTTAGTTAACCAAAGACTTGCCACCATGTAAGGTAAGCAGTCAGATGATCATATCTGAAAATAAATCCCAAATTTCAATAATCTGTAATTGTCCCTCAACCCTGCAGATAAAAAAAAGCCCCAAGGGCAAATAATTCCTGTCACCAGAGACCACAGTGAAGAGAAAAAAAGCACACATCTGAAGAAAACCAAAATCCTCTCCTTGTGTCCTGCCCACCTAGACTAAACACATCCACAAGGCCTTTGGGCCTCCAGCAGACTGTGTCTGTTTGCATTGGTGCCACAAGACATCACAACAAACATCCCCATGGGAAACTGGAGCAAGTGTGTTATGCAGGGAATGGATATAACGGCATAAGATGACAGATATCAAAATATTATGTTGAGCTTTAAGGAGTCTTTAATAGTGTTTGGATATGGGATGGTGCATATAAAAAGAGCAGCCTGAGGGGAGGCTGACTTTACTTTAATAATGAGGGATACAGTTGGACTGAGTTTTCTGCTGCATATTGTCAATGGATGCACATTTCAGTTGGTTTCTTCATACCCCACTTTCAGAGTGGACAGATTGACCATGCAGCCAACAGAAATAAACACCGCGAACATGCTTAGAATAATTCACCAATACATACATATTCCAGGGAGGGAAACACAATTGCTTCCAGGTGCCATTACAGATTCCAATGCGGTTCAACTGCGTTGCTGCTAACTATCCCTGACCCCACGCTTCACGCTACGTTTCAACTCGAATGAAAAGTTTCTGTCAGTTTCTCCAACAGCAGTTGAAATGGACATTTTAACCGGTCTCTTGGCTTCCTCTGAAGACTGCGACTGTATTATTCTTACTCTGCAGCTACAGAACAACACAGGGCAAACAAAGATTGAAGCAGCCGCTGTGACAGGGAGCAAACAAGTTGAAGATCAAAATGAAAACCTGATGACAATAGATTGATTGATGGCTATATGGATAAGGGACCTGCCTGGACAGAGGTGATTATCTCGCAGTATGATGTTAGTGTGTGTGTTTCTCTGTGGTTAGTGTGTGTTCGTTGCAGCAAGGAAGAAAGTGACATGAGCTGACGAAAGTGCCACGCTGTTACCATGCCATGTCTGGCACGCGACTTGGACAAAGAGGCCTCACACACATGCACAACCCCCACCCCTCTACACACTCATGCACACTCCACAATCATGTAACAATTCAGGCCTGAAGCGTCTCATGTTTTCCTCATTTTCAGTTGTTTCTCTTGTTCCCTGCGGTCGGAAATGTCTTGTTTCCTTAATGGTTTCCAGTAAAGTTCCCAGAGTCCCCAGCGTATATCCAGCCATCCTCCAGGGGAGTCTCCTCCGTGCGTCTAATTAGGCTTTACATTCAGAGTGGTGTAATCAAGACATGTATTGCTAAGACTCATACTATCTCAAAACTCAGACTTGATCTGGGATAAAACGCTTGTGGGATGATGGTCTCAGCAGGTTCGTAGCGGAGCAGAACATTCTCCATTACTGCATTACATTACTGCATCTACACATGAATGCTGTTAAGAGTTCAATTTGCCAGATTTTGAAAATATGACTTTAATGTAAGCCATCAAATGTGTGTTTAATGTTCAGCTACTTGTCTTGCAAGCCCTTCTCAGCAGGCGCTCCCTTTGCTCCACTGCGAGTAGGAACTGGAGCACAGATCAAATGAACATTGAGACTGTCGGTGTGTGTGGTTGTGGTTGTCTCCCAGTACAATATCCAGCTTGTGTGTATATTTCCTATCGTTCCAGTCTGGAGGCTCCAGCAGCACGCCCAGTGCTCATTAACCGCATACCCTGCTGAGTGAGCTCCGTTCTGGGCTTCACCTCTGTGGAACCCTCGGTAATCACCAAGCGTCACCACCCAAGTGTTTGAGCCAGCGCGCTGTAGCACTGCAGAGTCAACCAGCCATCGTCTAGCATCAGGTCCGTCCTCTGGGACCTTGGTCACAATAGCACTAACTGTTGGCATTATAATGAATGGGTACTTAATGGCACAGATCACAGAAAGACATTAGGTAATGTAGGGATTATTAGGGTGGGTTATTAGCAGCCATCCATGGTGCTTTGGTTCAGTAGGACCAGTCCAGGTGTTAGGAGGTGCGCGCGCACACACACACACACACACACACACACACACACACACACACACACACACACACACACACACACACACATACACATACACATACACATACACACACACACACACACACACACACACTTAGACTGACTATTATATTGAATATTGTCAGGAGAAGAAAGGGGGTACCCAAAGTTTTCCACATTTGTTACTGAAACTGCAAAAAGGGGGGAAAAAGGTGCCTCGACATTTGGAGTGCAAAAGGAAAGAAACCATTTAGTTTTTATGCCGGAGGTCTTTCTATTCATCATTGAGCCTGTTCATTTGTCAACAGGTCATTTACTTAATGCTTCAAGGATTTTCACCAGAAAAGTCAGCCCAGAAGTTGCTATAATTGTTCCATTTCCATTTTTTTTTTATGGAACAAAATACAGTCGCACCTGCTTCTTGCCGTGCGGACTCTTTGCTCCTTGTTGATGGATTCCCTCATTACAGCTCTGCAGGCTCCGCAGGCACGCATTGCACTCAAGGCCAGTGTCGCACTGTGCAGCTGCACGGTCAGCCAGGTGGTCGCTATAGCATTCAGGATATCTGTATCTTCGACTTGATGAACAGTAAACACTTCATGATCATCCACGTTAAAGCAAATGTGTATACTGTATTTACTACACATGAATACGTCGATAGCGTGCCTCAGAAACACAGTTTAATCTGTTGCCACACCAATATGTTTCTCATACGAAGACATTTCCTGATGGTCTCAACAAAATGAGTATGAATATACAAGTCTGTCTTCAATCTCGCTTTTTTTTCAAAGTGTTATTGCACATTGACATAAGATGTTATGTTACCTGATGTTGGAATGAAATGAAGCATGATGAATCAATTATAATTACAATTAAATTCATCTTTGATCTTTTATTAAGTTCGTGGGAGTTTGGACATCAAAAAAGGCACACAATCATGTGTTCTACACTTGATGTATTTTTCCTTACATTAGCATGATTTTTCAGATTATTTATTTCTGTCTGTGCCACACACACGCACGCACACACGCGCAAGTGCTACGTCTTGTGTCCCAGATCTCCTCCACTCTGAGCCATGCTATATACCAATCCCACCACACTTTCTGCTTCTTTCATCTGCAGAGTCCAGATCCTCTCAGCTCATTTCACAGCAAAACAGCAACAAACTCACTTTGAAGAGCTTCCAGCTTTCCCCGGAGCCAGGTCCTCACAGTATGACTCACCACAATGACACACGTACCTGCTTCAAGCCTGCTTTTCACGCACACAAACTTCCACATGGGATACACAGACATATTCCCCATGCTCTGTATCGCACTGGCCCAAATCACACACACACACACACACACACCACATGTGTGTATCCGCCATACCTTCCAGTTGTGCAGGCACAGCCAGGCAGCATGCACAGACTCACACCACACGGACATGTGTGTCGTCCTGCGATGCATCAGTGCGGGCGGGAAAGGGGAAGGTGTGCGTGTAAAAGCAAATAAGAGGAGCCGAGAAGTGCATGTCTCTCAGGTTAACGGAGTATGAGGTTTCCTCTGCTGCGGTACACAGACTATCAAGTTGTCTAAACTTCCAATTTCTTTGACGTTTGTTTGACCGAAGCTGGGGATTGGGCCACTGTGCAACAGTCCCTGAAGAGAATTCAGGGACCATATGTGTGTTGTGATGTGTTTTATATATACTTCAGTAATCCATCTGACACCGACACACCGTGCAGCCATGAGGGAGGCTTATTTCCCTTTATTCAATAGTGTTCTGAAGTTACCGATGGCATAAACACCGGGCAGAACAGAGGCAGCCGTTGATTTGATAACGAGCATGTTTGCCATATGAAGACATCTGTGAGGACTTTCATTTTCACGGTAGTGAAAAACAGCATTTATGTCACAGGGAACGTCACCTTTTTCCACTTAAGACTGTGTTTGATAGGCATCTCTATTACAGTACTGTGTGGATGGATGTATGGTTAAATACTGTATGTGTGTTTCTTCCGGACTTCCTCTCCATTTTTCCCTGTCTCTCGTCATGAGATACTCATGACTGCACTTCTGACTTAATAAACAAACAGGTCAAACTGTGTTCATAAAGGTTCTCCAAAGGTCTAAACAAATTAAAGTGTGCAAAACAGGGTCTGTTATCAGGGAGTACATGGTTTCACATGATAACAACATGTAGTGAAGGAATCCACAGTACACTAAGTATACTATTAAGAAATAGGCATCACATGTAACAGAGTTTTCTCTGTCCTCCTGAAATACATGTAAATGATTTAGATGATTGCAGTTAATCAACGTGACCTGGCAGCCTTCTCTACTTAAACAACTCTTGCACTAAATTAAGGGCATTTTAAAGAAACATTGTCAGAATATCAGTCATGCAGAATGAAGCAGAGGTTTCCCAGAGTACAGAGTTTTTTTTTGCTAAAATGATTTTGTTCCATCTTAGCAAGAGGAAGAATTTCGTTGAGCAGTCTCCTGAAATATGGGGACGATGGAGACTTCCAATTTAGTAATGTTTTGTTTTTTTATATAAAAATATGGTCGAAAATCTCACCTCACACACAATTGTAAGTTTTTGAAACCGTTGAATCAAAATTCAGTTTTAAAAAAAAAATTGGTTTTCTAAGTAAAAAAACACAGAAACACAGCTGCTGATCACAACATACCTAAAATCCACTCCATTAGCCTCCACCAGAGTTCAGTCTTGTTAGGAGAAAACGTGTGATAAATGTTCTCAGCACATAGATGTACATTATGTGCGTGTGTTGTCTGGTCTTGGGGGGAGGCCAGACCTCGAGTGAAGAAGAGCAGAGACAGATAACAGAGCAGCCAAATAGCCTCTGTCAAGAAACAGAGAGACGCAGAGAGCGCTGCTGTAAAGCGGCGTTCATCTTTCACTCTCACTGTGGTTCACTGTGGACCAGGATGTGGAGCGTGAGAGTGTTGACAGAAGAAGATATGGCCAGGACCAAAATTCACAAATATAACTTGACACTGTGCAGAGGGGTTCAAGGGACGAGCATAGAGTTCACATAAATCATGACCAGCTCGCTCCCGTTTGGCCTTCAGCGGGTCAAGGATGGCCGAGGAGGATTATGGGTGATCCCAAACCTGTCAAAACGCAGCTTCTTTACTACTCCCTGGTGGTGATCAGGTGAAACCAAGGTGATCTGTGTAAGCTGTGAAGTAGGGACTGATGCTAACTTGATCTGAGATTTATTTGCTTGTGGTCTTCAAGGGTGAGTAGGCGAGGAGAACGTGTGAACCTGCAGCTGATGTTAAACACACACACACACACACACACACACACACACACACACACACACACACACACACACACACACACACACACACACACACACACACACACACACACACACACACACACACACACACAGTAACTCTGTTGAGTCTTATAGCTTCTGTATGTTTGCAAGACTGACTGCGACCTGTACACGACAATAACACGTATTAAAAGCCTCACTTGGGCAATCCAAACACCAGCGGTGGCGTGGAGTGGAATATCATGTTTGTTGATTTGTAAAAGGTCATTTAAAGTACACACATGAATGAAGGGGAAAGGCAGCTATGGGAAAGGTAGAGAGGTTGGTTGGTGGAGGAGATCAGTCAGAAGATATCAACACACCTGAGTAAACTGTAGTAGGAAAACCATAACAAATTAGACTCATTATTTTCATGTTTAGATTTTTTAAGAAACAAGATTTTTCTTACCTTTTAAGGGTCACCATATAAATAGTACCATAGTTTTAACCACTAGGCCATGAAGACACAACAAAAATAACTGAATTTATCAGTGATTATTTATTTTTTATTTAGAATAACACTTTCTTTTATTTGATTAAAAAAACACCGCAATGCAAACACTGCTGTCATGTTTTTTTAATATAATAAGAGTAAATCTGGCACATAATAAGCAGTTCAATTTCTGTAACCAGAAGCATTCATGAACTTATTTACTGTAAATTAAAGTATGTGATCGATGACACACAGGTTATTGTGAAATAGAATCCCTGCATCCGGAAAATTATGCTTCACAAGGTCAAGAACGACATTTTTCAACTTTCAAGTCACCATGGATGAGAAGTCTTTATAATGTTTCATGAGTCATTTTAAGTCCACAAAAACTGTCTATACTGATACAACTAATGTGATCTGATCGAGGGCTCTAAAACAGCTAAGAAAAGGACATTAAATGAGACTGCTTTGTCAATGGGTAAAACTGCAGTTATTTTTCTTTCTGAACATCTGTGTATTTCTAGTGAAAATCTGTATAAAAGGCTAATAAGGGTCGCTAATCAAGATGTGGCTCGTGAAGGTTTAAGAGAGTTTAGACTATACACGTTTCCCAGAGGTTGTTGCGGGCACATCTGCATGCTCCCCTCCACCACACACACACACACACACACACACACACACACACACACACACACACACACACACACACACACACACACACACACACACACACACACAACACTCAGACTGTAACTGTAACTCCTCTGCAGCAGGACGGCCGTCGTCTTGTCCTCTGTCTGGCTGACTGAATGGCTGCAGAGTTGAGAGGGGGTCGAGTGCTGGCTCTGATTAGCTTGTTTGCGTTCCATGAGCAGGGGAGAAGGAAGCTCCCCTGCCACGGCTCAGTGTCAGCAGGCCACCCCTTGCTGCCTTGGCCACAAGGTCTCCAGCAGTCACACGCACAAACAGAGTCACATGTCCTCGTACATGTATGTAGTGTACATGTGTATGTAAGGGGGCAATGTGAAATTCATGTATGAGATGTGTACATGATGAGAGAGACACGAGCTGAAGCAGAAAGACAGATAGAGGCCAAAATGGGCACAAATCTGTGCACATAGGCGGTAAACAAACACACGTTCCCACGACGGTCTGCTACGACGCAGAGAAAATATACAGGGAGGGAGGCCGACAACAGAAACAAACAAGACAAATGGAGACAAAGCATCAACCCTCACTCCCCTTGTACCCTTCACCCGACGAGGTTAAAGCCCTGGCTAATGTTGGAAGCTGGTGAAACACGCCACAGCACAGCCACACATAGCTCCTAATAGGACTTCCCATTATCCGCACCACTGGAATGTGCAGCTAATGCACGGAGACCAAAGCCAGGCCCAGTTAACATACCTGTGGTAACGGCATGGTTAAAAGCTGTGGGGAGCGTCTGTGTGTGTTTTCTGTTGCAATTAGCTGAGAACGGGAATAAGGGATGACAGGATTAGGTGGGAGAGACTATGAGGATAAAACCCATCAACGAAAACGGACTTAAACTGCAGTAATACTGTAAACCAGCATTCCTTCTACCTTTCTGTTTCATTCATTTGTTTGGAGGTCAAAATATTCTCATGACCCCTGCAAGTGCAGAGCTGTAAAGCTGGTCATGCAAGTGTCAGCATTTGAGTATAATAGTCCGATACATTAAATACAGTATGTATTTCAGGGTCATTTGACATACTTCATTTTATTATAAAATATTGAATAAATAAAAATGTGATAATCTCCCACATCCTGATCTAGTTATGATGCAACATTGTGTATGTTCTGACTGCTCCAGTCCCAAAACTGTAAGTTAAATACACCTTTTGCAAATAAATATATGACACAATCAGAAATCTATGTTAGTGCTAGCACTATTGCTTCAAAAGTGGCTAATACGAGACGTGAAGCATGTGTAAACTATAAAAGCCATCTGGCATCAGCTCTTTCAGTGACTAACATCTTAGAAATCCTTTTTTGTCCAAATAGCAGGTACATTTCTTCATGAGGAACGGTCTAAACCAGTGATTCTCAACTGGTGGGTCGCGGACCCGTTTTCAGTGGGTCGCAGGCCTTTGCCTGAAAAAATAAATAAAAAATCTTTTTTTTTTTTCATCCTGTGGTTTTATTTTGAAAGGACTTTTTATGCAGCGGAGTGTCGTTATTTTGCCGGCTCTGGTTTCAACTGGTTTTGCACTTGTCCCTCCATGTTTTCAGCAGAGTGTGGTTGGGTCAAACCATCCTGATATGGGGGAGACTCTGGGTTTTTAGGATAATTAAATTAAACAGCCTACTGAATATAACATTGACAACTGATGGCGCTGCCTGCATGACAGGAAAAAACTCTGGGGTTGGGAGGAGAATTGAGTGCTGCTTAATTTTCTGTAAAGCACAATGTTTTTCAGTATTTACTGATGAGGTAATCACAAGAAAAGTTAATGTTGTATATATGAATACTTTTGAATTCCACTTTTGTTTAATTTATTTTGAGTTAGTGGAAAAGCTGCTCCTCAACACAGTGACGTGTTCCACAGTAAAGTGTTGGTCATAGATTCAATGAGTGTGTGTTCTCAGTTAAAGTTAGGTCATTTCAGTCTTTTTGAAACTTCTTCTTAGTTGTTGGACTGTTTGTGCATGAAAGCTGTTGAGTCAGTTTAAAAATAGCTGAAGATTCTGAATTGTTATATATGTTGTAATACCTCGTGTCCTGAAGATGCAGTTTTAGTTTTTTAATTAAAATGCAGCTAATTGAGTGTAAAAGGGAATAGTTCCCTCTCTATCATCGCCACCAGCTGCTCGTTTTGGTTATTAAACTTGTTTTTGTGTTAGCATACATATCCTGTACTATCTCAGGTTCAAACTGCACCATCTTTTCATTCAATACATTTAAGAAGTTGAGAATGTTCCTCGATTTGGGTCGCGGCTTGTCATTCAGGGGTGATAGTGGGTCCCGGAGCCAGGCCAGTTGAGAACCACTGGTCTAAACGATCACAATATGCCAAACTCACACAATCTGCACAGGGAAGAACATAAGTAACAGGGCCAGACAAGAATATAACAGATGCCGTAAATAGCAGTTGACAAAAGCAACTGAAATGCAAGTCACAATCACAATAGAATATATTTTGCGAACATTTTAAATTAAAACCAATTGAAAATTAATGATTAAAACAGACTGGAAGCCAGGTATATTCTTGGGTAATCCAGGGAATTAAGAAGAAAAGTCACAGCACACAATGTGAACCATCACATTGCATTGTGTATGTACATTGTATACTGTATGTACAGTGTTTCCCTCAGCAAAATAGTATAGTCACCCACTGAAATGCAATCTAAAAAGAGACAATGTTAAAGGTCCTTAAAGGCATTTCTAATATTTTGTGATTATGGTTATTATAAACAGATCTACATAGTATCCAGCACAACACCACCACTAACTATGGCCTTCAAAATGAAGTTAAATCAACACTCTGATCATTAACTGAAGCAGTACTAGAAATGGTAGGATTATGTTGCACTAGAATACAATAGATTGTCCAAAAGTACTTCATAAATGATCCGTTTATGGCCAACTAACCAGACCGCTGTCCTTGAGGCGCTCATGGTCATTTCACTCTCAGTCCACTCCAAATAGTCCTCACTGCAGCTGCAGTTTAAATAACCATCACACATGTGAGTGTAGGATGAGATCATCCACTTTCTGGATGTGGGGGACAGCACTTAATGTAATTCAGAAGTTATTCCTCTGCAGTTCCAGGGCCATTTGCCAAGCGTTGGCTCTGTTGTAGCGTCTACATACTTCTCCCTGCTTGCCTCAGGCCAGGTTTGATGTGCTGGACCTCTCCATCTCCATCACACTGAAGAGGACAAATGTCGTGCTGTGCCGACTGTGCTAAGCTGAGCCGGGGAGGGAGGGGGGTGGGGGGTAGTGTTACAGTCTATTTGTCACAGGTCAATGCTTTGTCTCAGGTTAATTATGACCTGAGGTACAGTCTGAGCAATGGAGTGAGAGCCTCTTAAGTAGCAGCACAGTCTGGACATTGTTAACTACAGACCCTTGCTGATGATCTTATGAACGACAGACACTCGACTGAGATAATGTTATTCTACCCGAGACGAGAGCCGTAAGGAAGGTATGTGTACAGTTGTGGCGGTGCAGAGCTAACACGTGAAAGAGACGGAGGGAGAAAGAAGGAGACAAAGCCCCAAACACCACTCGTACAGTGAGACTGTTACAGTGAGGGAGGTCGAATGGGAATATTGGGTCTGCAGGAATAAAGAATGGACTCTATTCAGCCGTTTTACACATGGGCCCCATCCTTTGAGGAGAAACAGTGATAAAGATAATATGACGCCACCGGAGTCCTCTGAAGCTCCTGCACAGAAGCTGACGTTAACACAGATATCAGGAAGTTGAAAGGCATGCAGCAAAAAGGGTTCGAGATTAAATGATTGTGTTGACTCCCGAGGTCTCAAAGACCCACAGCAACAAGGTGAACATTTGGTCATTCAAGCTGCACCAACAGTGAATTTAATCTGAGCAAGATATTACAAAAACACGCTGCGACAGGCTAAGCCTCTGTTAGCCAGATGCTAAACCAATAGTGGCAACAGCCTGACCTTTCCTCTACCTTTTGTTCCGTGTGTAAAAGTTCCCTCCCAGCTCCTTTTTTTAGCAAATACCATGTGTAATAAGCGGTGCCATGCGGTAAGACGTGTAAACAATGTGCTACTCTAAGGGTCATCAACAAACAAAAGAAAACATATCCATAATGGGCCACAGACAGGCCTGGGATGCCATTGTTTATTGATGTCTTATATTATTTTCTCCTCCTTCGGTTGTATCCCCTCCATCATCTCTTCATCATTTAGCCTCACTGCTGAACTCCTCCTTTTGCATATTGTGTTCCATTATGATTTCTCACAGGCTTCTGCTCCCACCCTACTCTGTTTATTTGCAGTGCCTTTGAGATGGCGTGAGTGTATTTGGAAAGGGTTCTCCTACACATACTCAGCCTATCGCAGTTTACCCAAAGCATAAAGGCAAAGACTCTTTCCACCTGTCTAAACTTCCAAAATGTGGTTATGATTATTTTAGAAAATGAATGGTGCCACTCCCTTCCCTTGACCTTTTTTTTATATCTTTCCCACCTGTCAAGTAATTTGCTGGTGATCAATACTGCAGTTGAGGTTCAGAAACGTGAGTTATGAATCTGAACCGACAGTTTATAAGCCATCCTCTCTGACCCCAAGGTAAAATGTCAATTTGTCACAAAAACAGGACTGAATAAGAGGCTCATCTTTTATTGCGATAATGGCATTTTGTCATCATTATAATAAGCAGTGACACAATAAAGAAGCAAAGGTTCAATCATGAATGTCTTCATCAGCCAAGAAGATGAAGAAACATGGATTACATCATCTGAGGGTATCACAATAAACCTAAATTGACAGTAATGACCTGAGATTGCATGGCTCATTTAATGGCTTTTAAGCTTTTAAGAGGTTAACCTGCCAAGTAAATGGTCTCATGGGATTGTTTGAGTGGCAGAGGTCGCAGGAAAATGTTGAACAGTCAGAGACACGTTTCTGACAGAGCGGAGGCAGGCACATGTGGTTGGATGGAGAAGAATCCGATGATGTAAATGTTTGAGGAAATCCACAGTTTTGAAGAATCAAAGCACCATCACATTTGTTTGGAGAACACAGGACTGAAAACTGCATAAACAGCCGGTCAATGAACGCAAAGCCTCGTCAGAACCATGTTGATGTTATTCCTTTGCAATGACAAATAGCACATTGATAGTGTAACATGAAAAAAGATTATATGTGTGCATTTGTAACTACAGTTCCCAACATGCTGTGGGGATGTATACTCCAAGAACAATGTTTCCATGGTTTCAATGAGTTAGCTGTGGGCGACAACTTGTTCCATGGTTTTTTTCTGGGCCTAGATTTTATCACATTTTGGAAAGTTTAAAAGTAACATTAACATGTTTCCGATTTCAAAATGTCCACTTCCAGGAAACATTGAAGAGGGAGGCCAAACCTCTGTTTCAACTGTCCCGGTCCTTTCTCTGTCTCACTAACACTTTCTCTTTTGTTCAATCCTCTTTCCCCTATCGTGGCTTAAATAAAACAATCTCAGGGTACAGGTCATGTAGCTTGTCTCAGTGATCATACGTCAAGCAGAATACTTTGGATTCAGATGAAGAAAGTGGGGAAGTTGTGGCTGTTTATAGCCAGCAGGGAGGAATGGTCCTTTGATGGGGAATATCAGTTTAATTCTCTCCAGTGAATTAGAGTTTGACCTTGCTGGCCTCAGGCACGCTGCTGGGAAAACTCATGAGGCCATTCCAGACATCTTGGTGGCGTTAGATTATCTTTTCTGCAGGTCTGCTGCCAAAGTCACCAGCACTACGTCATCTGTAGTGCATCTTCTGGCTGTTTTCTGTGGATGCTGACCATCAAGACCATCAAGTCCTAACTACTGTCCTCAAACGTATAGATAAGAGCGGAAAGGAGAGGAAGCTTGTGGAACGTTTCCTCCTCAAGACAACACTTTTACAATAATAATGTATTTATTTTTTAACTGACCATTGTTAACCAAGTGAGTATAAAAGTTGTTTAACAGTGATTTCCCTCTTGAAATAAAGGAATATCAGATACAGAGTTTCCTCATCTTTAAGCCATGTGTAGAAGCAAGGCCAGTTTGTGAGGCCTCTTTCCAGTAAAGGTCTTATTGTTCTTGGACTCTGGAAGGAAAAGCAAGATGTTTTTCTGCTTCTCCCTCATGTTCTTCATAAAAGAAAAGCTGTATATGGTAAACAGACGAGAGGAGAAAACTACTGAGAGATACTAACAATGAGTGTGAGCAGATATGATCAATGCTGCAAATCCCAGTAATTTGAACATCTGTTTAATCCAGGTCTGACTGAAATGTATATCGCACATGCATCAGAGAGAAAAGTGCATCCTGTCCTGAGGTGCTGCTCAGTCAGTCTACTCTGCAGACAAATGATGAAGGGACGACATACCTGGCCGGATGCATCACCTCACCACATGTCTCCAGTTAGCTTCTGGAGGAACCTGTCTCGAGGACACAAGCCTTTGTCGGTCCAATTGCCATACATGGATGAAGTGTATTCAGCACAAATAATTCCTGATGGTCCTCACTTGCTTTTATTTGTCAGTCAGGGAATATGTTACTGTACTAATAAACTTTTCCACTTTTTCTTAGTGGTAGTTGATTTATCGAGGAGTTACAGAGAATAGTCAACAACAACCACAACCAATAATTACCAAACCAGTTCAGTCAAGTCCTTTTTGTGAAAAGAAAATAGTTTGGAAATACTTTAAAGCACCCCCAAAACCAAATGGTAAGACACTGTAAATTATTTGAAGAAGTAAGAATGCAAGCTTGAGAAAGTAGCATAAACGTTCTGTGACACTGGCTCCAGCGCCACATAAGTCAACCGCTGTATGGCTGAGTGAAGCTGAGAGAGTTCAAAACAGTAAAACAGACAAATATAATGTGCTGAAAGATTCATGTCAAACAGCGAGAAAAAGGCCGTTGACACAAAGCAAACAAGGCCAACTGACAATCCATCTGAATATTTGAGGCCACTGGGCCCGACCAAGGGTCTAAAAACAGAGAGATAAATTAACGGAACACTAGATAAACACAACTATTTGTATTTCAGAAGAAAAACCATTCAAATAATAAAGACACTATTGCTTTATTCCAAGCATGGAGAGTCTGACTTTGATCTGGTCGTGTTTTATGGCTCCCCTGTCGAACCGTGCGGCTGGCGTTACTGTCCTGTTGTGGCTGTGGAGGCTTGTATTGTATGAAGGAACAGCACAAACAGCTGAACGGATTAAATCAAAGATCATAATGCGCGGGACAAATTTTACCCAGAGAGCGAACAGATTGTGCTTTTGGAGGAGCCGTCCCCTGAGAGCGCGACAGAGAGGAGAACACAGATTTTGTCTCCTCGACTCGAAACAAGAGACCCGAGACGATCCATGTGGAGCAAACACCGCAGACGTGTGGTTCAGGTTTTATGGTGCTCTTATGCAATGCCATGCAGAAAAACTCACAATGCAACAAATGATTAAAGAAACTCATATAGATTTATGTTACATCTTTGGAAACAAAGAGATCACAATCTTGTTTTGACAAATCAGTCAGCAGGACGTTTTGACTGGAGCCCAGTTGTGGCTTTCACCACCAGGAGGGAGTTTACTAACAGGGCTTCCTGTTCCTACAAATGTGTTCACGTCATCATCAGCAACACCATCATCATCGTCAGCAGCCCTCCAGGACACAGTGTTAACAAAAAAACATCAAGAACACTCTCTCCTTGATGAGTCTGACATTGATTGTCCATCCTCGTGGCCTGCTCTTCTTTCCCCGCCTGCAGCGACGATGTAATTTGGTTAAGGAGAATGTAACCAAAAGAGAGGTCCGGTGAACTGAGAGGCAAGGAAGGATGAGTAACGGAGAACGATGGAGAGGTTTTTCCGGCAGGGTCAAAGGTGTGGGAATGGTCTGGGAATGTCCGGTCAGGGTCAAAGCGACGTAACAGATGGACAGTGCAAACAGACACCTCTCGGGGCAAATCGCTGCATCCTGTCAGCAGCTAAAGGAGATACAGCCGGGGCCAGAGGTTAACACAGCAAGGGTTAAGAGGTCAAGAGGCCACGTGGCCTCACCTGCCCTTCTCTTCAGTTCCAGCCAGTGGAACAAACCTGTTCCAACGCCTGAGGACGGACAGACACGAAACATGGCACACGAGGCTGGCAGAGGTTCCCTGCTACGCCGCACATGGTGCAGGAGCGATTGCACTTTTACTAGGTATGCGAGCCTGGGGGGCCGAAATCACAGAGATGTTTGTTTGTGTGTGGATGCGTTTGGTTCATGTATGTAGAGCCGTAGACACTTAGTCTTGTTATTCATGAGAGCGTGGTCATATTTTATGTGCATGCAAAGGAAAAGAATGTAAATGCAAAAAAATATCAGCTAACACATCATTTAGCTTTGTTGCTTCTAGGCCTTGTTCGAGACGAATGTTCAGAGGGAAAGAGGAGAAGAAGGTACCGCACATTCACCTGCCACCACCGTAACACATGTAACTAGCTGACGCTTGATGGGAATCAGAGGATGAGCGTGTGTCTCTTGAGTCATCTGACCTGCAGAAGCCCCTCTGTAGTACAGGCAAATGAAATGGCTATTTCTATGCAATTGTGTGCATCTACACACACATATACATGTACATATAAAGTCAGGTCTATATGTATCAAATCCAACAACTCCCAAGAAACTTTGTTGTAAAACGTCACAGTCCACACATCTGTCTATCCATCTCTCCCCTTTCTCCCTGACCTGGGCCTGCCGATGTGCGAGCAGCCCGAGCATCAGGGCGCCGGAGATAAATAGAAAAATAAACAATCGGGCCAGCTGTCAACCAGACAATCAAACCACAGCCAGCAGTGGATCCCTTTCATCACAACGGCTGAGGACACGCTCTCACGAGAGAACAAGACAAAGAGAGGACAAGAAAACACAGAGATATGACTGAAGAAAAGAGGAATTGAAATTCTTATTTCAAGGCTATATTAGAGGAAAGCATGAGGTTAATGCATGTTGATGTATTAATTCACAAAAACTCTCATTCTGTCCAAATGGGCTGTTGGAGATGTCACTTTTGACCTGTATCGCGAAATATGCACGATTAAAAGTGACTAGCGTATGAAAAAGGTTATTATAAACTTTGAATTTCTAATGCTTTTACAAAGGCTCTATTGTGAGTCATGTATTGTTTGTTTTACTCTTGGAACTCTTTTTGAACTAGTGAAAAAAGTCCATTCGCTCTGACAGGTCCTGAAGCAATCAGAAAGCACTGGATAGGAGTGCGTGTTGTGTTTAGTGATTAAACAACAGTTCACACGCAGAGCTGTAACGGCATGATTATTAAAAATGATGTCAGGAAAAACACAAAAAGGTCAAATACTAGTTTCACAATATAATCCCAAATTGAAAAAACATGTAAAGTGATCAGAAATGCATTTAATATCTGCATGTCTTTTTGCTATATTGTCAGTTTTGTCTTGTGCAACCTGACACCGAGATTAAATTAGCCATCCATGATGAAAACCTCTTTGATCAAAAAGTTCTTATTCTTATACGGCAAAGATGAATCCTTCAGGGAGAAATTCCTCTGGAGGGTTTCCAGTAAAGAGGAGCCGAGGACAGGGCTTCTGCGACGATGCCTTCATAGAAGTAATTTGCATTTGTAAAAAAAAAAAATGACAGCAAGGTAATGAATTATCTGGAGAGTAAACTTTACAGTAAAGTGGCAAACCATAGACTTGTCAACTCCTTCTAAACACCTTAAATAGAGTCAGTGAGAGCCACAGAAGGTTTTCATCACAGGAAACAACAAGCTGTGATTATCCACATCATACACTAAACATTAAGCGTCCCCATCCCCTGTTTAATGATAGATCAAAGCAGAGTGGTTCAAATAATCGTGTTTAGGGTGGAGACAGTTGACACCTCTTGTGTTGGGACACACTTCTAAAGTTTGATGTATTTTATGACCTGTTGCTGCAGGAACAATTGTATTACTATTATAATTTTAAATGTATTAGTCTGAGCAGAATGAGTACACAGTTTGTGTATATTTAGTCGTGTTGATCATGAAAAACACAAAGAAGAAACGTTGTTGTATTGACTTTGTTGTTTGTGTTTTTGTCTTGAGGACCTCTTTGAGGTCTGCAGCCAATCACACAATCACAGCCAAAAGCACGGCTCAACTAACCCGTTAAAGCCAGTGAACCGAAAAATGAGTCCCTGGGAAAAGCTCAGCGATCTGACTCATTCAGGTAACATCATCAATTGCAGTGAAAATGCATGACGGACAATTATGATCCCTCCATGAGGAGGACAGCTAAGGAGGGGAGATTGGTGGAGACTGAACCCCAAACTACCCTCTAACTCCATTAGCAAATGTGCAAAACTTTGTTTTATCCACAAGTTAACGTTTTCTTTCTTTCAGAATGGCACCAGCAGGGCCCATATCCCCCCCTCCACCACATTAGTGACCCCTCTGCAGCCCCTCGGGTGTTAGTTAACCATGCTTGACAGGACCTCAGATCAGGTGTCCCCCTTTCCCTGCGGGAAAGGAAGCAGGGCCAAGGTGACCTGTAGCCTGAACAGGAGTCTCCTGACATGGGGATCAAACTGTGGCACATGCTCCTACATCAGCAGGAGCTCCACAGGGAGGACAACGCACATCCATCTCTGACACCCGGGGCTCAGCACAGCCTTTCTGAAAGGATCGCACCAGTGGTTTATCGGTGTATAGATGATTAGCTACAATCCATGTCCATCAGTTAACTGTCAGCCATTTGCCAAAGCATTTCAGTTCAGGAGGTACAGAATGAAGATTGACTAGCAGAGACTTGAAACAGTGAGTCAAACTGTATTTGAGGCTTTTATAATTCAGCATGGGACAAGCTCAGTGTAGATCCAAACTGAATTTCACTTGGCAGTATCTCTGCTTAATGTCTGCATCACCTTCACAGAAGATTATAATAATAAAAATGACATGCATTTGCCAAGATGTGAACTATCGCTGGAAATAATTCATAGATTACGGCGACAAGTCTTGGCACAATTGATGGGGAGTTTGATCCAATTCATGATTGTTTTATCCTTTCAACAAATCTACGTGAATGAAAATTAAAATGTGGTGAGGGACGAGGAGAGATGCTTTGCATGTGTCCTTCTTGTGGAGGAGAAACATCTGGACAGAGATGTTATCTTATTTCACATTTCAGTATTATTAGGAAAGAGAGCAACTGTGTATTATAGTAGTAAGTATTATAGATAGCCGTTGTTATTTTAGTTCAGCGTGTCTAAAACTTCCACATCTGCCATTTTTTTACTTTTGACATTGAGAATACTTTGCTGTATAATTACAACATGAAAGTAATGCTACACTGGAGTAACTATTGAAAACTACTATGATACATGAAAGCGGTTTGTAAAACACACTTCTCTAAGTCAAATAAAGGGAAGTAGTGATGTTAAAAGGGAGCAGTCAGTGACATCAGCACCTCTGGCTCAGCATGCTTTTTGGCCGACGGTAAACGACTCATTAATGTGAATCTGGCTCAGCTTTATAGGTTACAAAGTCACTTATTCTGCTCGCTCTACTGCTTGTTCTTTGCCGCAGTCTTTCCTGACATTTGGCATTCCTGCATCTTTTCCACTCAATCACCTACTGTTTCTTCTTTTACCTGCACTTTCCATCCTTTTACCCTCGTCCTTCCTTGTTCGCTCTCTTTACTGTATTTCTCCCTGTCAGCTCCATCATTGCTCCCATCTTTTCTTCAGCACTTCATTTCATACGGGCCCCGGTGAATGGCCTGGTGCACAACAAGTGGACGCATAGAATACACTGAACTTAATACGCACCAGAAAAAGGGATTACTCAATCAGATGGCAACGTCTACCATGTCAGAAAAAAAAGGCTGTAACCGTGCATTAAATAAAGAAGGGGCCTTTGTTATAGTCTTTGAGGAGGCCTCTCTGATATATCAAGAGTGTGTGTGTGTATAAAAGAGATGGAGTGGTGGGGGTGGGCGGTACATGTGCCCATGTTACTGTACCAACTGGAAACAAATTGGCCCATTACAGGGAACAGCCTGTAATGGGCCATCTGTCCCTGCTAAATAAGATAAGATATTCCTGTATTAGTCCCGCAGTGGGGAAATTGCAGGAATACAGGAGCAGACAGGTAGTGCACACAAGAGAGACATAGTAAATAAAGGTGATACATCAGTGTCCGACCCTTTACTACCCAACGCGCTGGTCTCTTTGTAGTTCCAGGAAGTAATATGTCGTCAAGTATACCTCTGCTGTTCAATAAATGACGACCAAGGACTCCTAATCAGGAATGAATGAGCTCTTGCCTGTGTGCTTGACTTTTTATTGGCGCTCACTGAATACACAAAGAGTGCTACACAACAGCTGGGTTTAATTCACAGGCAATATAATCAATTCAGAGGAGGGATTTTGTTTCTCATGAACACAAATATTGACACACATTTGGCACACTGTTGTAAATCCAAGTTATTGTGAGCTGAGAATGAATGTGCCATTTGGAGGCAATCTGAACATTCGCCGATACAAATATGTAAACGCTTAACCTCTGACGGTTTGTTACTAATTCTAAACATACTGTACACACACATTATAGTCTTCATATCCATCTCGACCAGCTGGGACGGCATTTCATTTGGATATTTATCTGTACTTTCCCAACGCCCGAGGAGCTTAAGTCTTTCAACAGAACTGAAATATGTTACCACATCACCGTACCATCTGATATTAGACCGCTCGACGTATACTTCACATGCTATTGACATTGGACAATTTTTTCTTTATATACCTTTAAAGCACTCATTATATGATGATTTAATACAGCTGAGAGAGGAAGTAAGACCAGGATATTGTATGAATAAATATGACAGTGAAGAACTTGATGACATGGGGAGAAATATATTTTAATGAGGAAAAGTCCCAGAGAGGGACCAACGGTTTCTTATTCGGGTAGTGGGCTGAGATTTACGGAGCCCTGGAGTATAAAGGGAGTTTCAGACTGCGCAACAAGTCCATCAGAAAGCAGTTGGGGCTCCACCCTGCAGATACAGAGTGTGTTAGTGCTTCACACCACATCCATCAGTGTTGAGGTCTGTTTCTGAGCCAGAGCGCTGCAGACACGGAGCAAACATCTCTCACGTTTCACCTGACTCGTGCTTCTTTTCCTTTGTCTGTGTTGTGTTTTCTCTCTATCTAATTATAGTTTTCCCCTCACTAGCTATTTTATGTTTCCATCCTCATTCTGTGAAATTCCACAAAGCCGGCAGTTGAGCTAAATGCTAACGCTGGCATGCTATCACCACTAACGCTAAGATGTTGAGTGGGTATGCTCTTTTTAGCCAATGGTTTATTGTTTAGCACGTTCACCATCTTAGTTTAGCACAATAATATACTAGTAATCATTTACTAATTGTTATGTACGTTACAAGCAAACTTCACGACATTTCTGGTGGCGAAAAGACATTTTTATTGGTTAATTTTTTTTCTTTTTTATATATTTTTACAATAACATCCATCTTTTGCACATCTTCTTGTGAAGGGGGAAGTGGTATGTATTTATTTACTTTCTTTTTCAAATTACTTTCACTGAAATTTTGTTCAAAATGTTAAAAAAAAACACGTGGATGAAATTTCACTTTAACTCTGGTCCTATAGTCCATCCTTCGCCTATCTTCTTTTATACTCTGTCCCTCTTCCCCCCTTCTTATTTAACCACAGGTAGGATAATGAGCAGAAGGGCAGATCACATTTAACCTTTTGCCCCGACGTCTCAGCAGGGAGCTGATTGTCTCTGACATGACACCATGAGTGGAGCTGGAGAGGGAAAACTGCAGAACAAGGCATTTTTCCTAAAGGATTCCTCATATTCATTGATAGAAAGAACATATGGTTGTGAATGGCTGCCGAGCCAATGCATCAGTTTGAAGTCACTGAGGTTAATTGTCCTTTCCGATGTTTTTCTTTGTCTGTGCGCTGTATAAACACACACGTAATTACACTGTACGGATAGTATTTTGTTTATTCAGCGCAGTGAACTTCACATATCTCCACACTTTGTTAATCGGGACCATTCGGCTCTTTCAGCACTTTTGGCAACATACATAGCTGAGAAAGAAAGATTGAAAGATTGAGAAGATGCACACAATCACAAGCACATAACTCATGTTAAAATGTGAGTATATTTCATCAACAGCTTAAAAAGGACAATTTATCAATCCACCAGGCAGTACAAGCAAACTACAGGAGATTAATGTGCAGGTCACATTACCCCAACTTTGGAAAGATGCAAAACACTAATTGTCTGCTTCCCCAGCTGCTGTCACACTTGATTTACAGAGCTGCCTTGGCTCAGCCAGATCTCAATCAGTGGATTCATTTTGATATGAATTATCGTCTGACACTTGGACACAGTTTTGTTTCATGAGAGGCAATTAGCTTGTTTTACTTGGATTGTACATTTGTGTTAAAAGACATGCGTGTTCAAGTATGTTGTTAAAGTGTGATTTGTCTTTACTGGCACAATCCCCCTTTACAAAACAGGATTACATGTATGATTATTTAAGTTATATGCTGTATAACTATAGTCGTTTTATGTCCAGTTTCCATGCTGTATTGAATTTGTGATGTGTTTTCAGCAAATGTTTGAGTTTTTTGTTGGTGACTATTTTCAGCAGCTGATGTGGCACACTGGTGAGTATTTACAGAAGCAGGATGGTGTTTGTGGATTTACTCAAAATAAACTACAGAGCCCTTTGTCATTGTAATGTAGAAACCTGTCAGCGAGTACGACTGCGTGGCTGTTTTTGGACAACGTGGGTCTATGGTCCAGAGGAATGAGCTATATCAGGCTTAGGCCACACACACACACACACACACACACACACACACACACACACACACACACACACACACACACACACACACACACACACACACACACACACACACACACACACAACACTTGTCAGTAGGATCCATTGTTGATTTTGGTCTTATATCTAGCATATCACCAGATTTATCCTTAAATGGTGTAGAAAATCCATTTATCAATGCAAAATATTCGACTTTGAGAATTGCTTTCATGTGGAGGTAAATGCTCGGCAGTCTGACAAAGGTTTACTCACGGAAAAACATAAAGACATGAGACGGTGAGTTTCTCTCTTTTCACTCTTTTCACCCTGCCAAAGGTTGTGTTTACCTCCCTGTCATGAGTTAATTAAACCATCAGCCTGTATAATTACTGTTATAATGAGAATGAAGATGTTAATAAATCACAAATTTCTAATGAAAACCTCTTTTAGTCATTTTCATTCCTCTGCGTCTCAGATAGTTTATTCATCTGACTCGGTGACGCGGCTTGGCAGGAATTTTAAAGACAAACCCATCAATATGGTTGCCATCAGGCATGAAAGGACAGATGGCCAACAACATGAGAGACCCAATCATTCACACACATTTCTTTTTGTTTTTAAAATAAAAATTACGCTTTTTTTTTATTGTGGCTCAATTTCCCTCAGTTCATGAGATGTTTACACAATGATGTAAACAAGGCTTATGAAGTTTGTAACGGTTGTATCTGAAGAGGGATAAGTCCAACACCAACAAAGGGCAGCACTCACAGCATGACGAAAACAGCAATACAAAACATGCATAAACATAAACCACTCCAGAAAGCTTGTTTACTGACTTTACTGAGAATTGGATTTCCTTGAGGATATCCAAGCTAAACTCGTTAATATATCCCAATTGTGCATAGAGATAATCTACACCAGATCAATTTGATAAACTAAATTGAATAGGATTAAAAGCTGAAACGTTCTACTTTCATCTCCAGGTATTTATTTAAATCGGTTCATTGCAATATAACTCCTACCTGCCTTTTCTACTTCATCCATGCATGTGTTTACACTTCAGACATCTTTGCAGTCTAATCACAAACACAACTCCACTCCACAAGGGTCAGGACAACCTCACATCTGAGCAGAAGGGTGTTTATCAAAGCAGAATATCCACAGAAAGTATTTAATGATGAATTGAAATAAAGTTTAGACCTGCCTCCACCTGGGGATTTTTTCATTAATTTAATTAATTTCAATTAATTTATTGAGAAGAATAACTGATCTTCCTGTATTCACTACTAAAGGATAGTAGAGAGGTGACAGGAAATGATGAGGGGGAATGTCACCAGTAAGAATGGCACAGAGGACGTCTCAATAACAGTGTATCTGTCTACCTATTCATAAATTTCACCATGATTTAGACATGTAGGTTTTAGAAAGTACGTTCAGGTAATTGTTCCCATAATGATTTTAACGAGAGAGTAAAGATGGTAAGTAATTAAATTATAGTGTACAGAAAGGAACACAATGGACTTCTCACGTTTTTTTGCCATTTGAACAAAATCATGTGTTCATGTTTTACGTGCAACTTTTACGGTTCTTACCAGATGTGTCTTTCTTGAGAGAACCAAGTGTTTTAGACACAGGCGAGATGAGAGAGACAGTCAGAGACAGAGAGAGAGACAGTGTGTGTGTGTGTGTGTGTGTGTGTGTGGGTGGGGGGGGGGGGGATTCCGGAAAAAAACCTGGTGGTGCAAAAGCGCTGTGAAGTAAACGAAGATAGAGGTAAAAGGATTGGGCAGTTGTAATTTGAGCTAAGTAACACTGATGTCATTCAGACTACTGTAAAAACGATAACCATCACTGGCAGAGAACTGTGATTCCAGAGAACCTGGAAAAACTCGAGCCAAATTCTCACTGTTTCGATCTGCTGCAGGCCTGTTTTCATTGACAACCACAATGTGGGTTTGTGGTCCATACTAGGTCCATACAAAACCTGGACTATGTTTGGCAGAAAAATCACACAGATACACACTCACATTTCTACTCCTACCCTTTGCCACACACTCACACACGCCGGCCTTCGACACATGTAAGCTGAGGCTTGTTTGTGCAGAGCATTCCAGCGTGACGCTTCCCCGGCACATTAAAGAGCCGCCCCCCCCGCCCCCAGCAGGCCAAGCTGTGACCCCCCTCCCCAAAGCACGCATCCGTTGGTCCAGTGGAGGGGGTCCTATTTGCTTTATCACATTTGTTTTGATTCTACAGTCAGTATCCAATAGCGGCCGCAAGTGCTGAGCTCTGAGTTTGTTGTTGTACTGCATGCACGTCCTTTTGAAGTGTCGGAAAACCAGGCTAACCTCCACTGAGAAGAACAGTCATCAGATTTTGTGCTGCATCAGCAGCAGTGACAACAGAGGCCACACTCACTGGCTCTTACCTGTTAATCAGCTCTCTGATTGTTACATTCTATGGTAAATCATCAGTACAGTAGCCTTAGGGCAAACCTAAAACTTCTTAAACTAGTAATCCCAGGAGCAGCTACTACAGGTCTTGGCCAGTCAGCAAAAGAAAGTGACACAATGCATGGCTTCTCAAAGTGTGCTTTGCACTAAATGCAAATATAACAAACTTAATATAACTTTGTATGTCAGCTTGGGCTACGGCAACACAACAGGGACATAAAGTGTTATATGTGTTGGACTATTACTATCTGCAGAAGTTTAAAAAAGACAATATTGGTAAGAGGTGCTCAGTTCAGCAATTATCTAAGAAATTGGCAGCTGAATAAGAACTAACTGGAAAACTAAACATAACATAAAAAATAATGTCTTCATGACCCGCCTCCAATACTGATCCCAGTTCCCTGTAGACATCCATATGACCTGGTTTGAATAGCTTATGGTGGTAATTGGTCAGGTCTTCCTTATTTGTGCTACTGCTACACTACTGTATGTTTTAGCACTATTTCGGATTTCAGTGTTCTGTTAAACAATAGCAAACATGCCTGCTGGATTCCGGCATGTATAGCTAGTGCTGTTTGACGCATACTGTGACTCACTGAGACGTCTTTATCTACTTTTTTACAACCAGACAATTAGACTCCAGACGTTCATTATTATATTTGTCAACATCGGATGGAAATTGCTGCTGAAACCCATGATGACACTGTCTACACAATTACTTTCCAGTGTTTGCATCTGTGATATGATAACGCTCTGTCATGGCTGAGTCATTGCAGGGCAGACAGAAGATACTCCGTGGACCAGGCTGTGTTTACCCCTCCTTTTCTCCTGAACCCCACCAGCAGACACCCTGAACTCTTGACTGCACCAACCCCAACCACAGGAGACGACACTGCCGAGCGAGTCTCAGAGGTGGTTGAAGGAGAAGGGGGTCCTTGTCACTTGTGTCTCTGCTGGGATGTGTACAGCAGCCAGACCCACCAAGCACCCATCAGGAAATGCTTACGGTTGTGTTCGCATGCACTCAGATTCACAAACACGTACGGACGCATGTGCTTCACAGAGGCATGCCCACACTTAACATACGAAAGTTTGGTTTGAATGTTGTTCTTTTAAACAAACAAAAGAAAACACGACAGAAAAACTACTCAGCGTGTACTTTTTACTTCCTCAGAGGAAGGAAGGGCTGAAAAAGGGGGAGGATGTATTTTTAGACGGTGAATTACTGCCAAGTCACCATGTGAGCAAGTCTGACTCAAACAGAAAATAAAAAATAGACAGTAAAATGCTGAATGAGTAGACTACATTGCACGACCCTAAGTTAAACAGGGTTTTGGTCGCAGAAATCACTTCCACATGGCTGACTCAGACGAGCCAAAACAAGACTGTGATTAATGATATTTACTGGCACATTGTCAATGTGCCAGTAAATATCTGCACCGCAGCTATATGCCCCGATCCGTACCACCGCCGCCTCAACACATGGAGGTCATTCATGCTCATGTGCTGAACGTCTTGACAATGTGGTGGTTTATCATATCAGCGGAAGCAGAGAGGCAATGATTGGAACATTGGAAATATGTGGCAGTGGGATAAAACAGGGAGAAATGGAGCGAGAGAAAGGAGGAGGGAAAAGTTGAACCACATACCTGACATGAAGGAAGGATGAATTTGGATGCCATTGTGAGGACATGAGGGAGAGAGAGGGAAAAACAACAGAGTTAATAGTAAAGAATATCAATTAAATGAATTTCATCAATACTCCATACGTCTGTGAGCCTGCATAAATGTGTGCCTGCATATGATGCATGAGGATGGAGCCTGTGGATGTTTGTGTGTGTGATCTTAAGCCCTCAGCTAGCCAAGCAGCAACATACCCAGCTGTCCACCAATGTCTCAGCTCTCCAATCAAAATAAACCTCCTGCAAACCACAAATCACCCACACATTTGAACTTCTACACTTTTAGGGATCCTCTAAACCTGGCCTTCACCATCCCAGCCACATGCCTAACCCCAACCCTTACCCTAACCTTAACCAACGCTTTGACCCTAAAATCAATTCTGCACAGCACTTTGAAGACGTGAGGACCAGCCAAAATCCCCACTTTCCAAAAATGTCCTCACTGTCAATGTCTAAGACTCAAATTAGTCCTCATGGAGAGGGAAGTAAAGAGCACGAACACACAGAACAGCACACTTGTGGCCTAATGATCCCAATAATGATAATAATCATTATTTGTATAACCTTTATTTGCATAGCAATTTAAAAACAAAGTTATATGTTACATGCTCAAAACACATAGGAGGACAACTAAATAAGTTTAGCCATACATATGACCCAAATTCATCAAAGTGGATGTAGAGACCACTTACAATTACTGCAGAAATGCCAGTTAAAAAACAACAACTAGTTTTCCTCAGATGAGGAGTATGTCTCTATTTAACCAGAGACTCTCGTCTTTGCACCAACGCTGTAAGTGATACACAGACATGTCTTTATGTGTTGAGACCCTGGGACTGCATGTGCAACAAACTGATCATATATCGGAGCTTTACATTTGAGATCCCTCATGTAAGTTACTCTGGACACAAGGGGGAGCCTTTTGACAGCTGGGAGGTCCAGACGCTGTATTATACTGTACACGAATCTTTCATCCACTGACAAAATCTGACAGTGACATGAGGACATCGTACAATCCGCTCCGTTGTTTTGGTGAAGCGTCCACCACCTCATAATGCCCCAGAGTATTTTACATCACAGCCCAGCCATTAATCAGGAACATTGGCACTTTAATGGACACTCCAGCCTAAACTCTAGCCTGTGACTGATTTATAAGCAATACAAGAAGAAGGTTATTCCTAGGGGAAGAGTCACTTTCTCACAGTGGTTAGAGTTGAGTTTATTGACAGACTGGGCAGGAAGACAAGACAACGTCTCTACCTGCAAATAATAGCAACATGACCGTAAACATCACTTTACATTTCTAAACAGCCTGAGCAGATTGGCCCGTAATTCTCTCTCTCTCCCTCCCCCTCTCTCTCCCTCTCCCTCTCCCTCTCTCTCTATCCAGTTCCTCCAAATCATCTCTCTTTCATCCCTCACTTTCACTTTGGCTCACTTCTGCGTCCACCTTTATCCTCCTCCCTATCTTCTAATGTGCCCGTCTGTTTTATTCTTGAATGAGCAGCAGTAGCATCACCAGAGAGCCTCTGACAGTCATTGAAGTGAGATTACCATCATAGAATTAATCAAAATCAGATTATTTCAGCGCAGCTCATCAAAGTCAGAATCTTTACATCTTTCTACAGTTCACGATCTGGATCAACAAGGATCAACTGAGATCTGCACTCCCATTTTAACCTCAAAAAGTCCTACAGAGGCCCAAAGACTGAACCATTCACTCCATGCAAGTGGACAGGGAGAGACAGGTTGAGCAGTAGCTGAGGGAGCACAGATACAAAGATAAGGGATACTCCTGTACTAGATGGTGCTGCACATCTTAAAACAACCAGCTGTGTGATCTTGAACCAAATGAGCCAGAACAAAAGACACAAGCACACAATGACGACACATGCATGCCTTGTATGCAGTGAAGGACGAGAGCACAGGACACATGGTGAAGACATGTGAAAGGGGCTGTTGTAAACAAAAAGCAGACCACGTCTTATGTGGTCAACAATCTGCAGATGAATGGGAAAGTTATCCAACTATCTTTGACACATTGTTTGAGAGAAAGCAGGCTCTAACTCCGTCGTCTGGTGCGTGATGTTATGGTCCTATCCCATGACGCAATGAAAGTCCTAAATCTCTCTGTGCCCCACATAACCTGTACGCCAGTCTTCCATTCGACACGGTTGCAGACTTTATTGAGTTGTATTTCCTCTGGGATTGTCACACACACACACACACACACACACACACACACACACACACACACACACACACACACACACACACACACACACACACACACACACACACACACACACACATCTGAAATATGACCTACGGTCTCCAAAGACCCAAACAAAATAAAAGGGGGTAAATGATATGTTCACTTTTTTCATGTTAGTCAAGTAGTTTAAAATGAGAAAGAGGGAAAGAGAGGCACCTAATCTAAATCACACACCTTCATCCATTTCGTTGTCCTTTTTCATTTGTCTTGTCTAAATATTATTCATGATAGATGTTCAAATCTGATCCCTATTAACACAGACACCCACAGATGTCCAAATGCAGTACTTGGTTTAAATCAAATGAAATGTAAGCCGGTATATTTGGGGACCAGCACGCAACGCAAATCGTAACTGAAGTTGCACGGACTCAGGGCAACCAGGAGGACATAACTGGATGTTTAATATTAGTTTATTTGTAAGCTTTGGCAGGTTAATGTAGAGTACAAAATGTCAATAATGAAAAATGTCCCTCACAGTATTCTTCAGCCCAAAGTGAGGTCTTGAAGCCCCTGAAACTTAGTTTATTTATTAAAAAAAAGAACTATTCATGAATAAGCAATGATTACAATTAAAGCTATAATTTACTTAAAGTTTAACACACAACAATTCAGCAAATCATTGTAGGAAGCCGATTGAGAAAACCTGTTTTCAAGTTGCAATGTCTTCCCAATAGTTCATGATCCCAACAGTATTCAAATTAAAAGGATTTGACATAACAGAGAAAAGTTGGAAAATGTTTGGTATTTTCACTTGATAAATTACTTCTATGATTTGTTAAAGCCATCATTAACTTGATCAATCAATGTAATCAATCAACTGCATGATCAGTTGTTTAGTCTAGTTAGGATATGTTCTGTTAAAGACCAACTGATAACAGCAGGTCAGCTCTATATTTGTCTTCTGCTCTCTGCTGCCCAAACCATGCTGTTCTTATTACACACACACACACACACACACACACACACACACACACACACACACACACACACACACACACACACACACACACACACACACACACACACACACACACACACACACCTATTGAACAACAGGGATTGGCCTAAACCCTGCAGAGATCCTTATCACCTCTCTCCCCAGAGGGCTAAAACAACAAGGATCAACATGTGGCCCGTTTTTATTCTGCAGCGTCCCGGCTCTCTGCACAACGGGAGGTCTTATGCCGAGCAGATCCCAGAGATACAATGCCATTAGCTCACTGATGGCATCTCTGTCAGAGAAAAAGCTCTCTGCCAATGGGAGCAGACATCCGTGTCATGCTGTGTCTGCTGTTTATTAAAACACAAACTTGGCTAATAAATCTCTATCACCTTTTCCTGTCCACTGTAAGCTTTGTACAAATTGGAACCGACACAGCCTGACTCAGTGTTAGTAAGATAATTGCACGGAGAGCGGGTTGTGGGAAGTGATTGAGAAAAGGAGTGAAACACACTGGTTTTATTACACAGTCTGATGGTGATGGAAAGAGTGATGAAACGCTTGTGTTGAGTGAGCGGGTAGTTACCGATGCCTTGAGCAACCGCTCCGCTGGTACATTCAGTGAAATAGAACTGCACATGTGAGCTGCATATGGATAACAGAAGAGGGCCTCATTCTCTCAAACCCTTTTCCTTATGCTTATATTTCTGAAAAGTACATTTGTCATTTTGCCCATCTCCTCTCTCATATCTCCACCATTGTCTTCCTCTGCATCTATCTTTCTTTCTTTCTTTCTTTCTTTCTTTCTTTCTTTCTTTCTTCCCATGCAGACTGTGGGTTCCCAATATGCTTCTAGCTGAGTGTCAGCTGTTGCTCTTGTCACAGATTGATGGGCCAGGTCACACATCTGCCAACCCCTGGCAGGGATGTCCTCTGCCCAGCCTCCTTCATCAAACCCCCCTCGCTTTATGGAGCTGACTCGATCAAGATCTTTCGTAGGCTTTTACGCCTCCTGAAACAACAAGAGCGATACAGAACCAAAACACTGAGAAGGAGGTCTGTCTTTCATCTCGGAGCTGAGCAGAGGTTACACATGCTCTTGCTCAAGCAAGAGCAAGAGCATTTTTCAGCGCTGCGCTGCAGCATTTATCAATTATCAAATAATCAGTCATTAATATAATGATCTCCCTCCTAATCTCTGATCATCCTCTGCTGGCCAATGCCATTTATTTAAGGGTTGACCCCATCAGTGTTCTTTTCCAGAATGATTTAAAAACCTGCAAAAAAAAGTGATTAACCCACCCTAATTAATGACTCATCAGGAGAGTTATGTCATTACAGTTTCTATTTTTACCAGATGCCTCTCTATCTCCTGCTTGTTTCCCTTCCCAGCCGCTGAGTCCAGTTTGTGGGTCACCCAGTTACTGACGCTGAATGAAAGAGCTGTTTGGAAAGCAGGTCGCCCTCCTGTCATGACAAAGCTAAGTCCTAAAACTAACGGAGCCCATTGAGGGAGCGGAAGGCCACTAATCTCCCTATAGATACACCCTGGAGTCCAAATCAGCAGACTGGAAGCACCGAGTGCCGCATACTGCAGCTGTAAAATAGACCCACAGCAAGTACATCGCTGTGTGCACAAGCTGTATTCTGATACATGCACTGTGCCAACATTCTCACAGACGAATGTAATGGTGTTAGATGCCGTTTTATTGATTTTTACTTCAATGACTAATCTAACGCAGCTCTTTGACTGGCATATATTATAACTATATTTATGGTATTCCACATCCCACGCCATAACATATTATAGTTACCATAGTTTACTTCATTTGGCATCTCACATGGCATCTAATTCCTTCAATTGATCCTCCAGAGAAAGAATGAAATGAACCAATGTGGCTTGGATTACAGTGCTTTTAGACTCTGTGTGTGTGTGTGTGTGTGTGTGTGTGTGTGTGTGTGTGTGTGTGTGTGTGTGTGTGTGTGAGAGAAAGTGTGTCTTTGAGCATGAGCCCAAACATGTGTGTGTGTGCGCAACACTGGGACGACATGCCAGCAGCATTCCTGCATACAAGCGGATGATAACTGACACTCTCAAAAAGTGGCTAAGCTCTTGATTTATTTCATAGCAAAATACAAGTTGACTAAAGAAAACAAGAGCAACGTCAAAGATACAATAGAGACTGTCAATATGAAAACAATCAAACCATGGCAGCTGACCACCTCAGATGAGATAACAAGTTTCTTTGATCCTTCATGCGCTAAACTTCTCGTGGGAATGAGGGAGCACCCTGAAGTGCTGCACTTCCTCATGTGGACAGCTGATGCTTGATTTAGGAGGTCTCGCTGTAGAAAAGAAAGACAACACAAAGTGGCAAAGAATGCAAGAGCGTTTAACAGTCGAGTCATGGGAAAATATGGAAGGAGTACAGAGAGTATATGGGCAGCCTCCATGGTTCCAACAGCTGAGTCCATTCAAGTGAAAGAAGATGTTTGCATCAGAGTCCAGCAGCTAACCGCAGGATGCATCTCTCTTGGCAGCCCGACATGTCGTCATCCACTCATCCTCGCTCGCTGATCTATCACCAAACTGCCCACCTATTAATCTTCAGGGAGCCACTGAGGAACACTTTGGACCAGGCTTGAATAAACAAGAGCATGCAAACATTGGGTAGGAAATAAACACTCAAACATGTCACCGCTTTGACGGAAAAAAAGAAAGGCCTATAATTCTAAGTGATCCCGAGAAAAGGTCAGAACGCTGCAAAGCATCTGCCTCCTGAGACAAGACAGATGTTCAGCACCACTACGAACGTGATGTGGATCTAATATTGCATATTTAAGGACATTCATGATATATATGACAGGATTTAGGCATGTCAGAATATGAAAGGTATACAGGCATATGATATCTATTGAGAACATAAGTATGTGTTACACTTACAGGGTGTCAAGGAAACTGATTGGATTCGACTGCTGCCGTCCCTCCCATGAAAGTCAGCTGGATGGAGGAAAACCAGAGTAGCTGCTCTGCAGCGACCTCTAGTTCACCTTTACTTCTTTCATATTTCACTTTATAGTAATCTTCGCTAACCTTTTCAGAGCTTAGTAGAAAATGTGGGATGTCTGCTTTGAAGTCAGACAAGACCATTATCCCATCATGGATGTATTCTGCTGAGGGACAACAGGACGTTCACTGGAAGTCTGCTGGCCTTCCAGAAGCGTTTGCTCCCATAACTCTACACTCGCTGACCCCAAACAATCCATCTTCTAGCCCTTGGATGCTGTTGTCTACCATATTGGTTGTTTTATATTCCGTTGGTGAAATTGTTGTGTGTGGTCAGTATTTTCTCATACTGCTGGCAGCACGTTGCCAACATTTTCTACTGCTTCAGGCGACGTTCATACAGGAGGAGTCTGGTCAGAAACCGCCTTATTTTCCTTTCCCAGAACACATTGTAAAAAAGCCGCAGTCACAAATCACCTTCAGTGGCCCGTGGGGGGAAAGTTCTTGCACTTTTGAACGCTAAAGTAAATATATGTGGACAGAAAAGCTGTGCTCCAAATGTTCCAGTAGCAGCTTTTGATTGATTTTAAGTTGAGATATTTTCTGGTATTTCAAGAGAATTTAAAACCACTTTCTGACAAAGACAAACACACAACACATACACACAGATCTCCCACTCCTCTTGATACAGTCGTCTGAACGATGCACAACCATGTGAGTCATCGTTGCCTCCAGATACTTGGAATGAGATCAATCAGTGAACAGTAAGGAGAGGGATTCCCTAAAAGTCCAATAAAGCATTTTTGTCTTCATTCTTTCATTTATAATGACAGATTCAGCTGATTGATAGCCTTCATTGGGCTCAAAGCAACTGTGCACTCTGCAGGCTAGGAAAGGGAGCGGGAGAAGAGCCAGGCTGGTGGTTTAAAGGTTTTAAAAGTAGAGGAGATGATGGTTGGAGAGCTGGTTGGAGAGCTGGTTTAGCCGCGCAGCAGGCTCTTCCTGCCCTGTAACAACAAACCTCTGGCTATTGTCCATGTGTGGTGGACAATAACATATGTGTGTGTGTGTGTGTGTGTGTGTGTGTGTGTGTGTGTGTGTGTGTGTGTGTGTGTGTGTGTGTGTGTGTGTGTGTGTGTGTGTCCATGTAAAAAAGCATGCTGGGTGTACTGACCGAGAGAAATCAGCCGTGTCACGGTGTAGTGGCCCTCCGCTGCCACTCTGCCTTCATGCCCTCGGGCTCCGTCGGGATCCCAGGGGCCCAATCAAAACCCAGCGTCACCCGGCGACCTTCTAACCCCGGCTGTAAGCGCTCTGATTAAGACCTCATCAACACGATGCTGCCCTCGCAGCTGTGCGCTTGTGCACACAAGCTCGGCTTTGTCCACCTCTAACACACATGCTCACACGGGCACATACGCAAGGGTGAGCACAGTTGCACACCATACTGACCCAGAATCACTGGGCGGTAGGAACTTAGTAACCTTTAACCTCTATGACTAGCTTCTTAATCTCCCTCCCTCCGAGCCCTGGGCATACTCTCTCTGTGTGTGTGTGTGTGTGTGTGTGTGTGTGTGTGTGTGTGTGTGTGTGTGTGTGTGTGTGTGTGTGTGTGTGTGTGTGTGTGTGTGTGTGTGTGTGTGTGTGTGTGTGTGTGCGCGTGTGTGTGTGTGTGTGTGTGTTTGTTTAAGGGCAGAGCAGTGAGGTGTGAGAAGCAGGAAATGAGCATCCAAATGACAATAAGACCAGATCCATATCCATTGAGCTAGACAGCGTGAGTTTACATTGTGTGTGTGTAGGACAGATGACTTCAGATCAACTGGACAGGAATAAGAAGGCAGGGGGCAGGGAGACGTATGAGCAGGTTTTACTACAACTGGATGTTCCTTGAAGGTGCAGCTTAACCCCCACAAGAGCCTTCAAACAGCCGTCAGATCCTCAGGCTCACTCTGCCTTTGTCCACTTGTAATGAAGTCATCGTGGTAAGGCGCCGAGCTGGTTAATAACCTCCTCAGCCCCATATCAGAGCCTTTTATACCACGGGAGATTGGCGAGCAGGCAGCCGAGATTTATCGTTAGATTCCGAAGAAATTATTTTTAAAGTCCTTTAAGACGTCAGCTTTGTGAAGGAATTCCTTTAGAGGGTCACAACTCGTTTAAGAAATGCTTGGAAATAGCAAACATGACTCCTAAAATCAAACATCCTCCCACTCAAAAGTGTTATCTTGTGCTATTATTGATAACTTCAACCAACACACTGTGGGTCACATGTGCACGGGTTTAACGTCTTGGTGAAGGACGAGGTCGTGCGAGGGGAACGAAGGTCAGTGTGACGCTCCAAGAAAAACAAAACGTTTCCTCTGAGCATGCTGCCAGCTATTCAACACGAACTATTCATACATTTGCATCCAATTTCAGCTTGTGATGAGACACTGAGCCTTACAATAAGGATTCACACAGGCATGTTGTGCAAGCACAATGAAAACACACACACTCACAATGAAACACACACACACACACACACACACACACACACACACACACACACACACACACACACACACACACACACTTTAATGAGAGAGTCACAGAACCAAAGATAAAGAAAACAGTGGAACATTTGGATCCCAGAGTGTTGCTGGGTTCACAGCGGGAGCCGGTGCTGTAGTTTTATGAACCTGCATCCTGACTGAACCTCATCAGTCAGGTCACCAAACAGACCGCCGCTAGCTGAACAGCACTGAGCTCCACAGAGCTGCTCGAGCCGTCTCACAGGCGTGCGCTCACTAGCTGCACCAGGATTATCAAATGGTGAGGCAGATCTGATTTCAGGGTATATCTGCTTACATTTTTTACACCGCTGCATGAAGTTTGTAAATTTGACTAATTAAGTCCCAACAACACTTAAAATAGAGGGCTGCTAATTGAAAAAAGGGAGGGATAGAATAAGATAATAATGTGAATAAAGGTCAGTCTAAAATACATTTTTACGAGCCATTCTCGATCACATAGGCAGCACTCGGGTCATGAGAGGAAAATATTTCGCTCTCCCATAAGTCGATTCTGATGTCATGCGCGCCTCCACCTGGCTTTTTGAGTAGCATGACATTACATTACTCTGACTTTATCTCATCTCTTCTCATGTAACCTGAACACAAATGTGTTCTCATACAACAGTGCAGGGTTCACTCCTCCTTTTTTACCGTGTGTGTCAGTTCTTCTGTAGCTTCGGAGCAACAAACCACAGAGTACAACAACAGTGAGAGATGCCTCCTTGAAACAGAAACCATGTGCTGTTTGTTAGGCGCTTCTGCCATAAGAAGACCTTTATGGAAGTGGCTGTTGATATGTCATGTGCACTATTCACCAGAGCTAACTATCACCAGACTGTGGGGGTCCACATAAGTGCAGAAGAAACAGTTATCTGTAGGCCTTTTTGTTCCATGCCAGGCAGTAAATACGATTGATTAGCCCATGATCACAGAGGGTGATGATCGCCCAAAGGTTGGCTGGAAAGGAAACAAAGATTTGGAACAGGAAAGTGAATGAGAAGTATTCTTCCCCAAATCAAAAGCTACCACATTCGGGGCCTTGAGCAAGACACTTAGTCCCAGCTGCAGCAGAGGAACCACCCAGTGAATACAACACGCCAATGTCCTGGGACAGACACATTTCTGTGGGTGTGTATGAGACCCTCAAATCTAATGCGTTTTAGAAAGCTGCGAGCTATTGATCAAAGCAAAACATACATTTTTAGATAGATTTTGCACCTCCCATGCAGAAAAATCTCAGCTGTGGTATGTTGGAACTTTCTGAATGCAAGAGCTTTGCCTCTTTTCTTATTTTACATACCACTATTTGTTTTACTTTCTCTATCCATCTTATTTTATCTTCTTATCTATTTTCAAAACTGTCCCTGTTTGTAGCTGCATTACCACATGATGATAATGTAGCTCTGTCAAAGAAATGGTCACTGTGATGGATTACTGTCAGTATTACAGAGCACTTTCATGTCTATGAGCTCTCGTCTAAACTGCAAGAAGTAATACATCTGGATGGTAGGAGATAATAAATACACACTCTTCTTCTTGAATGTATGGTGTGCTTTAAAAAATATTCACACAGTACACATTGTTTGTAGTTTATGCTATATTTCATACTAAATCTCATTTACATGTAATAAACCCTCCTCAGAACTCCTCAAGAGCAGTTAAACAGATCATCCAACACAGATCGGAAACTTTCTTCCATCTCCTCACCTGCATTTTATTTCCATAAACTCTGACAGGTGTGTGCCCACGCAATGACAATAATACCGGCTGACTCACAGGGTGTAGCCTGGAAATATGTTTGTATATTAGTGTGAGCAATAGTGCCCGTAGGAAATCAAATGTGTGTGTGTTAGGTAAGACTGTATAATGTAAATCTGCCACTAAAAACAGAGCAGACACAAACATTTATAATATCCCATGTGTTTGAATTAGTTTGAAGAGGATCTGTACACAGTTTAAAGACATCATTCCAGTCTCAGCTTTATTCCCGCAACAACTGTGTAAGCTCGAAAAACCACAGAGGATGGATAAGTATTGCCAGAAGTCTCTCTCAGCCAATCAGGTTGCTTCTAATCCCGCTGTTTGGAGTGTTTGATTCTGCAGTTGGGTAAATGTGCTCTGTGGTGAAGTTGGGTAAGTTTAAGACTTTGTAATCAATCATGCTATACTGGGTGCTATCAGTGCTAACATTGGCCAACTGCAGTTTGATAAACTGCCACAGTTAAGCCAGACCTCTGACCAACAGCATCCAGTACACACACTCCCATGGGGGCCTGGAGCCTGACATGCATCCCTCCGATAAGAGATGTGTTTCTACGGTACATTCATCTCAAAAAGTAAATCATGTCCTACACAGAGGCAGGGCTGGGTTTTGAGGGTCAGGCTCAGGGTAAAAGAAAATGGAAGTGGAATGGTGGTATATTTTTTTTTCCCCAACGATTTAAGAAAATTGCAAAACATATTTAAAAAGGAGAAACAATTAAATAATCAATTAGTTTAACGACATAATTAATTAGCTACAATTTTGATAATTTATCAAATTTTTAAGTAATTTATCAAACAACACCAAACATGACTGGTTCTAGCTTCTCAAATATGATTTTTTGTATTTTTTTTTAATTTAGTTCAAAATTGTATGTCTTTGGGTTTAGAATTGTTGGTAGATCAGAGTACAATTCATCTTTAGCTCCAAAAAATTATGATCCCATTGTTCATTATTTTCTGTCAGTCTTATAGAAAATGATTAACCAGTTAATCGAATGACCTTGACCTTGGGTGGTTAATCATTATGTTTGAAATAATACCCTCAATTGATACCTCACAGGATGTAAAGAGTAAGCGATGAGATAGTCTGTTCTGAGTAGTTCTGAGTAGTTCTGAGTAGTAAAACTATATGTAACATTTTTTATTTAATAATTTGTGATCAAATTTGAATTTTCAAAGTATCTTCTTTGAAACTGATTAAGATGCATCTTTTGTGGATTATTATCGTCAATAAATGTTAGACTATTTTGGCGAGCTGTTAAGATTTCAAACTAACTCACACTAACAAAGTGTTAGAAAGGCAGTTTCAACAAACTGATCTCATGTTGGGGATCATCACCATCATCCAGAGCTGCAGAAACCTAAACTCTGGATAAAACCACCAGTTTGTCATGAGTTATGCACCTGTGTTTCAAAGGGTGGATGAAGAAAGCCAGAGTCAATCTCTGACCTGATACTGAGTTATCACTTAATGTGTTTCAACTTCTGCTGTGCCACTGGATGACAGGCCAGCACTCTTAAAATGTCTCTAGACATATTGCATTTGAAAAATAAATAAATCAATAATATACACTGGGACCTTTTGGCATCTAATTTCACTGATGGAGATAAAATAAAAGGAAGAATGTTGAACATGAAACTGAGACACGAGGTTCCAATAACAGCACAAAAAGTGTTTGAAGTGACACACATGAGCCCCCCTCAGCTCATTACCTGACCCCGAAACATAGACCAACACAGACCAGCTCACTCTGAACCAGAAAGCAGCATGTTCCTACCAAACCCTATCGCAAACAGACATCTCCACGACCGCAAAAACACATGTCTCATCTGACACAATAACCGCAGCTACACATTATCATATGCAAGCAAAGTCCGACTTTGAAAGTCAGCCAGTTTTTGGAAGGTGAGCTTGCGCTAACACATGAATGGCTGGATGGCGGCTGGTGCTGCGGTTGTTGTTGAGGAGTGGTGTGTAGGAAAGCCTCTAGAGTAGGAAGGTGATAACAGCTCGTCAAGGTCATGAGATGACTTAACTGAATCAAAATTGTGCATTGTCTGTATTTTTCTCCTTTTAGAACTGCAACTCCTTATTTGTTTTAATGAATCAAGTTATGTATTGTTAATCATAATGATCATTAGTGTGAGCCTTGAACATGGTCAGGCTGGTTTCCCCCTGCCTCCAGTTGTTATGCTCAGCCAACCATCTGCATATTTAAAGGACAAATATGAAAGTGGTATCTCTCTTGTCAAGTAACTGCCAAGAAAGCAAATAAATATATTTCCCAAAATGTCCAACTATTCCTAAAATTTACAACACACACAAAAACATTGACCCAAACACATCCCCACTGTCAGTTGTGGTAAGTTTGCGGTCTGTAACACATCTAAGAAACGTTGACGCTCGATAGCATCTCAATAAATCTGCACATTTGGACCGCATAATGATTCTCACGCCATGCCAAGTGCATGGGAACCATCCTTAGGCCGCCAAAATCTGTGATAAGAGAACATCAAATAAATACAATGAATCAAAGGATTGGTGTCAAGATAACTTAACTTACTACAACCCACTATCAAGACAAGGACTTTACCCTTGAGTAGAAACAAGCTCTGACCAGAATCTCCTTCTCCCTGCAAATAATTACACGCTACTCTCCCTTTCTGCCATTTTTATGCAAATAAGCCTTATCTCTGAAGTCAGTTTCCTGCCAAACAGGAAATGCTCGTCTGTAGAGAGATTTGATTTGTATTATGCGGAGGAACCGGGCAGGACAGGAGGTAATTAGCCCAATATGCTGCAAGAGAAAGACGCACCACAGTTTGATGACGTGACTAACAAGACTCTGAAGGTATTTATGTTCCCTTGTTTTTTGCCGCTTCCTGAGTTTAACTCCACTCAGATTTGATCTCCTCTAGCATAACACCTTTATAATGCTCTTTAAAAATCTCATTACTCCAGCTAACCGAGTTATTGTGTGCTAACAGGACGCCGTTACTGAGAGCACCCACTGAGAGAGCAGGGACCCACTTCAGTGTCGGCCCCCGGGAGCCTGCAGGACCTCAGCTAGGGGTCATCCCACAGCTGAAGTCCGGTCCTGTGATCCTCTGCAAATACATACCCACACTAAGAGCCCTGCACAATCCGTCATGAGTACAAACATGCATCCAGACATCCACACACACCCCTCTCATCTCAGAATGATTTCCTCACTTTCTCTCACACACACACACACACACACACACACACACACACACACACACACACACACACACACATAATTAGTTACACCTGCCAACCGCTGCAGCCTCACACTGAGACCACATTAAGGGAATCTCAGTGAATTTGAATTAGCTTGCCCAAATATGTGCACCTATCTGTAACATAATGTGGATTATCTGCCTCAAGCTCCATGAAAGATTAATGGGCAGCATTTCAGCTGCTTCAAACAGGCATTCAGAAAACAAACCTCTTAATTGCCCCGGTTGGACAGCTTTTGATTATTATGCTTTAAGTGGAGTGTTTGAGCTTGCAGAGGGCTTCATTAGTGTGGGAGGGCTAGTTTAAAAAGGCGTCTCACACACACACACACACACACACACTCACACTCACACACTCTCTCTGTAGTAGTAGTTCCCATGCCTTGGCCTGGACCACAACAGCAGCTCCCTCTCTTATTACCCCTGATCGCCATCTGTGTTGTGGTACCTTGAGGAGCTCGACCCAGTCTCTCTTCATCTTCCTCACCCAAGACCTCTGACTTGCCCTCCCGACCCCTAAAGGCTTCCCCGGGGTTGTTCCCCATGGATCCTGACCACTCGGGGCCCTGCTCCGTCACTTATCACCCACCAGGAAGCCCAGCTTGTCCGACACAGAGCAGCTTGGCCCTGCCTGTATCTCTCTCTCTGGGGAAAATGAAGCTGGAGTAAAGGGTTGGAAAAGAAGAGGAAGATATCAAAAGTTCCACTGAGTGTGAGGCCAAAGTGTGGGAGTTGAGTATTCTCAGAAGAATACACAAAGAATGAATGGACAACTTTTTCCCCACCTTCAGTTCGAGTTTGATTTGTAGCAAAGCATCTGCCACATTTGAGAAAAGAGCTGAGGTAAAGTGTTGAGACTCTGGGGCTCAATACGTCCGACAGGAGTGGTAACTTCACTTAACCAAAATGACTTCAGCCTTCAACAGCTGTCCGCCAGAGCATAACTGTACCTTCGCTGTAAACCACTTACACATGAGCCTCTCCTCGCTAATGTGCTTATGTAAGAAAGATAGATTAAAAGCATCTACATTTCAACTTGGGTGTTGCCCATCACTACTCTCACGCTCCTTTGAGGGTCTCTTGCTGGAAGAACATCTGGACCAATGAGTGGAAATGTCTCATTTTGTCAAACAAGGTTGACTGATATCTGTAGATGTCTTCAATATTGTTGCCAGAAAGGACCATGTTGCAACTTTTTGCTTCCATTTCTCAATCCAATTATTCAAAAGCAAAGAGCCTTGGCGTTCGTTGTTTCTAGTAACGCTGCGGGTTGGCCGTGTTTGTGCATGGGGAAGTTTGTGTGGCCCAGCTGAAGAGTGATGTTTCCATTCCTGGTATTGAACTTTCTCTCAGGGACCAGGCCCAAAGGTCACCAGAGTTATACCAGCTCGACATCACAGACCAATTATAACTCAACACATGGCCATGGTGGCATGTGGATAAAGATGAAGCAGGAGGAGTTGAATACTGATGAAATGAATCTGGAAGAAGATGAGCTCTCGGCTTTAAGATATAGTTGATCATAAAAAAACATAATCCATACTAAATTGATCAGCATTTGAAATGACAGCCCTTCGTTTATGTTTCCCTAATCTAATAACGGAGGTCCCATAAACTGCACCGCAGGGATCCAACCTCTACCCTCTGCGCACACGCATACACACACACACACACACACACACACACACACACACACACACACACGCGCATAAGACACACTTGCATCGCTCACATACAGCTTGCTCTGTGGCCGTTCCCTCAGGCCAGATGTGAGGTCAAGTTATTGAGAAGATGATGAGAACTGGCAGCCATCTGTCCTCACACCATAATATTGCTGCTTCCGTCAAACAGAAAACATAAGTTGTGGATGTGTATCATCACTGAGTGGACCTCCAGCCTTGGACACATTCCTCTACGGCAGCATCAAGCTCCAGATCGTAGAAGCTGAAGAGTTGCAGCAAGGGATTGTGGGGGCTGAAGCTCCCAGAAGACCTGTCAATAGAGGGACACCTGCAGCACTGACAGAGATGAGACAGACTGAGAGGGAGGCCTGGACAGCAGGGGAAGTTTGTGGAGGGCGAGTGGAGGACAAAGAGGGTGGAAGGATGGAGACGCTAAGAAAGGAGGCACTATGGGAGTGTAACGGGGTTGAAAGTGTAGACGTCCAGGGAGCAGAGGGCAGGAGGGGAGGTCTGGTGCGGGGAAGGAAGAAAAAAGGGCGGCACAGAAGGGACAAGGGCAACACACTTCAGACAGCATGGAGGAAAGAGAGGGGCAGAGGGCAGCGCACTCCTTCCAACTCTTCAAACACATTCCACAACACACACACGAGACATTACAATCCGAGTACATGGAGCCTCCTGCAAACATGGTAACAAAACATGCCCAGAAAGGCTAAAAACTCGAGCATTGTACGACTGAGTCAGAAGCAATTAAATGAGATATTAGAGAAATTAATACACATGGGGAAAATAACAATCCATTTAATACTTTACACAAGATACACTCCTACAATAATCTGGTCCAAACGCGTGAGAAGACCCTCAGAGCCAAATGAGAAGTCATACACAGTCTGTCTCCATAAATCATCTATTAAAAGCACTTAAGGACACGTTTTCCTTTTCGGCCGTCCAGAGATCCATTTGATGTCCCATCTGGAGGAGAATGAGTGTTTATGCACAAACATCTGCTTGTGTAGCAAAACGTACACAGATCCAACCAGGCAGCCACGCCGACCGGTGCACTTATGTTCATTAGTACAGGGAGATGTAAACTGTGTTTCCCTTAGCAGGCGACATAAAAAGAGTTGGGTCCTCTTTAAACTTTAAATCCTCTATTAGACCCTCATAAATCATAAACATATGGCAAACGCAAACAGACACACACACGGCAAATGTGCCATGTAAAACACACACACTAACAGGGACAAGACAACACACACAAACACTGACAGTACAACAAACAGAGAGTGAGAGTGGAAAGGTTGCCGATTGCACAACTGTTTGTGTCTAGAAATGTTTGTGCGTGAATGGACCTCTGTCCATGTGTGTGTGTGTGTGTGTGTGTGTGTGTGTGTGTGTGTGTGTGTGTGTGTTCCTAGTCTTCATGTGTCCTATGAAAAACATTCATTTTTTCAGGCTCTGGACCTGGCAGAGCTGAACTGATGACACTTCTAACCACAGTGATAGACATGCAACTGCAACATGCCAGGCCACACGAAGGTAAGTTTGGGAAGTTCTGCACTGGTCGGTTAAGTAATACAAAAAAAAAGATTAAAGGGTAAAAGCCTGACAACTTCCATATTTTGCTTATTGTCAACACATTCTTCAAAAAGACAAAAAACAACAATGCCTTATTCTCTCTCTCTCAATACTTTCTGACTTCCTAACCAAGTCACAACTATATAGCTAAAAATATATATATTAAAAATGTTCCTGAAACAGCTGGGCACTGTAGTTTTTAGCAAACGTTACCCAAACAGGCGTAAATAGTGTAAATATTGAAGACTATTTTCATCTGCGGTACATGTGGTATCAGTGTACTCACAATGAACTAAAGCGCCCACGCTTATTGTGATGAAGGAACATGTCGGAACAGTTGATGTGTTTTTAATATTTTTTTAACATCAATGAAGTGGCTTTGGCTACACAGACAATACTTGTTAGAATGATCAATGCATTGTTGGTTTGGGTCATTTATGTGATTATTTGACAATTGGAAAAAAAAAGAATATTGCCAGCCTTTATTCTTAATCTCAGCTATTGTGCTCAAATCTGTCCCCTTTTAGATGCACATATAGAACATTACTAAATGTATTGATGTCATGCAGTAAACACGACATTCTTAAGAGAAGCCTCATCTCCCTTGATTCGCTCAACATTGTTTCTTCCGATGGACCAACTGCTTGCTCAAGCATTGCTGGGCCTGATTTGCACAATGAGACAATTCTGTGAGAGGTAATGGCCGATACAGTGGGGAAGATTCCTGAGGCTTTGGAGTGGAATTTGAAAAAGGGGACAGTGTTGACAGAAGAACAAACCACACTAGCTGGTAATTCAATGTTTTCCCCCCGTTGGCTATGTGTAAACAATGACAATGGAGACATAGTCCTGTCAGCGTGGCAATTATTTATAGAACCGTTTTTTCTGTGTTTCAACCATCAATTTAAAATTACAAAAATAATCTGCATTTATCCTGCATTTATCCTCCATTTTCCTCAGTTTGCTCTCTCTTCATTATTGTTCTCTATTTAAATGTTGCCAATTGTATCCACTTTTACATTTTCATTCCATTTTTAAAAGTTGTTGAAACTGAATCTGCCACAAAAGCACTGAAGCTCTGAATTCTCCAATACGAGCGTCCCCGAGGGTCAGTGTGTGTGTGGAGGCAAAGCGGAGCGTGGCAGCACAAACCTTCCCGAGGGCAGCTAAGCATGTAAGGCCACTTTGCAGGCAGGCGATGGCTGGCCACACACAGACTGAGCCCACCGCATTCCACCTAACCAGAACAATTATACCCATAATGGGGAAGTTTAAGTTTCTTAGGAGTTGTGTAGTCAGCAGCTCAGCATGGAGCCAACAACAATGACAGTGACATTAAACTGGCTGAGGCTTATCCAGCTTCAGAATCTGCCCTCCAAATCCTCCACGGCCCTTCCCAATGTAACATAACCAGCTATGCACTTTTTAAGATGAGTAGCTCGACAAGAATAGCTTGTGTGTGTGTGTGTGTGTGTGTGTGTGTGGGGGGGGGGGGGGGGGGGGGGGGGCTATGGTCTCATTAAAATATGCTTTTATGTAAGAGGACTATAATAGTAAGCCTAAAATATGCCAAGCTCCTTCCGGCGGGCTTTGTTTTGAGGGTCTTGTCTGAGTCTCAGTCCGTTGTCTGCCTGACTGTTTATCCACTTGTCTGAAAGCGCCAGGTCCCATTTGCACAAGGTGAATGTGTCCTTCCCATCTTACCCCCTCTGACATATGAAGTGTGTTTGTGTGGACAGAAGGATTAGCATTCCTCTCTCGATATGACAGAAAAGACGTTGGTGAGACAATAATGGCTGGAGGGTTGATGCCACGATCCAGCACTAGGCTGGTCGGTGTTATGTTTTTAGGGAGGGGACGATGGGAATGCAAGTAACTTTGGATCACAGTCAACCTGACACCACCATCACTGGACCAGCGGGACCACAACGGGCCAAAGCATTCCACACTCTTCCAAACATGGCCTTCACTCCTCTGCTGCAAGACACTCCTGAGCTTTAGTGTTCCCAAAAGTGATTTATGTTCTGCAGCAAACATTTACTCCTCCGAGAGTGAAATTGTCTTTTTCGGGGTCGTCCGTTTAACAAATTGGGGGGCGTCCACTTAGCAGGAGCCGGCGATCGATCAGGAAGCCTTACCCCCAACAGTTCTGATAAGAGCAAGACGGATGCTAAACACAATTCTCCATGCCAAGGGCATTAATAACAGATAGACTTATCATGAAGAAAAATGACCCCAACACGGCTCCCTTAAAATGCACAAAGAAGATTGCAAACATCAGACCTGTCGACTTGACTACTAACTGACTACTTTGAAGTTTTTTGTTTTTAACTATTAGACTATAAGAGTGAACAAACATAGCAAAAGAGACCAAAATCATGTCAAAGACCTCAATAAGCATCTTTGCTTGGTTTCATTCCACAAAACTCGTCCAAAGCTGATCATGATTTTCTGAGATATTTTTTAATTAGCCAACTCGCAGACAAAACAGACAAATATAGAGTCAGAATTTTAATGAAAAACTAGAAATAGTTCTGCGTTAAGCCCCAAGCATGAAAGGTTACATGCCTTTTAAATGAAACAACCTCCGTATAATGAAAGTCTATTTGCAACGGCAGGCATGGAAAACGTATTAGTCCATTTAGCTCGGCTGTTAGTATGGAGCATCGCTACAGGGTCACCGTGTTTGTACGGGAGACCTTATAAACTCTTCAAGGCCACTCGCTTACTCCCTTACATCTCTCACTTATCTCTCACTAGTTCGCTCACACACACATGCGCACAAACATGACAAACACAGGTCATTGTGAAAGGGCATCTTGCATTCCCAACATTCCCAATGGTGTCTGGCATCCTGGCATCCTGGCCTCCGTCAGCGAAGATTTGCCAGATCCTCCGAGCCACACATACACACGCACTTCCAGTTACCCACAACCACACATGAGCAGCCACTAACCAAACTCTTACCACGAGCTGAGGCCTCACTCAAAGCCATAACACACCAATCAGATGTCACCCAATTAGACCTCTTTTCTCTTTCCCTCCTTCACTCCATCTTTATCATTTAAATTGGCCACACAGGATTTCCATCACAGTTTCTGTCTTTGAATTCACGTTGCACTTCTGCTCATCTCAAACTCACCAGGATGGGGGTTCATGTGCCTTTTTGTGTTTTTCTCAGAGTTGTCTTTATGAACTTCAATGCCACTTTGTAAAAGATAGCAAAGGTGGAGTAAGACGTTTCAGATTCTGCTTCAGCCCTAAAAACTAGCAGCGCGAGGTGTTGAAGGTCATTGGAGCCTAATCTCAGCAAATACTGCCTTAACTATTGAATAGACACATCCTGTCCTGTGCCTTTAGTCTTTTGATCTCTGTCTTTATTAGGACTGCAATTTACAATCGTTTTCATTATCATTAATTTTCTCGATTAATCATTTAATCGTAAAATTAGCTTCAAATGCCAAACAGTTGAAAACCCAAAGTTATTCAGTTTAATAAAGAAATGCAGCAAATGCTCACAATTGAAAATCTGGAACGGAAATCTGTTTGAAATTTTGCTTGAAGATTATTGAAACAATTAATTATGAAAATGATAAGTTATTTGCCTGTATCATTTCAGCTTGAGTCTTTATTTGTGACCAGACTCTTGTGTTTTCTTAAAAATACTTTACTGCTTTGTCAAATATTTTTCATAATTCAGGAACTAACAAGTAACCTAACAATTTCTATGGTTTTTCCAATAGGTTACTGCCTGTGTCAGTTTAATTTAATACAAAACAAGCACAATTAATTCAGCACAGAACGAGGCCCCGAACAGCACGAGTCTGTCTCAGTGAAGGACAGGAACGTGATTCCATTTTGCTCAACCCTGAGGTATATTTATCTTTTTCTGGTTTGGCAGGAGAAACTCTTATTAGCATAAATCAAATATACCATGTATGGACCTGACTGAGCACACACTGGATAAATCAGGCTCGCTGAGTGATGTATTGACTTCTTGACCAAAGATAAGAGAATAAGTTCAAAACTGAATTTAACAGAGGCCTTTAAAAAGCACTTGGCCCTACAAGTGGTCATTAATATCCTTTAAGTGTGGCACTGGCGCGCGCACACACACACACACACACACACACACACACACACACACACACACACACACACACACACACGATTTGATCGTGTTGAGTTGTCCTCTACCCCTGCAGCTCCTTCCCCCTCAGTGTGGGCAACCCCTTCCTATCTCTGCGGTCTTCATCAGTCCCTCATGAATTCTACAGTGATGGCATCCATCCTCCACACCTGTCAGGGGCCACGACCCCTTGATCCCTCCCAGGATTGGCCTCCTCACTCTCTGGACCAGGTGCTTTCATTTCACACCTCCATCTGTCCATCACTCTGTCTATCTATACATCCTACTGCTCTATCCATCGACGCATCTATTACCAGTTATCTGTCTCTCAGTTGATGTGATGATCCTTCGACCCATCTCCGCTCTCTGCACTTGATGGTCGGGGCACTAACTTCACACCCGCACACATCCGTAAAGCCTTTGCTGGCCACTTGCGCCTGCGGTCTGACAATAGCAGGAAATTGAGACACGGAGAGGTTAATGAAAACCTAAATTTAACACTACTGCTCTGATCCCTACAGCAAGTGGCTTCATTAAAAACTATCAGAGGAATTTGGAATGGACTACTTAGCGTGCTAATAGGCTAGCACACATGTTTATGGTGTCTCTAGTGACACATGAGGGCTATATGGGGGGAGAGAGCCCACGTTCTGGGGATTTGTGGACACCAAATACTCCGGGGAGAAACTGAATGAGAGCTGTGGAGGAAATGAGTGGGTAAGAGAAGCGTCCTAAGACGTTAAGGACAGCCCGGGTCAGCGGACTGCTAAGTGAGTGGAAAAGAGCTACGTAAATAGCATCTGAATTAAACTGTTTACAAATCATTCTTAGTGTTTGGTTTAAACTTAGTTTGGCCTCTACTGTTAGTGGTTTCCCACAAAAGGACAATAGAATTTCATTATAAAGTTGGCTTCAACTATTAAAAGACACGAAACAAAACTGATATATATATATATTCATGTAGCATCACTTTTTGTAGATGACTTTGGCTGCATGGACATTATTTTTCTAAATCATCAAATCAAATTATATATGCCAAATTATTTCTGAACACTGTCTGTACATAGACTGAGAGGAAGGAGATAGACATGGATTGGTCGTGGAAAGGGTGGAGAGAAATAACTGAAGTTGATGATGTGTGGAAGTTATGAAGTGCGAGCAAGAGTGAGAGATTGAGGGAGTGGGAATAAGAGGGAAAGAGGGAGAATAGATAAAGAGGGATGGAAAACTCTGGAAGGGAGAGTGGAAGGAAAGATCAACTCAGGTCAGTTGACAGCATTGAGGATCATGTTCTACAGTTGTCTGAGACTTTTTTCTCTCCAACACAGTGGAAGCAAATGGCCTTGACATCTGTACTCCGACTTGATGAGAAGAGACTGAACAGGACAAAGGATTGATTAGAAATGAAAACAGCAAAGTGAACAGACAAAAGAAGTCAACTTCAACTCATGAGAGTCCCAGCCCTCTACGACTGGTTTGCAGGTGTGTGTGTGTGTGTGTGTGTGTGTGTGTGTGTGTGTGTGTGTGTGTGTGTGTGTGTGTGTGTGTGTGTGTGTGTGTGTGTGTGTGTGTGTGTGTGTGTGTGTGTGTGTGCGCGGAGTCAAATAATGTGCTGGCAACCTCATTATGGCCTTATACTGCTACAATCCTCCAAAGTGGAAACATCTTGACTGAATCACAGCCCAAAAAAGACCAGAGTGCCAATCAAACGACAACTGAGATCCTGTCAATTGAAAGTGACCGTGGTGGTTTTGGCTGAGCCCTGCTGTGCCCATATCCCAGTCAAACAAAGGTTGTGAGATGCCGACAAAAACTGAGGTGGAAAGAAGGGTTGTGGCTTTGAAAATGTTATTTAGTTTGAGATCAATTTAACCATCAACATGACAAAACAAAAATCTGTCAAAAGTAGGGGTTACTGATTGAGTGTGGTTAAAAGTGCCACGGGGGAGAAAGCGCATGAAGAAACTGCTCAGAGACGGGAAGTCCAGTTATTAAAGCAGGAGCAAAGAAATGAAAAAATGTGGCGTGTTTTGCATTAACCTATCCACACGGATCTTAGGGTTGATGTGCATGCAGATAAAACTTCAGGAAACTGAAACAATCCAATAACAAGATCAAGAATTTGTCTCACGCGCCTGAGTCAACTACCATGTAGATTCTGCGCCTGAGAGGACATATCAGCCGGTGGCGATAGTCTGTATTCGTCATTCAGTCTGCAGTTATACAAACCGTCGTGGTGATGAACACATCAAACAAAGCAGCGTTTGCCTACCATTTTCACACAACTCACTCACTACTTCATTCCAGATGGCCATGTCGTTGTGAAAATATTTGTGTATTGAAATGATCAGAGATGAAGATGAAAAATGAGAAGCGCCTTCTGTGTGTCCGCTTGATCTTACTCGTTTGTTTGCGTTCCTCACTTTCAGTTTCTCTTTAGCTTGAGACGAACAGCCAATCGGAGTGATTTCTGGGACTTTAGAGTCACACAGTTAGGACAAAAAATAAGACATTACTAAAACCACACAATTGTTGGGCTTTTGGTTTCCTTTAGACCGCTCTAAAATGTCTCCCATGCTTGTGCAGTGGACGAGGCACTGTTGTTCATGATGACAGCCAGATGCAGGATCTTTAGGTCAAAGTTACTGATGCTTTGCTGGAGCTGTCTGCAGTGTTTGAGTGTGCGTCAAAGGTAGCGTCGAACCCTGCACACATGGGCTGCACTTGCAGAAAACATCTAATCGGAGACAGGACCGTCAGCGTACCTCAAGAGCGCACACATGTCTGTGTGGGTCTGTCAAAGAGACGTGAATGAAAAATCAGGATTATTTCTCACCGAGGACTTTTTATTCACTTTAAAGAAGAAGAGCCCTGTTTAGCTTGTCTGCCCTCCGCCCCCTAAATGTTACCACAATACCACACCACACAGCACAAATGGGACGCCACAGTACACAAGACTAAAGAGCCCAATACCACACATACAATCACAACCAGCAGGAGAGGAGGGCATGGTGTGGATCTCATGAGGCCGGCCCCTTTTCCACAGTCCATGTCGATCATATAGGGTATCCAAACTATGTGAATGAGGACAGACAACAATAGTCTCATTCTATAGCACTCGTTGGAGAAGAGGAAAGACGCCACTCTTTTCTTCTTTTCCCTGCTCCTTTCTACGCCTCCTGTACTTGGGGGGGGGGGGGGTAATGTGCTCTGTTCTGTGTCTGTGGGTGTTTGTCGGTGTGTGTGTGTGTGTGTGTGTGTGTGTGTGTGTGTGTGTGTTGGAGTGCAGTCAAAGTCCACATGGGTTTTGCTGGATTGAATCCAACTCTGTGTGCATGTTTCTTTCTATTACATGCACTCATGGCTACATGGCTATCCATGTATGTGTATGTACTGTATTGCATGAATGTGTCGGCATGCAAGCTTTGAGTTTGTGTACATATTCATATACCTGTGTATACTGGCCCCTGTTTGGAAACATATTTGTTTGCTCTTTCTAATCAGGTTAGATATGCTCCTCGGGCTCTTTTGGTCTTGTGTTATATGGATCCAATAAGAGTTTGACTAACTCGATTCAGTTCCAACTTCAACATCACCCACAGTCGAGTCCGGTATCCGCGCCTGGGGTCAGATATTGGTCTGAGGGGCCGGGGCACGGTGCGTGTGTACGCATGCGACAGACTAAGTGACTGATGATTGACAGTTGGCAGACCTGCAAACAGACCAACAGACTGACAAGGAGACAGACGGACAACTCCAGCACCATTAAAGCCAGGTCATTTGATCCGTTTTTTTGTGAAGTGCCATTTGACCCCGGGTGAACAGATCAGGCCTGCCGTGGGACCCTCAACACCCCACCGCCACCGCCAACCCCCTCCAGTTCTCCTGCTCCTCACCCCGTTACCCCCCCCCCCACCCCTGAAAGAGACCGATAGCCCTGGTACTCATTATTCTTCTGTTTGTTTTGCATCCCACCCAGTATGATTGACACCATTAGTCCGAAACAAGATAACGATATTGTGTAAAATGTAATTATATTACTGAAGCAGATTTGTTTTGGGGTTTTATCACTTCTAACTAAGCAGATTAGGGCTTTATGGCTCAAGTTCACCTACTGTACTTCCAAAGAAGACAAAAGACAAACTTGATTGGTCCCACAATAAGGTTGTTCTTTATACTAGGATGAGAGAGAGAGAGGGAACGGACAGCAGTGTTGGAGAGGTGCTGACCACGGTGAAACACAAGTGTAAAGGAAAAATAGCTGCACTCTCGTTGCCAATGCAAAATATATTTTATAATTTGTAATAGAATGGAATAAATTAACATTTTCAGCAAAATGATGGTGTTGATATTATTCATGCACACTTATTGTTTAGAAAACAGGTCTCTAATGTAATTTCTTCTGTTTACTGACTCCCCCATCTATCCCCTCCACTTCTGGTGTGAGAATAGAGCCAGCGTGCTGATGGAGGTCCGATCCCCGGGGGGAGGAGGCGAGGGGTCTGAGGCTGGGGGGGTTTGGACACACTAAAAAGTTTAGGGTTTAAAGCTTACAGGAGGAGTGATTACGGGGCTCCACTCTTGTGAAAAGGTCAAGAGGTTGTGAGGCTGTGGGCTGAGGATTATTACCGGATACAAGAGGCTGAAACAACACTAGAGATGATGGTGACCTGCAGCAAACATCTCAAACTGAACAGAAGATTCAGTTCAGTTCATTTAGATCTCTAAACCCTTGGTTGTATTAACTAAAGATAATATCTTAGTAGTGTGGAATGTTTCTCAACAGTCTGTCAGCGGCAAAGACTATTTACAGATCTGGGTCTGGTTAAAGTGACGGGAGGGACCAACACAAGGCCAAAATAAATGTGAGCTGGCAACAACAGCTGTCTTTTGTGTTGCCATACACGGAGCTAAATATACATGACAATCATTGCAAGACATCACAGACTGCAAGAGTTTCATATTGCTCCCCCTTAATCCTCCTCATCTTCTTCACTCATTTGAATGTGGACTACAGCTACTGCAGCTCACTCCTCATGAACTTCAATCAATGTTAATAATTAAGGTCACAGAAGATAAGCACAGCTGCTTTGCACTATTTTTGCTTTGTCTTGCTCCTAAGCAGACACAAAAATGTAAATTCATGCAAAAAGCCAGAGAGGCCTTACTTTGAAATGTTAGGTCTACTGTCATGTCTAGGACATGGCCCAGGGGAAAACATGAAAGGCAATCGGTCAGTTTAGAGGGGCTAGTATTAATGAACATGGTCAAAGAGCAGGGGGAAAGACACAGCATTACATGCTATTGGCTGACCCCACTTTACTGAGGTCCTGCTGAGAAGGGGAGGAGGAGGAGAGGGAAGATGGAGAAGAGGCAGAGAAGTCAAGAACAGGAGGGGAGACGCCACACAGAAGGAGAAAAAACATCTACGGAAACTCCAAACATGAGGATATTGTTTGAAAAACAAAATAATGGAAGAAGCAATATGCTGAATGGGGTTGGGGAATGATGAGATGAAGCAGGGAAGACAATGTAGGAGGTAAAATGCGGAGGGAACAGGGAGAAAGAGGGCAGCGAGGGGGTCTGGAGGAATGTGAGAGAGGCGGAGAAAGGGGTCAACGCAGGAAGGCTTCCAGCTGCGCTCCCTCCACTCTGATCTTATCTGGCCTGTTTGCTCGGGGTACACACAGCGCTTCCACCCCTCCGATCTCCTGCAGTCACCCCCTCTGTCCGTGTTATACCTCAAACCGGAAAAGAAGCCATCTAATGCCGTGTATTCCGCCTGCTTTGTCCACAAACACACACAGACGTACGTATGACCTTGCACACACAGAGACACACATACATTCAGCCGTGCAGGGAGCACACATCTTGGACAGGAAAGATAAGCATCTTGGTACTTATGCTCCATTTACCGTTGTCTGTCTTTCCGATAAAGGAGGAAAGCCAATGGGCCAATGTGAAAACAGAGAGTTTAAAAGTTCAGACGTAATTCGACCAAATAACATCAGCTGATCTGCACTGCAAATTAATGCCTGTACCAGACAGACGAATTGTCACGTCTGTCCGATTTGATCAAAACATCTGCCACAAATAAATCAATGAGACACCCCGTGCCGGTAAAGATGTCTCGTAGACATCTGCTTGTTAAATAGACTCAGTAGGATCCCTGTTTCCTCCCATAAGAAAGACTGAAAAGTGAACAAATTTGTTGGGCATGTTTTAGAGGTGTAAGACACACTAATGGGACCATTTTGATCGACTCTCAACATGGTGACGGCGAGCCGGCGGCACACAGCCAACAGTACGAACAGCATTTATGTTCAGGGGACCGGAGGGTGACACGCACACGCACACACACAATCATGCACTGAAACCCCGGCCGGCTCGGCTATTTCAACAAAGCAAGGAGAAGATCGGATAACAGCACCCACAGAGAGAGACTTCATTCTCAGCGCAGTTAGACATCACTCCACTAAATCTTTACATCAAGTAGTTGTTTGCTGCGATATCAATGCTCTGAATGTTAAATACAGCTTGTTTAAAAAGGAAGTTGTCTACCAGCAGAGCAAAATGGATCAGGATAAGTTAACAGACTTCACGACAGACACATCTGTGATATATCTGTCGTGTGTAATGTACTAAGAAACAGCAGGTAAAGCAACAGATCATTCAGTATCCTTGAAGTCTGTCAGTTTGCAGTGGTGAAGCTTGGATCACTCGATGACTTGCATAAAAACATCAAAGCCTCGAACAAATCAACAAAAACTGTATAAAAATAGACCGAAAAATAATTTAATCCACGTGTCAGAAATCCAACTCCCCATCTCAACGTATCTGACAAACAAAATCATTCTCACTAGTTTGATCAACATTACAATTCTCCTTTGCTGACTTTGCTTCGTCAATGAGCCAATCATCCCAATTAAACTATATTAGAGAATTGCTTTGCACTGGTGGTTTGGCTGTTACCCACAACAACATGTTTTATGATGAGTAGCTTGATTTGGGTCAGGTCTCCTCATTGGGGCGCTGTTTGTTATAAACCAGTTCCCTATTTAAGGGCCAATTTGGGCACTTATAGCTGTGTATACATACTCTCTTGGTTTAATCCTTGCTTTAAACAGCCAAACTTAGTTTACAACGAAAAAGGGATCATATAGGGCTCCGGGCAGAGGAGGCTGCACTGCATGCCAAGATGGTGTTGCAATAATAGAATATTTCTTATTGAGATGAGATACTGTGCAATTTAAAATTATTTAAACATTAGGTTCCACATTTCCACTTCCCATGCAGCTTAAATTATTACATTACCACTTCCACAATCACATTGTGTTCATTAGTCGCTGTGATATTCCCTCCCGCCGCCGCCTTGCTCTCCCCACTCTCTCTCTACTCATCCCCGTCTTTGTCCTCGTTCCAAATCTCACAATCAGAACCACATGGACGTGAGAAAACACTCCAAGTAAATAAACAAGACCAAAAAAGGGCCTTGCTCAGTTCCAAAAGTGCCTTCCATGTGCCTGGATTTAGGAAGGATTAGGAGCAAATAAAACAGTGACAGCACCATATGAATGTGTAAATGCATGTGGATGTTTTTTGTTGTGCGTATGAGTGTTCGTAAGCATTTGTTTTCCCCGCTGACTACTTCTTTATGCGTGTCAAGGCTGCAGCTCTGGAACCGTGACAATGATCTTGTAGCACACACATGCTCAAGTGTAGACAGTCATTAGATCCCATTCACACGCATCTGATGCTTCAACACCTTCAGAATCAAATCCATCCACCAAGTGTGTTCAAAATAACTGCATTTGTCCTCCAACTGTCCAGGATTTTTAAGGAAAGGTGAGAAAACAAAGAAAAGATGGAGGAAACATTTTTTTGAATGCGGTCAGAGAGAAAAAGAGAGGAAAGAGAGATGGTGGACCTGATAGATTGTCCACATGTTCGAACCCAGATACTCTATGTGTAACCAGAGATGACTGGACATCTGCGATATACTCTTCTGGCTCCCAAAATGCACTCAGGACTCATTTCATTTTGATTCTCAAGTAGAACTGCAAATATGCAGATAAGGAGTCCCTATAGAGGCTGGCAATGGAGATGGCTGTTGCATGGTATGCAGAAACTCAGGAACACACAAGCGCTCACACATGAGAACAACAACACACGTGCCGGGCCACACATATCGACCCTTTCTGCAACAAGAATGCAGCGGCACACAAGCTCAATATGTAAAAACAGATGGAGCACTGACAAAAACCTTCAACATGTAAAGTATATTTCGGTATAGTAAGTTCCTCCATTTCCTCCTCCCTTTCTCCCCATCTAGCAGTTAAGACAGTGGGCAGCAGCAGCAACAGCGTTCTTGACAGAAACCAAGTGTTTTGATTTAATGGTGGCAAGTCTTGGTGTGTGTGTCCACCACTGTGCACTCATTAACACATATTTAACACCCACTACTGCACCGTCACAGCACTATCGGCCACTAACCTTCTGATACACACACACCATTGCTGGCCCATATAAAAATACATATGTACGTATATGAACTCAGGGGACTGGAGGGTGACACGCACACACACACACACACACACACACACACACACACACACACACACACACACACACACACACACACACACACACACACACACACACACACACACACACACACACACTTCTAAACAAGCTCTATCTTGGCCGATGATCTGATCCAGTTAGACGGGGTAATTCCAGTGTAACATTTTTGTAAATCATATTCTGTTATCCACACTGCTGGGAAATGACAGTGAGGTTTTTCTGACCCTGATTGAAGGATTTTGCACAGAGGGTGAAACGACCCATCAACGGTTTTGGCAGGATGTTTCACACACAATGAAGCCGATAGTTTAACTGCAGCCACTGCGGTTCGCTGTTAAGCCGTAGATGTGTTACATATGGCTGTAAACACAAAAGCATGACGACGGCCCGTCTTGGTCGGTTAACTCTGACGTTTGGGGTTTTAGCTTAATGCGTGTGAGCTGATTTTTTGTCTTGATTAAACTCCCTAAAAAAAATGACCAAAATACCTGATAATTTATAGTTTTTTATTAAAAACACAAATATAGAATTATTGTGGGGGGTGGTTTTCTTCAGATTTCTCATTCCATAGCAGAGTTGTAATTTATAAGGCTTGCGGTCAACTTGCACATTTTCTTCCTCAGCAAAATAGCGCTGCCATTAATCTGTTGCTATCACTGACGCCTATAAAAGCAGGAAATTAGCTTGTTTGTTAGAAACACCTGAGGGAGCGCCCACTTACCCTGAGAATCTCCCTCTGCATCTCTTCAATGTCTGTTTACAGTATGTGTGATATCTCCTTCCCCCCAACCTCACTCCTGGCTGAACTTTGGGTTAATGTACACAGGGAACTCATCCAGATCCCAAAGTTAAATATACACTCACTCAAATCATATATATAGAGACAAGGATGGAGAGCACGAAACAAAAGAGACAGACGTACATCACATGCAAAAAAAAGCTAAAAGCTGGGACAAAAATAAGGGACATAACGACAGAGACACTTTTGGAAAAGGTCACGCTGAGAGAGAAAACAGGCCCGACACATGTAAATACACCCTTCCCAAGCCGTGGTGTTAAGTTGGTGAGAGCTATCCTGCTCCACTCCACAATACCCTCACCTCCCTGTTATGACAGAATAACATGGACCAGTGATGCTGAGGGCTTGTTCAAAGGCTTCAGGCCCAGTTTTACGGCCTCAGCTCTCATTAAAGAGGTGCTGGGAGAGTGACGAGCCTGTTGAGGGGCTTTTACACTAAGCAGGAGCATGTTCGGCACAGTGAGACCATCTGGTTCACCGATGCCCTTCTTCACACCTTCAATGGCTCCCGAGGAAAGATACCTTCACTGTTCATTCTACTATGTGTCTGGGAGGCAAGGAGGGATAAATGATAACCCTCTGCTCGATTTCTGACTCCTTGTTTGCCTGGGTTCACGTCGGAGACGCTATCTGTCCAATAAATCCAGGTGTGTTCGTGTGAGTCCCGGTGAGGCCTCGCTACATTCCTGATGGATTACCGGCACTTTACAATACTGGAATCTTACTTTTGTGGTTCTTTTTCCTGGCTGGACATCCTAACAGCTGATGGGATTTAAATTAAAGCCTGTTTAAATACTTTACAGGTTTGTTGGAGTTTAAGTGACGGCATTCTTGTTTCTTCCTAAACTCAATCTAAAAGAGTTCCTTTTAGGTCTCGGACGTTCACTGTCCTGTAAACTCGGATGCTTTATTAAACAGGTTGGGAACATGCTGCAGCACAGAGAGATCGTTTGACCTCACAGTGCTGTCAGCCAGCCAGAGGCCACACGGTGGTGTTAAAGAGTTTTTCTGCCCCCCCATTAAAAGGCTATTCACCTTGTCACCTGCCACTTGTGATAATTAAAGAAAACAATATAATAGTTTCCATATTTGGCAGCACTGCTCAGTACGCTCTTGCCACTCCTCCTTGCTCTCAACGAGGCTATACCAGCTCTCGCTGAAAACATTTAGATACCGACTGATTATTTGAGGCGTTCAGGAAATTTATTAAGGCCTTATCATACTATATTCTAGAGCTTTTTAGGGTTACCTAAACATTCAAAAATATCTCCAGACTACTCCTAGTTTGTAATAGTTTAAGGCGTGTTCCCTTAAACTTGAAGCAACATGAAATTATAATTGGAACATATGTGCTTAATTTGACACTTTGTCCCTAACTTGCTCTGACATTTTTTGCTGACTCTTTATTTGTAGCCTCCTTCTGGACAAGAACATCTTTGCAAATAAGCATATGTTATATGGTACTATCAAAATAATTAGTGTAGAGAAGAGAGGTCTTGAAGCTTTCACATTTCATCTGTTACGATAACAGATTCTCCTGCTCCAGAAACACCATGAATAATGATGCAGTGATGCTCTTAAATCAATCCAAGACTGAAGAAATGCATCATGTCCTTGTGGCTCAGCACATCACTTGATGCCTTTGATGCACGCTGGTCTGATGAAAACAACGGCTGCAGAAGACAAAGCGTTATTGTGTAGAAAGCAGCAAATCAGATGTTCCTCTAAATCAAGTTTTACTTGGTGCCATGTGTTTTCCTCATTTGAGGCAAGCCTCCTTACATGTTATCTATTGTATAACACTTCACAATAGACACTATTGCATTTAACACTTCATTAAATGCAATAGTGTTGTAAAGATGCTAAAATAACAACTTATTAAAAGGTGAAACTGCGACCTAAAGGCGGCCCCTTTTCACCAAGTCCGCCATGTTGCACCGCAGTGTTTCCCCTGCAGCCCACAACAGGCCTACACTGGCACTAGAAAAACTCACCATGGTTCTCTAAAACACTTGTGAAACTGCAGTACTGTCAGCCGCCGTCTGATATCCGTTGCTCGTAGTAACACATGTTGTTATTATGGTATGGATGGCTTCTGAGTGAGGCAAACAGCATTTCCACGGTTTTGCCCTTGGCAGCTCGCGTTATTGCTGTCTTGGAGAGAGAGGAGTGAGTGGACGGCTCAATCTGCAACCACACCTCTAGATGCCACCAAAATCCTACACACTAGTCCTTTGCAAAAATGCCGAACTCCATGACATGTCTCTTCACCTGAGGTAATAAGAAACACTCATCTGGCCCATGTTTATGTTGGCAGCGTGTCCGAGAACAGTTCTTGTCTTGGTTTCCTTGCACCACTATATGGAGCTATGAAGTGAATGAGAACATTTACTATAGCACTTCCTTAACTTGTCTGGAACCAAGACAAGCATGTAAATATAAACAGACCCTTGCTGTTGCTCAATAGCAGGCTATCTTTGCAATTTACACTGTGAGCTAAGAGGGGACGACCTTCAATCTGAAGCATAAATATGAACACATGGACACAAAATCCTATAAATAAGTTACAATCCGTGTCTCCTCCTTAATCCGCTCCACATCACCTCCCTTAATGACCTCATAACTAATAGGATGCTATGACAATAGACAATTGCATCCAGCAATGTTTTCACGATGAGCCTGTTCAGAGAGTCCCTCTTGTTTCTCGTGTGTGTGTTCTGCACATCTCCCACATTGCTACTTGGCACCCGGCCCTTTGCTCCTCTGTGTGTTCCTGAGGTCCTTGTGGGCCTTCATGAGCTGCAGACAGGCCGGCTTAAGTCCAGTAGTTTATTTTTGAAAAGGAAGAAGGCCCTGCTGTTAAACACTGTGATTTTACAAAGCTAACTTTAGTAAGAAGGCTGATGAGAGACAGAGGGGCGGGGTCTAAAGATGTGGGTGAGATGCGAGTAGTGTGCGCGCTACAAATACATACAAAAGTACAAATGCACACCTGGAGCTAGTCGGCATCAACGGTTCTTAAGTTCAAGTTCAGCCTAGTTATAATACAAATAACATAAAATGGGTTGAAAATCTGGCACCACATGCACTTTCCCCGCCAACAGCTCGGTCAGAGATGTGGGTGTGTTATGCTAATAGCAGCTAACATAGCCTCGAGCAAAGGTCAGGAGCGAGCGACAGAGGTCTGGCTCCACATGCCCTTATTCACATGTTCAAGGTTGTAATCTCTTCAGCCCCAACAGACTAGATAACTAGATAAACTGGGAAATTGCTCAAAGTGAGAAGATTATCTCACTTACTTTGAAATATGTTTTTTTTTGTTTTGTTCGTGGAGTCTTTGTTTCCAATGATACAAACACAACCATCTCCAAACTCAATACCTCCAAACTGTCCAAGAGGCTGCATTCCCCTCGTCTTCTACAAATAAACTGAGCACACTCGAACCTTCCAAGATCCGCTTCCCAATGTGAACAAGATATCAAGAAGATTCACTCACTTTAATTTGACTCTTACAGTGCCCAGAGGCAATAATAGACACATCACAAGAAGGCTAAAAGTAACCTGAGGACAGACACAAGGCTCACACAGCTGCAGTCCATATGACGATGGCATCTATTAATCTGTGATATAGTGCTGAATGCAAAGCAGGCTGCAAGGAAAAAAGGAAGAGGAAGAGGATATGTCCTTTCTGACAAAGTCTACCCTGAAGCCACAAATACAGGAACCATCAACATTTCCTGGGAATCATTTTGCCCTTAAAGACTGTTGTTTGAATCTACCAAAGACGTTTTTATTTCCCTACTGTAAAAGTATAGTAAGACAGGTTACATAGTCGGGGAAACTATTCTGGAAAGTGAAGCATCTGTGAAAAAAGATTGACAGAAAACACCCCACAGACCAACGTCTGTGTGCGTTTGTGAAACTCAATACAGTGCAGCAGCAGGATAAAAAGTATTTTGTACTTCATAAAACTGTATATTTTCTTCCCTGGTTTGAAATCTGCAGCACACTGTAAAAAGCCACCTGGGCTTTCTGCCACAGGATATCCTCTTCATAACTGACTTCATACGCAGTGAATTTAAAGCAATGCAGTCAGTCACTGGGAGCCTCCCATTACACATGCCTGCAGACATCAAAACAAACACACGTGTACAAAATACATACAAGTACACTCAAGCAGACACACACACACACACACACACACACACACACACACACACACACACACACACACACACGTATGTGCTGCTCTCCAGCATATTACTACTTTAAAAAAAGACTGCCTACAGCTCATAGTACAGCGGAACAAATCTAAAACGAGATCACTTATAAAAACAAATTTCCTGCGTTTATTATTTTTTAAATGGTCATTAATGGATCTTATATGGCCGGCGTATTGGTCCTGTGGCAACAGATTATATAGGTAGCTGCAAGCTTCCGGTCTGATTTATTATGGCTTTAAAAACAAAATGCAGCCCTTGGTGTTGGCTCCATCGCAGGCCTCTCTAAAGCCGGCTTTCCTCCTCTCCTTCCCCAGGTGAGGGAGCAGGCTGACCCCACAGGCCGGTTAACACCAGCAGACTGCTGATGGGCTTCACACAAGACGTCACACTGACCGATAGCTGGAGTACAATTGTCACCCATCACATATGTAGGAACTTAGTGTCGCAAAAAATATGAATAGCTGTACCTAGAGTAGACATAAATTCATGTGCATTTTCGTATCTATGTGAACATGTTAAATACGTCAAGGAACCCCGCTGTATGCATGCTCTCTCAGTTATATAAATACACACAAAGACACATGAGGGGCCTGTTTCCCTTCAGTGCGTTAATGAGCTCTTATCTGATGGAAATTGATCTGAGCGCACAACCAGGGGTCTGACCTCCTGCCCTCATATACACTAACACCAAAAAACGCAGTCCTGACTTTGACTTCATTTGAACTTACACCTACTTCAAATGCAATACATCAAGACGGGCTTGATTAAACGATTGTTTGGTCTACATACAGAGGGAAAGGTCACATCTTCTAATTGGTTGTTTTGTGCGACCAACCACCCCAAACTCAGAGGATATTCAAAATTACAAAAGACAAAGAAAAGTCCTCACAAGTGTCTCATCAAAGCTGTCATAGCAACCAAAGTATTATTTTTTTTAGGAGGGAAGACGCATTGTTTGCGTTTGTTTTAAAATTCAACTAAATATTCAAGAAGTTACACCCCTGACCATTACAATTCGTATATAATAAAAACTGTCAAACTGTCAGAGGATGACCGTGTTGTTTTAGCACCCTCTCCTGATGCACAGTTTCCAGTGACTGAGTCACGCTAATGGGTGCATCTGGCTGGCATTTCTTTTTGGGCCTGTGCCCGAGAGTGGGCCGCCTGCGTCCCCCCGGAGCTGGTATCAGACCTGTTAAACAGCCTTTTAATGCAAATTGCAGAGATGACAATCCACTCCCCCTACACAGGACACATGCAGGCCCCACATGGTTCTTATTAGCTCAGGCACCATAAAGGTGTTGTGTCCATGTGTAAGTAATGAATGTGTGTGTAGGTTTGTGTGGGAGCATACGTAGTGTGTGTCTGTTGAGGCAACAGGCGGGTGTTAATTGCAAACACCTGAAGCTTGTAAGCAGAGTTGGTCTCAGCGACATCGTTTGCCTTTAGCCTTAACGACGGCTGGCTGTGTTGGATCTGTGAGCATAAAAGTGTCACAACAATGCTGCAGGAGGTAAATGTCCCTTAGGGTCAAATGCTTTGTCTCTGCTCCCCCAGTGAGGACTGAACCAGGGGGCTTTGCCTTCAAAATACTTATATTTTTCATCAGAAGGAAGTCATTCAGTCAGAACCGTCAATACCAATTTTCCAGCGCTGCTGCGAAAGTGCTGCCCCCTGTTGGGCCCCTGTCTTCATGCATGCTGAAAGGTGAGAGCACCCTGATGCTGAGGGCATAGCTTTAATGGCAGAAATGCCACTCATGCTGTGTGGCAGTGTGTCTCGCACACACATACGGGCAGAAATACCTTGGCCTGTGATCCTGGTGGTGAGAGATTCAAGTTTCAGGTGGGAAGAGCTGGTGCTAAAGAGAGAGGAGGTCTCTTCTTACACGGTCATGTTGAGAGAGGTGCCGCTGTCGGCCCCTCAAAGGCTCAGGGACAGAAACTCAGACTCACGCACGCACACACACACGCACAACACCACACGCAGCCATATGAAACCATGACCAGACTGCACACTCACAAGGACACAGATGGGATGCACACATTTAGGAACAGCTCGGCTCAGATAAATCTGCATAAAAGCATTTTACACGAGTCACATACTTCATACAGCCCAAAAAGCACCAGGAACGTCTCCCCAAATCTAAGTTTATCGGCTGAGAAACCCTCTGTAGAAATAAACACATTTTATGGATAAAAGTTAACAAGTCTGTATTGAGCAATCTGGGGAATTGTTGGGATGTGGATGAAACAACATTTTCACAGGGATTTGGTTGCATAAAAGCCGCAATAAACAAAATAGCCTTTTGTTTCAGCCCCCCAAAAACACACCATATTTAAAGCCAAGAAACTGGAAAAATAGAACTTTAAATAGACTTCTGAATAGTTGTGTAGGAATTGCATTTCAGTGCAAAAACCGCTTGATTACACAGCAGTTTAGCAGAATTGTCAGGAAAATGGGATGCAACATCTGATACGATATGATAATACGATCTAATAAATAACATGTTACAAGGTGCATATACCTCTAATTACAATTCTGCTGCGTCATGCTGAGTAGAAATGCAGTGAATGTATACAAGAGGCATTACAGTAACGACTTACCACATGCAGTGACAGTATCAGGGGCTTTGGCTCTGCTGAATCCAATGCAAACAACAAACACTTGCACCAACTTCGCTAAGCAGCCAGGCAGAGCCAGCAAGCCACCCTGGCACGGCAGACTTCAGACTGGAAAACAGAATGTGTTGAAAGCGGGCCAGAAATTCCACTTGTGAACGCTTTCACCTGTTCTTGTTGTTGCGGGGCTGTTCACACCCGGAGAAGAAGAGAAAGAAAGAAGAGCCAGGGAAAGAAATTCCCCAAATGTCAAGATAAGCAAAAAGCTCAACCTCTGCTGTAACTTTTGGATACAACACTTTAAATAGAAGAAAATATGTGCAAGCAGATTTTTTTTTTTAAACTGGAATGTCGTGAATGCCTCAATACATGTGCATGTTTCAATAAAACACACACACACACACACACACACACACACACACACACACACACACACACACACACACCCTGATGCCAGTGAATTCCTCTGTAATAAACCACAATTTCCTCTCCATAGGTAAAATAGCCCATGTGTTAAATACACATCTGATCAGTTGGTCACATCCACTGATGTTCACCAATACATAGCAGCAGCTTTACCCAAAGTCAAAAAGAAAATCATCCTCTTTTTAATTCACAGGCATGACAGGGGGACTCTGTGTGTAACATGATGTGGATCACACACTGTTCTCCACCCGTGGAACCATCACAAGCTCTGTAACGAACACCGCAAGCCAAACGTGGCCAATCTTGGCACACCGCTGCTACATCTTTTAAAGTGAGCATCCCCCACCGACAAGAGGCTGCAGGGCTCAGGCTGGACGTCCCGACCCCGCTGCTCTGCTGAGTGTAGAGCCCTCCTGTCACAGTGTGGGCCCTACACTCATGGCTCAGGGACTGTAATCATCAACACGCACACATACACTCTCCATGTTCAAGAGAGCTGCCAAAAGCATCATAGGCAGACAAACAATCAGGTTTCACAAGCAGTCAGTCATACCTAGGTTGTAACTTGATACCTGATAGAGAAGAGAGATTTGTCTTGTTGGATTTATTTGTGTTTTTTTGGTAAGTGGTACCAATTAAAGAGCAGAGACATACCTGGAGGACAGGAGCACTCTTGGCCAACATCCCTAGTGGTCCGGAATTTTGGCATCAGCACCATCACTTTCTGCAGACACACAGAACAAATTCCAAAGCAAAATAAAAACGTGGAGATCATTAAGAAACAATCAGAGCATGAGACAATATTTAAATATTCTCAATGGGCACCAATTACAATTTTGGGGTCATAATCGTCCTCCCATTACATATGGCATGATAAGCTTCCTCCATGTAATGCAATTACAGGTTAGTGTCTCGTCAGTGGTTATGTCACCCTATAAAGAGATTTAACTGCAAACTAATTGGCCAGCTGCATGCAAGGTTGATCCCTAAGGTCATTCATTAAAAGGAACTGATTTTTAGAGAAAATAATTAGGGTGCAATTGGCAAAAAGGTCCAAGTCTGTGCGTTTGTGTGCCTCACTGCACGCGTTCCGTGCTATTACGCACATTTTACGCACCGACGAGCAGTGTGTCTGAGGTTCTCACACACACACACACACACACACACACACAATATATTAATTTATCAACGACAGTATACGTCATGTACCTCTTCAACGAGCCTCCCTATTGACCTGCTCAGCTCTGGAATTAGAGTCCCATCCTCGTTTAGACAAGCTGAGTGCGGCGGGTGGAAGATGGACGCTTTGTCAATCTCAGGCTGCAGGCGGTGCTCCAGCACGAAGGTCTTGAAGCTCATCACCATACACACGGTGATGGAGCCCAGGGACATCAGCAAGCACAGACCGATGAGGAAACCTGGAAGACACCGCTGGACGGCGGACTTGGGAGCACACCGACACACCGGCTTACTTTCCCCGATAGAGTCGCTGGCTGTAAACATGTTGAAATCCTGCTGAAGTCCTCTTGATGAACAGAAAATATAAGAAAGATGCCTTGCTTAGCTGTTGAAGTTCTACTCGGGCTCCGGACTAACGGAGCAGCAGATTCCCAACACTCAGCTGCAGTACACTGGGCTCCGGGTTCAAAGCGCTGTCTTAAATTAGTCTTGGAACAAGAGGCAGCAGCAGCGCACACCGGGTTTACGCGCACACAGATGGGAGTGATCTGGATGCCAACCAGAGAAGAGGCGCCTTCTAACTTGCAGGTCGTTGTTTCCTGTCGGGGAGTTTCCTATATGGATGTGCAAGTGCAACTACCAATGGGTCCAATTGTCTGCCTGCCTTAAAGTTGCACGTTCAACTAGTTGCGATGCGCCCGCCCTGCTGACCACGTGGGAGGCTGCAGATTGACAGCTGCCTGTGAGTGAGACTGTGACTGGTTTGTCTTGGCCAACTTCTCACTTAGGCATCTCAGCACAATATGTTACAGGCCATGCAGTTTATTTAATTTCAGTATGAGTTTATCAACCCACTGAAATTAACTCGAACAGTGATTGATGATGATTAATGCAATTAATTTACATCTGTGGACTAATTCTTGAAACATCGAATTACACGACCGGTTCATGTTCACCTTTAACTGTGATTTGTGAGATGACATTTATTTGAACTAGAAAGTAGATTATATCGCCGCATGCCCTATATTGTCAATGGGGGAATGCATTTTAAGTACAATTTGAGGACCACAGATCCTCTTTGGAGTATCTCTGGTTGTAGTTTACAAAGGACGTACATCTTCTCGATAACTCAAGCCGGGGTTGCATGATGTCGTTCCGACTCAGCTTGAATAATGTCCAGATTCAGTTTGTATTATCTTCGTTGTCGAACCGGTGAAGATTTACTTTGTTTTTTTTACTGTTTATTGATATAACTTATTTTACTGTCTCTTGCTGCTGTAATTTTGCAATTTCCCCACTGCGGGACTAATAAAGGATTATTTTTACGTTATCTTAATCCAGATGAGGTTCCTTTTTAATGCAGACTTTTTTGTTCAAATTCATTGCGGATCAAATCCGATACCACACACACACAACTTCTTTGGGAAACAGCTTTCAAGCTTCAACCATGTTGGTCTTCAATGACTTGAAGCAGATGTCTCACTAATCTAAAGCGTTTTACTGCCATCCTGTGGATTTATGCTGCTATTGCACCGAAACGTCACAAGTACAAACAAGACACTTCTGTAGTCTATTCACGTTTATTGAGAAAATGTACATTATACTGCAAAAGTTACGCAACCACTCAGTGAAAAAGGAAACACCTGAACAAACTTTATGTACAAGGATTTTTTGCCCGCTATAGCTTTGATTTCCCTCTTCAGTGCTGAATAAATTATTATTGGTGAGACTGATGCAGGTAAGGCAATAACATTCCCCTTCACCACCGTGACAACGCAGAGAAACAACATGGACACAATTGGACTATTCATGAATTAAAAAAAACAGCTTTAGCAGTATCTGCTTCAGTGATACAAATGAAGTTACAATGGCAAATAAATAGAAATAAATTGGAAGATTCATTACATCAAAACATGCCACCGATGTCAACATAACTTGAGTGAAAGACTGACAGGAAACACTGGCGTAGGACAGGACACAGCGAAGCAGGGCAGTGGACTGATACAGTCAGTTAAGGTACTCCTCTCCTGGAGAGTCAGGATGCAGAGGCTGGCACTGCGCCCCATGATGTTCATCATGGGGACAGTCAGACCCCGACCAGGGTCACAATTCAGAGTTCAGTCTTTTTTGCTGCTGCTTCTGCTGCTTTTGCTGCTGCTCTTGTGGTAGCAGGAAAAGAAGGGATGATGGAGGGCCTGCTCCAGACTGAGGCGCTTAGCTGGGTCATACTCCAGCATCTTCTCTACGAGGTCAAACAGCTGGTGGTGGGCTTCGCCCTTAGACAACATGTAATGCTGATGGGAAAGGAAGGACAATTGTAAAGTATGTCACGATTAATCTTGAGCGGTGCATTTTAAGTTTAGTTCAAGATTACAAACTAGGTAACTAATGTACACGGTTGACAAAACAGAAAAGAGCCCTGCAGTAAATACCAGTTCGGTGGCGCTCAATATTTTTTGCCGTGAACTGTAAAAATACTCAGTGACAAGTAAAAGTCCTGCATTAAAAATGTTACTTAAGTATAAGTACAAAAGCATTAGTGTCCAAATATAGCCTATATTACTGAATTATAATTATTGATTCAAATAACATTTGTCACTGTTGCAACTGGTAAAATAAGCTACTTTGAACTACTTAATACACTAAATAATAAGGCTACATACTACTTATTAATACATGATTGTTTATTAGTCGATTTATATTTTGTAGTGAGAATCAGAATCTGCAAAGTAGCCCAACTAGCAATTAATTTAGTCAAATAAATGTAGTGAAGATAAAACAATATTTCCCTCTGAAATGTATCAAAGGAGGAAGAAAAAAATATATTCAAGTGAAGTATAATTAAGTACAGTACTGAAGTAGCCTAATTCTTTTTCATGTATTCAAGCAGCTGGTCTCAAAGGCTACATGTAGCAAATTAGGATGCGTGTCTGTTAGTGTTGTAACTCTGAACAGAACTCAGGGGGCTTTGGATGTACTGATTGCTACCCAACATGTAAACATCAGAGATTTGGAGTTTTTAGAAGTCACATTTGATCGATAGATGTTTTTTCATATGGAATTGTTAGTGCACAGGAGCTCATTGACACGGACGGTCTTCAGTAATATTTATCTTACCTTGAGGGGTTTGCAGTGTTTCTTGATATATCTCCCAGAAGAGCCGTGGACATCCCAGTCAAGCTTGGACCGGTGGACATACCGCCTTTTTCTGTACAACACAATGATAATGAACTTTGTATCAATAAAAAAAATGTATGATCAACTCCATCTGCAAAGTATGTTCAGGTGGCCTCATAAATAGTGTGAATATTTTTTGGGGGGGGGGGGGGGGGGGGGGGGATTTGTGTCTCAGACAATCACATAGGCTAGTTAGCGGTCTACGTACTTTGTTTTCTGCAGGAGGTTTGCGGGGAGGGGGCCCAGGACTCTCTCCATCATAGCAAGGTGCTCTTTGCTGTCATGAGTCTGAAGGCAAAATAATAAGACACATCTTTTCAAATGCCATGGTAAATTTCACAGTATTAATAATTGTATCATACTCTCTACCGCCTCATACCTGGAAAAGAGTATTTCCAAGGTAGTACTCAATGAGTATGCAGCCCACACTCCAGACATCACAGGCATGGCCCCAGCCCAGATCTGAAATAGACAACGTTAACTCAACAACAAATCACCACCGAATGATCCGTCTAAAGCTTCGAAGCAGTGATTTATAACAGCCTCGTACCTAAAATTACTTCAGGAGCACGGTAGTGCCGGGTCGACACCACAGAGGTGTGGTGCTCGTGTTCATATGTGGCGTTACCGAAATCCACAAGTTTCACATCTGCGTTCTTCAATGTCCGGTCATCTCGTTTCTGAGGACAAGAACAGAATCATGCTACTCACATGGAAACAAACAAGAAGTTTGGGCATTAGGCCAATACTTTAGCAGGTATGATTACACTTACCAGTTCAGGGTTGTACTCCATAAGATACTCTGAATCAATGAAGAGAATGTTCTCAGGCTTCAGGTCTGTGTGAGTCAGCTTGTTTTTATGCAGAACTGAAAGAAAAGATCACATACATTTTTAAACTAAGAAATGTTTTATTTGTATTTATTTATTTTTGCATACTGCATTTTCTGTGCAGCCATGTGTCAATTACTCACATCGCACAGCCCGGATGATCTGGTATGCCATGTGCCGGATGTTCTCTATGGGGAACGGCTGGAAATTGTTTTCCTTGAGGTAATCATAGGTGCTGAGGCCAAGCAATTCAAAGGAAATGCAAATGTGGCCATGGTAGTCAAACCAGTCCAGTATGTGTACACAAGCACTAAAGAGGAGAAGAGGTATAGCAGATGAAGTCAGTTTCTTTTGTGGAGAAATTCTGAAAATACTTTCATATATGAATACTGCAAGGTGATCTGGTATTTGTCTATGGATTTACTTACTATCTTTTATCAGAGTCGAGGGCTTTCAACTGTTCAAGCACCTCTACCTCAGACATAGCTGCCTCACGGTAGCGGTCTATGTTTTTAATGATCTTCAGAGCCACTCGAGCTCCATCACTGAAAATAGACAACGTAAATACTTTTAATATTGAATGCAGCAGAAGAAGCGAGTGAGAAAGAAATATAACAAAATGTTGATCTGAAAAGAATATTTTCTTACTTAGAGTGATCAATGCATTCGACTACCTTCCCAAAGGCACCTTCTCCTAGAGTATTCACAATCTCATCTACAGAAAATAGAGAGTTGTAGTTAGAAACACAGCACTGACAAAGTGAAACACTGCCCTTTGGCTGGTGCACTGCCTGATGTTTCATAGCTCTGTTTAGCAACATGACTATAAACAGGCTTCTGAACACGAATACAAATCAATGCTAAACATGTTACACTGACTAGCAGTATTTAACCAAATACTTGTTTGGACTAAGACTAATGTTTGGAAATAAAAACCAGACAAGAGAGTGAGAGAGACAGTGTGAACAGTAGAAAAAAAAAAGGTATATATTCTATACATCTCGCTCTCAGCATGTCTCCACTGTGATAGATGAGGTGACCCTCGCCATCATCCTCAACACTCCTGGATCTTTTCCTGCTCCTGCGCTGTTGGCTCCTCCTCTGCACGCCGCAATCCGCCATCACATCAATAACCCATCAGTCAGCCAGCACCAGGCCACCACAATGCGACATCGTCATTCATTCAACCAGGCCAAGGGGGAGGTGTAGGGGTGGATAGATTCGGCCCGTTCAGTTACACCGCCAGACGAATGGACGGAGCAGCAAATTCAAATTCAGCCCCGTCAGAGAAATTGGGCGGCAGCCACCACATAGTGTGTGTTACAGAAGAAAAACATGGCAACAAGATTTTCAGATGAGAGACTTTCTCAGAGTAGTACAGAAAAAAAACTGAACGTGATTGATTACAGTTGATTAGTCTACATGTAGTTCTTTGTAACTCTTTCGAAACAATTTAATTCTTAACTAGCATGTCTCATAACAGCAAACTAAGATTTCAGCACAAATACTGGGTCTATATTTCTCTAGCAAATCTATAAACACTCACAATCTCTGAGCCCCCCACTAGTCATTATTGAAAATCATGCTTAATAGTGAAGAGTGGGACACACAGAGAGATACAGAGACAAAGAGATTGGTGTTATGCATTGGCTAAACACCAGTGATGACCCATTCAAATTGGTGGCTAAAGACAGGAGAGGGGAGTAGAGGGGAGAAGGAGGTTCTCGTACCGAGGAGGATCTGTGCCGAGAGTGGCTACGTCTGCGCCTTCTGTCTCTCTGCCTGCGGCTGCTTCGCCTGCTACGACCACTCAGACCACTGCGCCCAGATGACTTGCTGTAGTGGTGCCAGTCACGGTCTCTGTCCTTGCAGGTGCCATCACGGCTGACTTCCTCACACGCCATGCCCAAACTGTGGTCCTGGGTGGTTCCGCCCCGAGAGTTCAGGCCCTGGTTCGAACTGCGGGTCTCCAAATAGTGCCTGCAGTCAAACACAAAATGACATGCATGGGGGAAAAATAAACAAGGTCTAGAACGCGAAGGTCAGTCCAGGAACAGCTCAGTTTCTCATCTGTGATAACGTTCTCGAAATTAAGACTTTATGAAATGGTGCTAATGGTCCGCCCGTTTCCTGACACTGTATCCCCTGAACCTTTTACGTAACATTTTTAATTAGCAACATACTTGTTTACAGCCACCAGACACCAAGCGTCCTGTTCATTGAGAGGCTACGGTTAAAAAAAGAATTTTCTCAAAAGTTTCTCCCTGTAAATAGTATATTTTGGGCACAACCTGATGGTGTGTAATACTATATTTGATTCTAGATATCTGTGCGCCAGGTGACAACTATGTGGTATCATTTCTGCCAATACAAAAGGCAGAACTAAAACCACCATTACCTTTCAACAGTTCCTTATATGCCTTGCTGAAAAACACCACACTGTTTTCTCATTATGATTACTTGGAATGTTTTTGATCCCTTTCAGCAGGCTATGTTTGCAACTAAGCATCTAAAAAAGACCAAGAGACACCGCAGTCCCAAGCACCCTGCTGGTGTCAGTTGTCTTCCAGGAGGAAGTCTGCCTCTCTACAGAATTAAAATTAGAGTAAAAATGGAAACATATAATGTAACCCCACTTCACCAGATGACACTGAAATTGCAAATTGACTGTTTGAGAATTTGAAAAAACGTCAAATACATCATATAGTAAAATGTATTTTAGGGGCAAAAAGATCATTTAAAAAAAAAAAAAACTGTATATCTGACTTTCCACCATGAAAATAAACACTACAACGTATACAATGCACAAGGAGCACGAGTTGGTTACAAATCTGAAGCCGTATTCCTAAAATTCCAAAGCCTAGCAACAGTAGAAATGGACTTCTCTAATAATAGTTTACAGGATGATGACTTTGTAAAACAGTTGCTCCCCAATTTAACCTTTGTCATTGCTAATATTTTTGGTAGGTCAGGTATGCCATTAATCAGATCAGATGCCAGAAATGTTCTTGGGTGGAAGACACAAGATATAATTGATATATCATTTTAAAATAATTTATTGATTTTCATCCTGCTATTTATCCAATGAGTGCCAACATTTTCCCCTAATATATATAAATAATGATGGTTAACAACTTTAATACGAAAAGTTAAATAAAATACACTTATTTTCATACAGCACAGGTGGAATTTTGAGTATACTGGTATTCTCCAAGCACATGAATTAGTTTTGATAACTTTTACACCTCAATTAGAATAAGACACCAAAAGGTGTTAGAATTTAAGAAAGGCAGTTTATACAACACATATTGATATTAGATTATAAATAGGATATTTACCCATCGCACATCTTCTGTTGAAGATGAGTTCTTCTGGACTTATTTTCTCTTTCGCTGCTGTGCGAATCTTGTTTCCTTCTTTTACGACACTCCATTCTCTCTTCCCAGCTGTACTCATCAAGCCAGACCCCTGGAGAGCGCAATCGCTTCGAGTTGCGCATCTGAAAAGACAAGGAAAACTGGTCAAAATAGAATTCCACATAATCCTAAATGGCATAGTTCTGTTATTTATCAATTAGTGCAACGTTTGCCATGGACTCAGTTGCTGCATTACAATTGGGATTGTTTCTTGAAATACCTTTTGCCCCATGTAAAAGACTCAATATTATGTATTATAGTACAGTACCTAGCTATAAATTGCTAGTTGTATAGCAGTAAATAAAAAGGGAGTAGAGCCTAACATTTTTATCCAAAAAGTAATGTTTATAATATGTCAATAGAGACAATAATAAAGAAATAACACACCCACAAAGCTTTTAGAACAGTGCCAAACAAAAGTATTGTTCTGCCAAAAGAAAAAAGGAGTAAATTATTATGAACGAATAATTCAGGCTCAAAATGAATGTTTAAATATCTGATGTGTGACATTTAGTTGCCAGTCCTAACAAGGCTTGTTTAGAGCTAATAGTATAACAACGTTGGAATCACATGATATCTCTATGTAAGCAACTTCACTCAGTAATCCCAAGTGCTCCTCAAAATGAGAAAAACAGCTTAAATCCCAGAGGAGCTACATTAGCAGGAGACAGTTCAATCTAGTTACCTAATGGTTAAATTATAACTGTATTTAGTCAGACGCATGAGTCCATACATAGTTACTTCAAACAATGTCAGCTATAACGAAGATGGGCATAAACAAATCGTATACCTTCATAAACCTGCACTACACTTGAGCTTAGATGACAAGCTAAACATTACCCAAAGCTAAATAGCCATGTTATAAAATTAGGATAAATTACATGAATCTTAAAAGACCACCGCACAATGTAACCTGAATCCATAGCCACGGCAGGCCTATAGCTACACGTATCACAATTACCACAGAAGATTAGTCACGTGACATAATTGTCTGCGTCTCCCATTCCACTAAACCATGAAATATGCAGGTTGTGCAACACACTTGTCAAGCAAAGAGTTAATGTATCCTCTCTTCAAGTATCGGTTTATTTCTTGAATCCGCAAATCACGTCAAACCCTGAATGCACAACAGAGCTGGGCCATAAGAAACACAATGTACACTCCGCCATGCGGTGAATGCAATAGAAATTGGGTAACGTTCAACGTTAACTTACAGGGGGGGGGGGAAGCAGATTTAATAAAAATAAATAAATATTGGAGAACACTTGACGCAAACAAGTTATAACTATGGACGATTAATTAACGACTTCAAGCAGATCGGCCTGACACAGTCCGTAGTTTACACGGTATCTATCGTTTCATGATAACTTGCAACTCAAACTGTAACTTTGATCAATTGGCTAACGTTAGTCGTGAAAAAAAAGCAGAAAGTAGTCGAGTTAGTCTGGTCTCGATATCCGGGCCCATTGCGCGTTGACCACGACAACTAACGGCGTAAAGTCACAGAGAACAACACACGCGTTACGTCACACCGCCCAACTTACTACATTTAATAAAGATAGTCTACTGGGACTACCAACTTTAAAATATTGACTGCTGCAGTTATATAAATGTGCGTCCCAATCTACCACCGATTACCTGCAGTTTCCAGATAAAGTATATGATCGTCGCCAGTCACAGCTAACAGCTAGCTAACTAATTAGCCAGTTGAGCATCTGCCATGTTGGCGAGACGTCGAATGTAGGTTGAGCTAACAGGCTAACATTAGCCAACATTAAGGGGAATAAACTAACGTTAACGCTGAACAACAGGAAACATAATACAGTGGTGACTACACATAACCTTGGCCTTACCTGGCGTTTACAATAGATTCGGAAGCGTAGGTTTATCGGTTATGATATAAGCTAAGTATGAACAAAGAAAAACAAAATGCCTCCGACTACTCGTCTTCAAAGATGGCGAGCTTCCCTAAAATGTCTAGAATCCACTCGAACGTTGTTCCGTGACGCAACTCACAATAACAACGCCCACTTCTAACATGTGTTTTTTATATCCTGAGTAAGTCCTAGTAGGTACAACCAAACAGCGCCGCACGTATCAAAACTAATATAATAACAATTGCTATCCCGGGCAACTATATACATAGTACAATCATAATAATAGTGATAGATATATAGTTAATTGCGTTTGAAGCTGTACGTATTTAAAATGTAATTTGTTGAAGGTTGATAGCCTAACAGGCCATACACAGGGTATAATAAACCCCGGATGCACTTTGAATTGTGGGTAAGACATGGCGGCGCCCTGTTTCCAACTTGAGGACCACCTTACCCAAATGTGTTAGCGGAGTAATTCAAATTGTAAACAAGGATCTAACTGCAGACCGGTGGACGTCGTCGGGTTTAATTGATCATCAATTTTGAAGATGTCGGAAAATACCCAGAAGGAACGCGTCTCTGGAGACGGGCTGTCAAGAGCTGTGATAGCTGAAATGCTGGTGAAGAATTTCGAGAAACTACCTGACATTGATCAGAAGATCTTCAAGTATGGACCCATGTATCTGGGCGGAAACGGAGGCCTTGCAGGACTGATATCCAACAGCTTGTATCGCAGAGCTCTGAACGTCACACAGGCGCCCTTCGCCTCCGGCCTGCCGATGGCTGTGCTGCCTTTCCTGACCACAGTTGCCCTGTACAATGCAGCAGTGTCCGCCCCGCTCATGTCGGGTGACCTCAACTGTCCCTCCTGCGCCCTGATCAGAGGTGCACTTGTTGGTGTGGTCGGTGGCGGGGTCTACCCCATCCTCCTGGCCTTACCTGTGAATATTGGGCTTGCAACCAGGTACAGCACTGCGCCGATGCCAGAGAAGGGAAATCTGCTCCGGTACTGGATGGACCTCTCCAGACCGATTCTGAGGAGAATGAGGGCGGTGCTGGTGCTTCAGGTTGTCTTCGGCACCTACCTGAGCTCCAGGCACTTTGAAACGTACACCAAACTGGCGCAGATAACATTTGGCTCAGGTGGAGAGGACATCAAGGACTAAAATGTACTCGTTGTTTTCATTGATTCACAGGTACTCGTGAGACTTTCCCCCATAAAATTAAATAAAGTGTGGGCTACCTTTCACAGATTGCTGGTATATCATTGCATACATTCCCAGCTTTTGCGGCACATGTTTCAAAATAATGAAACTTGTTATGTGGCATTTTAATCAATATGTTCTGAAACTGAAACAATTAATTTATTCAGGTTTAGAACAATATTTATTGCTTTTTTTCCACTTTTCAGTCCATTCAAGCTGTGCCTTGAACATAATATTGAAATAAAGCATTGCACATAATTCACACTATCAGGGTTGTCAACAATGAAGGAGCCCTGACATTTGATTGATGGACAACCACTTTGTCATTTGCATGTAGATGTTTTCAAAATGTATGATCAGGAACAAAACAATGCTACAAATACTGTGAAAACCCCGGCATCTGCAAGCCATGCATAACTCAAAGATGAGTTAAATTAATCTGGAATTAAACAGTCAATTGCAGCCCCATTTTAAACACTATATGTAACCCTGATAGTGTGAATTATGTGCAATGCTTTATTTCAATATTATGTTCAAGGCACAGCTTGAATGGACTGAAAAGTGGAAATCAATCAAACAAAGCATTGTCACAAAACGAACCAAAAGCAATAAACTAAGCATGGTTTACTTTTATTAATGGCTTAAAGGCTAGTCACACATTTTGCAGTGATGCCAACATTGTGTCTGCTTGGCCTCGATAACCATGAGAAACACTGAATACACTCCAGTCCTTTAACCGCACGCAGCAATTTATGTGTGAAAGCAAACAATTCAAAGCGGGACTTGGCAGTACGATGCCACCATTCAAAAGAGCTATGTGAAATATTGTGATTGTCATTGAAAACACATGTTCAACACAGGCAATGTTTTATTAAAACATGTCTTTATCTTAAACGGCAGGTTGGACTTCACATCTCTGGCTCTTTAGTCTTAACTTATCTGAGGAATGTGTTTCAGGGAAAGCAAGTTTATTGATGACAAATGAGGAGGGAGAATTCAAGTCAGTCTGTTATCGACAGGGAAAGGTGCTTCTAAAGAGAAATCACTGACATCAATCAACTATAGCAAACTGAATAAGACTGTTTTCAAAAAGCTTATAATTACATACTTCCCCATAACCCTCCTCTCCTCCCACCACCCACCCTCCACAATGGTTCCCGAACCACAACGAAACTGCCAAAAACAAAGCTCAGTGACAATCCCACAAAACGATAAATAACACATTTCAAGTCAAAGGAAACTAAATTGTCCTGACAACCAGTTATTCATATGGCACACATTTCCCTCTTTACTTTACAGCCTTTCCAATGCACCAATGTCCTTCCACAGAATGCAACAATGCATCATTCTCATCACTACAAAGTTTGTGTCGCAGTAGTAATCTTTTCAAGGTGGATACGCTTAATGCCCCTTTAAAAACACCTGTTGTAGCATGCTATTGGACTTCATTATCAGTAAAGGAAAGTTACAATAAAAACTATACATCTGTCAGCACAGAAATCTCCATAAATATATCAGACAACTGAACGTCAGTCAGAGAAAACTTCCTGAAGAGCAGAAAGATGAGGGGTAAATGTCACCTGTACACAATCTACACCTGGCCTTGTTCCCGTTGTGACTGTTAACTTATACTGTAGTTGTCTCGCATTACTGGCACAATACATTGAAAAGTAGTAAACACTTTTTAAACAGTTCATATTCCCCGCCCAAAATAAGATACAATAAATTATAATACAAGAAGAGGTGACCAATAAACAGGCTTTTCCAGTCATTCTCATGCAAAACAAGACCGTGACAATCCGAACGGACAAGAATGCATGAATATCTGGATCACAAACATATAAAAGTACACGTGAGATGAACTGGTAAAATGCTCAAGGCATGTGCTCTGTCCTCCCATGTACACACAGTTGCCATTCCTTCAGTAGACCTATAAAATTAGACAGCTGATATGGGCTAGCCAGCGCCCTTCACATCATTGTAAGTTTCATTACAGTACGTTACACATAAAGGGGGAAAAAAAGTCAAATTAAAGACAGAGACAAGGCTTTGGACCAAAGGCGAAGATAAAGAGAGAGAAAAGGGGGGAGGGAGCAAATACAAAAACGACAATCAGTAGGAATTTCATTATATAAAGTGGTTTTCCCTGTAACTGTACTCTCTATAGTAGTAAACATATCTTCACAGAGTAAACACACATGGAGGGACGGGGGAAGGAGCGGCTGTATTCCTCTCCGACATACTGTACCTCATCACTGATGGTTAATACGCTGCGATGGCATTTTGCTCCAGTTTCCATAGCTTCACCTTTTCAATTCACTTTTTGTGATTTGTTCTTCGTCATTTTATTTTTTTACACTCTTCTTGATGAATCCTGTTCACCTAGTTTCTTTTTTTCCTCACAATTTCTTCATAGAAAAACACCTAAGTACCAGCTAGGTTACTTCACAGTTCATTTTAGTGCAATGAGAACACATGCTCTCTCGCTGGTCGTCTGCCGTCGGTGCCTCATGTCTTTCCCAGAACGTTAGACCTGATGGCAGAAAAGAGAGGAGAGGTTGATGAAATGTCGATATAGCGTCTCTCATTTTACACATTGTTGTCATTTTTCTTACCTGAGTGCTTTCCATCTGTCCTTCTCGACCTGGTTCTCTGGACTCTCGCTCTCATAGGATGCAAGGTAGAGTCCTGAGGAAGAATGAGAAAAATAAATGGTTGGATCAACATGTGCAAAGAAGTTTCTAAAGCAGGGGAAGGCAACCTCAGGCACGCAGTAGCTGAACCAATGGCACGCTAGCAACAAGTGTACAGGAAAATGTTGAAGTGCCCTCTCATGAATATTCCAAATGACCTCTTTCACAGCCATTGGCAGTGCAGCCTGTTATTTACGGTATGTTTTTTTAAAAGCCTGCCTGTATGGATGGATTATTGCAGATTTAGATTTGTATGGTGTCTTAATGAAACATAATGTTAACCATAATGTTGTTATGGCACACTGATTAACAAGAATATGTAAAAATGGCCCTTTATTTCAAAAAGGTTGCTGACTCCGGCTCTAAAGCCCACTTCTGCAAATGGAACCGTGTGTGTGTCCGCTTGACTGGTACCAGTACGCAGCTGAAAGTATGCCCGAGGCTTCAGGTACAAACTGGTTCTCACCATCCTCGCTGAAGATGGGAGCAGTGTGGAGGTAGTGTAGGATGGCCCGATCCTGCTCGAATGGACACTCCACTTGTTTCCAAGTCATAAACTCCCGGACCTGCCGTGCCAACTCGACAAATTTCTAAGAAACAAAATTTCACTTAGTAAATAATTTGAGGGCGGTTGAAATGAGGCAGGGTCAGGTGGACAGGTGACCGGCTCACCTCAAAGTTGACGTGGCCATTGGGCAGCCGATTCGCACATCCTTCGTTCAGGAAGTAAATGTCTTTGATCAGCAGACTGAAGAAGGGAATCACAATCTGAGGAAAACAGGCAGGAAGATGAAGGAAATACTACGATGAAATTGACAAATGTAATGGATGCCGTGATGCGTGTCTGAGCCCTACCCTCTCTCTGTTGCTGTTGGCAGTCCGAGAGCGGTGGGCGGCCCCCCTCAGGGCGGTCCTGTAGTTGTAAAAGTTTCCTGTCGGATCCATCTGATGCTGTCACAGCAACAAGCAGTGCACTGTCAAGTTCAAGTTATTACCCGTCTTGTACCTCTCAGTCAGTGAAAAGGTATATTGTGTTTACCTCAAGAATGAAGAACTTGGCAGTCTTGGCTTTGCCCCAAGTCTTCTTCAGCCGTGACACAGGACTCATGTTCATACCGGCTACGGAAGGAGATATATTTCAACTATTAATACCAGGTCGTGCACGAGAATTCTCTGCGATAATACTTTGAGTTATTGCAAAATCAGACTCACAGATGATGGCCATGAGGGAGTTGAAGTTTCCAATGTTGAAACATTCCCTAGCAACATCAATGAAGAACTCTATCACCTGGGCCCGCTGCTTCTTCTTCGCTGGCTGCAACAACAAAAGGCGCAACAACTTTTTTCTATTGTTTAATATAGACTTCATTTTTTATAGTGAACGTTATCTCTCTCTTGCACAGACAGTTGAATTATCTGTGTCAGTATCAATGTAGTAATAACACGGAGTGACCATTAGGGGGCAGTGGTGCTCTGTCACAACTAACTGCCTTTGTCTCCTGCCCCTCAATGTGTTATAAGAATGAAATACTGTACTGCAATATTGAGTTTTTCCAGGAATTATCATTGGAAATATGAAAAATACCAGACTGAAACTATGATAAATAAAATTATAAAATAAGAACATACATATATTCTAAAAAAGCTGATTCAATTATAGTGTATAGTGACATTTCAGTTTTCAGGTTCAGAAATACATATCCACTTAACAGGAACACAAGGAACACCTCTCTTTGTCTCCTCCTATTCATGTCCATGTCTACTTCATGATTAAAGTGCTTTTCATAAATGGCTGTCCTATTCACATGAACAGGGTGTTCCTTTTCATCTTTATTTCTAATGTCAGAATAAATTAGCACCGGCTGTACCAACATTTGCCACTCACCATGCAGATTTCAGTAGCCACCAGGTAACACAGTCTGTTGAACCACCTGACATAAGCCTCCAGGTTGGAGGTTTTCTTCTTCTGGTCACCGAAGCATGGCTGCCGATGACACACAAACAAGTCAGTATCGGCGTTACCATAGAGAATTCCTCTGATCCTAATTAGCTTCCTATCTACAGGCTGACCACCCTATGTGAGTGTAAATGACAAAGACAGCGAGCTGGGTGTGGAAATAACCCAATCAATGGTGAGCACGAGAATACAGAGAAATAAACACAGTGCACAAAGAAGAGAGAGGGAAAGCATTCAACAGTTATACAGAGAGGATAGATGAATAAGTTATGTGTGCTTGCTCCAGCTTGTGGTATCACAATGCTTTGCTGTATGTGACCCTAGTGGCCTGCTGACATTGATATATTCCCCTTAAGAAGCCAATCCTGATCCGACATTAGATCCACACAACACATTATAACAAGCTTTTTATGTTTTACTACAGGTTTACATCTAATCTCAAATGCTGCCTCCTTCAGCATTTCCCAACAAAACAAAACAATATGATAAAACGCTGAGGACAGACTGTGGGTTTCCACTGATGTGACAAAACGGAATTCATACATGAAAATACTATTGACAGAGGGGAAATAATGTTGTTTTATAAACAATGAAAAAATAAAAGTTTACCTGGGTTCCATCAAGCGGGTCTTTCTGAACAAAGGCTTGGACAAACTCCTCCGGTCCAATATGACTCAAATGTTCCTGGAAAACACACAGACACCGATGGGGGTCGTCCCATTAATAATTCTTTCATTTCAGTAATGGAAGGCAATCAATAAGAGGAAGTAATGACTCATTGACGTGACTCATTGGAATCATATTTCCTCAAAGTGACACTGGAGACAAATTCACTTCTATTAAAAGGCAACTGTGCAGTCACACGCACGTGCACATCTAAATGATTCATTAAACTCAACTCATGATATAATCCAAAAAAAACAACACAGCGTGGCACCCACACGTGCCACATACACAGTGACAGAAAGCACAATGGCATCTAATTCTTCATAATCAGACTTCACATTTGCTATAACCAACAATAGAAATAGTTCTGTATGTGAGCACAGTACACGCCTGTCTCTTTCATTGTGTGTGTGTGTGTGTGTGTGTGTGTGTGTGTGCGTGTGTGTCAGAGTGTGAAGCTGTCAGGTCACATATATCCACAGCGGTTTTATCCCCTTTGCTTGAAGCCCCGGGCACATCACTGACTTCTGGGGTGATGTCACCGCTCAGACAAGGGTACAAGCTTACTCAGGCGCGCACACACACACACACACACACACACACACACACACACACACACACACACACACACGCACACACACACACACGCACACACACACACACACGCACACACACACACACACACCCTCCAGATACACATCAAGACACACATGAATAGACTGAAGGCATCACGCATGAAATGTGAGGGACATTGCAGAGATCCTTTGTTCATGTATGTTGCATTGCATCATTCCCTTTGTTCTTTTTATTATACTTGGTGAAAACCAATTAGTGCTGACGAGTAATAATTACGGTTATACTACAGTGAGCTTCAAAATGCTACAGTTTCACAATGCAAAGTGATTCTGCCAATTTGAATTTGCTATTATCATCATCATCATCAGTTTCTATCTCCCTCATATCTCTTTCTATCCACCCCATCTCCTTGTTTGATGTCTTATAATCCTTGGTTCTTGACTTCTCTGTCCTTGACTGGGACTACGTCTCCAGCCAGGCTTCACCATGATTAGCTCCCGCTCTCCACCCTTCTAGCATCCTTTACACTCCTCCTCATCCATTCTTGTTATCATCTCCATCCCTGACCTTTGTCTAACCCACACTCCCCCTCCCTCCCCCCTCCTCACCAGCTCCACGTGGGTGAGCTGCTGTGCCAGTGTGTACGGGTCGTTGCAGATGGAGAGCATGTCCTTCTGGATGTGCGGAGGCTTGGTTTTGAAGGCCACCAGCTTGTCAGAGATGGAGGAGGCGTTGAGGGAGACCCTGAGGATGCTCTCTTCCCCCTGGCTCATCAGGGCCAGTCGCTGGCTAAGCTTCTGCAACACCTGGTTCAGGGTTTTCCAGTACGCCTGGAGAGGAGAGGAGAGGAGCCTTCAATAATGACTTTAATGAATAATATATTAAGCTTCATCAACAGCAGGCACAAATCATTGTTTCAAGTGTGAGCCCGTGTGTAAGCACTCCACTCTCACCCAAAGCAAGCGCCCTCTTTTTACTCCAGCTCTTTATTTGAAACTTTATCAACAATTAAAATCAAGAAGCATTAAGCATTGATAACAGTTATCAATGGTCATTTATAGTTATTGATATATAGTTATAAGTAATCTTTTAGCTCTATGTCTGCATCTGCATCATTATGTAACTGTACTTTTTAACATCTCCTTATTGATTTGTAAATAATTAAGATATGTCTGACAAATTAAATGCGTAAATTGTTACCTCAACTGTATCACTGTGTGCTGTTTCGTGAAGACATTTACTCTCCAAAACATTAGGATTTAAAAACAAAACCTTTATTCTTAGAACAACAGTGATGCCCTTTGACATTATCTAATGGAGTTTGAAATGATTTAACGAGCCCAAGAGTTAAGTTCAATGTAACTTTTCAGGAGAACAGAGTTGTGTTTTCAAGGTTTTGTGCTGTGTGTCGTGTCCAGGAATGTTTCTGTGCCCCTCCCTTCAGATGACTGGCCACCGAGGCCATGAGGTCAGTCTGCCTCACAAATGCCCCCCCAGCTCCCACATGCATGCACACACATGCACACACGCCCATACTGTAGACAGCACGCTGCAAATAGCAGCACATTCATCACCCCCTGCCCTTCCCTTCTTTCTCTCCCCTCTTCACCTCCCTCCCATATTCCCGGTCTGACTCCATCGCCCTCCTCCTCCTTTCTCTACCTTCTCTTCTGCTCTCCATCCCCCCATTATCTCCATCCATCTCCCTCTCTCCATTTCCCCGCGTGGCTGAAGATAGAGCCACTCCTTTAACCTCCTCCCTTCCCCTCTCCTCTCCTGTAATGGAAGATTGTGTAACACAGAGCTGTGGCTACTCATCCTACACTGACACTCTGACTCCTTCCATCACCTCGCTACAGTGGTAGTGATGATAATTGAATTTCGTTCCCCATCAGCGCATTTCTTGCTGCAGCTTCAGCTTACGAAGGCTATATTAGCAACAACTACACGATAGATGAAAATCAGGGGTCTTACATCCCATCACAAATTATTATCCTGTATAAACTGATAACTTCATGAGTTGTATGTTGTTATTTTATCCTTTATGAAGAAGATTTAGCATCCTTTCAAAAATGAAAAAGAATTCCTGTCTTTGGTGAAGACTGCTGTCATATGACTGAATGTCATTGGTATACCTCATCACAAGGAGCGATCCTGTGGATGATGTCCTTCAGCTGCCCGGCCATCTTCTCGTCCCTGAAGTCAGATGGGAATGTCTCTGTCCACTCCGTCAGCAGCTGCAGGATCTTGGGACCAAACTTGCGGACTTTAGCCTGTTGTTGAAGAAGTGAAGGAGGTTTAGTGTGGTCTACATTTGTGACTCCCTCAGCAAAAAAAAAACACCATGACCGAGTCAGCAATCCGGCAAAAAAACAAACAATCAGTGGTTGATTTCATGCAGAGCACAAGCATGGAATCTGAATGCTTTGGCCGTGCCCGGGTCTGTTCCTGTTCCTTAGCTTGACATGCTCATACAGGAGTAATGTATTGGTGCGTGGTGCAGTGCTGACCGTATCGAGTGGGCTCTGATCCAGCTGCTGCTGTTTGATGCACAGCTCGCACACCCTGGCCAGCAGTTCCGGAGGAGAGATGAACAGACGAGCGCTCAGCAAGAAGGTAAACACATAGGCTTTCTGTCAAAGGACGGAGGAAGACAGTCGCTAAGACACTGACACTGCCACTACATCAATACAAAACACTGCTGCTTTCTGTAATTAAAGGAAGAGTAGCACTTTCAACAGAGACATGGGGCTAATAATCTAATTGGCAGTACTGTCAGTACCACTATTAACCGAAATGAGCTTTATAATGAACAGAGGAGTGACTGTAGTACATTTCTGCTTACCTCGGGGTAGTAATCAGCAGTGGGCACCAGGTTATGGATCAGGGTGTCCAGGGAGGCGGAGGTGATCGGGGGCCCATCAGCCAGGCAAGCACCGGGCCCCGGGCCCTCCTGTGCGGCCCCCTCCTCCTCCCCAGGCTCAGCACAGGCCAGATGGGGGCTGAAGCCACTGGGAGTGGTGAACATGGTGCCTGAGCACACAGTCTGGGGCATTCCTGTCTAAAACACAAACAGAGAAAAAAAAACTGTCAGCAGGATGTAGACAGAATGAGGAAGAGGGACACGACTGGGTTTTATGAAATGGGAACTTGAGTACATTATTGACAGTAATTCGATGTTGTGAGAGGAGATGAATTTAAATGCATCTTTCTATCTTTCAGCCGAAACTCTCAAACACACTTTTGTCTTCTGTGCAACCTCAGAGTGTTTTGTCTCCTGTTCACTCTCATTCAGCAGAAACACACCATCCAACTGACGACCCGCTGCCGTTGGCCCAACAGCTGCCCCGTCTCCCACATCGGCAAGACAGAGGAGAGGACACAAATATGGGTCATTCCGTCGCCGTGGAGACTGTTGCTGCCTGAAAGCGATAGTGTAGCATCCATATCTAGCCTGAATGTCTTTCCCTTTAAGGATGCTTTGGGTTACATGGTTTGAAAATTCAACATGTCCTTTCCCTCAACGGACCAACGCCGCAGCTGTAGTAGAAAGAAGCACTTACAGCACTTTACGCTAGAGTAGAGATACTATGGAAACAGGGAGCAATTACCAGCATCACCTCAACGTCGTCTACATGCAACTGATGAATTACTCAGACCTCTCCTTCATTTAAGAAGTTTTAAAATGGCAGGGTAGAAGTAATATAACATATTGTGGAAATGAACTGACGATTTGTAGATGGAAATTAAGTAATTCAATGTTGTATGTCCACCACTGTTTTTGGTTTCTTATGTTAAAATTGTAATAACATTGTATAAATATACTCTGCCGTGCTCCTGCTCCCTCTGACTGAACCTGGCGACTACGTCTACCTGAATCATTCATCATCCCCGAGGACGACTGCAGTCTCTGGGTGCCTTCAGGCACAATCAGGGGCAGAAAGCCTCAAACGCCTGCAGGAGTCACGATAAGGGCAGCAAACCCACAGTGAGACCTTGAGCAACATGCAGGAAGTTATTTCAGATGTAAACACGCCATATTCTTCCTGCTGTTTGTAGCTCAGACAACAGCTTGGGCTGGGGCAGAATTCGTACATATGTACACACAAATATGCACTCACTAATGGTAACATACATACAGTAGGAGAGCAGAGGAAGAGAGGTGGAAAAATAACGAAGAAATAAAGAAAATCTTGATGACTTGGCTGCATCAGCCATCATTCTAAATCACCAGAGGAAACACAGGAATGGTCCAGGTTTGCTGCGATCGTTTCATCTTCTGGTGACCTTCAGGCCCCCTCCACACACCCTCCCCCCTTGCCTATCAGCCACCTCGATAAACTGGTGTCACGGGTCCCTGGGGTGAAAGGTCAAGTGGTGTGTAGAAGCACAGCGCATGTCTCAAGTTTCCTGTGTGAGGGATTCAGCTTTCCTTTGTTCCCCCCTACGCACTTATTCGTGCACTTGTACACACCTAGACACCAATGCACACAGACAAGACACTAAAGGCTGGGGGATGGGGAGTCTCACTGTGGGGAGGTTTTACAGCCTTCCTTCCGCCTTACAACGCTGACACCCACAGCCATATCTCTTATAATATATGTTGTGGTTAAAGAGGGCCGACATCTTCTTGTCTGCTTCTCTGAGCTATAATGATATAAGAGGGGAAAAAGACGTGTTTAGCCGAGCAGATGACGCCGAGGACATCGGCGTCCATCTCTAAATATGGAAACTATACATACATACTCATACAGTCATATAACTTACATCTGTGTCGTGTGTGTCTTTTAAATAGTCAATGTTGCAGGGTGAGGCGTAACCGCAGAACCCCAGCTAATATATATGACTCTCATAATCATGTCCTTAATACAAGTTTTGAGCGGTTTTCCTCCTTTAAACATGATTGTCACAGCCTCGATGAGGTTCCAGAAGGGGAAAGCCAGGGGTGTCCTTGCAGCGACCTCGTCTAGATTGGATTGCAACATTGCAGCCACAGAGTAGACACGGCCTGATAAACAGAGAAATGGACAAATCCAACAAGCCTCTGTAACAACACAGATGCAGCAGGAAAGCATTAAAGAGAGTGGAAGGAACTTCCTCTGTGATAGAACTGACAGGAAGACAAATTCTCAGCTCTATGAGTGTGTGTGACTAAATCCAGGAGTTTATCTGTGAGTCATCTCATGCATACAAACACATCAACACACCTCTCTGCCAGCGTGTTTGTATTCATATATGTATGGGAGTGACTGAGAGTTTTATTCTACGTGCCCACACTGTCAATGATTCCCCCTATCGTTTGTGATAATCTTCACTCTCCCCTTTTCTCCCAAACACTTCCTCCTCAGCTCTCTCTCCAGCATTTCTCCAGCTCTGATTTGTTAATTCATCACAGCTCTCTGCAGTCTGAAGCATGTGAGCAGAGGTCGACCAGGTAACTCCTCTCTAGACGTGTACATATTATGATAGATCAGTCATCAGTTTCTGTGTATGACACACTCACTGTTCACACGGTGTCACTAAAGCTGATGTGGAAATTGTCTGAGTTAGGTTTAACAGAAGCCACTTTGGCCAAAAGTGGCAATTCATTAATTTACCTTTTTTATTGATTGAGTTTCTTTAAAGGATAACTTTGCTAATGTTACACATGAAACTCTATTTATAGCTGAACACGTCATAATCTCTGATTGAACTGTCAGCGGTCCATTTGCACTGTGCGTAACGTAGGCACCAAAAAATATTTTACCTTCCAATGCAATTCATCACTTTTTGTGAACTCAAGGGTCACTCTCACGAAAGACAAACTGGCCCTACGAGTCTTGTGACTGACCAAGATAATTAATACTAACTAATATTGTTTCACAACCATATTGCTGACACCACACTTTTCCTACAATGTGACCAAGAAGTCATCCACAGCTGTACTCTATGTATAACTTGTTTCCGTACCTCATGATACACACCCAGCTCCCTCTGTGCCTGTCACATTGCATCAACACTGCGTGAAAAAACACATTGAGAAACAAGTAGCAAAGAACAGGTGAGTGTAGTGTTGTGTGCTCTAATCCCCCCCGAGATCTCCAGCAGCCTGGCCCTGCACTCGGCTAGACAGCTGGGGGAGTGTCATTGTTCGGGGTCCTTGCAGCGTACGTGTGTGTGTGTGTGTGTGTGTGTGTGTGTGTGTGTGTGTGTGTGTGTATTCTGTTATCGTTGACATCAGGGGATCCGCCTGCTTTGTTCTATCATGATTAACAGAATCGCACTGTCTGGAGACACACTATCTTCATCAGCACCCTTGACTGTGTAGCTCTGTGTGTGTGTGAGTGTGTGTTGATGAAACAATGGCATTCCTGACACGACCGAGCAGCTTGAAGCTGTCAAACAGCTTTATAACTTTGTTAATCTCTGTTTTCAAGTATCCAATTCTGTTTCGTCTCTGTAAAACCTGTTTCACCACATAACTAGCATTACTCACCAATCTTTGTGTGTGTGTGTGTGTGTGTGTGTGTGTGTGTGTGTGTGTGTGTGTGTGTGTGTGTGTGTGTGTGTGTGTGTGTGTGTGTGTGTGTGTGTGTGTGTGTGTGTGTGGAAGAGAATGCTGACACAGTCACTGACAAATCTGATCTGCCACTAAGGAGTTAATGGATGAGGACAATCAGTATTAGTGATGGCTCTCCATTAAGACTGAAGAGGCTTATTCAGAACATTTACCACTGTCTGACCTCTATCATTAAGGAATCAAGGGTCAAAGGTGAAGAGTTAAGGCTCCTTGGTGGGGGCAGATGGATCAAAAGTCCCTTTGGGGTCGTTGTTGTCATTGTGCTCTGCTGTTTGGCTCAGTTTCAAGGTTACATGTAGGCTTTGTCTGCAGTCAGGGACATATAAAAAAAAAAAAAAGGTCTTTAAAAAGGTACTGATGACATATCAACTCATCATCATCCCAAATGGAAGTTAAGGACAAGACACTTTATTTATAGTAGCAGAAATGAAGCAAAAATACTATTTGGACAAAAATGAGGGTAGGATTCTTCCTCAAGCTTAAATAAGTCCCTAAAAAGCAATGCTATTCTTAGAGGGGCAGCACATCATCAGAGGTGAGCACATCAAATATCCGGCATGGGTATTGCAGCAATGTTTTGTTTTGTTTCTGCAGTTGCTTCCTGGCTTCAAATTTCTAGTTGCTTCCTGTCTTCAGCTTTCTGAAGCCAGGAAACTGCATCCTTTACATTGCTCGGGGATGAGTACAGGAATAAGATGGCAAAGATAGGAGGGAAAGGTGGGCTGTGGAAGGGAGGGGAGTGTGTGATATTCCCCCTCAGGGTAGAGTGCAGACAGTCTCGGCTCTATGAATGTTAAAGTCACCTCTTGCGAGACTCACTAAACTCCTCTTTTGCTTTGCCGACTCCATCATATGACTCCCTAGCCCCCTTCCCACCAACTGATTTACATAGTCTAACACTTCCTTTCTAATTTAGGTTCCACATGTTCGCTCCCCTACACAGTACAGTTTCAACACTTCATCTATTTCAGGAGTGCGCTCTAAAAAAGCAGTTCCTCGCGTATTTTTGGTCCTGACACTGTTTTGTGTGCCTTGGAGTATTGCGGCTCTGGCCTAATTTTTTCACAGTGTTCTTTGAAAGCTGAAATGATGCGAATAGAGAAATAATGGAGTATTCTCCTGATGGCAGGGGCTTGAAAGAGAGTAAACACCTCTTTGTCAGCCAGCTTCTCACTCCCCTTTCCTTTACACATTTCCCCTCCATTCCTCCCCTCCTCCTTCATCGCCCTCTCCACGCCCTACTTTCCATGAGCCCGTTCAGGACGCCAGTACAGATGGCCCTACAGCAGCTTGCTCTCCCAGTGGGAGCTGCTGGCACAAGAGTTTGTTTGGCCCTGCGCCCTTACCATCATCCCCAGTCTCAACAGGAGCCCAAAAGGGTATTGGCGTCCAGACTGAATGCCGTGGTGCAGGGGCCGAGCCAATCTGGCTGCTGAGCTGCGCGGTGACTGCCCGACACCGCTGACAACAGAGAGAGCGCAAAATACCACACATATGTCACCACGCACACGCGCATTGCAACAAAATCAAACCAGCGCACTACTGCTGGTTAATGGTGTGTGCGTGTGGAGGAGTGGCGCTGAAAACAAATGAGTTCATTGTGTCATGAAATAACACATGCATGCACACTTGCACCCACACAGCAGCCAAACACAGGATTGAGTTACCGTCGAGGCATTCCAGCTCCCCACCCATTCCACGGCCGCTCTCTCTGCGGTACGAGCCTGACAGTGGTTGGGAATCACACTCTCGGCTCGACATCCCAAATCCCTTTTATTGGAATTCCCCTGTAGTGTCTGTAGGGTCACGCTGACATCCTGGCACCTGTTCCACACCCACCAGCTCCATCAATCCCAACGTAAAGCTCATGGGGAATTCTCCTCCTTGAGCACACACACCCCGTGCACATGTGTAGCCCTCCTCATTCCTGAGTGGGTTTGGACACAGTTGCATGTGTGCGTTTGGGTTTCTGTTTGTGTGTGTGCGCTTGCATTCATGTGCACGTGCTGGTAAAAAGGACTGGGAGAGCATATCCAAGTCCAAGTGAAGTCATTCCTTCACTGCGAACACAACCATCTGTCCGACTGTTCTCCAAAAGGTGCCACTTCTAGTCTGTTTTCTCACATTACAAACAAAAACTGATTGAGATAAAGCAAGATGCAAAGACTTTAAGAGAAACTGCATACGTTTAATCCCGAAAGTAAAATTATTATCTGGCTAATATCTACATATAGATGGAATCGAAATCAGCACTACACCAAAGCATGAGCCGAAGAGAAGGTCTGCGCACTAAAGGTTGAGCGCCATTATCCACTGACTTTTCTTTCAAACCACTAAATCCATTTCTGACTAGTTCCCCTGGGAGGAGTGGATGGAAATGTCATACTCAAATGAATTGAAGGCTTGTGACATGTGATGGGTCCGGGCAATCTATCATGTTACTTAGAGATAATTAAAGCTGAGCATAGATTGGCTCTCAGTCGGCACGTCGCGCATGTCTGAGCCTCAAGTGCCCTAAATCTGTCATTCACAATGGTCATAATTCCTTAAATAACAGGCATGTATTATTCATAATATTCCAATTTACAACCACCCTTGGTGCAATGGTTTGAATCGGACAAGAGTGATTTTGTCTCTGTCCTAAACAGTCATCATTTCGCCACTTATGAGGAATTACCAGCTCGCCAAGTGAATGGAGGAATATGGAAACAGAGTGCAGTGATGGAGAGCATCCAGAAAGAAAGGATGAATGAAACAATGCCTACGTGCTGCTACCGCAATAGTCCTTTAAGCACTCTTTTAAATCGAGACGTCATGCAAACACCCACTAAGCATTGTGTTACTCTCAATCCAACCTGCACAATAACTGCTGCAAACTAATGAGCGAGACGGTAACAGATGCAAATCTAATAACCAGACGTTACTAATTCCATCATGGCTGTCTCTTTTCCTGTTAAAGTACATCTATCTGCTCATTACAACAAACGCGGGCAGAGGCCATGCGGTGTGTCACTGCTGATGTATTATGTCGAAGCGTACCAATTAGTGTTGGGAGATTGAGGGGTTCATAACTCATGCCTCATGTGATTTGATACAATTAGAGACAGAGGTCAGAATGCATGCTTCATTAATCCACAACTACTTGTTTCATGTTGATGCCAGGTTCTGCCCGAGGTTTCTACCCGATCAACGGGAGTTGTTTCTTTTCACTGTCGCACCGGTGCTCACTAATGTGGGAATGTTAACTCTCTGCAAATTAAAAAGTAGAGACCTGCTCTCTGTGAAAAGTTTCTTTTAGATAACTTCTCATTTTTGTGTCCATAATGCTTCCTGAGATAACACATCTTAACACTCTTATTCACATAAATATTCTTGAGCTAAGCATGGTTCCTTCACATACTCTTATCTTCACGATGTATCACACTTTCCTGCATGCTATTTGTGATGAGTGATGTCGGTCACAGCAGCAGTGTGCCACTACAGCAGCCTGGTGTTAACAGATTACCAGGGGACTGCCCAGTGGGCATGATGGTGTTATTAATATCAAGAAAGGGATTTTACCAACATATTTTGTACATTGAATGCTAAAATGATCAGCCTATTGTTGAAGTGGAACCTTGTTATTAACATACTGTATATGAAGATGTTTCAGACCTACTGTATCCATTTGGGTAGGTTTCTATAGTCAGTTTCCAACCTCACTTCAACCCTGCAAAATAATTCCAACCGGTTTTACATTAACCTTTGTTATGAAATGTCTACTAATACTATTTAGCAATACTAGTGCTGATAGATCAGTTTCAGTACCAATATCAAGTATATGCTAGTCCAGTATGTACAGAGTTATTTTTAAATTCACTCTCACCAAATACATTGCATGTATGCTTGAGGTCTAACTAATGTGTTGAAGCATTCCTTCCTCATAAAATATCTACAAAACTGATTAATATTGATTGTCTGATTGATATTTTAAAAGCTAGATTGTATATATACGTTTATTAGCTATAGGGTTCCTTTTTTTATGCTTCTCTGGTTGTTTCCGCAACAGGACTACAACCGGTCAAACTCCACAGTGTACTTTTGACTTAAAAAAAAAATAGATTCATAAACATTCATGAACAAAACAAAACAAAACATTCAATAAGAAATTAACTGATCCTCAAGAGCAGAAGCTTGCAAACTACAATTATTATCAAACATACTGTTGACGTTATAGGTAAAATGTCATTACTTGGAGCCTATACCTGATGGAGTAATCTATATGCTTACTCCGGTGGTTTATTGAACACACCAGGGATCTAATCATATTCAATTGCTTTTTGACCCAGCCGATCCATAAAGACAGACTGCAAAAAGCTTCCCATATGACAGCATGCAGGCCATGTGGAGGCAGCTAAGACCATGCTCTGGAGGGAACAGAGAGTTTCCATGGACTCAAGACCCCTATTGGGAGCTAATTAGATGCCTGTTGAGACCCTATTTTGACACCTCCTCTTCTCTCCTTTATTCCATCAAAATCCATTGTTCCTCACCCCCCACCTCTCTCCTGTGACAAAGCTGCCGACCGTGACAGCGTGATTCCACGTGTGAACCCGTCTGCCTCGGCCTGTCAGTGAGATCACTCTCATCATCCCTGTGTCAGTGGCAAAGCTGCAGTGTAGCCAAAGCGCATCCGAAGACCTGTCAGGTACTCGGGCCCTCGCAATGTTCTGTCCCGTTTCCAACCGAGCTCCTGCCGGGCTGAGGAGCTGTTTATGTAAGGTTGGAATAAAATATATCAAATATACTTGTCAATCCAGTTGCACTGCAGAAAGAGCGGTAACTTTCGGAAATGAAATGAAAATGTATTAAAAGATGTTTCCATTCTACAATTCCCTTTTCTTGTTTGTTTTTTACTATGTATAATTTGCTTCCTTTAGTTTTGATGGTACTTTCCCTTCCTCTAAATTAAAACAATGTGTTGGCTTCACCAAAAAAACAATCATTCACATATCCATCAAATACGTTGGGGTAGGGGTTTCAAGCCTATCCCAGCATGAATAAGTGAGTGATTCTTTAATAAGAATAAAATATATAAAAAAGGTAAAGTACCTCATGTGTGTTTAACAATCACATAATAAACTGGAAGCCATCCTGCACATGTAACAGAATTGCCAGTGGGATTGTATAGTGGATTCCTGTGTTCAAGGCAATTATGTCACGTCTGTAGAGTAGAATATCGTATGATCACACAAGCCCCTTCCCCCCATACACACTCACGCAGCCATAAACATTGTGGTGGTGCTAAAGCTGTCATTGCTACCAGACTAACAGCTACTGTGTTTACCTCCCTGTCAACCGGCCCCAGACAGACATCTCTCTCTCTCTCTCTCTCTCTCTCACTCTCTCTCTCTCTCTCTCTCTCTCTCTCTCTCTCTCTCTCTCTCTCTCTCTCTCTCTCTCTCTCTCTCTCTCTCTCTCTCTCTTCCTCTCCTCTCTCTCTCTCTCTCTCATCTCTCTCTCTCTCTCTCTGGTAATATCAACAGCTAGAATTTCCCCACACCTAACTGGTTTCTGACAGAGCTCGGTCTTACTTTCATGCACCTTGCAGTAAGCTGCAAGAGACAGATAACAAATCCTGTTGGTTTGTATTGGTAAACTGCGCATTGCCTTTGGGTGAAAAGCTTGCTTACTTGGATGCTTAGAGGATTATAGTTTTGTTTCTTCTTTCACTCCCATAGAAAAAAAAAAGTCCAACAGTGTTGAACACCTGTTCTATAAATACGCTACACTTTCATTTACATATCCAAATCAGAAGTGAGTTTACACAGAGTGTGCTCCCACGTTAATAATTACAACAACCGAGATAAGCTTTGCACCATGAAGCCAATCAACCAGATCCAAACAGCACATGCGACATTGGTTTCGACTTATCAGCGGCTATACCGTCTTTGTTTTCAATGCCATCGACGGCTATACAATGTCACATATGGACGTGTCCAGCATTCTCTCCTGTAAATGTGTCCGAGGCAGAAGACGCAGTGGCTCCAGCGCCTCGAATGAGCGGATCCCCTCACACGCCCTTTAGAGGGACCTGCACACCGCTGACTCACGCCACGGCCACACAGCCGTAGTACAGTGATGCCCAGCATCAGCACAGCATCAGACAGTGTGTGATTTCGACCACGATAAGGAATCATGCTGTCATACCACTGTTGCTAGTAAAGTTCGAACCGTGACGACACAGTGTTCTGGTCACACCGAATAGAACGTGGTGCGTCTGTAAACACCTCGCACGCTCACTCATTCGCACGCACACACGCGCACACGCACACAGGCAGAGAGCGTGAGCGTAATCTCAATATAGCAATATTTGAATATACATTTTAAACGCTACTTACCAGGACTACACTTTGATCCCCATCTCTGATCCGACTTGGATCCGATGTCAAATCAATAAAACTGCCGCTCCAGGTATTCCCAAAAATGAATTAGCGCTCACAAAACAGCCCGTTCAACTGGCGTCAGTGGGAGAAGTATAGAGCCGGAGTTAGTCTGATTGGTGAAAGTGGGGGGAATGTCTGTTGATAGTCGCTTGTCAGACGTCCCGGCTGTGGACGGGTGTTCACACACCGGGGAACAGCGGACACAGGCGGAGAGCTGACGCCGTGAATGAAAGCGCGTCCCTGAAGGCGTGGCGACCGTCCTGTCCTGCGCCACGGAGACACGGCGCACCGCACAGCACATGCACACGTCCCCGGAGCGAGTGGTGAGACGGAGGACGGGAGAGGAGAGGGAACTATACTCGCGCACCGGTCAAGTAGGGGAGATACTATGGCTTCCGCTTTCGGTTTTCAAAATACGACACTCAATAGCGAACGGGTTGTAATGAATGTTTCGCATGGGTGGTGAAATCATGAGCAACTCACTTGGGGGCGCGAGGGGGAAAACGTGTCAAGACACCAACATATTTCTCTGCATTGCGCCTCGTCAGTTAACAAATACAACACTTTGTCAGACTGTCACCTGCAGGAATAGGATTCAAAGTAAATATAAACAATTCAATGGGAAATTAATCCACTTACCACACCAACCATACACAGTGAATTTGGTGCTTTTGAGGTCCCTGAGGTTCCTTTAGTCATTGCTGAAACTGGAATTATTCTGGGTTCTGAATAATATTTCGAAACTTTTATTTTGTCGGGAAACGTATTTCCGGAAGCTTACCGTTTTTCTGGTTTGATGCTGCTGTGGGTAAGCAAGCAGTGGATTCTCTCTCTCTCTCTCTCTCTCTCTCTCTCTCTCTCTCTCTCTCTCTCTCTCTCTCTCTCTCTCTTCTCTCAGTGCTCTGATTTCACAAGACTATAGATTGTATCCTTTCCCCTGATTGACTATTTAACTAATCACTACTCCAAGACAATTACAAGACAGTAAAATGCACTGAATAGGATGCTTTGCATCTAAGTGAATGTATTGGGGTGTATGTCAGTCACTAAGGTTATAACAGCATAGAAGAGGCAGAATAGGAATGTTAATTAATTATTCTAAATTGTTCTTTGGTTGGCTAATGAGTCATCCTATTATACATGAGCTCCAGACTGGAGAGGTTATCCAAACAGTTGTGGGCAGATTATTGGAAACAAGGGAAGTCTTTTAATTTGTAATCCCCAGGCAAACCCTCTTCCATCCTGAGTGACACTCGCTAACCGTGACCCCTGAAGGAAAGGGTCAACTCTGAATATGGAAATTAGACTCTGACATTAAGAGCCATGCTGTATTTCCATTAAAACCGTAATTCATTTTTACTATTCACCTAATCCAAACAATGAGGGGAGGTCAAAAAACTACTGAGTGGGCATGAGACACTGGAACAATGGGTTATAGGAGTGTGGTATTGCCTGCTGTTATCTTGTGTTTTTTGTGTGTGCACGGTTTAAATAGTCAAATTCATTTGAAGGGAAGTGTTGTAAAGAAAGAGAGGGTGAGACGGATAGAGGGAGATTAAGCGGATGAGATGCAGAGTGGTAAAGGTCCTTGTTGGGCCATGAGGCTGTGTGTGAGCCGCTGTCCCTGGAGGATGGGTCTGACATTGCAGCAGAGGACAGAGATAAAACACTCTCTCTTATGTACAGTATACAGTATACAGTATACACACACACACACACACACACACACACACACACACACACACACACACACACACACACACACACACAGAAGCAAATGATCCTGCTCCAGTGAGAGGGGATAATTAACCAACCATGTATATGAGATTCATTAATTAATGATTGGTAAACTGACAAAAAAGAGACAAAATATAATAAACCTTTAACTGCTAAATGCCTGACCCCGGCCTTTAACCTGCAAGTCTTAATGCCAAAGCTTGTGGTGACCACATGTTTTTCCCTAGATGGAAGGGTCATTCTCAGCAGTGTGTCTGTGTGTGTGTGTGTGTGTGTGTGTATGTGTGAATAGACTTGAATAATACACCGTATATAGTACACAGTAATGCTTCAACCAGCCTATACAGAAGCACGAAGAAAACTTAAAAGTATGTCTGAGCTGCTGCGGTCAGTTTATCTATAGATATGAGTATGTTTGTCACTATTTAAACATTCACTCACTTACTCTGCCTCTTTAATCTTCCCTGGATGCTTAGGGTGTGTGTGAGTGTGTGTAACGGTGTGTAGTCACTTGAATAGAAGCCTCTACTAATGATTACACAACAGAGCGTTGTGGTGGCCCTGCACATGCGAGAAGGGCTCTTGTTATAGTTTCCAAACAGCTTTTCTAGAATAGCAGAGGAAGCAGACAGAGTTGTTTCACATCGCCTCTGCTCCCCACTCTCCCCTTGCAGGCTCACATTAGACAGTGGAGGTGTTGCAACAGTATCGGGGACGGATGCTAATTGCAGTTTTCACACTTACAATGTCTCAAAGTTTGTTTGCTGTTTCCCCCCTCGTTTTTTAAATCAAAATCATTTGGATGCAGTATACAACACCACATTGGGCTCTTATCAAAAGCTGTTGCTTAGTTCCACGAGAGGGAACGACGTCCCAGAGAAGTGCAGTTAATCAACTTGACAGTTTCAGATCAAACCGAGCCCTGTCAGCCAGTAGAGGTGAGAACGCTGTGTTCACAAATATAGTCTTCACAGAAACGGCAGCTTTCCAACCGTGAGGGTTAGCACAATTATACGACCATTTTGAAACGTGGCTGTGCCTATTGCTTTCAGTTAGGCTTACCTCAGACACAGTGTGTGTCAAGAAAAGGTAGCAGTGGAGGTGACCTTGCACAAACTTAAGATGTCACATGCATAATGGGTACTGACGGACCCAAAGCCTCAACCTCTTTCTCCAGAAAGCTCAGATCTCTTTTTCCTCTGCTGTCTCTCTGACCTTCAGTTGCTCTTTAGGGTTTGACTGTTTTCTGTCCACACCGCTCTGCCTCTGTCTCTCTCTAAAAACCATGTTGCCTCTCCTGCAGGGCCGTCATGCCTTGCCAGGGGCATGCTCAGTATTTATGCCACTTAAAATGCACCAAGACAAGATGAAATTGCTTTTGCGTCTGTTACAAATATAAATCACTTGTAAACACAGCTGCACTTTCTACTAAACAAATCAGGTTTTCAATCTAATGCTACTGACACATTGTGCTGTGTATTTAGACCCTGTCAATCATGCTGTACGAGGAAGAAAACGGTTGAACCATTCAGGCTTCTGGTCGAGACTGTTCCCTGTTCACAGGACAGACAGACAACTGGTTGCCAGCGGATGAGTGGGAGGAAAGAAAGAAAAGAGAAGAGGCATTCAGGAGCAAGATAGCTAAAATGAAAAAGCATGAATAGGGAACTCAAAAACTTCACAGCACAGATTCTTGGATGCTTTGCTTTTATAAGAGTCGAGCGACCTTTACCGTCGGCCATTTGTTGGTCCACTACTTGTGAATAGTGCAAGCTAGCCAAAATGTTGTTAGAGCCAGATACCAGTTTAGTCGGCCACTCCGGCCAATCAGTCCTCATTTCCCCAGGCGCCTCTCTGTCTCCTCGGGCGAATGGCTCAGTCTGTACGCCACCCGTCCCGCGTCCCTCCTTTCAGAAAAGTGGGATAAACAGACCGAGGTGACAAAACAAGAGCACTCCTTTGTGGTGGTTGGGGAAGTAGTGGAGGGTTGTCTGAGCCATATGAGCCGTAGGCCCCCCTTTGGCAGGAACATTTGGAAAGTTGTGAGGACGGAACAGACGCAATAAACGAGACCTAAGACGCCGACAACAGCACCCAGAATACTGTGCAGTGGGTTCAGACAAAGAAGGTCAGAATGGCATGATCTGGAGTTGAAACAGGTATAAATATATTTTTGCTTTTGTGTTTTTGGAAAGACAGAAAAAAAAGAAATCGCTTCCAAACATTATTACTTTAACTGAAACCCTTTGTACACCAAAACTTGACAGACCTGCCATGACGGCCACTCTGCTATGATTGGACAGTCACTCTTTGGGGGTGAGGTTTAGCAAATAGGTAATTCATTAATAAATGCACCATCAGCTGTTTCCTGAAAACACTGCTGGCTCGATTATGCTGACATACATGGGGAACTTCAGACAGAGAGAATAATTGAGAACAATTCTCGGACATTTAGAAACATTTAGAACTTGAACTTTTTATAGAGCTCAAGCGGAAATCTCAGAACCAGCCACAAGTGCCGAGATGGATAGCTGCTAATAGTGAGCAAATTCTAAATGCCAAAACTTGACATACCAAACTTTCTCCCCATCTAGTGCTGTCTTATAAATCTAGGTTATATTTGGTTTCTGGGGCATCACATCTTAGTTCTTGTGTGTGTGTGTGTGTGTGTGTGTGTGTGTGTGTGTGTGTGTGTGTGTGTGTGTGTGTGTGTGTGTGTGTGTGTGTGTGTGTGTGTGTGTGTGTGTGTCATCCATCTTGACTCTGCCAGTCAGAGGTTCTGGAATACAAGCTACCAGTAGCGTATATGGGTGAAAGCTCAAAGAGAGCTGTCCCATGTTTGATGTACAGAAAGAACATCAGAAAATGGTCACTTTATTTTCCTGGCCTGTTGTATTTTTGGCCTCCCATCAGCCTGTGCAACTAATTTAAAAGCCAGTGAAGTTAAAATGACTGTGTCTGAACACTGAATGAAACCTCATATATTTGATAACAAGAAGCTAAAACGAAGAAGAAGAAGAAGAAGAAGAAGAAGAAGAAGAAGAAGAAGAAGAAGAAGAAGAAGAAGTGATTCTAAAAAAGTGATTTTTCAGCGTGACATCTACAACCTTCCACAGGGTGTGTTGTGTCTGAGAGGGTGAAGGAGAAAGCTTTATCCTCATGAGTTTTATTTACTCACCTGTGCATGCTGCCACCTGTCATTTACAACCAGAAGAGGCCGTCATCATCATCATCATCATCATCATCATCATCATCATCATCATCATCATCATCATCATCATCATCATCATCATCATCATCCCACACGGCACCTACCCTTGCTAATCTGTCAGAGAGGAAGATGTAATTAATGTTGTTACTGTCGTGTGTCGTGTATGCCTGGACGTGAATCTCACGCTGAGATTTCAAGCAGCGCTCCTAATCCTTCTGTTGGCTGTGAGACTCCCAGGGTGAAGGGGTCTGTCTGTGTTTAGCCTGCCCAGCACAGAGCTCCGCCGATGGGCTACAAGCTTCTGCCGCTCTCCCTGTGGTTCCGGGATCCGAAGGTTTCAGGGGGATTACATGGCCACATAGAGGGGAAGTGTGCTCTCCGCTCAAGCACACAGGGTTCAGATTTGTTCTCCAAATCCAGAAATAAAAAGTTCTATTGAAATAGTCGGAGACATTCTTGTATATTAATCTCATTCACATTGAGGAATCTCAAGGTTGCAATGTTCCTCACTTGCTTTCAGACAAGAGGATTATTTGCAGTTTCAGATGATGTCTTTGCTCCTCATGAAAGACACAGACGCACGCCCAAAATAATACTGATCCAAACCCACGTCAGGTGCAATATTTAGCAGGACTAAGGGGAGAAGATGTGTACTCGTCTGTCAAACAGCCTCATGAATCTTTTCTGTTGTTTGCTTGTGCACACAATGATTTCAGGGCACGGGTGTGTTTTATTTGAGATGACAGTTCATGACATGTGTCGTGTCTTATGTTGAAACTGAGACATCCAGAATGGATACGGGACTGATTGATTCATATTGGGTCACTGTGAAGCTCCAGGAATCCATGTATAAGGCTTTCCCAAGGCTTTAGAGCACGCACACACACACACATACACACACACACACACACACACACACACACACACACACACACACACACACACACACGCACAACATGTCCCAGTGGCAGTCAATCTTCACTACATATTACTGGTTACAATAAGAAGACCATTCACAGTATATATATATATATATATATATATATATATATATATATATATATATATATATATATATATATATATAGCCTAATATAATCATTTTCTTGTTTCATGATGATTTATTTTATTAGCTTTTTTTTTTACAATTGTAAATAAATTATCTTTAATTAACTTGAATAATGTGCAATATAACTCATTAAGAGCATTGATATGTGATAAATCCCTCCGCCAGTAGAAGATGTCTTTATATTGTACATCCTGTGATGCTGAGTGAAACTGAATTTAATGGTTATAACTCTGGTTATAATTATGTTTGTATTGCGTATGATGAAAAATTATCTGAAATCACTGTTAAGTTTAATTCTATACTTTAGTGTAATTATGTTTCTTCTAGTCTCTCAAGAATTCTAACAACTATAAACCAATAATGACTTGGTGTCCATTTATATTCAAAAGAAAACTTTGTAATTTAAAAGTGTGATTCATTGAATCCATACAAAAAAATGAAAATAAGCTACTATATAAATTTCAAAATTTTGAGAAAGTTGCTTATTCCCTTTCTCTCTGAGAAGAGTTTTTATGTTTTGCTTTCACTCATTGAGAATCGACCGCCTTCATTGGTTCCCATGACTATATTACCCAGTCAGTTGTGTCTTGAATTGTATCCGCATGTAAAAGATGTCAGAATCAGAATCAGAATCAGAATCAGAAACCGTTTATTTGCCAGGAATGTTTTCACACAAACAAGGAATTTTTTGAGGCGGAAGGTGCATACATTGGACATGGACATGGGGACGTAAAACGAGACAAACAACAATCAACAATCAACGAAAACAACAGTGCAATTGGTATTAAAATATGTGTAAGATAAGCAAGTGCTCAGTCAACAGATACGTTAATGTGAATGTACGTTAAAGTGACATGTGTATTTAAGTTAAAGTGTATGTTAAAGTGACGAGTGTTTAAGTATGCGGTGTGCAGAGGAGTGAATGGTAAAGAGAAATAAAAATAAAGAAGAGAAAATAAAAATAAAAATAAAAATTAAGAGTTAAAATTAAAAATTAAAATAGCTGGGGGTGACAGAGACAGTCAGTGGGGGACCCGAGCCCCATTGATGAGCCCGACTGCTGACGGGAAGAAACTGTTTGTGTGGCGTGAGGTCTTGGTCCTGATGGACCTCAGCCTCCTGCCAGAGGGGAGGGACTCGAACAGGATATGTCCAGGGTGAGAGGGGTCAGCTGCAATCTTCCTAGCTCGCCTCAGAGTCCTGGAGGCGAACAAGTCCTGGAGGGATGGCAGATTACAGCCAATCACCCTCTCAGCAGAGCGGATGATGTGCTGCAGCCTGGCCTTGTCCTTGGCAGTGGCTGCGGTGTGCCAGACGGTGATGGAGGAGCAGAGGATGGACTCAACGATGGCAGTGTAGAAGTGCACCATCATTTTCATCGGCAGGTTGAACTTCTTCAGCTGCCTCAGGAAGAACATCCTCTGCTGGGCCTTCTTGGTGATGGAGCTGATGTTCAGTTCCCACTTGAGGTCCTGGGAAATGATGGATCCCAGGAAGCGGAAGGACTCCACAGCGTTGACGGGGGAGTCACACAGGATGAGAGGGGCGGGTGGGGCTGCGTTCTTTCTGAAGTCCACAACCATCTCCACTGTCTTCAGAGCGTTGAGCTCCAGGTTGTTCTGGCTGCACCAGGTCACCACGTGGTCAGTCTCCCACCTGTAGGCGGACTCGTCCCCACCAGAGATGAGTCCAATGAGGGTGGTGTCATCCGCGAACTTCAGGAGCTTGACGGACTGGTGACTGGAGGTGCAGCTGTTGGTGTACAGCGAGAAGAGCAGAGGGGAAAGAACGCAGCCTTGGGGGGAACCGGTGCTGGTGGTCCGAGAGCCTGAGACGTGTTTCCCCAGCCTCACGTGCTGCATCCTGTCAGTCAGGAAGTCTGTGATCCACCTGCAGGTTGAGTCGGGCACGTGCAGCTGGGAGAGCTTGTCCTGCAGCAGAGATGGGATGATGGTGTTGAAGGCAGAGCTGAAGTCCACGAACAGGATCCTGGCGTAGGTTCCTGGGGAGTCCAGATGCTGGAGGATGTAGTGGAGGGCCATGTTGACAGCATCGTCTACAGACCTGTTGGCCCTGTAGGCGAACTGCAGAGGGTCCAGGAGTGGGTCAGTCAGGGTTTTGAGGTGGGACAGGACCAGGCGCTCAAAAGACTTCATGACCACAGAGGTCAGGGCGACGGGCCTGTAGTCATTGAGTCCTGTGATCCTGGGTTTCTTGGGGACGGGGATGATGGTGGAGGCCTTGAAGCAGGCTGGCACGTGGCATGTCTCCAGGGAGGTGTTGAAGATCTCAGTGAACACCGGGGACAGCTGATCAGCACAGTGCTTCAGGGTGGAGGGTGAGACAGAGTCCGGGCCCGCTGCTTTGCGGGGGTTCTGCTTTTTGAAGAGCCTGTTGACGTCCCTCTCCAGAATAGTGTCTTTCCTCTTTCTTCTACTAGTCCCCTGTCACTCACTCTGCAATGAAATCTTTTCAGAGTGAAGATTAAACGGATGGCCTGAAGGCTACATGATGCTTTTAGAGTGCTGGACTTTTTATATTCATATTGAATGGCTGTAACTCATTGCCCCTGGCGTCCTTCCTCTTTCTTCAGCACACCATACCACCTCATAACACTTCTTTGCTTGTTTATTCATCTTACTTCCTGTCCTTATGGTTTTAGTCTATGACCCATGCTTTTAGCCTAATCCTTTCTGCTTGAAACAAAAAATTTATATAATTACTATTTGTTGTACCATTTCTTTAAGTTTATGCATTAACCCCAAGCAATGCATTTGATTTATCTGTTATAACTTGGTTTAATGTGCCTTTGGTCTGTGTAACTTGAAAAGCTAAACTTTGGGGTCACGTATGGTTCACAACGGATGTGCTAGCAGCTGTAAGCTGTTTTCATTTGATGTACATAACATTAACTTGAAGAGCTTTCACTTCTGAGGGCACTTTGGATCTGAATACTATTTATCCAGGAACAAATCACCAGCTTCTCAAGGCATTACATGAAAGGAACAGTGAAGCTATTTCCGCCTCAATGCTGGATACCTTTAAAATTGATTGACGAGCATGTCACTGAATGGGACTGAACGAGGTCCAATAAGCGACGGAGAGTAATACAACTTTGCATGTGCATTCATCAACAGCCCAGGTGCATCTGGATTAGCAGTGGGCCGACAATAAATGAGTAAAACATTACCCCACTATCACTCTTTTGTCTCCATACACTTCTCCTTCCTGTCTGTCCTTGCTTTCTTATTGATACTCTCTCCATCCTCTCACTTCTCAAACAGAGGCTCCGGGAGGCGGAGTGATTGACAGGCCTTTGCTTTGTCGCCGCGATATAATACCCCTCCCACCTCTCCCGTTGCCAGGGTGACAGATGGGTTTTCTCTGCCGAAACACTCCGTCTCCATTTCTGTCACCTCAGATTGGTGAGCGAGAGGGAGAGAGGCGGGGTAGGTGAGACTCAGTCAATCCTACACTTCCTGTGACAAATGACAGTGATACAGACAAAGTGTACAGTGAGCGTTTGTTTATGTCTCATGGTCTATCACACTCTGCTCAACACCTATCCTGCACACTATTCTCCGGCTGGAGCGTTAGCTGACATAAAAAGCAGGTCGGGGCCTGTGAGGGCCTGTAATACACCCCCACACCATACAGGCTTCTTTAGCACATGTGCTGTGGCACTCTCAGAGGAAGGAGTCTTTGATTCAAAACCTAGAGCAGGTCAAAAAACAGCCTGCAGGCAGCTACTTCTCCAGCTAAAGTGACTCTCATTTTGTTTAGCGCGCTTGTTTCTTCCCTCTGTCGGGCTTTCTCTTTGTCACTAAGCATCAGCTCTGACATTGTTGCTATGAGCACAGTTCATCATTCACACAAGCTGTGCCCATGGCACAATTGGACCAATGCCAAGTGAGATGGATGACATCATCCACTGTGCTTGTCGCCAATCCAATCAGCCTCCCAGACACCAGTGTGCATCCTTGGATGATTAGTGTTGAGTCCATGACATCATACTGTCCCTACGGAGGTACTGACATCCTCATCATCATCCAGCGTGAGTCGATTATTAGAATCGCTGGTGTCTAATAGACAGTTTCAGTGTCTTCCCTCCTAGTGATCACACGCCTGAAAGGATTTGGGCATGCATCATACTGATCCAGGTGTGAAGAATGACTCATATCTTGACTGTCTGTGCTGTTCCAAACAAGCTGGATCATTCAAACTCTCACACATGCATGTGTGAACCTGCGAAAAGGTAAACATGCACACCTGCTTTTTTGTTTGTTTCCGGCACCTCTCCTATACAATCCAATGCAATTTGATCCAGTCTGATCCTTTTTCATCCCGCTATGTGATCCTATCCTATCCGATGTGATCCTATTCTGTTCTGTTCAATCCAACCCAATCTTCTCCAATCTCATCCAATCAGATGAGATCCAACAGCACTTCTCACAAGGTTTTGCGGCGTGCCTCATAGTCGCATGAACATAGGAACGATGTGGTGAGCAACTGGACAATCCGACGCATGGCACAGGGGAAGGAGAGTGAGAACAAAGGTGCTATATTTAGTTTGATTCAATGTTCACGTACTTATTGTAAAATAATTAGTGAACTGTCTGTTCGTCATGACTTTTTTTATTTTTTTTATTTGTGAATACATTTTATTATTCAAACATTAGCTAAAAGATTTACAGAATAGGATTTTACATTAAATATATTTCCAGAACTATGTTTAGTAGAAGGCTGTTAAATACAAATTGCATTGTTTTAGGTCAAACAGTTTCAAATGGTCTTGTCTTTTAATCTATTATTTTCTTTAGAAATGTGAAAATGTAAAATGATTTCTGATACACATGCCGACATGACATTAAGGCGAGTGCTGCCTCTTTTCCCCACTTCAAACACTGTGACATACAGCAGGTTCAAGAAGAAGTAGACAAATGTTAGATTTTCACTTACACAATATAACTTTTGGTTTTGAAAGCCAGACGTGATGATTCATAATGAGCTCTACCTTTACGGGCCAGGTAGACAGTGGAGCTTCTCTAATGTGACAGGGACCTTTAGAGGAAGATGTGGCCTCAACTTGCTCCCTCGCTCCCTCCTCTCCTTCCTCCATTTCAGTTATCTAAACAGTGCTGAGTCGATGCTCCCATGCTCTGTAGCACCGACCTCTAGTCCATCCTGACAGGCGCTCTCCTTGGAGACCACTCTCTCTCTCTCACACACACACACACACACACACACACACACACACACACACACACACACACACACACACACACACACACACACACACACACCTATGAGAGCTATCTGAGAATAATGGAGTGTGACATTACCTCATCGGACTTTATACACACACACACACACACACACACACACACACACACACACACACACACACACACACACACACACACACACACACACACACACACACACTCTCTTTCTCTCTTTCTCAAAGTAATCAGAGTCAGTGGAGCCTATCAGCTTCCCGAGGGTTACCTCACCGTAGATGTCTTACACAAGGCCACAGAGCAGTTCACACACACAGACACACACACACACACACCTTGCTGAAAATCAGTTTTGATGTTTTGGCTCATTCCAGGATTTGTTATTCACACACATTCAGTCACAGTGTTATTTATTTATGTGTGGGTACACCGGCTGGTGATTGTACAGTCGGTGGATTAATGCTTCTTCCTATAAGCCCCGTCTTCTGTTAAATGTCTGCAGCAGCAACTGTGGAGCCCGAAAACTCACTTGGCACTGTAGATCTTTTGTATACATTTCTGTCTTTAAAGCAGGCTGGGGAAACGCTCATAAAATTCCCCGACAGAAAGAGGTGAGTTCCCACGGGGAGATCAAACGGCAATATTGAAGAACGGATGGCAAACACTTCTGGAAGGCATGAGCGGGTGCTCATAAACACTGACAAATACACCAATACAAATCGGGCTCATTAAGCTCTTATCATATGTACTTATTCCTTCGAGTTGCAGCTCTAAATGGTCATGTCTTCATCTTTGATTAGGTCAGACACATCAGAGATAACACTCTGAAAGTCTGTCCCCTCCTCACACGACATTACACAAACATATTTTTGATTTTCTCTTATCATCTCCTCTTCTTCTGTACCACCTCTATGTTGTTTCTTAGAAGTTCTTATTGTACACCTGGATCATTATTCTGTAACCTTTCTACACCCCCCCCCCCCCCCCCCCCCCAGATCTTTGTGGTGCCATATATGTGGCTTATTTCTTATCTATGTGTTGGTATTGGGAGGTGAGTACATTACCTCCCTGTTGGAGCCAGACACATGTGTGAGACACATGTGTCTGGCTCCCCTAAGCAGACAAGGGAACAAGGTGAGACGCTGAGCCGTCAAGGAAGAACCAGGTGGACAAGTTTGACTGTAGGATTAGTCACAAGGCGCTGGATACGCGCCGTCTCTTTTTGGCACACATGAACAGACAAAATTTCACACACACACACACACACACACACACACACACACACACACACACACACACACATGCACAACTGCATCCTGTCACATTTGCAGTCCACCCATTTTGTTCAGCAGGTATGTGACATGTTTAATTACGGGTGAATAATGAGCATCATTTCTGATGTTCAGACATGAGAAGGACGCTTCACCGGATACACTCCGTACATTCCCATGGCCTGCACAGGATTGGGTGCACACACACACACACACACACACACACACACACACACACACACACACACACACACACACACACACACACACACACACACACACACACACAATACCACTTGTGAACTGGAAGTGGTTCAAAAAATACATGTGAGGAATTTGTTCAAAGACATATTCTGACTCCTTTGGTTTGAACCTACTGCTCGTCGACATCCCCGCTAACTCATCCACCAAAACACACACAAACACTATATCTTGACAACATGACAAAAAAAAAACACACAACAGACAGCAGTGAAGCAGCCAAATATGATCACTGCACAAAATAATTTGAAAAATAAAATGAATCAGTTGTCACATTAAAGTAAAAATATCCCACTCGCACTGTAATTATTAAGAGCTCAATTTGATCTCCGAACATATATTGTGACTGCAATTTACAAGATGAGAGAAAATAGGTAGCAACGCTCATGTTCTAGCAATATTTCACTGGCAGAGCTGCTACCCAGGAGGGTTTTGTCAGCGTGAGGGATTGTGGGTAATATTTTGAACATGAAATTCACCACACAGAGCGCATTTCTGACTCCTGGTGACTGGCCTGGTAGCTGCTAGTCAGCAGCATATGTATCATTAATTCTGACACCACCCTATCAGCATGAGAAGGGAAAAAGCAGAAATGTGCTCTCTGCCAAGAAAATTCTTCAGCATTAAAGTGTCAGAGACATCCATACAGATCCTCCCTACACACGGACAGCCACGCAGGAGGGGAAAAGGCAAGTGACATGACAGCGGAAATCCAAATGCAGTATTGATTCAGACTCACAAAATTCTGGAAATGTTCATGTCCACACACGCAAAAATAAAAGCGACTGTCTATTAAAGCCATTACGTCAGCAAAAGAATGTCGAGACCCGCTTGTGTTGGTTACAGCTTGTCATCCTTGACATATGAGGCTTTACATTACCAGAGGATACATAATCCGTGGATTATTTTATGAAACTGTCTGCTGCAGCATGAAGAGCTGTTCCGAGTCACGGACAGCTGCGGAGAACTCTTCAGGGGCACCGAGTGGGTGTACGATTATGATCCTTGGAGTACTGTACATTATGCAAAGAGAGGCTGCCTGCTACAGTGTGACTCACAGACAGTGCAGGCTGAGTTAGGAATATGTTGTGTCTGTAATGTTTGTGTGTCACCTTCAACGCGCCCCAACACGTGCTGAGTACCCTGCACCGCCTCAAGATTCATCTAGATGCAAAGAAAGTTGTTGCTGCCGCCGATCGAGTGAGTCACACCCTGATGAAAACATCACTTTCTCTATCTTTTTTTCCGAGAGACTATTCTTCCATCGCTTCATCGCTTCACCCTCTATGATCTCACACCTGCTGCGCGCTCTCTTCCTCTCTCTGCCTGGTCTTTCTCTGCACCCCCTGTCCACGACCAGATCTCATGCAGCCAGTCAGCGTGCAGGCCTGCAGGACTTTTCACTTCACACCCTTGGGGGGAATTCACAAAGATGGCAGAAGCAGCAATTAGGAAAGCAAATGTATAATAATGAATGCGAGTCTCAGAGAGAGGGCAAATCAGGAGGGGACACAAATGGTCCGATGGACAGAGAGGTAGTGAGAGGAAGAGGAAGGAAAACTGGGAGGGAGAAGGGTGAAGGGATTTAAAGTGTGTGCGAGGAAGAAACATCTCATCTCATTATGTGTGATAATGAACCCATGTCTTGCCCTCTTCTCCATAATTACCAGCATGCGGCTCCATCCTTACTGGGATGGACACTGGGCTCCATGTACAAAAGCACCGATAACGCTCCAATGGGAACACAAAGAAAGCACAACGTGCGTCAGAGCCTATTCATAGCTTCTTCCCACTTTCCTTGCTTCTTTGACCTGGCTTACTGAAATGTATCCATTTCAGACCGCATCACGTAAAACAACATATATGGTGGATTTAATACCCTCATTTCCAACCTGTGGGGAAAGCTATATTCACTCAATCAGCTCTCTTTCGGCCTGCTATTCCGCCACATTACAGTGTTTTCGCCATCTCGCTCAGTGATGCCTTCCATGATGCAGGGAATTTATTATCAGGCTGCTTAGTATTTTTGATAGTCCTTCCATGGGCCTTCTGTTAGGTTTCCTAGCAACAGGTCTGTGTGAGGGCTGGCACAAGGGGGGGTTATCAGTGTCCCCATGCTGATTACTCTCTAATTACTTTAATGGAAGAGAGGCTCTCTGGGTATGTGCCTCCCACCAGCGCATAGGTTTTTTCTAGACACCCATAGATTGGCAGCTTTCAAAGAGCCCATTAGCCATCTACTCTGCATCCATTTAATGCTGCAGGGGCCACTTCTCTTTCTTTTTTTATTTGTCAAATACAGCTGTGTACAGTACAATTGCATACTGGAGGATCTATTAATCTGTTAATAATAAAAAATATATAATAATATAACAAGGGGGCATTCTTCATCAATATTACTTATTTTCCTTGTAGTGCCTCTCTATTTAAAATGTTGAATTGAAGGCCTTTTACTTGTAATGAGTACTTCTATGAGTACTTTTATATTTCGTAAGAGGTCTGGATATGTTTTCCACCATTGATTCTCCTGGAAATAATTGGAACCTTTAAAGAACTAAATTATAAACAGAATAATGTTGAAGGAAAGACAAATGTATTTCTAAAATAATCTATACTCTTTTATTTATTTTGCATATGAGAATACTCTGTTATTGATAGTGAGAAAATTCTGAGATCCTACAGTGCAGTAGTAAACTCATTCACAGACGCACACACATGCCGTGCATGGGGAGCATTGATGTTATTCATCAGACTTGAGTCATGATGAAGAGACTTGAGATTCTTTTGAGGCAAATCGTAAAATGCATGGATGCAAACTGAGGAAAAGAAAAATAAGCCGAGTAGGAGGAAGAAGTGGAGGAAAATGATAAGGAGCCGCGGGGGATGAAAAAAAAAGATATTTTGCCTGGTACAAAGAAGTCCCATGGAGACATAGAAACTGCATCTCTAAATTTGTGATGTGTTTCTTTGTGTACGTGTACAAAAGTACATGTGTTTATACACATGTACCCCACCCGGTATTGTGTGGGTGGAGTTGTTGAGCACGCTGGAACAAGTTGTACAGTAATAAAAAATGTTCCTTCAGGCTAAATATTCACCTCACTCTCGCCCCACTCTCACTGTTTATCGCTGCGATAAAAACTCATCTCTTTTTAAAGGATTTTAACATAATGAAGCGGCAAAATCCATATACATCACCTTCAACGTGCCACAGCTAATCCCTCACTATGATTCAATTGAATTCAGTACAGCTCCATTTTGATTGGTTCATTAACATATTTTGACATTTAATTACATGGAGCCAGTGATGTGCATATGGGATAAGACATATGTGCATATGACCTTCCTCATGTATCGTGACGGATGTTTGACAATCATACTGCAATAAATGATGCACTCTGTATTCCTGATATTACTTCTTATGTACCATACATGCTTATTGAAAAGATTATATCCTGAGGACGCAATTTGAAATGCAAATAATCAGAGGCCATGAAAAGGAAATAGCACTAAACGTCCATGAGCGTTCCCAGCTCAGCGCATTTGTTTCTATCATTTCCACTCAGCCTCCAGCTATGACCCACCTTTCTGCAGAGACGAGAGTGGTTACTATGGCGAAGAGATGTTACAATACATTTCATATACTCCTTTCTCGCTGCGCCAGGATTTACTGGGAACATCCCTGTTGACTTCCTAAAATACTATTTTTCAAAAGGACAAAGTTTTGCACTGAAGATCTTCAAGGTTCACGCTGTGGGAGAACCAGCGTGGGGCTGTTGGTGAGTCAGAGTGTGTAGGCCCAGTACAGGAGCAACAGAAAGAGGCATCTATGTATAGAGCGTGTCTTCGCAGCCAGCTAAAGACTCTGACAGCTTCAACACACAGCCGATTGCATAACTGTCATCTCTATAGAAAACATATATGTACGTGGATGAGGCACAAAGGGTTATACTCCTCGTCCCGGGGATTTGTTTTTATGCCCACCTCATCACGAAACAATGTGTCTTTGAAGATGTTGTGCCCACCACTACCCACACACCCACACCAATCAGTCAGGGCAGCTTATCCAAAATACTATTCAAATCCACTCATGGCAAGTGTGAGCTGTGTTATTGGGGACTGGGGTGATAAGAGGGGTGATGCATGTGTAGCCGCGCCTTCACAGAATCCCCTGCACGCACGCGTGTGTGTGTGTGTGTGTGTGTGTGTGCTTATCTCTGCATGCATTTTGAACATACTGCATGTGCATGCATGAGTGTGTGAGCGACTGTGCGTATATTTGTGTCTGCGCTTCTGTCACTTCCAGCGTCCCGCTCTGGCTTTGTCTCTCGACGTGTATTCCCAGAGCAGAGAGAGAAGCGAGGTGTCAGATTCTCTACACATTTTCCAGCCACAGTTATCTGGTGACTTCTCACCACTTCCAAAGCTAACTGGGAGGCAAACAGCTTCTTTGTGGTGTTCGCTGTGGCGTCAGCTGCGGTTTCATTTGAGGCTGGGGAAGACGGAGCTGGGGGATTACGAGCAGAAAATGTTTGTGTTTTCTTGTGCATGAGTGTGTGCGTGCACGCGTAGCCACAGAATCCCACAGAGTGTGTACTAAGTAGTAGTCTCTTGCTTGCATTAATGAGTCAGCAGATTCAGGCCTCTGAAATGTCCCTCAGGTGCGAAGAGCAGAGGGAGCATTTGAAAAGGGCATCTCCCGATTCGACATTCCATTTATTGCATAACTATCTAACCTCTTGTTCTGTGTCATTCATGTCTGTCCTGGGGGAATCAAATGCATGGAGGATGGGGAGGCGGATGATCTCTTACTCGCTTGATAGGGGCAACACAAGGAAAATAAATGGGGACAAACACAGTAGCGATAAAACAAAAGATCACTGGAAAATTTTGAATAACATTTTTTCCTTTTTAATATCTGTCTTTTGTTCTCAGCCGGCTACAAAGAGAACATTAATTTGACCACACAATATTGATTCCTCACTCGTGATTTAGTTTCATGTTAATGATTGGGACATTGGTAATGTGGCATCAGCTGCACCTCCTCACGCATACCCAGATGGCCTGTGTGAATCTTGGCCAAGACCTCGGTTTGCATTTATAAAAGGAGCTTAGAGCGCTGCCACAGTCAGACTCTTTATAATTTCTTAAGTGCATTACATTGCATTTACATGGAGGATTATTGTTTTTGATAGTGCTGCGAAAGACCAATATACAGTTCTTAGTAAAATAAGTAAAAACAAGCAAGGTACAATCAAAATCATCATGAAATCCCTCTTCACTCAGTGGTCTTGTGCATATGAATCGGAAACAGGAAGAAAACAGGGACAAAATTTCAGCTTTCATACTTTAATTGTGTGATGTTGGCAAAACAAACCGGTTCAAAAGTCATGCAGAAAAACAAGGGTCTACACAACCGTGTTAGCAGACAACCTCACTAAATTGGGACCTGACAATGGCTACGGGGCCAAATCCCTCTCAATATATAAGTACAAATGAGATCCACATGCATGCGTGTGTATAGGTCCCGCGGCTGTTTGTGTTGCAGGCATGCAAATTACTTTTGCAGTGTTACCCAATTCATGAACAAACCAAAAAATTAAGTATACTAAACAACAAAACATAATTAAAACAAAAATCTATTTAAATATATAAAAAAAAACTGACCTAAATAAGCAAATATCTAGAATAATTAAACAATACTACTAATAAAAGTACTAGTACTAATATCATACTGATGAAATAATCCACTATGTGTAAAATTCCTGCATTCAAAACCAAAATAGTACCAAAAGTAAAAGTACCCGTACAGTAAAATGTGTCGAGAAATATATTATTGCTGCATTAACGTGTACGCTGCATGTTTTTAACTCCTTCATTGTTTAGTTTAATCTACAGCAATGCATACTATTCTATTAAATCATGGCATAGTTATAGTGTCAGTACAGTACAGTACAATATTGACCTCTGAGATGTAGTGGAGTAGTGTTTAGTGGCAGATTGAAAACCACCTGTATACCGCCACCTAGCGTCTGGGTCGGAAGTGATATCCGGCCAATCAAAAAACGGGCATTGTAACCCATTAAATAAATCTGCAGATAGAATGGTTACTCGGTCCGCCCACGTACTGTCAAAAAGAAAAAATGCGAACGAGCGAGCAGGGGAAAGCTTCGTGAAGTTGTGCGCAAACAAAAGCTATCACAATTCAGCCTGCGGCTCACGCCCCATGCTCTGAAACAAAAATGTCAACCTCCTGGTGGCGCTATAGGGGAAAGTCAGGGGGTCACCAAAAATGAGGATACAGCATCTGGGAATGAAGACATTTGTTGCCAATCCATCAAATCCATCTCAAGATATCTGACTAAATATATATATATATCAGACACTTCTGACCTTCTGCTGGCGCAAGAGGAAAAGTCAGAGGATCACCAAAGTCAGTTAAGCCTCCTGGTTCCACCATGCATGACTGTATAACGTTTCATGCATCCATTCAGTTTCTGTGGTATTGAGACTGACCTCGCTGGCATTGCCATCCCTGGAGCCACACTGCTAGAAACTATGATTGCCAATACAAAGCCTATCGTCTATTTTAATCCGTACTTCAGAGTTGAGGTACTCTACGGAGAACAAACTGGTAAAAGTTTACTCTGACCACCTTTTTATTGTAATGTGACTTTACCAGTCGTCCTTCTCCACTTTGTACTACAGAGTCATGTTTTTGCTCCGTCATTACCTTAAATATTTGAAGCTTTATGAATAGTTGTCTCTATCCTCGCGGTGTCTACAGGCCTCGTCTGTGTACTCGGAGAGCCTGGGGGAAATGGCCTGTAAAAGCAGCATGGCTCGCTCCTCTCTAACACCGCTCCACAGCTTGAACACACACATGTGCACGCACGCTCCATCGCTCACTCTATTTTCTCCCTCTCCCTGTCTTACACTAACAAATGAATTCCCGCTCCCACTGATCATAGCCATTCACGGTCATCTGTCTTCATTGCAGGGGCTTGGGAGACAGCTGGTAGCGCTGTATTAGGTTGAAAGATTAGTCCTCACTATATTCAGCTCCCTACACAAGGTCCCACATCAGCAAGTGGATAACTAGGCCCCTGTCCACTTGTTCTCCCTCTCTCTCCCAGCTCAATCATGAAACCATTCACATAAGTGGGTTCTAATTCCCACGGACAACAATGCTCATGTAGGCCCCCTCTTAAAGCAGAAACGGGTAACGAGTGATTTTAGAAATGGACAAGTAAGGCCGATATTAACATCTGGACACTACAAACAGACAGATGAACGGCTTGTATGCTTAACATTGGAGCAGATGTTGGACACAAGTCTGGTTGATGTATAGAAGGAGGTCTGCAGCCCCGAGGCTGCAAAGACACTTGTTTATGGAGTGGAGAAAGCCTCCATGCTGCACCAGCTCAACAACAAACCAAAACACCTGCTGTGTGTGTTTGAGACAGAGAAAGAGAGATTTATGGTCTGTGTTTTAGGCTGATTGTGCTACTGTGTGATTCATTACATGATCTGGTGTAGAAGGAAGGAGAGAGAGAGAGCGTGAGGGAGATACAGAGGAAGAGAGAGAGAGAGAGCGTGAGGGAGATACAGAGGAAGAGAGAGAGAGCGTGAGGGAGATACAGAGGAAGAGAACAGGGTCAGTGAGAGACCACAGTCTGGCCGATGGAACAGGATGGCAAAAAAAAGTCATGGCTGGCCAAAGAGAGAGGAAGTGAAAACGGAGACTCACTTTGTTCTCATTTCTTGTGAACACATTATAAACAAATTAGAGACTTATCTGCCAAAACATATTGCTGAGTACCCCACTTTTCCTTCACTATCACAGACTGAAAAGTTAAATATTTTATGGGAAGGAAATGTAACAGACTGCAGATTTAGCAAGACATTTTAATATAAACCAAGACTGTGATACGAGTGCAAAGAGTGTTGAATTTAGGCAAATTGTAGCCCTGTGTGTATATATGTAATGTCTACATTTATGTATTTGTATCACATCCCTTTATATATATATATATATATATATATATATATATATATATATATATATATATATATATATATTGCTATGTGTGATTAATGTCTTAATAACAGTACAACATGTGAATACTGTGTATGTTCCTGCATCTGAGAAGGACTAATAATGACTCCCTTTAGCTGTGACATCACCTCTAATGCTTTACTAATCTTATTGTGCAGAGGGGTTTGTTTCTGCTCTCCAATCTGTCATCATCAGACTGTAGATCATTAAGTTGACGTTTCCGGTGTGTGGTCTCACACACACACACACACACACACACACACACACACACACACACACACACACACACACACACACACACACACATTACTATATTTGTAAGGACCCTAACTGGCATAATGCATTCCATATTCCCAAACGTTATGGCCCAAGAAGCACTACTGCAAATTACATCATCATATGTATAATGACCTTTACAGTGAAATGTAATTAAATAAATCAAATTAAATGACATGTTTTTATTTAACTATGGCGTCATGAAGGGTCTTTAACTGTTTTGTTTTGTCTCTTCTTCTAGTTATCATCATATTTATTTCAGACTATTCTCTCGTATCTCTCAGTAAAGTTTTAACAATGACCCTCCACAGACGCGCTGAGCTTACATTTCTCACAGCATGATGAAGGGAATTGTTTGCAGGGACTTTGATATAAAGCAGAAGTGTAATTCAATACGCATTGCTTCACTGAGCTGGTATGAACAAGCCGTGAACTTGGCAGCCGTTATGGGAGGATTACCTCGACCAATATTCAATAAAACTGATCATTCTCGGCTTACCTATTCACCACATACAATCTTCATCAGCTATGATGAGTGCATCTCATCTAGAACATGCATATTAACACATTGAAACTGCCATATTTATGTGACCTTTTAACTAACTGAATTGAAGGGGAACTCCAACAGTTTTACTGTAAAGATCAGTTTACTTGTCATGGACGGTACCACTCAGCAGTTTAAAACAGTTCATTTCCTCTGTGGGGCTGAAGGGAACTTTGTCAAGTGTCACAAAAATGTAAATTGATAATGGTCATCTCAGCTTGGGCAACCTACATTTGAAGAATAAAAAAGCGCCACAAACCATGCATGAAGGAAAAGATGAAAGCTGAAAGATGTTATTGGGTGCATTGTAGGAAGTTCCTATACATATATATACCTATACAAGGGGACTAAAAGTCAGGATATTGTAGAGTTCACTACCAATTTATAATCTCTTAAGTGTCTTTTTATTCCTCTAAATTATTGTCTACGCAATCCTAAATAACTGAAACATCCCATTTTGCCTTAAACCCTATTGTTGAACAGCCAAAGTGCCATCACTTTAACATTCCTTCTCACAGAGACAGAGATAGAAACAAACACACAAAACTATGTATGCCTGCCTCAGGTATCACAGGACAGGTACAGTAATAGTTCCTCTTACTGAAGTAATGTGTATTTCCCACTTGAGTGTTCTGAACTCCTTAGACAGGCCTTGAGTCAATTCACCTGCTTCAGAGTGGGAGGCTCAAAGTGCTTTGCCTGCAAGGAACAGCGTCTTTAGTCTTGTCATTGGATTCGCCTCATTTATCCTCCATCAATGGTGTTTCGGCTTTCAAATTGAGCCGCTACTGCAAAACATCAAAACTTCTTTGGAAGTACCGGTGTGACAGTTGATGAAATAGCCCACATGCTGCAGCTGACATGTACGTGCAAATAGCAACAAGTCATTAAGCACTCCGTCACAGGGCAATTTACAGAAAGACTAAAGGCGTCTCCGGCTTTCTAACTGGAACAATCAGCTGCAACAGGATTGACAAACAGAAGGTGGATGGCTGAAAAGCTGTTATGAATGCGAAGAGAAGAGCGGAGAAGCCCACTGATACTGTCAGTGATTTATGTGGAAACTGAGGAGCATCTTCACGGAGACACAACTAGTGACAACACAGAGAGAGAGAGAACTGTTACCACAACTCGAGACCGATGACTCGGTGATGTGCACCACGCTTAAACAGGGTGCCCCAAAGATTTCACTCATCTTGTCAGAAGCATTCACCACCACAGGAGCACGTGACACCAACAAAGCAGACAAAGTGTATGCATATGTTGTATTGTCCTCCAGTCAGGTGAATCCAATTAAAAATCCAATTTTCTGAAAAGCAACAGACATTTATCAATGAGGCTGCTTTGACTAATGTGTGCTATGGAGGTTGTAGCAAATGGCCTCCAACGAGTCCAGAAGAGAGAATATACAATTGGACTTGACAGTTCTGGGTGTCACGGCTCGGTCGTGACTCATGTCCTTTTTTGTCTTTTCCCTGTGTCTCTTGTGTCCCCTGTTTGTTCCCTGTTACGTGTGTGTGTGTGTGTGTGTGCCGTGGGCGTGGCTTCCGGGCAACTGACCTCATCTCCACACCTGTCTTCAATCATCTCATCAAATCCTCCCTGTTAAAACACCATGGCTTCCCTCTCTCCAGTTGCCAGATTATTTCACCATCTCCAGTGGTACTTTGACTCTCGGCCTCGCTAGGATTTTGATCTCTCTCCGACTTTACATGGCGTTTAACTTTTTACTAACCCCTGTTCTCTCTGCCCAGGATTCCCGTACCTGCACTCCTGCTCAGCCGCCACCTCACCGCTCTGCCTGCACTCACCTCCTGTCCTACCATCCCATCTGTGTTCTGTCAATAAACCCATTATCTTCACCCAACCTGGCTGTCCCTGTGTCTGCGCTTGGGTCCAGCCATAACTGAACCCTTACACCTGGGATTATCATCTGATTATTGTTTTAAATCAATAAAATACATTCATAAAATGCACAATTCAGACTCTCACTGACTATATAAATCTTAAAGTAATCTGATGAGGGATCATGTGCTAGGGTCTTTACACACTTAACTGTAAATGATCCCGTGTCACAAACTTTCTTTCCTAATAACATTCACATAATTAAATACAACTTGAAGGAAATGTAATGCTGCCCATATTATATAGTGACACAATCTGCAATTTTTTCTCGAGCAACACCCTTTATTCATTTTCCCACAATATTTAATGCAACTAAAGCTTGAATGCTTTTATGGTTTTCGTTTAGTCAACTGAATTCTGAAATATGAGACAGGACACCAGGCCAAGTGTCTGGTGAGTCTAATGGCTCGGAAGGCTCCGGGCCCAGACGGTGTGTCCCCCTCCTGCCTGAAAGTCTGTGCTGACCAGCTGGCCCCCATCTTCACGGAGATCTTCAACCGATCACTGGAGCTATGTGAAGTCCCTTCCTGCTTCAAGCGCTCCTTGATCATCCCGGTCCCCAAGAAATCCTCCATCACAGGATTAAATGACTACAGACCCGTCGCCCTGACGTCTGTGGTCATGAAGTCCTTTGAGAGGCTGGTGTTGTATGTGGACTTCAGCTCTGCATTCAACACGATCATCCCGGAGGTTCTTCAACCCAAACTCTCCCAGCTCACCGTGCCAGCCCCCACCTGCCGGTGGATCACAAACTTCCTGACAGACAGGACGCAGCAGGTGAGGCTGGGAAAAATCATATCCAGCACCCGGACTATAAGCACTGGCGCCCCCCAGGGATGTGTGCTCTCTCCACTGCTCTTCTCCCTCTACACCAACGACTGCACCTCAGGGGACCCATCTGTTAAACTCCTGAAGTTCGCAGACGACACAACGGTCATCGGCCTTATCAGCGACGGGGACGAGTCTGCGTACAGACGGGAGGTTGAACAGCTGGTCCTCTGGTGTGGTCAGACCCACCTGGAGCTGAACAAGGCCAAAACTGTAGAGATGACAGTAGACTTCAGGAGGAGCCCACCAACAGCTCAGGAAGTTCAACCTGCCTCAGGAGCTGCTGATCCTGTTTTACTCCGCCATCATCCAGTCTGTCCTCTGCTCTTCCATCACTGTGTGGTTTGGATCGGCCACCAAACAGGACAGAGTCAGACTCCAACGGATCGTCAGGTCTGCAGAGAGAACCATTGGTTCCAGCCTGCCCTCCATCCTGGACTTGCACACCGCCAGAGTCAGGAAGCGGGCTGTAAAGATCACCACAGACCCCTCACACCCTGGACACAAGCTGTTCCAACTCCTCCCCTCTGGAAGGCGCTACAGAGCACTGTACGCCAAAACCACCAGACACAAAAACAGCTTCTTCCCACTGGCCATCACTCTAATGAACAGTTAAACAGACTCTTCATCTGCACTATCTGCACTTTTTTGTTGTTTTACTACTGTCTTTAATGTCCTTTTTATATTTTTTATATTTATCTTGTATATTGTGTGTGGAAAAAAAAGTACGAAGAGCAAGTGAAACCGGAGTCAAATTCCATGTATGTGCAAATTTACATGGCCATTAAAGCCGATTCTGATTCTGATTCTGATTCTGATTCTGATGCTGTGGGCACCACACCACCACCTCTTCCTACACTGGAACTACAGGTTAAACATACATATCAGTTTTAAATGAGTGGTAACCAATGCAGTTCATTCAAGACAAGATATGGGAAGTCTGCAGACTTTGGATCTGGAAAGTTCTCGTTGTCAGTGAATGCTGCTCTGGCAGTGAGGAGGTTGCGGGGGTGAAGGCCGCTGGGGAGGAAGAAGGAAAAATGATCAAATGTGGGCGTAATGGAAGGACATCTGTGCAGAAAGGCCAAAGAGTTCCTGTTACAGAGTGGGTCAATATCCTCCAGGCTTTCGTGTAAGGACGACATTGTGATTGTTGTTGCACACACAGATACAGACATGGGCAGATGCATGCTACACATGCTACACATGCACACACAAGGGTTACAAAACACAATCACGGGCTGTCCCACTGAGAATAACCACGGGAAAATTCATTTTTCGGGTACATCATTTGTTTACTGTATGCACCCTCCCTCTGAGCATAGATAGATAGATACTTTATTCATCCCCAGGGGAGATTTGTTTGTAGCAGCAGCAAGCAAAGTTAAAGAGTAAACATACAAGTATTAAGATAAAATACTCAATAAATACAATACAATTAAATAAGCTGAGCAGAACATATTCAATTTAAGAAAATTAAATAATAAAGAAAATGCAAAAATGCAAAGTATATACAGTGTATATAAAGTATATACAGTGAAATAGAAGTATATAGCACAGTGTGTTATGTGTGATTTGTTAAGCCCACCTGATAAGTTGTTATCACACCTGGACGGAGAAACAAGACAACACAATGTCTCTTTGTGGTGTTTTACACTAGAATGCGCACAACACGGTGGACTACTCTGCCTTTCTGCTTTTCATTGTTTCCACATTCTAATATTTATGTTTGTCTTTCTGTTTTTTTTTTCTGGATGATGCCCTTTTCCTTCGCTACTGTATGTCGTCATAGCAACCTTGTCTGCCAGAGCTTGAACTCATCGCTTTGGGTGAATATATACCGCTGCTACCCATTACACATTCATACCCACTTAAAGGGCAATTTGAACGCGCTTAACTTTTCCATAATCATAAAAGTGTCGTTATGTATTTGCAGAAAGTAGGGCTTTCAAGACCAGAGGCTGTCAATAAGCTGCGCCAGGGAGAATGGTTTTAAAAGTTATTGAGGGAAAACAGACAAAAACTAAAAACACCAAGGAGACCTAAAAGCATTTAGCTCATCCATTACCTCAGTCTGGGAGTTTAGAGGAGGCTGAAAGCACTGGGGGGCAGACAGGCACACAGACTGACTGACTGTCTGGAGTCTGAACCCAGATCTACATCTAGATCCAGGGCATTCCCCACCGTCTGGCTCTGGCTGTCCATCAGCAGAAGAAGCCCTCCTTAAACACCCAGACGTTGCAGGCTGTGGTCTCATACAGAGGCATATATTTCTACAGTATCAAGCTGGGACTCTGTGGGAATCAAGTGATGCATAGTGTGCTGGTCCCACTGCTAACCTCCTTTAGTTTAGATCATGTACGTGTGCATATACACATTCATATTTGGGTAGGTGTGTGTGCATGTGTGTATGTGTGTGTATGTGTTTGAGTCTTCCAATCCCAGGAGAGACAGGAGGGTGAGGAGAAGCTCACCCAGAGAGCTGTGTGCAATACGGCCCAGTTTCTGATGCATGAGTGATCTATAAATTCACTCTGCACTTCTTGGGGAGAATCTTTTGTGTATTGAAGTGTCCCCCTGACAAGCGCACACTGCAATACACAAATCCTCTCATCCAAGATCCAAAAGCTTGTGGAGAGAATTCCTTGAAGATTGTAGACAGTTATACAGTTATCCCATTTGGAATTGATATATAGTAGGTACAATCCAAAATGGGTGTTAAGTTTGAGTGTCCGTATACTTTGATCAGGTGCCAACATAAGTTAGTTATTTCTAATAGCACATTTTTGGCTCATATGTAATTCTAAATTCCGGAATCTCATAATTCCAAATATTCACATTAACAGGAATATTAACAACAGATACTCAGGAGAGAAGCCTGGATATTAAAGTACACTAATTCCCAATTCAGATTGTTGTTTCTCCATGTATTTTCAAATAGTGAAAACACATTACAGGAGTTTTTCTGTCCCTATTCTGAATTAAATGAGTATTCTCTTCTGTACCGGACAATACAATATTGTCCGGTACAATATTATTTAACCAATATATAAGGCAACAATTATTTTGTTGGCACTCAACAAAGTACAGCCTCATCGGAAACGCAATAGTTGAATGCTAACAAGAGAAGTGTTGCTTTATCTTGGTTAGAATGATAAGGTACTCCAAATTTAATTTCCAGCACAGTACCTAATACCCATTTAGCTTTAAAATGTGGACAAAAGCCCTCACTATCATATGTCAGCTTTTCAGAAAAACTAATAAAAGAAGAATCCCTGTCTGGCTGAGGCTGCTGGCAGAGAGGTCAGCTTGGAAAGAGGGGCGGACTTCATCTTCCTAGAATATTGCCATTGTAGTTTCCTGTGGAAGAATAGCATATCTCGCACTTCACGCTCTGACTGATGGCCCTATCTCATGCATAGTGAATCCGAGGCTATACAGAAAGTTAATGAGTGACCAGCGACAGGGAAATGGCCCAAGAGGAACGCAATGACTGACATGTTCGAAAGTAGGTCACGGGATATTTTTTTGCATCGCTTTTTCACCCAGCTGAATGCAATCCATCTACCGCCTCCTCTTTCCCTCCAATCTCGCCTTTTTAAAACCATTTCTTCCTCCCCCATCTCTCTCACTCCCTCACCCTCTCCTCCCCCAACCATTCATTGTTACCCAACTCTCTCTCTCTCTCTGCCTCTCTTCGTGTGCCTCCATCTCTCAGAAAATCCCTTTAACAGAGTGAGGACCTTTTCCTCTCCTCCTCCAGGCATCTATTTGGTGCAGTTAATGGATAGTTGAGAAATGACTACCGGCAGCAAGGGAGGAAGGAGGGGAGGGAGGAGGAGGAGGAGGGGGAGGAGGAGGAGGGCTGGCGTGGGCTCCTCTTTTGTCTGTAAAATACTATGGATAGGAGACAGGCCAAATCACATCACAGCCCTTTAGAAAAGCTCTGGACACATTTTCATACTGTGCTCATACCGAGATGTGCTCTATTGCATTTGGTTTCTCGGATATAGGAGCGATGAAGCTTGGTTTAAGAAGTCAAACTGTCTAAAATGATAGCTCATTCAAACAAGGTTTACCTTTAGAGAGGAGGCCCCGTAGACCGTGGAGCTTTTCTAATGTGACAGGAACCTTTAGAGAGAGCTGGCCCACATACTATGCTTTTTACTCTCTGTGTCCTCCTCGTCCACCTTCTTCTGCTTCCCTCCAGCTCTCTTCAATAGGCCAATTTAGATTTTTTTCTCCATCTGACAGCACTTTGTAGCCTTCCTTCCTTCTCTTTCTCTCTTCCATTATTACTCTGTCTGTGGTATTGTGGCTGGCTTGTTGCACCCATCACTCCTTGTCTGTCTCGATGTGGATCTAATGGTTAAATAATGACTCTGCGTTTCTTTTTCAACTGCTGGCTGATTAGGGTAAGAAATCTCTGTAATCTTTCTCTAATTGATTTCCTGAAGAGGAGGCCTAATAAGATCCAGGGGAATAGTCATTAAGTGTGTGTGAGACTGGGTGTTTCCTCTCCTTTAACTATGTCTCCTATGAAACAGAGAAAGCAATTACGTAAACAAAGGTAAGAGGATACCTCTTCTGTAAATGTGATAAAACAGGCTGAGCTTGTGTTGTGCAGAAAGAAAGAATGTGGGAAACAATGAGCTCAGGTACAGAAAACGCCTACAGCCACTTCAGCCATCACGGTTTGTCACACAACATGTTTAATGATTACACGGAACACCTCAGGGCCTTCAGCAAGTTGCTGTGAGCCTCAAGAATACACATATCATGATTATGAATATTATGAATATGATCAAAATAGCACAATCATTCTGTCTTTAATATTAACACTTCAGATATCATTTATTTTAATTTAGCAAGAGGATGGATAGCTGTAGACTTTGTATGTCTACTTGGAGGAGAAAAAAAAAATAGTTGTGAGAACAACAAACAGTCGAGATGAGACGAAAAAGTAATGCAAATCAAGAACACTGTGTTTACAACGAGATTACTATTTACAATATTTACACTGATTGTACCAACAAGGCACAAATGGTGGTGCCAAATAAAATCTGCCAAAACCTCAGACAATCCTTACTCAAAAACTAAATCCCCAAAATCCAAACCAACCATGCACACCCTGTAGAAACCCTCTGGAAGAGGATATGCATACAGTATGAACTGAACTCCTGGCTCACCGCTTACATTTAAAGGAACAATCCACTAACTTTATTGAGTCCAACTGGGTATCAGAAACACGACTAGTCAGATGATCAGAAGAGAAAAAAACTGAAATAATGTACCATGTTGTTGACCACTGTAAATGAGCACTTGATTTTGCAGACCAACTTTGTGTTTCAACTTTTGACTCTCTGCACAATATCGACAGGTAGAAAATACTTTCTTCACACTTCAAGAAGTCCTTCAGTAGGGTATTAATGTGAGCGATTGGTCCACTGCATTTTAATCTCCCCAATGACAGCTGGTCTGGTGTCAGCAGGTGGGAAAACTCAGCTGATGATGCCTGAGCTGTGACCAAGTCCCATACCTATCACACATAAGCAGGATTTCTCATGTAGTGCATTCACATTGGAAAACGTGGAAAAGAATAAACACGCTCAAAAAGCTGCTGAAGGACAACATTGTCACACTATGAAATGCTAAAAGGAAAATAAGACGACCTGCTCACAGCTGCCTGAGAGCGGAACAGATTGAAACAAACAGTATGCTATAAAAATGACTATATTACATACTGTATTTATCGAGTCAAATAGGTCTTTTTCACAGAGACATTTTGACACAGTAGAGAAAAAAGAAGCACAGGTGTAAATTAATAATGGCTGAATTCCATTTAGCCGCTTCAGTTTCAAGGTCCTGGTACTGTGCATGCTGGGCCACTGTCACACCGTCACGGCTCACTGGTACACTCAAATGTCATGGAGTCACTGTTAATGTCATTAGTTGCACCTGTGCTTTTCCTGCTACGACAATTAAAATCGTCTGCTGAGAGAAAGGCGTATTGGGACAGAGATATGGGAAAAAGGGAATAGTCGGCAAGGACGAGAGCCAGCGGCCTGACTGTCATGTAACAAGGCTGTAATGGCCGTGATAGCCATCATTTACAGAGAGCAGGGTGACTGGTGCGGCCTTGCATCCATACAGTACGTCATAATATGTCATAAAGCAATATGGAAAGGTGGAATGGCATCAGATCAGATGTGAGCTGACATTAAATGTGGGTGCCCTCATGCCATCGCGCAATTTATACTGAACAATGTTTTCATTCTAAAAATAGAGTAAAAAGACGCTTTCTTTGTCACTTCCCTTCTTTCTTGCACTGAAAGTGTAAATGGGCGACACATCTGAGAGATTCTAAAATGATCCTCCTTTAAATGGAGAAGCAAATTACCGCCATCCTAATGTTTCTTTTTTTTTCTTCTCTGATGTAAATAGAAAGAATATTTCAATTGTTCTGCCCCGACACATTTCCCGATGGGGAGCAAATCTCGAAAATCTTCCAGAAAGCCCGTTCATGAGGATGAGCGAGAGAAGCGTTTGGGAGGAGAGAGCAGACACTGAGAGCTCATGTGTGCAAACGAGAGCGGCAGAGAGATAGAGACAGAGCGGGAAAGCATTGTATTCAATAATTTGATCTTGTATGAATACTCTGTAAACTTGAATGAGCCCATTGCCTGTCATTGTGTAGGAGAATTTAAAGAGCATCTGATGAATGTGGGCACATGCAGCAGCAGCAGGTACATTAAAAGAACAGCCTCTGCCTATTAAATCTCCGCTTTATGGTCTCCCTCCTCACTCATAACCACATCTTGTAGAAGATAAGAGCCTTTCTATTTATACCTGGATTTGCTCAAGGAAGGATTCATAATGTTTTGGGAATTATGTGTGACAGATGGAGTATTGGTCTTTTTATTGTGCGCCATAAAACACTTCCATATTATTCACAGGAATTTGAAAGACTGTCCTGAGAAGGAAGCAAACGATTGCTCTGTGAATTTCTTTTATTATTATTGTCATTTGTAGTCTCCACTGAGCCTGAATTATCGATAGACAGCACAAGTCTGTGCCTGCAGGGCTGGAAGTGGTATGTGCAGAACCACGCACAGACGTAGAGCGTTGAGTATGTGATCATCAGCCCTCCCACTGAGGAAGAAAACTGTGTGAAATAGAGACACAGAGCATGTGCCTGTGGCTCTTTAGTGCAGCTTTCACCCAGTTTCATTTTGTGCTTTCCAGTTTCTCCTTCAGTTTTATCTCTCTTTCTCAACTCAACAACAGCAGCAGCGGCGCACAAACAGACAGATCGCCTTCCCTGGGATAACAACCAGCAGTCGGCTGTGGAGGGAAAACATTTCCTGCTTTCGTGTCAGCTTTATCGTCACGTCAACTTCTCTTTTTTTTTTTAAATCAGGAAGCAAATATTTGTTAATTCCGCTGTCCGGCAATGAGCAAGGCAATTATATTTAGAGTAACGTGCCAGGAATGGGGATGCACTTCCTCCAAGGCTTCCTGCTGTAGCAGTTGTATCATTCATATTAAAGGTTGTCAAAATGACTAAATGGGTCTGCTGTAAACAACCTTTGACAAAGTGGCCAGAGCTCCATGAGCTGTGATGGCCTTACACCTCTGTGTCAGAGAGAAGGGACAGAGTGTGTGTGACATGCCTGCTGGCCGGGCTGGGACAGAGTACTACAGAGTTATACTACAGAGTTATAGTTATACTACAGAGTTATAGTTATACTACAGAGTTATAGTTATACTACAGAGTTATAGAGTTATACTACAGAGTTATACTACAGAGTTATAGTTATACTACAGAGTTATACTACAGAGTTACAGTTATACTACAGAGTTATACTACAGAGTTATAGTTATACTACAGAGTTATACTACAGAGTTATAGTTATACTACAGAGTTATACTACAGAGTTATACTAGAGAGTTATAGTTATACTACAGAGTTATAGTTATACTACAGTTATACTACAGAGTTATAGTTATACTACAGAGTTATACTACAGAGTTATAGAGTTATACTACAGAGTTATAGTACAGAGTTATAGAGTTATACTACAGAGTTATACTCGAGCAGCAGCAATGTTCATTTAAAGAATTCACTCAATAACATTTCGGCGTTCACACGTCACACCACAGGGCCCGTTTGTCCAAACCAACACTCAGCTGTACAAACTAAAGAGAGCTGGAGTGGCATGCATGCCACGTTGCTTGGCTACGTTGACGTTGTCCTTCGTATGTTGAGCTGTACTCACCTGCCTGAGCGACATCGCGTGAGTCTGGAGTCCTCGATCCGCTCCTAGGGAACTTCTCTTCTAGTTCATTCTCTCAACACATCCAGTCCACTCGACCGCTCTGTCCCAGTAGAACCAGTCCCAGTCTCTCTGTCCCCACCATGTGCGTTTTAGCGTTTGACATACTAGCCACGCCCCAGAATGCACCTGTATGGTTGTGTTTGATTTGCGCCTGGCAAGGGTGTTTATTATTTTTATTATTATGCTGAGACTATATGCATTATTATTACTTTTTGTGTTTACGTATACACCTGAAATGGAGCAGAGTAGCTACAATACTTGAGATTTAAAAAATGCTATAAAGTATTACAAAAGTACACTAAAAACAGTAACGAGTGTAACAATGTATCACAGTACCTGGCTGCTGGCATCACACCAACAAAGCTTGAAACAATGTGTTCTGCAATAATAAACATATCAATAAATATCCAAAAGTTTTTTTAATTTTTTATAATGAGACATATGTACAACATATAGCTGCTGTAGTGTGAGGCAGCAGGCATATGGAGCCCGTTGTGGAATAAATATATTGGAATAAATTAATAAGTATGCTGAGAGATGTTTAATTTGTGGGTTGGCTTCACACGCAGCAGGTCAATCACCCTGTTGTGTGCGTGTGAGTTCTGCAAAGATAAAAAGGCAGAAATTCTCTATAAATTATCATCCTCTATTTTGCTCTCTCCAAACAAACAGCTCCCCACTTCCCCGTTCTTTTCTTTGATTTGACTCAATGGCGTTTTTACATTTCCTCGAATTGATGTTAGAAGGAAGTTTCAGTTTCCATAGAAACATTTGTCTTGTGTTTGTACTCTTGGCCATCATTCCGATAGCTACCAATAACATTGGACTCATGAGACATGGAGTGTGGCTGAGACTTAGACTGTACAGGTTTAAAAACAAACCCGTGTGTTTTTGTAAGATACAATTAAGTTAAATGTAAAGTAATTATCTACCACAGTTTTGGATGACTTTCTAAATCACCTTTGACCTCCTGTACTGTGTTTGCATCTAAATGAGGAACTATTAGGGGTGCAACAATAAACTGATCTGGATTGATATATCGATTCAATGATCAACGATCCAATACCATCACTGCAAAGTGAAATGCATCAATGCATATCATCGCCTTTATTTTGAAACTCCCATGGCACGTCTGTGTTACCATTTCCATCCAAAGCACAGCTCTTCATACAAAGTCCAGTCACAATGTCAAATCATATTCGAGTTGCTTTTTGTGAACTGACTTAAATGTAACTGTGTGTTAATGGGCATATGGTATAATAACCACATATTAATCGCAGGCCCCTGAATTTAATCAGATTGAATTGGTATCTTGGTGGCAGACTTTGTGATATCAGAAAACATAATTTTGCTTTCCAATTAATCGATATAATATCATATCATGACATAATTTGTGATTAACATTCCTCAGGATTATGACCGACATTTGTCCAAATATTGTTTCCAAATATAGACTCATAGAGAGATAGAAATAATGGCGAAAACTACAAAAAGAGCCAAGTTGTAATATATCATAATTTTCCTTTAAGAGATTTGTGAGATAGAGCGGCATTCTGCTAGAATAATAAAAGCTGTGCACAGCTCCGGTCCGTTTACAGTGTAAACAGCACAGAAACCGCCTTCCTCCCCTTTTCTCAGAGGGGGATGGGAGTCTGGCAACAGAAACACATGTACACACACAGGCCTGCATGCACACACCATCAGTGCAAATACAATCATCACCCGCGGAATCATTCATCGGTTTACCCCTGTATTATGTAAAAGCAGAGCAATCACTAAGATGTTGAGTTCATCCATACAACAATGCAGTCACCTTATAAAGCCACACTGTGAGCCCATAAATACACACATCCTGCTATATCTGCAGCATAACAGCCCTCGGTTCTGCTATCTTAGTGTAGTTGTATAAATAAATATGAGCTGTGACTTTCTCGGAGCCTATAAATAGAGAGGGACCCTGGGTAAAGCGGGTGTCTTACACATGCTGCATTAAGGCCTGTTAACCTGGACAGTGTACACATGCAATGCTGCATCAGCACTATCTCCCTCTCCCTCTCTCCCTCACACACACACACACACACTTGGGAAAAAGCCAAGAATAATGTGCTCATAAAAGAGAGCATTTATTTACATTAAAGGCATGTGTGTTGTGTGTTCCGTGTGTGTGCTTAAATTGAAATACCAGTGCACAGTGAGGAAGGTGACAGATCATATGTGCAATCCACTCTGCTGACCTTTGACCCTCACGTTGGCTATTCCCATCATCCTATTGTTTAGTCTCCCAGACCCAATCAGCCGCCACAGGACTGTCTCCCACGGTGACCGTGGGGCCGGCCAATGAGGCGAGCTCTCCTGGTGCTCTGTGCAAACTGGACTTGTTTCAAATGTGTGCTCAGCCACACACACACACACACACACACACACACACACACACACACACACACACACACACACACACACACACACACACAGCGGGTCTGGGAGCCAACACAGTGAGCCCACATCGTGCGTTAAACTGAGGGACTGTCAGGCCTCTGTTTGTCCTTCCTCCTCACAAGGGCGTGCACAAGCTGATGGCCCCTGCAGCAGTGGCTGCAATTACACAAGTTCACAGATTTTATACACATTATTTTTCATGCTGCCGTTTTCTTTTCATTGTGTTTTTAATATTATTGATCTGCTATTTCCCATCCTAAATTCCCACGCTGTTCCCTTCTTTCTCTTTGTTCTATTTCTTCCTTTTGTATTTGTGTTCGTATAAAAGCATTTTCTATCCCATTTCTCTCTCTCTCTCTCTCTCTCTCTCTCTCTCTCTCTCTCTCTCGCCTTCCTTTCGCATTTCTTTTTCCGCACGAATCAAGAGACTTAGCCGCTTAAATACCCGGTTTCATGCTCCAACGTTGCCAATGCCTACTGAGGCCTCCGCAGTGTCGAGGAGCGCGTTGATATGCCGTCTTCCTCGCTCACATCCTCTCTATTTCCAGCAATGCACTCCTTCTTCTTCCTCCCTCGCTATCTCACCTCCACACACTCTGTATCTGTTCTTCTGTCTGTTCTACCACCTCCTGCTCCACCTCCTACTGACAGAAGGACTATCACATATGCAGACACTTCAAACATGCTCCTTCTCAAAGAGATCCTTGAAGAGAGCTCTGGAGTAACCCAGATTAAGTCATCAAATCGGCAGCATTTTTCTTTTTTACCATCCGTCTCCCAGCCCGTGTGCTGTTCTGTTTTCTTTCTACTCCCACAAATATTTGCATCCCCCTGAGCTTTTCATGCTTTCCCATGTCTGCTCGGCCTCACCCCCTTCAGTTGTTCCACATCGAACTTTTATCGGGTTTTCTCTGTCTCTTCCTTTTCCCCTCCTCGATTATTTCCATCATTTTACTTCTCCCTCCTCTGCATCCATCTAACATATCTGTGTGATTGCTTAAACTCTACAGATTTCCTCGTGGTCTGCACACCCAGGAATCTGGCAGAAGGACTCTCTAATAACATGCCGGCTCAAAAGGGATTTACACTGAAATTCTCTTTCCCTTTATTTCATTTTCGGCTCGAGTAGAGTGAACATCTGTCTCACCGATGGCAGCTGTGGGATGCAAAGTGGCGGTTGCATATATACGTATAACACACGCATCAGTTGCTCTGCGCTGAAGTCAGTCAGACAGGTTGGTTGTTAAAGGTGTTGCTCCTCTCCCGTCCTGTCTACACTAAAATAAGTTGTTCCCATGGTAACACTGCCAGCTCTGTTAATTGACTGTCAAAATGTGTGATGCTCCGTGATGAAAAAGAAATCCTGCAAACAAATGTATTGCATTAAAATTTGTGGGTAGATAATCACATCGCACAGCTGCCTCAGGAGATGATAGTAAGAGCTATCTAATAAAAATGTTAATGATATGAGCTGTAATGAAACTGTAGAGCCTGTGGACTCTCACGCACAGGCGTGAACGTGTCAGACGTTAACATGTGCAGAGGGTATTTTTGAGAATGCTTATAGTGGATAGATGGCTTTAAAAAGCAATTTAATCCAATTTAGCGTAGCAGCAACATAACCTACCCACACATGGAAACCAGTGACGCACATATTCAATGTTTAAATCTATGTGGGATGGGAGGGTTTATGCATGCGGGTGAGTGAGTGCCTCCTCAAATAATCCAGTTTTGAATGAAACCTTGAAACAAACAGACAACCGTTTAAAATGGATGAGAGTGAGGCACAGATGCTTCCTGATAGGACGAGGTATGATGCTGTTCAACAGAGACGCAGTTTAATTCTGGACATGTGAAGAAAGTTTATGAATAACACATAGAGGCGTGAATAACCAGTGCAGAAATAGATGGTGTTACTAGAATACACATCATTATGGATTCATTACCTTATGATGAATTTAATTCGGTATAAAATCAGGGAACCCACAGTATCACTTGCTATTCTGTTCTACTGCACTAAGTAAATTAAATACATTGAAACAATAATGTGTAAATACTCAATGGACCGTAAAGGAGATTATTATGTCAATTTAACATAACAAACTTCCAAATCATTTATCAGATCACAATGTAAAAGTAGCAATACCACACTATAAAACTACATTTAAAATTGTACTCCACTATTAGCAAAACATTTTTTTATCAATAGTAAAAGTGTGCATAATACTAAATAGCCTCTCAGTGTTGGATATAACAAAGTAAGTTTTCCCCTCTGAAATGTAGTGGAAAAGATTACAAAGTAGAGTAGAATGGAAATGTCCAAGTAAAGTACAATAACCTTCCACATAATAGTCAGTGAAGCTGAAAATATTGGAATAAAGAAAACTGAATAAAAGCCACTTATAGCGTTATTAAAGTCCTGTGGCGTTTGGCTTTGTTTCCTTCAGTGAGAGCTTCTGAGCCGACTGAATAGGAAACCATGGTTGTTTTAATAAAACAGTAAAGAGGCGGAATATAATCTGCTCAGGTAGCACTGCAGCTTTAAAGCACACAGACACACACACACACACACACACACACACACACACACACACACACACACACACACACACACACAGAGGTTGGGGATCAGTGGAAAGAGAGGCAGGGATGCTAATCTCTCCAAAACACACCTGCATGCAGGAATACCCCATCGCATTACAGACACACTCTGCCTGTTGTATTTTTCTTTTCTCTCATTGACGGTGCATCGCTGCCTATCTGCTCGTCTCCTCGTCACTCCTCTGCCCAACATCCACAGCCACACCTTTCCCTGGCTTGGTTTAGTTGTATAGCCATTGATTATGTGTGTTGTCCTTGGAAACTTCGCCTGTTAAGCAGACCCTGCCTCTCGTTAAAAGGGCCCTCCTCAATTACTCTCCCCCACACTACTTTATCCATCCACCTTTATTATTTAGAACCATGGGGATCTGTGTTGCCATGGATTCTGTCGTCATGGCTACAAACAACTACGCACTTGTACAGGAAGTAGAGAAGGACGAATGAGAAGGGAGGGTCGGGGAGATAAGGGGTCTTAGAGGAAACTTAACTTCTGCGTGGGGCCGATCCAGCTGGGATAAGTCACAGGGTTCAGGGCGAGGGGGTAAAGACGGAGGGGTCCTCCATCGTATAGTCAATGACAGACGAGGTCAGGGCAAAGCCTCAGCGGGACATGCACGAGATTAAAGCATGTGTGTGGTATTCCAGCTGGTTGCTGTCTTAAAGATGCAAGCCCCTGTTGTCTAAGAAGAGACACCTCAGGGTCTCACCTTGAGCGCTACAGCACTTTTCTCATATTCCAGATCTTCCTGTATCAATTCAGGACGGCACAAGGAGGAGACTCTGCCCACATTTAAATCCTGCAATGTACGTGGACAAACAGATAGTTATTCCTCCTTGGTCGGTGCAGCCTTGAAGGATGCAGGGTGATTTACATAGGGCAGATAAGAGTGGAGCTTTATCAGCATTGACGGACTACTGACTGTCTAATCTGCACATGCAGAAATGAAGTTTGCAAGCGCACCCTTGATTTGTGAAGCATGGCCCACTGCTCTCAGTAATGTTTGAGTAAATCAACACTTTAAAAATGAAGCACTCATAGCAGCACATGTGGCTAAACAACTGTTTGAAAGACGCCACTATACAAGTGCAGTATAGATGTTCCCTCTGATCAAGAGGAAGTGGCTTTGATAGTTCCACCGTTGCATCACACTGATGAGCGAGTTCTTCACTGGGCTGTTTAATCAATAAGTGTCACCTCAGGCTAAAAAAACAACTAACTCAACAACTCAAACATGCACAAAAAAAGGAAACATTGAGATAAAAACTAAATGTATAAAACATCAACATGCTAAATAATGCATAGCAGACAGACACAATGACTACCATGTTCTCTTAAAGTTACATTTGAGGCCCACATTGAATCATATTTATGGGAATAGTATAGCTCTGAATCATCATCCTTGCCTTCAAAATATCTCCAGTGATTCAAGGTACACGCCCATTTATGGGAGAGGCTTTTCATAATGTTGTCTATAGCTCCACCTTGTGGTATTAAGAACCAGTGATGACACCAGTGATGATTAGTGAGTGTCCCTCTGTTATGTCTCCTCTCTCTTCTGCAGATTCCTCCTTTCATCCATATATGTCCTTCACTTGCAGCCCTGAAAAATACACAAAAACATGAGACTTTCCTCTTTGCCATACAATGCGGGTTAAATCTGCAACCTCCACGATGACACAATATGATTTGTCACCTGGTCCCGTTGCCGACAGCATTTCTCTGGTTAAGTGCAGAGCGGCTCTCAAAGATAAGTGATAAATGCAGTGTAGCAGATTCTGTGGGCTGAACTCTGTCAACAGTAGCAACTTGGCTGTTAGCGCTGCAATAACGCCTCCTACAGTGTTAATGCAGACACAGTGCATTACACAGAGAAGGAGAATCAATGAGCCAGCGAAGGTAAAAGTCCCATTGAAGCAGTACCCAGTAAAAGTCAAGAGTAATCCCTGAAGAATTTCTTTAAAAGTTAAAATGTTATATCCAGTCTTTAACGTTTGCATGTGTTTTTCGACAAATATTGAGTGCAGATTATGGGGTTAATTGTGTGTGCTTTACACGTTGTGCCCATGGACACCATCTATTTCTGTGGTTCCAGTTATGTGGGACTGTCTTTAGGAATGAGCCAGACTATATTACACCCTGGTCCCTCCCTCAGAAGCTCTGCTAAAGTAACAGCTGATGTCAGTCCTGCTTAAAGACACACACACACACACACACACACACACACACACACACACACACACACACACACACACACACACACATAGACTACAACCTGTCTGCCATTAGGCAGCAGCTTCAAGGGCACAGCCAGTCAAAGGGGAGGAGGGCTCATGCACCTTCCTCTCCCCACGTCGCATCAGCACAGGGGAGGCTCCGTAGCACGCTCATAAATCTACAAATCCAAGACTTGAATCCCAAGTTGCAGCAGACAGAGGTGGGGCAGGCAGCTATCTAAGGCTCTCAGCACCCACATGTGCCCGGTTGAATCATGGAGCTGCACTGTGTTACTACTGAGACCCCCACCACAACCAGCTCCTGCTCCACGGAGCCCCTGTACGACAACTGCCCACCTTTTGCCCAGCGAGGGAGGGCTAGGGAAAGGGAAATGGAGAGCAGGGTTGTGTGCCCTGCTGTAACCAGACTCCCAGGCCCCTGTAGCCCTCTGCCTGGTCTGGCCCCAGTTGTAAATGAGGTTCCCACTCTGGTCGGTGGGGGAAGAGGGACTGGCGCTTGGCCAGATCATAGCTACTGCAGCTGGAGAGGAGGCCTGGGACGACAGCACTGGGAAGCAGAGATGGGACCATGCATAATAAACAAAGTAAGAGGAGGAGGGAGAGCAGGAGAATGGGAAGATAGCTGGGGAGCCGAGGACAGAGCTCATCTGAACCAGAGCGAGGAGCACAGGAGTGCTCTTTCTCTGTATGATAACCTCCCCGACGCTGCGACTCCCGACAGCCTCCAAGAGGTCTTTGACATGGAAACAAGCTTCCAGGAGCACTGGCAGGGGCAGATGTGCCAAGCATGGGCCCCCGAGCCGATCCAGGGACTGACGGACAGCGAGGGAGCGAGTGAAGACAAGAGCAGCAGAATCCAGCAGCAGAATCCAGACAAAGACAAGAAGCGTGAACAGGACCCAGAGCTGGACTCGGGAGCCTGTGGCTTTAGGCAGAGGGATCATCTCCTGCTCCAGATGTCACCTCCCCAACAACATGTTACAGCAAGTTCCCCTCAACTATCCCAAACTGAGTGCAAGGTTCTGTGGCCCCCAGCTCACGCTCAGCACCCAGAGCAGCCATCCTGGTCCCCCAGGGTGCCGCCTCCTGTGCCCCTCGCAGACCCCTCCGCCAGTGCCCTCCGCAGCCTCCTCACTAGCCTCCAACAGCAAATAGTCAGACAGAGGGAGGAGTACGAGGCACGAATACTCAGGTAATGTACATTTTCTTTTCTTTTCTTCCATTTCCATATGTAACTACACAGCACACATAATCACATAACAAAGATTAGGCACAAGAATGATCCTAAATTGAATGTGCTGTCGGGTTCAGTGTCACTTTTAGTCCACTGATTTGCCTGTGAGATTTTCCCAGGCCGTAGTGTAGTTCCAGTGGAGGGTGACACAATGTTCCCAGGCCCAGACAGTGTGTGTCCACTCAGCTGTGCTGCTCTTCCGTTCATTCAGTTGACCCCGAGCGTCACCCTACATCCTGTTTTGTTCATAGCGCACAGATAACCGCTTTTAGTTTCCTTAAAAATGTCCCAAAATGCACAAGATTACTACTCCTTCAGTCCTCATTTCCATTCAGTTGTACCATTCAGTCTACTGTGGATATCTACATGTGTTTTATGTTAACTACTTGGATGTGCCACGTATTCTATACCAAAAACACACATTTAGAAAGTTCATAGTTAAAAAGCACATATTGTGTGGTTGACCTATAGAAACAGCTCATGACACTGGAAAGAGAGCTAATTTAAGGGGCCATGCTGCTGACCTAGACACAACACATGCCTCATTTATTACTGATATAGATAGAGCAGGTCTCAGTGTAAGGTCACTACTGGTTGGCATGGACAAGAGGAAACCAGCAATTCTAATTGCTTAACATAGAGGAAGGAAATAGATATACTGTAAGCCACCTGTTCTGCCTTCTCCAACTAAATCAGGCATCAAACCTACTAAAACCAAACAATCAACATAGATGCTACAGCTTAACCAACAAATACATTACTGATCTCTCCTCCCACTCCTGCTCAGCAGCAAAATAAAAACGCCTATTTCAGCTCTCAGCCTTATATACATCTTTGATATTCTTGTCTTTCTCTCGTCTTTACCATCAGCATAGAGCAAAGAAACGAAGAGCTGCAGTTGGAGGTCGTTCGGTTGAAAACAAACCTAACGCAGCAGCGTCACTGGTACCAGGCTGTCCAGACTAAGATTGCGGAGTCTGAAAGGACCCGGGCCACCGCAGAACTACGCAATGCAACTCTGCAGAAGGAGATGGAGCAGTTTTTTGACACCTTCGGAGAGCTCAACAATGAGGCCAAGAAGACGGAGTGCATCGTCAAGAGCTTTTGAGAGAAGAATACATGAAAAGTGTGTGTGTGTGTGTGTGATGATATGAACTGTGTGCAAAGAGAAGGACAAAAGGCACAAGACTGATTCGTCTTTAAACTCTAGTTAGGATCATGTATAGTAGTTTGACACAACCTATGCAGAATATTTCCTTCCCTATTTGGGAAAGATTTTAAGTAATGTGTACAGTTATTTTTTCATTAAGAATCTGAGAAACATGGAAAACAACTCTTCACCGAAAAAAACTTATCACCGATGTCCACTTTATTAGTTACATACGGGCAAAAGATGTTGGCCAGGTGATTATATTGTGGTCATTGCAGTCACACAGGACATCTCTGAAAATAAAAGGAGAAATAAACTGAACTAAAATGTGAGATGCAGTGTATACAATGGAGCTTCCTTTTTTTTTTTTTTAACACGGTAAACATGGTAAAGAGGTTTGAACACTGTAATGCTCAGTCCTTATCTGATAAGATTTGTGAGAGTGCAGTTGCCACTCCACAGGTCATTTAAGGCATGACTGAAAGAATAAGGTCATGTTTTGAAAAAGAAAAAAGCAACATTTAAAACCTCAGTGACTCCATAGTGTCATATTTCTGCGTGTCCATCACAATGTGCAAACAGTCCTGCAAAAAGCAGCTCCACAGTCCATTCCTCTCATCTTTAAGTTTCTGTCTTGAGTTCCAAGGTCCAGATTTTCCTTCAGGACTCCACAGTCACATCCTCATTCTAAACAACATGTTTGCTTTTTGTTGAGGACTTCCTCCATAGACTTTGCCCTTACAACCGGGCGACTGCCATCTTTATGGACGATTCAAAGGACATAATGAAGGAGAGCGCTGCACAGTACAGTTCGATAAGACACACACACAAAGGCTCACAAGGCACACAAAAATACAATACAACATCTGCATCAAACAGGCTTTCAGAACCATTACTGCAAGTAAATGAACGGACCTGAACGGATTTCTCTTTATAACGAGAACTACGGTATCTTATTGGCATCTTGAATGCCTTCATGCAAGTTGAACACCATTATTTGTGTTTCACTGCTTTATTTATCTACATGATGTTTGATTCATGGTGAATTTTGTGACTGCTCCAGTACTAATGGAATGGTTTAGATAAGGAGCTTTTACAAGAGGTTTATTTTCTTAACGGGCTTTAATGTGATTGTGTGCAACATTTAGCAAGAAAACAAAAATAAATACTACATGTATCTTTTTGCCTCTCAAATTTAAAGGAATATGATATTGTTTAGACATACACATTGTTAGTCGGTACCTTATGTCCAATGGGGGTGCAATATACAGTTCTACAGAATTGTTGATCGTAACAAAACAAGCACACTGTATCCATTAGCAATGACAGAGTCGACAGACACTATAAGTTTCAGATCATGACATCTTTACATACAGTACATTATATTCGGAAAGTAAATGTAACACTGCAACCACAGCTTCCCCCAGCTGTCAGGAGGAAAATCTCAAAATCCACATCACTCAAGGCAATTGATACGAAAATGGTGCAGAAAGCCCCACTGTGGAGATCTGTATGTAATACAGTGAGCTAGTTAAAGGATGAGTGTTTGATCATCATCAGATGGACATCAGATTGGTGCCGTCGACTTATGCTAAGCTTTTGTTCGTATGGCGTGCATGCATGACAGCGGCTGGACGCTGTGGTCTATTTTCAGTGAGTGTCTGCTCTAATTTGATAACCTCTGGAACCATCAACAATTCCCCACCTATTCCTGGTAACCTGAAAATGAATATGGATGCATACTGTATATCATATATACTTGATCACGGTAAACAATATCCACTAAGAAGAAAAAGGTAAACTTTTGACCCAATAGACAGCTTTGACCTCTGGGAAACAGTCCAAAATAAATGTTTGATGTTGTAGAGGTACAAGATACAAGATCACCAGATCATAAACAGGAAGAAAATAGAAAAATAGACCTATTCACTGACGTTGAAGATGAAATAAGAAAAACACAGAAATAAAAAGGGACAAAATGAGGGAGAAGTGAAAGGAAATTGATTGTGGATTGATATTTGGATATTGTAAATAGGAGTGGAGGACTGAGGCAGGCAGAAAGATGAGGCCATGGACTGTGTTCACTGACTGTCGTCCAGCGGTCCCGTCAGTGTGTCGATGCTGCTGCTGTCTGTGTCCGAGGCTACGGTGTGCTCCGTGGACATGGACGAGATGTCGTTGGCTGATGAGGACTGGGAGGCTGAACCTGACACCACGTCTGACACATGACACACACAATGGAGGGAAACTAAGTTTAGGTCATATTTAGAGTAACAGAGCATTTCCTATAAAGTTTTCATGGGACAGCTGTGACCACTATGACATATTTAAGGAAACCAGTATTAAGTTGTAGCTAATTGTGCTCTGACACCACTCCTTATAACGGTCTGGTGTCCAATATTGCAGAAAATGTATGAAGAGTATGCATATTTGTACCTGAACAGTCTTCTTTCATTAGTCCATTTTGGTTCCTCTCTTCCCAATCAATCAACTCTTCATAAATGAGTTCTGTAGAAAAGCAGAAAATAAAGTGGCATCATTGTGTACTCAGAATTTACCGTTAAAAGGTCCAGGAAATTCTGAATTGGGAATTTGTAGTTGATGGATTATCTGTGGTCATTCTATCAGAACAATTGCTCTTAGTTTGTTCTATCGTGTGTTTGTTGAATGATTTGGCAGTGTTTTATCACACAATGGTGATTGTTTGCTTTAACTCGGAATGATTTGCACAGCACGATTACAATATATCCACATATAGATATGGAAGAAACATAATTCTTCACAAGGCTGGGTTTGGTTTCCTCTTCGGAGGTTAAAGTGCACTGCTGATAGATTTCCCTAGAGGGCAGTGCATCCTACCTTTCCATTGCTCGATGGAGTGCTCTCTCTCTTCCAGCTGTTTATCTGAAATCTGGGGAGGAGGCTGTGAAACAAAAAGACACACATAAATCAGCACGGTCCCACACAGTCGGCCTCTGCACTGATAAAGCGAACCAGCACTGCAGCGTCTCCTCACCGCGTCGGCCTCTCCGGGGTCGTACCACACGTGAATGTACGGGTGATTGAGGGCTTCTTCTACGGAGATGCGGCATTCAGGATCAACGACCAGCATTTTGGAAAGCAGGTCCCGGGCTTGACCTGCTGTGATGGCAACAGAGGAAGGGTAATGTTACTATGGAAACAGGCCCATGACATCACTTAATTTAAGCTGTCTTTATGCAAACTGATTACTTCCGCTTGCGGGGTTGGGTAACATCTCCGGGAATGTCAAGATTTGTTCTCTTGTTTCTATGTTGTGATTCCTCACTCTAAATGCCACAGACAGGGGCAGAAAAACGTTTGACCCACATGGCCATTCTCTGAACTAGTTATATAAGGGATCCACTTTTCACCCTGTGTGCCTATGATTCTGTTGGGAAAAGTCTTATTACATCAATATACTGCAGACAAAAGCCCTTCTTTGACCACAACCTTTGTGTTAGAGCAGTGTCCTTGGTAAGATATTTTAAAACGATAAATTTGACAATCCTCTTAATTATATATCCTAGGGGAGGGGAAAAAACGCTATGCATTTGAAGGTTAAGAAGTGTATTTTAGTGTGCACATTTCTTACTCTTTATTTTGTCATGTTCTGAGTCAGAAGGAAAGGCCCAGTCGGGGAAAAGCTCGGCAAAGCTGACGCCAGGATACTCCGGCTTGTTCATCACATAGTTTCTCACCGTCTCCATCAGTCGGTTCATGAACTCCAAACTGGGAGTGCCCAGAACCTCAATCACCTTATTCCACTGGTCGATGTCTGGACAACACGCTTGTTATGGAGAACTCAGCTGCATTGTGGGCATGTACATGCATCAGCAAATTAGGAATATTTGATAAGGCATTAGATCAAATATTAAATATATGAAATTGAAGCTCTATGAATAACATATAAATATTCAAACAAGACAACATCATGCAAGCAAGTGGTGCTTTGAGCTTAATGCTAACACTAGCAATTGATTGCTAACATTTGCTGATTAGCAGAAAACACAAACTAGAGCCGAGGTTGATGGGAATGTTGTTAGTTTTGCAGTTATTTGGTCATCAACCAAAGTATTGGACAAACTGAAACGTGACGATGGTGCTTTGATTACCAAAGTGATTACATTTCATCCAGGGGGAAACATTAATGTGTGTACTAAATGTCATGACAATCTACCCAATGGCGGTTAAGACATTTAAAAACCACAAAAAATAAAGATATGAGCATTCAACGGGCCCCCTGACTTACACCTGCAGTAAAAAGCTATTACTTCCCCTGCTGGAAAGCAATCTACCCTGGAATCGCACTGCGCCCTGTATCCAGTCTCAGCCTAAAATGGATGGTGCCACTGAAAGGAGCTGGCGAGTGTAGAGGTGACCAAACCCATTAGAAACAGAGAAACGGCCAATATAAATGCTAATGATTTTAATTGCTTCAATTTAATTCTCCCTATCAATTAAAAGGAGTATAGCTATCTGGAAAAAAACTCCACAGATTAATAATCATCGAAGAGGGCAGGAAACCGTGTGCTGGACATCTTGAATGGTCCTATTCATAGGATTATGTTTCGAGGGTGAAAGTGGGAAAGAACATTGTCAAAATGAGTGAAATACTTAATGTTTTATGGAGATTTGATATATGGAGAAAGGTGGAAGAAGTGGGACAACGACAGAGACGGTGAGAGCAGTGAAGGATACGGTCGGTGCCCTGGAAGATGACGCCGCCCTTTACCATCTCTCCCATGATGCACCCCACTGACCATATGTCCACTGGGAACAGAGAACACACGCAAACATTAACACAGAGAAAATATATTAAATACTGATCACATAACATCAACCACATAGTATAATGCTAAATATACAGTCAAATGTCAGATGTTGCCACATGGACAACATGCTCCATGATTTATATTTAAATGACAAACGATGAAATGCAGAACACGAGCTTGCAGTATTTTGGTCCATCCTCTAGCTGTGCCATGGCCAGATGCTTTCATCATATTTATCTTAAGGCTGGCTTTCTTCTTTCTCTCTGGCTTGGAAACCAGACGCAGCCTTTCAGGTCTTTCTCCTCGCCTCTGCAGCTCTGCTTATCAGTTTACACAGCTGTTGCTCTCTTCATCACTTTGCCTGTGTGAAGAGTAGGATGTATGTAGTTTGTCTTTCTCTCTCATTGTGTGAGTTGACGCTTCGCTTTAAAATGTGCACGTGTGGCAAACAGCCTTTAACTTCTATCTTCACTCAGTGTCACTGAAGCTGAATGGTCTGTGTGCTCTGTTTATGTCTCCAGATTATACAAACCACTGAAGGTCAAGTCTCATCATAAAATTAGACTGTGAACAGGCTACATTATCATGGTGACTGCTTTAACAGGATAGTTACGCTCTGGGAAAAACTACTTGTGTTGGAGCAGTGTCCTGTTGGGTCAGACCAAATAAAAGCCTGACAAGGCTTCCGACTACTTCACGTTTCTAATCCTACCGCTATGTGATATTTCATGTTTTATGTATCACTTTGTAGTTGAGCTAGTTAAGAAAAGTAAAAAACTATAATACATTGGCATATAAAGCTATCACATTACCTTTGTTGATTTTTAAAATGATTGTAAAAGGACAGAGCAGTGTTGGTGGAGCTTTATTCATTTTAGAGATCTTTAAAACTAGTTTTTTTAAGACTGGTGCGTGGCTGTCCTTACCATTCTCCTTATATTTCATGCCCAGTATGACCTCTGGGGCGCGGTAGTATCTGGTCACCACGTAGGGGGTCATCATGAAGTTAGTGCAGGCTGTCCGAGCCAGGCCAAAATCCAAGATCTTTAAAGTGCAATCCGACTTCACCACAATGTTACTGGGCTTCAGGTCCTGAGGGGATAAAACATCTATAAATATAGAAACATACACACGCAAAAACATAACCCATGAGGTATATATTTCAATACAGGTGGTAGCGGGAGAAAGAAAAGAATGGATGACTATTACATAATATGTTTGAATAACAATATGACTGGATACTTGATTAAATGCAAATTAATTAGCAAATTAACACCAGTTGAAAGTCTGCCATTCACTCCCAGCAGCAAAGTGTTCTCCAGGGTGCCCAGTACACTGTGACATCATTGATGGGTGTGGTTACAGGTGCAACAAAGGAGGCTGCGTGTAGAAACATTACGTATACCCCACGGCACACTTAATACTCATCCTGTTACCCTGTGGATGATGCCAGCAGAGTGCAGGTGCCTGATGCCACAGAGGATCTGGTAGAGCAGATAGGACATCCGCTCATGGTCCAGGTCCATGTGGATCACCTGGCATAGGCTGGCATCCATCAACTCCATTACAAGATACCTAAAGGGTAGGATAAGAGAGAGCTTTAGGAGTTTATAAAAGAGTTTATAAAAGAACAGTGCCAAACGCAAAGAAGCAATTAAAGCAGAAAGAGCATATACAAGTAACACAGTGCAATACAAGAGGGTGACAGGTAAATAGAGGGATGCTAGTTAAATGCTAGCTTCAGCTAAAATCTCAGAATCCGACAGAAGCACAGAGTAGATTGTTGGAGCCAAAACACGCTCTACTGCCACTCACAGATCCTGGAATTCCTCCAGGGACTTCTGAGGCGTGAACACATTGATCAGACGGATGATCTGCAGGCAGAGAGACAGGCCGTTAGTCCACTCTGTTACTCGCCCATCTACATCCACACTGTGGAGAGCTAGCCAACTGAGGACAGAGCGCTCAAGTGGGTTTGTCAGAGCAAGAAATTAAATCAACATTGCAGCAAGCTGACCCTCTCTTTTTCTTAAGTTTGTACATTAGTTCAATATTTATTAGAACAACAGACAATTAAAGTCTTTGTGCTTCCAGTCATATCCCAGTCCGACTGTATCACATCAGCTAAATAAAAGAGGAGGAATGTAATTCTGAATTCAGAAGTGTCTCATGAAACAATACATGCGAAGATGTAAGGATACAAGCTACATTTTAATTGTATAATTTAAGAAATAAAACTAATTTAAATCTGCTTTATTATGTACTTATGTTCTGCTTTATTATGTACATACAGTACTTAATATAGCTGTTTCAGCCATATAGCACATATTCCAGAGGGTAGAAATGTACATAAAACAATGGTTTACGTGTTTCTAGAACAAGGCATTCATATGAATGCGCTTACAATAGCCTATAACTCCTCATTCTGTGCAAAAATACATTCTAAACTTTAACTGAGGTTACATGGGAGTTTAGCAGTCTGAGTTAATCAAATCAATGGGTATCTTCCAAAGTTAGTGTTTTAGTCCAGAATTTCCTCTTTGTGTTTCTATCCCTCCATTGAAGCTCAATACATATAAACTCTCCAGAGGAAACACAAGGAGGAAACTACGAACTAAAAACATTGTTACTTTGGGTGATACCCTTGTGTAATTGAGACTGCTAAAGTCTCACATAAGCCTCACATAAACTTTGTCACATATTTTTTTAAATGTTGTCACCCCAGTTATATTGGAAACACGTAAAGTGTAGGAAAAGGATCTCTTAATGGCCAGTATTAGCAGGAGGTATGATTAGACCAAGCTGTTTCAAAAAACATATGTGCACCTGATTATTGCTTTCCATGAAGATAGACTTTAAAACATGCCAACCTTTAAATTTAAGCCTTACATTTTTGTGATTGACACATTTTAGCAGCACCAGCTCCCTGTAGGCCCGCTTAGCATGTGTCTGGTTCTGGAAGGGTCGACACAGCTTTTTCACTGCCACCGGTATACCAAAGACTGAATCTAGAGCAGAGCTGGTTGCACATTGCAGAGAGGAGGGAACAGACAGACAAAGGTTATCGAGGAAGACAATAAATGCATTCTGCAGAGAAAAGCTGTTGTTTAACTTGCTATCGACAAGATAAGAACGCTAGTTACCTGTCTCTTGTCCTTTATCTTAAAATAGGTAAAGGAGGTGAACAAGTTTTATTTTTCTTCAAACATTAAAGGGGCAACACAAAGTAAAAATTGCACATAATCAAATTCCCACAGAAAAGGAACTCATTTTTTTTGCAGCTTCACCAGTAGAACAAGCTCATTTCACTGCATATCTATGAGCTTACGAGAAGCCTTGTATCCACAGCTAAACCTGTGGCTCTAGGGTAGAACTGGGGTAAAGTTAATGGTAAGGGCTCAACCTGAAATTGCTGATGCCACCAATAAGACTGATATGTCTTATGAACAGGTAGAAATTGTCCCTGAAAAAAGGGTCAGTGACTTAAATCCAAAAACGTTATCAGGGCCATAATGTCTGCAGCAAATTTCATGGAAATATGGCCATTAGTTTTCTTGATATATTGTCATGGAACAACAATTTAGACCTAACAGTGGTGCAAAACCAACGGGTCCCCCATATCAATAGGAAAACTACTATCAGTGAAACTTCCAAATGTTGGTCAGAAATTTGGCAATATTTGAATAAAATGACGTACAAGACATCTAGAATATTTCCATTTAATGCAATGATGCAGCCAAAAAAACTTGAGTAGGAATAGTTTATCCAGTTAAACATCATATAGCTTCAATGAAGTGTGAGAACAAGTTAATAAAGAATAAACTGCATTGTCAGATAGTGAGGAATAACACAAGTTCTCTCATGTTAAAGCGATTAAAGAGGAAATTAAATTAAACTTCATGTTAAGGCATTAATGGCCTCAAGGCCTTTTTCACAGCAGACATCTTCCCTTGTCATAGTACAGATGTTACTTAAATATATTACATACAACAGTAAGCCATGACAGTATGTGAAATGGGCCCACCGCTTTTCTTTAGTCATGCAACAACTGCCATATTTATCAAATTTGGCAGAACTGTGGCTATTACCAACATCCTGAGCTGGTGACACAATCACTGAAATGCTAATAAAAGTATAGCCTCTCACCAGACGATGCCCTGGGCGCCGGAGCCGATGGCGCGGAGCTGCTGGTAGCGCTTGAGAACAGTGAAGGTGGAGTCTCCCACCTGAGTGCTGTAGAACTGGCTCTCTGCCTCACTCATCCTGCTGAACAGTCAGCGCTGTCTGCCAACAAAACACATACAGAGATGGAAAAAAACTGATCAACACCCAAACAGCATGACTGACTTCACACCAGGCAGTTCAGCTGTACACAATATCATGTATTTTCAAATGGCCGTGCAGAAGGCTGAACAATTTGAAGCCCGTTAATAAGCCTCCATCAGGGTGATGCTGTTATTGCACTGACAGAGAAACTTGAAACCTTTTTTTCCAGTCCACTGAATCACTCAAATGATCCACAGTGAATGGCGGGGCCTAATATGGTCCCATCTGTCAGTCCCTGGCATCACTCCCTCCATTTCAAGTCCAGTCCTAAAGCCAACCAATCCATCACCGCTTTCTGCTCAGTATGTTCATCTGACAATGGTATCTGTGGATTGGAGCTGAAGTTAAGGCTGTAAATGTTTTGGTGTTTGTGTGTGTGTGTGTGTGTGTGTGGTGAACAGAGGCAGCTCACAGCTTGGTGTTCCCGAGGCTCTCGCTGCTATATCTAAATTCATGCTGACACACTTGTGCCCAGTAAAAAACACACACCCACACCCACACACACACACACACACACACACCATTAGGCGTAAGCATGTTCATTGCTGTGATTCACATTCAGCTTCACAACATGTGTGTGTACAGCCATCAGATGAGCACATGGTGACTGATACTGATGTTAACACTTGATATGTTTGTGTGTTCATAAAAAACGTGTCAGTGTTAGCATTGATTCCTCAGGCAGGAAGTGGAGGAGGAGTATTATTCTTGGCCAGGGTTTGTTAGTGTGTGTGTGGGCGAGGACACAATTGTGTAGCTATGCAACAGCGAGCAGTCACGGCTGGTGGTCACTCCTTCAGAAAACAGCCAATGGAGTATGATATTTTAGCCTCGTCTGTTTGACACTCGCTGATATTACTGGTCAGAGAGACAAAATGTGAAAAAGAAAAAAGCACCTCAAGCTGGGTGAACTGTAAAGCTACTTAGTCTCAGCTTTGACAGTGTGACAGCATTATTAAGAACTGCGGTGAGTGAGCAGTGATCTACATTAGAAAGTAGGTGTGGACAAACTGTCAGCTGACGCGACCCAGCTGTTACTGCCTTTAGTTTGAAGTTAGTCGCTTAAAGAGGCAACATTATGGTCACAGTGAGGCGGCAACCTCCGGTTCTGCCGACTGAAGCCAATGAGGATGTCTTATAATGTGCATTCTCTCTATCGGCCTGCAGGGGGCGACTCCTCCGGCAAAAAGAAGTCTGATCGTATGGAAGTCAAGGAGAAAAATACCCTACAACATGTTAACATGTAAATATGAGTTTATGATCTCAGTCTACAGCATGATGTAATTTAGTAAATTATCATACCATTTAGAGACCTAAAACAGAGTATGCTTAAGGGCGGGCTACCTTGTGATTGACGGGTTGCTATACAGTCTATGGTCACACTACTATGAATGAACAAAAGAACACATATGTTGCCATTTTTTAAATCTAAGGATAAAACAAACACAAAATGACTTACCGTACTTTTCGGGTTATAAGCCGCTACTACCTTCGGTCAGTGTCCCCGACAGCTCCCCGCTGTAGCCAGCTGGGGCTCCTGCTAGCGCTCCGTCACTTCCCCGCTAACTTCCGCTAGCTCCCTGAAAACCACCGAAGGTAGCGGGACCAGGCTCGACACCCGACTTGGGCAGAGGGGACGCGGGCAGTAGCAGCAGCAGCGGGCAGTAGCAGCAGCAGTGGACGGTAGCAGCAGAAGCGCTAGCTAGCAGCGCTACTAGCAGCGCTAGCTAGCAGCGCTACTAGCTTGCTACAGCGGGGACACTGATCAGCCGTAGGAGCGGCTTGTAACCCGAAAAGTACGGTAACTGATATTGTGTATTATGGTATGGTACCTTTTTCATATACAAGTAATTTGATAGGAAACATACATATACTGTACATTACTTTCTTATTACTATTATTTGCTGAATATTACTATATCTTTCCATCCCCATGTTAATCATGGCACAGTAAAGTCTGTCACCATCGTCGTTCATTTTTTAAATATTGATCTAGTTAAATACATTTGTAAACACTGAAAGAAATATGGCTTTAAATATAGTCTCTGGGGGACTGCGACCGCACCATTTCTCAGATGAAAAATGAATGCTTCTCATCTCTATCTACTTTCTTCCTCTGCCTTCCTGCCTTCTCTTCCTTCTCACACACGCACATCCAGCTGGTTCTCTCACTACACCCAAGGGGAGAGCTGCAGAGACCTTTACTTTCTTCGTGCTTCTCTCAGTCTTTCCATTTTCCTTGGCTTTGTCTTTCTTTGTCGTTATTTTATGCTCGTGACATTCCCTCACTCCTCTGCCCTTTTCTGGGTTCCTCCCATCTTCCCTGTGGCCTCCTAAAAAATACCCACAAAAAGACTGAGTGGTATTAACATATTTATTTTAATGAATATTTTGATCATCAAAGAAGAACTTTTCCCAATTGATTACATACTTGTTTAAAATGCAGGTGCAGCAGAAACACCATGCTAATGCCTTGGCTGTGAACATTAGAATAACATTAAAATGTCCCTTGACATGCAGGCAGCATGGATTCTAGGCCACAGCACTTGAACACCATTGGCAACAAATATCTTGCAACACCTTTCCCTCTGAGAAAAATACTGGCTCTGCTGTTTTAGCTCGGAGGCGGCATCGGCTAAAAGTGGCACTTAGATATTTTTCTTCAGTATCTTTTTACCTCAAAGTCTGGTCCACTGATTTACACATCAAGCGAAAGAACCCCTTGAATGTGGCTATTAATCATAACCATAACAGATTTCAGCTGCTGCAAGCACAGCGTATGTACAAGCCTTCACTTACTGCCAAGCTAGGCACGACTACAGGCTGAATGTACAGTTGACTCAGCACAGATATATGGACTCTGACAGAGAACAACCGAAAGTGAGGTGGAAATTGCATGTATGCTCAAAAAGCCAGACAGACACCAGCAGACACCTGCTATTGTTCTGGCCAGCATTGGCAATGAGAACTTGTTAAATTTAAAGGGGCTTGATTAGTGTAAATTAAAGTTAATGTCACCGAGGGAAATCTAGGCCATTGCAGGTAGGCTCCAAGTGGGACACTTCAAAGACTAATAGGATTTAAACTAAGAAAGAATAAACAAGATTAACTACTTATTACATCACTGATATATTTAGCAAAGATGTGATCATAGCATTAATCATAGCAGTACAATCACGTTGCATGACTTCAGTAATAATTACAGTGTCATGATACAGCTCGTAGGCCTATTTTTTTATTTAGTTTCAGACATTTTTAATGCTACACAATTTAACCAACCAGAGGGTCGTAAACACCTGGGGCTGTGGACTGTACCCAATCATAGCACCTAGTCATACTACATAATGACTTTAGTGAACAAGATAGAAGATACGGAACTATTGGTCAAAACAAAATCTGATCATAGCCGTTTCTCCAGAGAAGGCTGTAAATAACCAATCTCTGCTTCCCAAACATCAAGGCTGCATGTCAGAGCAATTTCACTGCAAAGACAGCCGGTCAGTGTATTCATTGTTTTCTATGTCGGAATAATGTAGCTTGTTGCTTTATCTTTGGGACCAGCATTGACCAAATATGATTTATCTGATTTATTTATTTGTAAAGTCATGGTATTTATAGAGGCCGACATAAATTCAATTCACTTGGCAAGTGCTTTTGTCCAAAGTGGATTACATTCCTCCATACACATATCTGGAGCCATTTGGGGGTTAGTGGTTTGCTAAGGGACACCTTAGAATGTATCAAACTACGAACTCTACAATTAAGGACTGGCCTTTTTTTTCTCCAAAATACCATTAACCAAAACAATAAAAATTCTGATATCTCCCATAACCATGTAGCTCATATCAATCTTATTGTAAAGTTAAAGTGTCAGAATGCCTCATTTTGGCTAGAGCTGGGCTATATATATATATATATATATATATATATATATATATATATATATATACTGTATAGCCCAATATTGTGATATGAGAAATCATGAAATTTTTGAAATCTCATTGTGTCAGTATTTATTGAAGGCACCAATTTTCAGTCCTAAAATATAAATATTGAAAAGTGTTATTGGATTTGATTTTATCCATATACCCCAGTCCTAATCATGGCATGACAATATATATATATATATATATATATATATATATATATATATATATATGAATATGAATGAAAAACTTGCATAATGTTCTCTTTACCTTGTCCCTTAAAATCCACAGTTAAAAAAAAAGATGTGGCTTTGTTTATTTCAACACTTCTCTTATCAAGGAGTTAATAATAAGATAAATGACCTTCCCCACCCTCTACCCAAGCTCATCAGGACTACTGTCCAGTGCAGTCCAGTGCAGCCCTGAGGTCTGACGTGGCCTTGGCTCTCAGTTGGGAGCTCTGAATGGGAGTCAGTGAGCTGGCTATGATATCAGATCATGGCCCGAAGACTTTGCGTCTCATCCTGATGTGGCAGAGTTACAAAACACACAGGGCAACTGCATCCAGCCTGCTGCTGCACTAGAGATGTCGGCCGAGAGTGTAACACCAGTCTCTTGAAGAGGATAAATGATGCTAAAGATGTGTTAATTGGGGGGCGGTGTGTTGCTCTTGACATGTTGGATTGTACTGTGTGTATATGTACCACGATCTCACTGTACTGTGTATATGTACCACGATCTCACTGTACTGTGTATATGTACCACGATCTCACTGTACTGTGTATATGTACCACGATCTCACTGTACTGTGTGCATATGTACCACGATCTCACTGTACTGTGTGTATATGTACCACAATCTCACTGTAGTGTGTATATGTACCACAGGGCTGTATAACAACCATTGCTTGAGACATGACAGATTAATTCCATGTATACGTGGTGCCTGATATGTTGACACGCTGAAACTTGCCTCTGACATACCATGCCAAATAAAATATAGCACTAGCGTTAGCTCTCATCACATCTATACCCGTTTTCGTGGCAACTGTGGCGTCTAAACCGTGAGTACACTCGCCTGTAGAAATGCCATTCATTTGGCTCAATGTAACGTTAGTGACATCAGCATAGGTCTACGGGTAAGATCATTGGCAACCCTTATGTTATAATACAGCCTAAAACTGAGAATGTCCTAAATTCCCACACGCAGCATGCCTACTTTAAAACATATACACACACGCGCGCGCACACACGCACACACACACACACACACACACACACACACACACACACACACACACGCGCGCGCGCGCACACACAAAAAGGTATGAAGTCACCCGGCTATGACACACGGCGGCCGCAGCACCGCTGGCAGTTGGTGGTGAAATAATACGTTCACACCGACTAAATCACACGAGCATAAACGCCGGTTAAATTCACGTCGCGTCCGGTCGGTTACAAAGTTCCCGAGGCCTCCGCTGCCCGTCTTCTTCACTTGTGTCGGAAGCAATGCGGTAGTCAGGCCGGGGCTGAACTGAGAGCTCTGACGGACTAACGGACGACGGAGGAGGCGGCAGCGGCAGCGGCGAGACCTACCTTCTCCCTTCGCCGCTCCCAGGGCACTCCCATGCATCGAAAACACAGACACAATGCTCGCCCCGTCTTTCAGGCACGACCTGGACTTGGAAAAGTTTCGGAGAACGGGTTGTCACGACAGATAGACCTTCCTCCAGCTCCCAGCTAACTCCAGCGGCGGCACGCAGGGACGAATGCGGAGGAAGGGAACGCCACAACATGCACAGCGCGAGCATGCGGGTGACGTCATCGCGCATAGTTTACGTGGGCGCAAACTTTTATTTTTTCTCCTCCACAAAAACTTTGTGGAAAAACTTTTCTGGATGTTATTTTTGATTCAAATATTGGTATACGAATCCATAGAAGAATATGTAATCAAATCATTTTCTGGAGTAAGTAGAAGTAATACAAAAGTAGGAGTAGCTTACAGCTCAAAGTTGGGTTATTGTTATTAACATTTACTTATTATGCATTAATTAGCTAACCATCTGTCTCATTATATGCCTCATAAATTATATGATTGTAAGATATAAAATAAGATGAAAAATCTGATTCTTCAAAGTAACTTTAGAAATCAGAAGAATTTTAAGTGAAAATCTGAATAAGATGGAAGTACTTCGGAGTAAAGTGCAAGTAGTGGGACTAGACTGAAGGATGCAGGCTCCTACCACTTAGTCACATACATAACTGAATAAGAACTATACCCACAGCTTTCATCCACCTGTTTTAGTAATATGCATCAACACTTCATAATACTTACACAAGACACAACACACTGGCAGGTAAGGAGAAAAGAGGAATAACAACAGCACACTTTGAATAACATGCCTTTATCTATTTATTGATTGATAGTGTCTTATGTCTATAAAACACAAAGTATAAAATACAATCACAGTTAAAGATATGAATCAAACCCTTCTAAGCCCTTATAACATAAAAATCAGATAAATACAGAATATTATTATTAAAAACCCAAAGTGTTATTCAAAATCACGGTACATTATGTTTTTGCTGAATGAGTGCTCTTTAAATATCTATGATTATTCTCCTGCATGTGAAAGGAAAATCTCCAACCTTTGACAAGAATAAGTATAAGGAAAGTCAGGAAAAAAAGGTTCATGATTTACCATGAACTGTCTTTGGAAACTGCAGTTCTGTTAAACAGAATAGCAATACAATAGATTTCAAATAAAATAACAGTAAAAATGGACCAGAAACATACCAAAAAAAATCAAGTCAGATCAAAGAATTTCTCTCTGGTAACTGCTAAAAATATTGACATTTTGGGGTAATGGCTCACCAGGAATGGCATAAATGTGCAGCTATATATATATAAAAAGAGATTTTCATAATTTAGAGAACTCTCTAAAATAAAAGAGTTTGATTCCTACATTTCCCATTATTCAAAGAGGTAAGCTGTCCCCAGTGGACATAAGAAAACCATAAAAACAGAAAGAGAATATATCACCTCACTCATGATTGTGTGCATGCATAATGCACATTTGGTCCCATATTGCACAACTGTAAACACTTCAATACACCATATCAATGCCTTTCTGCTAAGTCTCTAGTACATGTTTTCTTGGCTCATCGCGAGATAAGAAAAAGGCACAGCGTGTTGGTTACTTTGGATGTGAGGATATCGTTTCATTTTTCCGAGAAAGCCTCAATGGCACTGGGACGTCCTCAGCAGTGTATTTATTGGTCAGGATTTGGACTTCACATTTCTCTTCTTTTTTTTTTTTAAGTCATTGTACAGTATATCTCTCTATTTCATCCGTTTCTCTCACTCACACCCTCATCCCTACAAAACACACACATACATACAAAGTGCCCCACTTCACCCAAATTTCGGCGCACACACACACACGCACACGCACACGCAAACAAACATACTGAGCAAATTGCACAATTGGACTGTAAATCTATGAGCCTCCTATCTCCTCTGTTGTGTTTTGCATACTGTCATTATTCCACAGTCACAGATTTGGCCAAGTTTCTGGGAAAGTCAACCTGCAAAAAGAGAAAGTAGTTTGTTGGAACAAATAACTTGGAGCTGTGTCAAATAAAGTGCATTTGCTGTATTTTATCTACGAAACATACACTTCTCTTTTAGGCTTAAACAAACACACATTAGTAAGCTATAAAGGGTGGATAACAGTCAAAAACACATACAATTCTGAGTCACTGACCAGTTCCTGTCCTTAAGATAAGAAAAGTCACGTGCACACACACTGCCCTATGCTCCATGTGACACATTAGAATGAGAGCAGTCACCAGAACGGATACTCCACTGAGTCAGTTTTCTGTGGGTGCATCCCAAGTCTCTAAATTGCATCCCCGTTTCCCTCACTTGCGTCTTTTCCTTGCGTCTTAGTCCCTCCCACCAGGGATGCATAGAGAGACGCAAGGAAACCAAGCGAGGAGAGAAGACGCGAGGAAACATGTTTTAAGAGACATGAGACGCCCTTTCCTCTGATGAGTCACGTGAAGCGACGTCGGTTTATGATGACTGCAGCCGCCTGACAGCTGATCTCATCTGATCAGCTGTCAGTCGCTTTAACAGCTGACGGAGTTTTGTCCGGAGAGTTTTTAGCGAACATTCCAATAAAAATCACTTACAATATTGATAAAAATTATCGTATGTTTTCAGTTGATTTAATGGTGTTAAACTACTACTTATATTAATAAAGACAAAGTTATCATGAGTGTCAGAGTGGAGATGTTTTCTCTGTCTGTTACCGTTTAATAAACTGCATTGAGTATTTATATACTGTGATGTGTCCTGCTTATACGCGCAGGATCCATTTCTACCGGCAGAATGAGTCTTATTTATTTATTATTTACGTCTGTATGTTTTGAAATTCTGATTGTGACATCATTATAAAATAACCCACAATATAAATATAGTTTCTCTTCATTACGTGTTGTAAAAAAGTGTTTCCTCTCTCCAGCTCTCTGATTTTAATTACATACATAATACAAGTTATTGAGGGAAACAACAGATCAAATCTTTGAAGACAGTTGTTTGTGGTCCTTTTGTTGTTCAGACCTACTATGAACATATTTTAACCAGATTGTGAATAAGAAAACAGATTTAATATATAGCTTGAGTTTAATCTGTGATCGTCTCTGGTATTAAACTCCAGCATCAGTCTGCTCAGCTGCAGCGTCCAATCACATAACAGATGAACAGTGAGGGGGCGTGTCTAGCGTTAAAACACTTCCTGGAAGCCTGCTCTCGGGGCTCCTCGATCATGACTCCTCCGATTTCCCTCCTCGCTCCTCGATCCTCGCTCCTCCGAGCAGAATAAGAGCTTTGGGACGGCCGTCAAGATGGCGGCGCAGAACCACTTCCGGTTCAATCGAGGATCGAGGAGACGACAATTTAGAGACTTGGGATGCACCCTGTATCTGTGTCACATGGGTTTCACCACTGCCCCGCCCCTTTAGGAGGCAACCTCCGGTTCTGAAGAGTGAAGCCAATACGGATGGGTCTCAAACCTGCATTCTCGCTAGTGGCCAGCAGGGGGCAACTCCTCCAGTTGCAAAAATGAGTCTGATTGAATAGAATTCTATGAGAAAATGACCCTTTTTCTCTATTGATGTATTAACTCAGTAAACATAAACATGTAAATAGGAGTTTATGGTCTCAGTCGCTAGTTGTCTTCTATACAGGAGGATGTTCATTTAATAAATTAGCGTTCTATTTATACTAAAAAAAGACCACAAAGCGGAGAACGCTATCACTACCAGAGCCGTATACGGCGTCTCTATGTCACCCATCCATCGTCCAAATATGGTCACTTCCGTTCACCGGTCACCAAGATGCTGACGGACAAAACACCAAACTCGAGGCTTCAAACCAGCAGTCCACTAACCAATGAGTGACGTCCCGATGACTATGTCCACTTCTTACTGTATATACAGTCTATGGACTATTAACTCCAATGGGAGAAGTTAAAGTGAACACAGATCATGACCAATTCATCAAAGTAAATATTGGATCCATTTTCACAAGCGACATATCTTCCGAACATTCTGACACAAAAATAGATTTTTTTTTAGAAAGACAAATCCAGAGAAAATTTACTTTGTTTGAGATCTTTCTCAGTCTCAGCAACATACCCGGGCAAGATCTGGCAAATAAAGTTTGCAAACACCCTCGCTAGCTCATTTTCATAATGCAAAATAAAGGAAATGTGACAGTACTCGTTTTTCTAGGTACCGGGGATCAAGAATCAACATCCTGCCGTCCTGCGGTGAGCAGAAAAAGTCCCTGATAATGCGAGTTATCAGGATTACGAGTTACACTGAACAACCAATCTGTTAAAATAGGCAGGAGAAGACCTAGTTACGTTAGCTGTTAGCAGCCGGTGGGCAGCACAGTCCTGCTTGGCTAAATAACAGAAATAACACCTTACGTACAACGGTTGCATTGAGTTGTATTACGATGCATTAAAGCTCTCTTCAGTGAAAATGTGTATTTCCACATACAGATACACATGCAGCTTCAGCAAGTGAAGCTTGGTAAACTGGTCTGTCCAACCACTGCAAAGTGTTTTAATAATTAACTAAGTGCAAGCAATAAATAGCCTCCTAGAGTCTTGTGCTGCATGCAAAGTACATTACATTGACATGTTACTTTGATATTCATAGTCATTGTTAAATAAAAAACATAAATGTTGAGAACATTGCCTGTATCTCAACTTCAGACTTAGCATAGTATCATTAAAACTAATATTCAACATTTAAATTTCCTATTTCTAATCAGTTTTGGATATTGATCAAATTAATATGGTTATAATTTTCATAACACAACATTGATATGTGACAATAGTTACGGACCTTTTCAATATCTCATGATAATGACCGTATATTTGTATGATCTCCCTCATTTCTGGGGCTCAGATCAGTGATCAAATTAGCAGATAAAAAGTTTGGTTGATAAAAAGGCAATACTTTACGACTCAGAACAAACGTTAAGGCAAAAATACTTTAAATAATACTTTATAAAAATTCTCACTGTAGATGAAAAAAAACAGTCAGATTACTTACGTCAAATCCTCGCAGGACGGCCAAGTGGAAGGACAGGAGCTGCAGGGGGATGACGCTGAGGATTCCCTGCAGACAGTCCACAGTATGCGGCAGCTCGATGGTGTGGTAGGCCATCTGACTGATCTCAGGGTCGTCCTGGCAACAAAGGATGATGGGCCGACCCTGATGGAGAGAGAGAGAGTCACGAGCAAAAACATCAGTCAATTGTGAAAGTGTCCAGGTGTGTTTTTCAGTGCCTGAAGGTCTGTTACAGTAGAACAGGGTTTTTCAGGACCTACCGATCTGGCAATGACTTGTTGCAAAGCATTCTGGCACTTGTTGTAGCAGGCGTCTCTCATGATGATCATGATCACCGGCATGTCTTTGTCTATAAGTGCCAGAGGACCGTGCTTCAGCTCCCCGGCCAGGATGCCCTCAGAGTGCATGTAAGTGATCTCCTTGATTTTCTGCAAGTGAAAAGAATGAAACTAGCTCAGAACATCATTCTGGATGATAACATGACACCATTTTCTATTGAGATTATCCATTGAGACTTTGAATCTAATTTACAAGGATGTCCTGGCCAAGATGACAATGTGAAAGATTCACACAAGCACCACATAATAACACTAATAACAGACAGACAGCAAAAAGATAAAAACAACATTTAAAATCAGCTATTGAGAGTTTTTAGTTTCAGTAGAAAACATTGATAAGGAAGCAATTTGTGTAATACGACCATATGAAGACAAATGTCCCGATGTTCTATTCTCGGTTGTATAAGGAGGACACATACAGCACTACCGACATTTAAACTCTGTGAAGTCATCTGATGTATCTACTTTGTGTTCATATTTCATACTATTCTAGGAGAAGGGAATTGCAGTTTTCTGATGGATTCCTGTGGCAGTCTCAACTCACCAGCGCCCCCTCAAGGCAGGTGGCGTAGTGGAAACCTCTGCCCATGACCAGAAGAGATTTTTGTTCATAGAGTTCATCAGCGATGGTCTTGATCTTCTGATCCAGAGCCAACACCTTCTTTATCAGGTCTAAGAGAGTAGAAGACTTAGTGGTGTGGAGGTGGCGGTATTATGAGTGCACATTTATTCCAAGAGATACAGCATTTTATTGTGGAGCTTGATTTGGCAGTGTTGGTCGAACATAATTTAGCATCTGTCAGTTTGCATTAAAGATACTGTGGTTCATGTTGAGACCACGAAAGCTTTGCATTTCTGATTTACTCATGTTTTTCTGACTGACCAGGTAGCACCCGGAAGCCTTCAATGATCTCCATTCTTCTCTGCTGTAGGGAGAGCCTGTCCTCGCTCATCATGAGGCCAAACATGGTGAGGGCCACAAACTGGCTGGTGTAGGCCTGCATCACATTCACAAGAAACACTCATATAAAACCTGTCTATGTTACATATTGCTGCTGCCAGATTGTGACATTTTATAAACCATACCTTGGTGCTAGCCACTCCTATCTCAGGCCCAGCATTGACGTGGACTCCGCAGTCTGTTTCTCTACAAATGGAGCTGCCCACAGTGTTGGTTATACCAACTGTCAGAGCACCTTGACCCTTGCAGTAGCGTAGCGCCATTAAGGTGTCTGCCGTCTCTCCTGAGGAAGCAGAGGCAGTGATTTAATATGCTTACAATGCAGAATTACAGCACAATAAGGCCACTGCTGGAAGTAAAACACAAAAAGATGATGATACAGACTTCACACAGGACCATGGTGTTTTTGAAACGATGACCTCAGAAGCCATATGAGGTTCTTGTATTTTGTTTTCACCTGACTGACTGATGAAGAAGCAAACGTCGTCTCTAAAAACAGGCGTGTTGCGGTCCAGGAAGTCACTTGCCAGCTCCACCATGACAGACAGCTCCGTCAGCTCCTCGAGAACCTGTCTGGTCTGAAAATTAAGGAAACAAAAGCAGCAATTTTACAAACACAGAGTGTGTCTCTCGCTCTCTCTCTCGCTCTCTCTCTCGCTCTACTTACAGCCACTGCAGCGTGGAAGCTTGTGCCGCAGCCAATCACAATTAACCGTCTGCATCGTTTGATTTCTTTCAGGTGGTCCTTCAGCCCACCGAGAATCACTGAGGAAATAGATGGGAGTTACATGAGTGCGCATTTAAATGAGGGCAAATACATGCATTAGTCTCTGATTTCTTCTTCGTTCAAATTAGACGGATACAACAAACTGCAGATCCTGTATCCTGTATTAGTCTCTGCTAATATTGGTACAAGGGATTGGTATCCTGTTCAGGTGCCCTACATATCTTTAAACATTGAAGGAAGGCAGGGCAGGTTTGCAGTGGTGTATAGTAACGAAGTAGAAATACTTCGTTACTGTACTTAAGTAGTTTTTTGGGATATATGTACTCTACTTTACTATTTATATTTCGGTTTACTTTTACTTTTACTTCACTACATTTTGCAAAGAAAACTGATACTTTTACTCCGATACATTTCCCATGAAACCTTCGTTACTCGCTACAAAATCAAATCTATCTTTAGAAAGAAAAAAAAACACATCCGGGACTGTGGTGGGACACAGACTCCACGAAGCAGATTTTGCGAATCACAATATTCTGCATTTTCCCTCTACATCCTCTAGTCCAGCGCTCCCAAACCTTTATGTGCGACACCTGACGTGTGTTCGTTATGTCCAGTCTACTGACTCTACTCCTAACTAAACCTTTAGTCCAGTCTACTGCCTAACTTATAACCCGCTGCACAAAGACAGGATGTTGAAATGGAAGCAGGTTTTCATGCTTTTTTGGCGATCTCAGGATACTCTGCCTTGGTTTTAATCCAGAACACCGGCAGAGTTGAAACAGACTTTTAAATTTCATTTTTAGGGTAACGTAACATATTGACATGTGTCAAGAGGTTCCGTCTGAGGTTACCACAGACGGATGTATCTGGTCATTTTTCACAATAAAACATTTTTCCGGACTTGATTTTTTTAATTTAATTTAAATTTGTCATTCATTCTTTCTGTTCCGGGCGGAATGAGCATACTTATAACCACACTGTTACAACTCCTTCATAGTGTCATATTGCTTTTTGGAGAATTATGATGATAAGTTCATAGTAGATGCAAGAGTATACTTAGGTACAATATATTATGTTGAACATAATATATATGGATGGATCACAGCCAACCCAGTTATTGTATCAACACAACTCCTTGTCCTTGGTCATGGTGACCACAAAAGAATAAACTTCATAATTCTCAAAATTCTGACCCATTGCTTTTTTATTAAAAGCATGTACTTGTACTTTTACTTTCAATACTTAAGTACATTTTATATCAGAAAAATACTTTTGATACTTAAGTACAGAAAATATCAGATACTTTAAGACTTTTACTCAAGTAGTATTTTAATAGGTGACTTTTACTTTTACTGGAGTAATTTTCCAGTAAGGTATCTTTACTTTTACTCAAGTACGGCTTTTGGGTACTTTATACAACACTGCAGGTTTGTAAGGTCACCAGTCACCTGTGTTTGTGTCAAAACAAATCCGTCCTCTCATGGTGTTGACGACTGACTCCGGCTGCTCAAAGATCTCCTTCTGCATGAAGGCATCAAAGTTACCTGCAAAGAGAGGAGCATATTTGTTTATCAGATTATATGGTCAGTACTGGACTCTGTGTTGAAAGAGGCTGAAAAACTAACAGCGGCATTTTGTTTTCACTTTCAGCCAGCAGATGGCGAGCAAGTCTACAAACTCTGCTTGATCTGTATTGATGTTCTCAGTGTATTCAGTAGGCGTGGTGGAAAAATACTTAATATGAAGTGTAAGTGTTTCTGCAGTGTTGTGGTTGACTGACCCTGTCATTTCCCTCACTTTTTCAGCAAGTGAAGAAGTCCCACCATGTGTCTAATCACAAAGGTTATAAGATGTTGTGTCTCAGTTTCTTGTCGAGGCATTGTGTTGTTTAGACTAGGTTACTAAGACGAGGCACACACCTCCATCTGTGACCTGGTTTCTATGGTTGGAGGGATTGTTTCTTTAACTAAACTCCATGTTACCCTGTTGTGTCGGGTCGGTTTCCTATTACGGTTTCATGCATTCATTGTAGTAAAACAGAGACCAGTGAGAGTGTTTTTCATTCACCAATATGGAGTCTGACCTGAAAGTACAATGTTTTATTCATCAGTAAGATCTGTTGGAAGCTGTGTTCTCAGTGCTCTCTTGTATGTTTTAACACATCCCCTTTAAGCTAAACTACCTGTCTCAAATAATATTAAATATACCGGTAAGCAATTTATTGACCTCATATCCACCAGCTAACAAAATTATCTTTTTGACCCACTATCTGACCTTTCATGATCTGTTGCAGCTCCATCTGCAGGGTCTGGATTGCCCTCACTGGATCCTCCCCAACCTGCTGTTTCATCCTGTGGATGGAGAGCTTCCCACCGGTCACCACTCCCATGTCATTATCCTCCAGGTACAGCACCTTGTTGGTGTGCTCAATGATGGCACTGTGGGTAGAGATCATAGATTGGATATAAATAGTGGACTTAATCACCATGACATCACCCATTGGTTTGTATACTAGGGTTTTGAAGCCTTGAGTTTGGCATTTTGCTCTTTGCTGTCTTTTTTTTTTTGTGACACGAGAGGGTGGAGCTAAGCACAACCGAATGCTGAATAAGACATTGTTAGATGACGAAAAGGGTTACTATTAACTGAGAAGGTATATTAGATAATATATAAAAAAACTGAAAAAAAAAAAAAGACTAGACTAGAAACTATAGCAATTGAGGCCATAAACTCATCTTTACAATGTTTACCGAGGTAATAAATCAAGTGAGAATTAGTAATTTTCTCATATACAATCAGACTTCTTTTTGCAATCAGAGGAGTTGCCCCCTGCTGGCCAGTAGAGAGAATGCAGGTTTAAGGCACTGGCGCATTGGCTTCACTTTTCAGAACTGGAGGTTGCCGTCTGGTAGAGATAAGATGGATACGTGTGATGAATTGATGATTATGTCCGTAAGTCTGGTGTTAACACAGGGCACTGAACCTCTTTCTTTTTTGATTATTTTACTTTGATAGGTAGGGTAGAGAGAGACAGGGGAGGAGACAGTGACATTAATAACATGACAAATACGAATATAATTATACAACAAACTACACAGACATCTCACCTGGCATCAGAGGCAAAGTAATACTCCACAGGCCTGCCATCCCCCACAGAGTTGATGGTGCTGTCGGGACGATTATGGCTGTTCTTCTCATGGACTCCCTCCTTGAAGTTGGCTATGGGGTAAGAAGTCAGAGGTTAAGGTTCAGAGGTCGCACAGTGACTCTGAATGACTAAAACAATCAAGATGTGCTCATCAATTGAATTCTTCTGCCCAGATGGAGTCAAGTCACTGCTTTTGATCAGATGTGTTCTCTATTGCTATAAATGCCATTAGAAAAAGAAAAAGAAAAACATCTGCCATCTACTCTCCAGTAAACAAAATGTTCTCTGGGATGTCAGCAAGACCATTATTTTATTTGGTAATGCCAGTATTTTATATATTGTTTAAACAAAACATATGTTTTAAAGAAGATGTATGTTGAAAGAGATATCAGTCATTAAATGAAAAGAAAACACTAAAGAGAATTGAAAGGATCTTTTTCAACCATTAAAACGACACACCCTGCTTGACCCACTTATGGCCCCAAACCATCCAACTCTGCCTTGAACCTTGGACTGGTCCCACTTAAACCATTAGAGAAGAACCAAGTATTCTAAATGTACAGATAAAGCAGTAAAGACACAGTACATGAAGCGACGAAGAAGAAACTGCAAAACAACCAGGTTGTTGCTAACAAGGTAAAATCATAACAACAGATGCTTTTCGTAATAAGCGTATCTGAAATATTGCAAGAGAAAGTCTGGGAACTCCAGAAGTGAGAACCACATTCTTTATCCACTCTCCAGATGAATTTCCCAAAGGACACACTACACTCTGAAAATACACAAAGAAATCCCTGGCAACATTTTAGGGAAATTGTTGAACAGAATTATTGCACAATGGATAAAAGAACCCGAAAAAGCATCTTGTTTTTCCTTCTACAGTTAGCCAAGAGCCTCACTATGTGGGACTTGTTACATATGAGGAAATCAAGAGTGAGATAAATATTACACTGTTATCCAGGAAGAAAGTAAAGAGAGAAGACGCCCGCATGATAGGATACAAGCCTGATTTAACTTATTAATCTGTGCCATAAAGCTCCATTGTTTCCACAAAACTATTAAAAATGAACCAATGAGCCACACTGTTGCACTGGGCGACATATCGCTTCATTAAGGATCAACACGGGCAGTGCAGTTTATTTTGAGTCAGTCCCACAAACACCGCCCGGCAGGCTGGAAATAGTCCCCAACAAATATTTACTCCTGTATGAGTTTGCAGTAAACTACAGTGTCCAGCTGCTTTAAGAAATGATTAAGTCTTTACAACCCAATTTCAAGATAACTTCAGGAAGAAGAATTGAGGCTGAGAGAGATAGACTAAGGCATTGTTGGTTTGGGTCTCTGCCTGCCTTTAACATTTTAAGATGTGTTTTAAAGTGGACTGTAAATTAAATATATGTTGATTAAATAAAATATAATTAAAATACTCCTCTGCTGTGAATGTGTGCACCTACATAGTGTCTGTCTGTGAACGGGCAGAGGTTTAGGGTGCAGTGTAAGCAGGTAATGTCAGACAGATACTGGAACAGGGCTCACTACCGTTGTACTGGATGGGGATGTTGTCCGTCAGCTCTTTCTCGCTTCGCACCCCGATGAGCAATGGACTTCCTCTCCTGCCGGGACGAGTATGAAGCAGGCCGGGAAGAAGTGATGGAGAGAGGATGAGGGAGAGAAAGTGTGGGTGAGGATTAGGCTTTGTAGACACACAACAATGTCTTATACATACATTCATGTGGAGCTTTGTGAAGTTTTTTTTTCTCCCCCTGGACCATCTCAAACTCAATCTTTGCAACGTTAGTTTTTCATTCTTTTGTACATAACCCTGAGGTTGGGTTTGTCCCTGTACAGAGGCTCCACTTTATTCTAAATATAGTCTAAACGTTCTAATCTTGAACATCAGACAAGTAAACAAATCCTCAATTTGTCTAAATCCCTCTCGGATTTGCTCACAGTTCCTGGACCGAGTCACTGCTTCCTCATTGGCTACTAATCCCACGTGGGCTTCTCCTATTGGCTGTGGAGGCAGAAAAGGTGCAACCACATCTAGATCTAGAAAGGTGAGGGAGGAGGGTGTGAGGAGACTAACTTGAATACTAATTTACATAATAATCTTGTCACGACAGTGCAAACAGGATATCCAAACAAACCACTTCACGGCTAACAATTATGAGTTATTATGACAACAACTCTTGAGAAACCATGTCCAAAGGGCCTCTCTTTATTTCTTGTCTTTCTCTTTCTTGAACTCTCCTTTCTCTCCTTCTCCCGGGATCGGCTACGTTGACGCAAGACCACTGGTTGTTTTAAGGGGTGTGGGGCTTGAAGAGGGAACGCATGCACACAGAAACATGTGGGCGCCATCCAATACAATATTTACCCTGAGGGAGAGACGGGAAGGAGGGACGCAAAGGGATGGAAGAAACTTAATGAGTATAAGTAAGAGAAAGACGGGGGGACCAAAAGAAAGAACAAACAATAGATCGAGAGAAAGTTAAAGAACGGGAATCTGAGAAGAAGAGAGTAAAAGTCTAGCGACAAAGTGTGGGTGGTGACTAGCATCACTTTATAATTACAAACATCCCCTCATCCCTCTGTTCCGGGAAACAATGCTGACTATTCAGCAACCCCCCAAAAAATGCATTCAGTCAGCCAAAGCTGTGCAATATACTGATATCAGAATCTTTTCCCCAGACACTAAAAGCACACAATAGATTGATGATGCTGAAGTTCCCTGCAGCAGGTGTTGGCCTGCGCCATAAGTTACAGCCCACTTATCACCCCTCACGTTGTTGCCCATTTGCCCTCCGCCTGTTTCCCTCTGTCACTACGGTGCTCCAGCAATCTTCCTCTCCCCTGATCCACGACGGCTCAGGTGAACCAGGAAATGTACAACTTAAAATAAAAGGATTAAAAGTGATTAACCGTGAGTCTTTCAAGTTTCTGGCTCGGGCTTTTTCCCGGCAGCAGATACCGCAAACTCTCGAGTCTTTTCATTAATGAGTCACAGAGAAGCCGGTAAAGAGGCCAGAGGCCCAGGAGGGAGAGGGGGAACCGGATTTCTACCTCTGCCGGAGTCTTAAGATGCAGATAGCCCCGACACATGCAGGCAGACGGGGATTTCCACAAATTCACGCAGAACATCTCCTTTTTCCATCATATGTAAAGCACATTCCACAACAGTCATAACACGTCATATGTATTCGATGAAGATAAGATAAGCCACAATGACAGAATAAAGTCTCCTCAAAGCATATTTGAGATCGCTTCAATCATGTAATAACAGGGATTACTAATCTCTGCTCAGACACGGGACCAAATGTGAAGTGAACTGTCAGTGCAGTGTGCAGTGTGCAGTGTGTGTGTGTGTGTGTGTGTGTGTGTGTGTGTGTGTGTGTGTGTGTTACTAACCTGGTGGACACAGCCTCTGAAGGGAAATGACGGCTTTTAAACACCAGAGCGAAGGCCCCCTCCTGAGACAGAAAGAAGCAGAGGAAATACTGAGTTTACATTCGCATCATGAAAAACTGAACTGCACCAACGTGGAAGTAGACTGAGGAACAGTATCATATTATATGAAAATAAAAACATAAAAGGCCAAGCTAGTCATGTATTCCTGGAAAGCATGTAATCTTTAGGAGAAACATTTTCGGGACACAAGCAAATGTCTCTTCTGGCCCTGTGGGGTTTGGGAGTGTGGTCAAAGTAGTGGTGTACAGGGGTGGGGTTAAAATAAATAAGACCTCTATTGTACAACATCAGCTGGGTTTCAAAAGCCCCAACTGCAATGCTGCCTGCGGTGGTTAGAGGCAGAACCAGCTTGGATTGTGTTGCGAGAGGGAGACGAGGGGAGGGTGCTGTGGTTGTGACGCTGTTGTCTGGTTCCCATTACTCCAAATCCAAAATGGCTGCTTGTGCCTCCTCTGTTCTTCCAAGGAGAGAGAGCCCACTCCAATCAAAGTGTGAAGCTCTGACGCATGAAAGTCACAAAATGAAGCAGAGAGGCTTGACCCATCTCACCCGAAAGAAATGTGGGTCTGCAACTGATGATGTCACTTGTGATGCTGTTTAGTCGGTTACTATAGAGACAGTTTTTGTGATGGTGTACAACGTTTCAATGGAGAAGAAATGTAAACTCATATTTTAAAAAAATGAGGAAATGAGAGTGTGAGTGTCGGTGAATGGTTAGTAAGATATTGTATGACACTAAACTGCAGGATTGTATCCTTCAGATCAGGAAGCTGGTTATAAAAATGTCCATCCCTTCACGTAGAGCTGAAGTAAAAAAGCCAAGACACTGTGACGCGTCTCACTGGCAGTGGTAGAAGTACTCAGATCCTTTACTTAAATAATAGTAGAAATACCACAGTCTCAGAATACTTAGTCCTAGGTAAACATTTTATTTAAGTAGGAGTACAGAAATATTATCAGCAAAAAGAGCTCTAACTATCAAAAGTAAAGTGGCTCCTTTAACAGGGTATAGAATAATACATTGTTCTGTTTTTATCACTGATGAATACATGGAAGAGCATTTTAATGTAGAGTCAATTTGAGATATTTTAGAGATTAGATGAGTAGTATAATATTACATCGTATCATATAAGCACATCTTATGTAATTGGGAGTGAAACGTACAATATTTCCCTCTGCAATGTAGTGGAGTAGAAATAGAAGGTGGCATAACATGGAAATAAGGAAAATAATGTCAGAATTGTACAATACTTGAGTAAATTAACTTACTGACATTACTAGCAGGGGACACGCTGTGTTGTGTTATTGTGGTAGCAGTCAGTACTGTCAGTTATGTGTTGCTACGTGTGAGCTACTCACCAGCTGCTGAACGACCCTCTCCACCAGGGTGGAGAAGGAGATGCTGTCATTCTCTCGGTTGTCGTAAACATATTTGGTCAATTTCGGGATCACCTCTGTGTCCGTCTCCGACTCAAACTCATATCCTTTGTTGATCTGCGGAAGGCACAGTTTTTATGAATACAAACATAAACAACCGTAACATAAACTGTCAGTCATCCTGCGAGATCTTTTTTTTTTTTTTTTTTTAACTACATAAGGTTGGTGACAGTACAGATATCAAAACTGTAGCTTAGAGCCCCAGACACAATTCCTATAATATAAAATGATATATGATATCACTTTAAAAAATGTTATATAAATATCACCAAACGAAGGTAAAAGCCTCTAGTTTTTCATTCTGCATGTCGCTGATTGAAATGATATTCAAATGAGAAACCATGTTGCGAGTGGGATCACACCACTCACAACATCAAAACGAGCCAGGGGCGTAAAGTGGGGCCGTCAATCTCCACTTCCTACCCTCCTGCTTCCGGCTCCCTCGCTCGGACCTCAATCATCTTTAAACCCTACCATCCTTTTGATCTCAACTACACACCTGTAACGTTTCTGGTCCACTGACAGACAGAAATATAAACATTTGGCGAAGAACTCCAAAACACCTCCCTTGTAGTTCCTCTACAGCAGGTATGACTCACACAAAATACCAGCGTTGCTGTTGTGGCTGAAACTACACAGAGATGTATGTTCAAATTGCTGTGGCATTTGTATTGGTGTGAGCTCACATTTACACTTATTTCTTTTCACTACTTGCATACATAGCATATTTACATTGGAGTCAAATTCCTTGAATTTGTATTCAGAGTCATACTTGTGACGTTGACTCATGTCAATATGCTGTCTTAACAATTAGCTACTTGAAAAGGTCCAGTGTGTAGGATTTGGCCACACAGGACAGGTTGCAGATAGCAACGAACTGAAACTTCTTCCGGATGTCAAGCCTGTAAGAGAACTACAGTGGCTTACGTGAAAATGCAAAAACATGAATGATCCCATCTAGAGCGAGTGTTTGGTTTGTTCGCTCTGGGCTCCTGTAGAAACATGCCGGTGCAACATAGCGGACTCCATGAAGAGGATCTGTTCTGTGTGTAGATATAAACGGCTAAGATCTCCAGTGCTGTATTTGCTAAAGTGATTAAATTAAACACTAAAGTTGCGTGGGCTGATTAAGTAATTTCAGTCAATATTTATATGTGCAACATTGGCCAAAAAAAAGAAATTGTGCTATTTTAGTAAAAAAAAAAAGGTTATTTCAGATTTGAATAATTTTATTGTCTCCCTCCATCAATAAATATTCTACTAAACAACATATTTTCTTTATTTGTTTTATCAATGATTCTGGCCAGTCAGGTTTGACTTTTGCCCAAGTACAATGTCGCAACAAGTCCCTCCTTAGTTAATGAGTAATACTGAATAATGTTGCCACAATAGATAGTTATAGTGCTGACAGCTTGAGGGATTTATAAACAAAAGAAAAGTCTTATATACACACACACATACACACACATCTGTTTTCAGTGTAATTAATTTATGAAATTAACTTATTTGACAAATTTTGCTTGCAGTGGTTGCCCATGCAGCGAACAGAGTGACTTTTACAAACCCAGCTGAACAAACAAATTAAATTATACAAGTTTACATTTGCCTAACCTAACCTGTAGCAGCATGATAAACAGTGGACTAGTCTTTCAGGCTTATTTGAGGAATGCTATGCTTCTCAAAGAGACGGTGACGGAGCTGCTTGCCACTGAGCAGACAGATATGGGGCAGCTCTGAGATGTCACTCAGCAGCATTGAAGCGCAGTTGTTTGTTCACAAGAAATTCTTGACGATAGGTTTACTTACCAGGTACGCCTTCAGCTCTTTGTAGTTGGTGATGATGCCATTGTGGATGACGACAAACTCTAAAAAAAGAAAAAGTCAGTGAGAGTGAACAGAGGGGCTAAAGGTCAAAAACTATTACAGTACATTATTGACACGCCTATGAACATGGCACACTAACGACAAAGAGATAGGTTTGAACAGAAGGTATGTTATATTAAAAGGTATAGCGTATATTGACTTCATTTCAATTATCTGCTGAGATGTATGAGCTGGATGGCAATACAATTATTCAAAACATGATCTTCAAAGAGTCACAGTAAAAAAGGTCAGAGTTGATCTCATTTTTTTTTCTTTTTTGTCCCGATTATTGAAGGAATCTACAGTGTTTCACTGAAATCCTAAAACCGCCATTAATGTTGATATTTCTACAGTATGTTTTGCATAGATTTACAGTTGGTTACGCATGGGTGTTACATTAATATATACTGTACACTGAACTGGGTATGTGAGCATGAAAGAGCATTACCGTTTTCCTTGTCGGAGCGATGAGGGTGGCTGTTGACAGGGCTGGGCTCTCCGTGTGTGGCCCAGCGAGTGTGAGCGATGCCAAAGTGGGTGTTCAGCTCCTCATCCAGGTCCAGTGAGTCTTTCTCTGAACAAGCAAAAAAAAAAAAAAAACTTTACTGAGATGAACTTGAACAGACTTGCAAAATTCGAACATTAGAAACCGTGTTTTACGAAGAACATATGACCCTGCATGAACCCACTGTGAAGCTCTTCATCCAGAGCCTTGACCTTCCCCTTCGTCTTGAATATGCATGTGGTGTTATTGTTGTTATCAGTGGCCGTCTTCTTCGGACCATCCACAGCGATGCCTTCAAAAAGACAGGAGGAGAATGAAATAGATACTTTTGGGGGAAAGAAAGCACACAGAGCCAAAGCCTTCTATATAATAGTGACGAGAGTTTGAATGTAACTTCCTCATGAAAAAATGCAGATAGATAGGTTATGAGTAGTGACCCAGGATTTAATATGTTACGGTATTATTTATTGTGGGTTTGTCTGTGTGTGTGTGCGCACACATGTAGGATGTAGTGTTCAACAGCCAATAGAAGACATCTTAGTTGTGTGGCTTCATCTTACTCAAATAGGATTAACAAACACAAAGAGTGTGTGTGTGTGTGTGTGTGTGTGTGTGTGTGTGTGTGTGTGTGTGTGTGTGTGTGTGTGTGTGTGTGAACAATATTAAATGTCTGAGCTATAAGTCAAATATAAGTGTTGTTGTCGCATTGAATACGTGCAGTGCAGTGCAGTTCTTCACACCAACACGTCAGCTTGTTCTATTATCCAACTTTAATATTATATTATATATATTATTATTATTTAATATCAGAATAAAAATTGAATAAAGGAAGTTGAGAGCCGGAAACCAAGACAGCTCGCCTTCAACGTAAAAGGTGCACGTTTTCAAACACGTCGGCTCCAGCTATACATTTTAGGAGTGCTAAATTAAATAAATAAACAAATAGCCTAAATAATTAACATTGTTCATTATATAACGTGAACATTGTCAAATTAGTAATACTTCATGTACGCAATTGTAGGTAACAGGTGTTGGCTGTTATACCAGTTTTGCTTCATTTCAATTCACCAAGTAATTTTGTTCACAGGTAACATGACTCATGACTCATATTGCAGTGATTCAACTCCAAATCATCTACATTTCTGGCAGATTGTGTTTCTTAATGTTGACAATTGCAAATATTGCCAAGATTTCATTTTTTTAAGAACGTGACACAAGTGCTGCCAAGAAGTACTGTAAGCTTGTGTGCATGGTGAGTGTGAGTGTGAGTGCGTGCGTGCGTGTGGGGCAGCGCTGTGAGGCAGAGTGTCTTACCTGCTGAATCGTACCCTCTGTACTCCAGTCTCAGCAGTCCCTTCACCAGCGTCTCAAATATCTCCCTTCTAGTGCGGGTCACTCGGTAATTCAGGTAGGCAAAGATCCCTTTTAGAAAAGGAGAGAGAAACAGAACTGAACCCATGTCGGCAGAGTTCACATGCAGAGAGCACAGTTGCATCTTTTGATCCGAGTATGTAAGGATACATTTACAATGTTGGCAATAGATGACATCAATGTCCACCTTTTTTTAAGATGATTGATGAGAACCACACTTGATCAACGAGGTCAACTCATAGCTTCTTTATTATTATTATTATTATTATTAAACTCGACATAATCTTCACCTCACACGGATAGATATGGTTGGGAAGGACACGGACGCACAAGAGGATGTGTGTGAGAGCAGAAATGACATCTCATTAAATGTAATAGCATGAGTCGGTCAAGCTCTTGCAGCTTCATTCAATTAAAACTTTTTTTTTTTTTTTTTTTACGTGTGTGCGTGTGCGTGTGTGTGTAGGAATTTTCCGGGAAGCTCTCCTCCCGCAAGCACACAGCTGACCATTGACGGACGCACATTGCACTCACTGTTGGAGCAGCCAGGTAGGCAGGCTGCTGAACACTCACACAGTCTTGGCCTCTTCCTTGCAGACACCAGGAGAGGACGAAGCGTCGTTAAAGATGGACTTTCGGCTGTAAACGTTCGAATCGGTCGAGAATGTTGCACGCGAGGCTACGAGTGCGTCAACGGGTGGACGTGCCTCGCGCCTTGAACGCAACACATTATGGTTGATGTTAAAGTAACTGGTAGGACTTGCCTGTCAACATTCGTGAGTGGAAATACTGACACGTCGCAGCTGCGCGTAAAGAGTCTCGGAAATCCTCACGGATCAGAAAACAGAGCCATCCATCCGACTGTTTCAGTTCAGAATTCATATTTTCACCACGACTATAACAGGATTGACCAATTGTGTGATAACTTATATTCCTCGTTTCAGCGCATCACACGCATGTAATCGGCGTCAGAGCACTGGCCAATGCGGGAACTCGTCAAGGGAATTTCCGTGCTTAAATGCATTTAAATTCCCTCCAACTAGTTTCTAAACACATTTACTCGATATAAAGCGAACTTACCACACATGACTCAAGCTTTGCCTTCGCTGCTGGACACCTTTTCTGAGAGACAACGGCTTGTAGTTTCCCTGTTGGAGTGATGCTTCTGCCTTGTTAAATCCAGAACGACTGCACACGCCCACTAGTCGTAGTGTTTCCTGGAGGGGCAGCGGCCCCGCCCCCTCAACGTCATCACCACTTCACCTGTCACAGATTGATAGGCGCCTATGAATCTATTAATTGTCGACCTGCCTGTTAACGTCAGCAGTATTCAAGAGGGAGTTTGTCCTCTTTCACTGAGGAGATTGCATCACGTGCATTGTATAATTGAAGTAATTTAGTTGTTATCGTCAACAGCGATGCTGGTATTGTTTTCACCTTGTGAGTCTGCACGCGAGTCATTGTGGCAACATGTTAAGGAGACTCCTACTGTAGCAGGGACTGGGTGACTTTGCCAGATATATTTATGTCTGTCTGTGGACATAATGTGTCAATGTAGTAGCCACCACCTTGCAAGGGGCAGTCATGAAACGTCACGCATGTGTAGTTGAGATAAAAATGAAATTGAAGAGAGGTATGGACGGAGGAATGGTCCTGGATGTAATGGGCTACACACTTTACGCTCCTGGACCAATGTGGCATCTTGGCTGATCCAATATGGTTTCTAGTTTCTTTCTTCAAGCCAGAATCAGACTAGAAACAAGTATCATGACAATGAGGAAGAGAATGTGTCCTACTATGCATGCCAATGTTGTTCTACGCCCAGTTACTTTTGATTTCACTGAACCTTTTTGGACTTTTTGGTTCGTCTGCCTTCCTGTTTCTTATCAAATAATTTCCCTTCAGTTTGATGAAAAGTATCTACTCATTTATTAACTCTGTTAAAGATACACTGCTCTGTACATTTAAACATAACATATATTTTGTAATAAATGGAGGCTACTGTATACGTTATGAAACCTATTGTCCTTTATTACAAGGAACCTGCAGATAAAACAGATTACTCAGCATGGCATAGGTGTGGTGATGACGTGATCTCTGTGTTAAAAAACAATTAACAAATGCTTCACATATTTCTACACCTATGATCACCAGATGCCAACTCAGAGAAAACAGCACTGACATTAACTCATCAGCCGTAGACATATTAACTGCTTTTCAATCATACGTATGTACCTTTTAAATGACTTTCAACTTGTATGCTCCTATCCTGCCTGGTTACGCATTGCTTCCTTATGATCTCTGAATGTCTCCTGGACTCTGGAACATTTGTACCTTGAATAGCCTTACTAGTTAGATTGTATGTTCATGTTAATTATTATGTTATTGTCCATCCTCTTAAATGAATACCAGGAGTCAAAATGTATTGGTACCAGGTACACAGGTGAAAACAGTAATGACGGCCCGGGGAAATACAGGTCAGAGATGACAAAACCACTAATTTGACAAAATAACTGGATAATGTAGATGTATTTATCCTTTATTCAGATACCTCACTCATAAAATTGCTTCAGCTCTTAAGTTGTATTACCAGGTCACCGAACTATAAGCCCAATCGAAACAGCTTTCCAGCAATAAAGTCCTGCACTTACTGTAACTTATCAAACGTATCACTCAGGTTACTCCTATACTGCTTCTAGTTTCCCCTGTGCGAAGGTTGGGCCCGAGCTCACATCGGACGCCAGGCCACATTTCGAGCAAAAATGAATGATCGAAAGTTATTGAGTTGAACAGGTTTTATGGATTAATTGCATGTGCGTAACGTGTGAATTTGCACAAAACAGATCCTAAGGGAAATATAAAGACACACGTAAATGTAATCTTCTATTTAAACTACATTCGAGCTGTAGTTGACGTTTTGAAAAACACATGAGAGATATCAGTGAGAGTCAGATAAGGAGACGCTGCTTATCTCAGTCTGAGTGAATGGAAGGAGATAGTCGGTGAGAGAGTGTGTGAGGCAGTGTGTGTATGCAACAGTCACAAAACAAGAATCAGAGAAGTATGAAATGGGCGCATGTGTGTGTCTCTCTGTCCACATCTCTGCTTGAGGAATGTGTTTGCGTGCTGCCAAGTCACACGCCTCACCTCGCTTTGTCCAAACCACATCCAACTGTATGTGGATGAGAACCGCGACGGACCATTTTACAAGTGGCCTGTTGTGTGTATGTAAGAGTAAGAATTCCAATATATTTTTGGACCGTATTGCCAGTAAGCTTCACAAAATACTTAATTCCAATATAACTGTTTGTTTGTACATATACTGTGGATGTATTTGCATGTTTTTCTATTCTGTATATGCAAATTAAAAAATGTTCCTGATCTCAATGTGAAGACTCTTTACAGTCCACAACTATTATTATACATTTCATTGTACTATGACGTGTGTTCAGGTGAACCTGGCATGTGCGTGAGTGAGAACCAGTGACAGAAACCAAATAACTGCATTCCTCTCCTAGTTTAAGGGATTAACACGTAGGCTATAATGACATGTGCTCTATGACAATTTAATCCAATGAGATCCACCCAAAAGATCAAAGGTTCCTTAAGTAGTATAAAGATATAAAATGATGGGCAAACTGAAAGGTTTTGACACAGATAATCAAGCAATTTCAGGGAGTTTGACCATTTTAAATTGTCTTCACTTTGAGCCTTAAACCTTTGACTTCTGCCGTCTAGTTTGTCATGTATGTTGTTCTTATGATTGTATATTATTGCTACATTGGTCGATTATTTCCTCTAATTGTTGGACAGCAGTTAAACAGATACATCCAGATAAACCTGTGTGGCTTCATGAGTGTGGGTGGGTGAGAACTCAAAAGTGATAGCGATTACAGTATGACAACTACTGAAACATCACATTGGAGTTTCATTCCTGCATCTTGCCGGGCTGTGACGCTATCGTGATGAAAGACTCACAAGGTGAAAACAAAGCCAAGATTTTGACAAAGGTGATTGCATATTTGAGGTTAAATGCGGGGAGAGATGTTTATTTAAACTGTAAGCCACAATTAGAGTGTGTAGTTATGATACTATACTTATATCTGTTTTAATGATGCTTAAATAAATGGGTCCATGGCCAAGTTGTAGTTCGGATTCAGAGAATTTGACTTACAACACCTGTCTTGGGTTTTAAATGAATCGCTTAATAACAGCAGAGCCAAGACATGAATCATTTTACACACTTACATGATTCACTTTCCATCACGCACGCACGCACGCACGCACGCACGCACGCACGCACGCGCACACACGCACGCACGCACCCACGCACGCACACACACGGACAGTGCTCTGGAAGTGGTGTGTGGTAGTGCTCAAAGCTTTCAAGCGTTCTCGTATTTTCTCTTTCAGTATTAGACACAACAGTGAGTGCATCAGCCGGATGTTGCTCTCGTGAGCACCAGCGGACTGTTAAGACCTTGTTCTCGGGGATCTCCCCTCCCACATCTGCTTCATGTTAGGGCCTGGGGGCCAGTACAGGAGGGCCCAACATTACACTCTGCTTCTCAGTGGGGGATGGCAGGAGAAGGCCTGATGAACAGAGACACACAGCAGGATGGTCACAGAATGGAGGCTGGCTTATGCAAAACTGGTAACATTGTAGTTCAATAAGTACACATAAATACACAAACAAAGCAAAAGATGTGAAGAAGAACAACAAACTCAAACTGATATACAACAACAAATGTATTGTTTCCCTGTTGTCTGAAACGGATTACCTTAAAAAGAGAGTGCTGGCTTTTCCACCTCAATTGTTCAATTCAGTTTTCTGTAGTTTTTCATTGACGTTTCTTTTTTTTGCCGGCAGTTTACAAATGTTAACAAACCTCAGATAGTTTCAGATCAGTAGGAAAGAGAACCAAGACCACAGCTACAGGAAATCACATATTATTTTTGAGCAAAACATATGATCTGTACAAATTGTCGACATTTTGAGACTTTGCATGTCTCACACTAGTATTTACTCCAGCTCTGACTCTTGCTTCCCCCACATACATTCCTTACTCACTGTAGCTGCACTCGTGTTCTGCATGGGTGTCTTTTGGGACACGGAGATGCTGTCACAGAAGTCATAGGTCATGTCTTCACAATTTATGAGGTACAGCAGTTTTCTATTGCGTAAGATCACCACACTGATTTGATTTGTGTTATCCACATCAGTGTTAATAGCTGTAACACTATAACTCTATCCCCAGCGAGTGGGCATGATTGATGCTTGATACTTTCACAGGAGACGGTACCTGAAGACAGCCATCAGCTGTCCAACCCCAGCCTCCTCTCCGCTTGGTGGGTTCACCTCCGGGACAGCTCACTGTGAATCAGCCCCAGATGTGGTTCTGGAGTCAGATGAGGTAGCATACGACAGAAAGGACCCGCCCAGCAGCAGACGTCAGAAAGGACCCCCTTCAAATCCCTTGTTAAGTGTTGTCACCATGGTGTTCTTGTTATGGAGAGAATAACTAGATTACTTCTGAAAAACAAGTTGTGTTAAAAGTTGTGTTGGAAGCAAAAAAGGAAATGTAATTCCAGAAGTAAGGTATTTTATAATGATTTCATCACAGCAGCTTTCCTTGTTGAAACTTTGGAAATCTATCTTGACTCATCTCACAAACTGCTGATATAGAAAACAGCCTTTAAAGAAGTTTATTACCACTTGAGGACTTATAGGTCAGATATCAGAAGCCCAATATATGTTTATTACAAAATTCCTGTAATTGAATCGAGCTGGTGGGAGGGTTTCCCCACATATTCCTGGAGTCGCCCTGACATAAAGTGCTCCTATAACTCCTACATGTATTAGATGAAAGTACTTCATAGTCCTCATCAAAACTGACCTTTATACAGAGTACATTTAGAATACGTTTTCAAAAAAATAGTATCACTAACACAGAGACACCTTGATCACTGCAGCAGGGGGATCTTAAAAAGCAGGATTTCTCTTAAGAAACGGGCACTGACATTGTCTCTTGTATGTTAGCTTGGCCAGACTGGCAAGTTTAAGTTGTGTCATATGGGCAGAGCCCATAGAGTGTAACTAATTGTTTCGAGGTTGTTATGCAGGAAATTTGTCCAGACCAGTTTTTGAAATACAGATGAGTAGTGAATGTGTCACTTCAGATTGCAGATGAGACCCTGGTGTTTGTTTTGGTCTGTGGTCAGTCTGGTGGGGTGGGGCTTGCCGTTGCACATCTGGGAGTGAGCTCAATGATTGTGTGGGATCGGAGCAGAAGTGGGGGCAGGGAGCCGAGAAGGGGGGGATATGCAACCACGTCATGTCGGACCCAGAGAGAGAGCCATCTGTATTATGTCATGAATTCTGGGGCACTCCACCCTTTGCTCTCTATTTCCAACTTTCTCTCACTTACAGACTCCTCCACCCACTGTTTCTCTTGCCTTCGCTTTACTGCTGTGTGAGTTGTACGTGTCCCAAGACTGAACAGGCCGATCTCTTTTGTACCAAACTTTTACACCAAATATTCTTTCTCCATCTCTGCACTTTCTTACCCTTATCTTCTGCCTGCCTTTCATTTTGTGTCTGTCCATCCAGCTTTTGAGTGAAAGCTCTTTGTCTGCACTCGCCCGTCTCATTTGATGTTCACCTTTGCTCCTGTTGCACCACCTGAAAACCAGACGTGCACGCTCAACAGCCTGCAATTAAGTAAAGGAGGGTTCCCTTTAGTTCAAGTCAACGTTTAAAGTCGAGGAGAAAGAAAGTTATGCAGTAGCTCAAGTTGAGGCCTTGCTTCTGTTTGAACTACGGCACTTAATCTGATGAAAGATCATCATTGATAAATACTTTTGTAGATGACTCAACATACAATATAAATATCCTGTACAGTATGTGCATCCTGGTGTGTCGCTGTAAGAACTATAACAAGGGCAACAGACACACCCTGTAATAGGTCTGCTATTACACACACACACACCCACACACACACACGTACGTGCACACACGCACACAATAAACAGAACACCAGCCAATAAATGCTTAGAGCTTTAACAAGGCTATAAACCTTTTCAGTTCATGGCTGAGCCAACAGGAGAGAGAGTGGGCTCTCTGCTGTTTCTCGCTGCTGGCTCGTTGTCGGATGGCCTGGATGTTAGCTTTGATGTAGAGAGGAGAGATTGGGTAGTTAATAATGCTCAGTATCGCTGACAATATCCTGAAATTGTTGTTCCAATAAAAAAATCAATCTCCCTACCAACAGTAGAACAAGACTAATTAAATCAATGTGTACACAGCAGAGGATCTGATGGACTAGCCAACAGAGAGACGGCTATTCTCTTGATTCTTCTCACCTCCTTCATGTCTCTGTGGAAAATGTAATTTCCTCATTATCCATCATGCTTTTCATTTGGGTATAAAAATATATCATGGCTATTTAATATATCTGATTCCAGCATCAATGCCCCTTTTCTTGATTCGAATCTGGGTAATAGAACAGATAATGAAACATTAAAATCAAACTAATGACTATAAAACGTATTGAGTTTATTGCACCACCTTCTGGCCAAAGACTGTAGGTCATGGATGGTGTAAAATCCTTACACAGTCACCATCGCTGCTCAGATTTCTCTATACATGTTGATATCATAGCAATGGAAAATTGAGGTTAGTGACAAAGTTCAACTAGCATTATTTTTGCTACTTTGATGCATGGTATATAATTAACAAATATAAAGAACACCTATTTTAAATTATGACATTCAAATATAAGAAGTGAAAGAAAATGGTAGCGCAGTCTAATTATTAGGCTGTACAATAACATTCTGCTGTAGTTTGATTTACAAAAAGAGAGATCCTGTGCGACTCTCAGAACATTTGATTGGTCGGTCAAGAACACACTTCTTCGGAGACACAACTTCTACGAAACAGGATACGCTGATCATGAAATTGTCTTTCTTACAAAAAAAGAAAAAGTACAATGACAGCATTGTACTTTTTTTGTAAGACCATTTCAATACAAATATAATTAATTTATAAATGTGTGTGCACTCTTCAGATAAAACAATGTATGCACAATATAATAAAGTGAGGTGCTTGCCCAGGCTACTTATATATGTTTGCATGAAGAAAAGAACCAGAGAATCCTTTTGCTTGTTATTATCAGATTTATTTACATATGTAAGTGGGAGACCATCTCCCTTGTGCATTTACTTACTGGAATTCATCAACTTTTTCAAAACAGCAGGGATTCTTAAATTGCGATACAGGAAATGCAAAATAGAAAATTAGCACTTAAATGCTTTGTATTTTCATAGCATGTTGAAACTTTTTTTTTCTGCATAAAAAAAAAAAAGTGATTAACCCAATTACACTACTATTTAGAATTAGCAATGTTGATTTAATGTAGAACAATAAGAAAATACTGAAGTTGAAATTATTACAAAAAATAAAAAAATAAAACATCACTTCAGGTCATCAGTCATACTCTCAAAGTAAAGTAAAATGCTCTTCCATACAATAATAATTAAAAAAAAGCTGTACTTTGATGGCAACAACGCCAAAAGCAAACATGCTGCAAGTTTAGGCACATATCAGTAATCCCAGACTATACTCAGCATGCTAACAGAGGAAAGGACTACACAACTACAAATCTGTGTGCTTATTCAAAAGAAAAGAAATGAGGCAACTGAGCATTATTAATTGAAATAGCTGGTCAGTTTGATCAGAGGCAATGCTTAAGTGATTAGCTTGAGCAAAGGACTGACAAAATATTTCAATAACTTCCATCTCATGCCAATATTGACAATGGTACATGGACAGCAAGGCAATGCATGTCAACGCCCCCATTCTGTGACCGAACAACAATAATACTACCTTTAAGGATGACAAGTGAAGTTACTTCATATGATGTTTTGTTTGGACCAATGAACTGGAGGAACTAGGAAGGGGATGGTGTGGACTAATAGAAGATAGCAATCCATCGGACTCGGAGTAGGTTCGTTGGGAGGAGTAACAGTGCGGGGTTGTCTCTGGGGCTGATGAGCTAATACTACAAGGTGGTCTTCTTTCCTCTCACCCTCCTCTCAGAGGGGACAAAGGAGGACACGAAAGCAAGTGAGCAACCAGTCGGAGAAAAAACAACAACCCATTAAAGATATGGTCAATACCATATTTTGTATCGTTTTTTAAAGATGTTACTACACAGCTGGTCTGTCTTCAGAAGCCTGAGGGTGTTAAAACATTCATGTCCCGAGGTTTAAGTTTGTGTGGCCGTGTGGGTGCTTGCTTGGCCTCAATACCCGAGATTTCAATCTTGGGGGGCATGAAATTGGCAGGGTCGTCCAACTTGAAGTTAACCTGGGTGTTGGTGCCATCCATGGTAGAGGACTTCTGCATGCCGAAATAGGACTGCAGTGAGAAGCCTGAAGGAGACGAGAAGGTGATAATGTTGACATTAATGACCTAAATCTAGCTGTTATAAAAAGGGAGCAGCTTTAGTGTCATGATGAGTAACTTTACTCCCCCCTGAAAATATTGTTCTTTCTGACTTTTTGTTGTGGTTTCAGGGGCCAAACTAGTATTCTCGCCCCACAAGATACATACAGACAAGTACATACAGAAGGGCGGATAAACCTGAAAACATAATTCCTCCGGCCACGGCTGTCCCCGGCATGGAAGCATAAAAAGTAAACCACTAATCCAAATCTAGGTGTGTTCAGAAGTGAGACGGTCCACAGAAAACATTAATGACTGATATTTAGTTTTTCCAATATTAGTCTTTGTATTATGCAAGTGATAAGAAGGTCCCATCTTGTGTCTTTTGGGTGGTGGGCCAACGCAGAATTTAGGGACCTTGCCCCAACCTGACATGGGAAAATCACTGCTGATGTCAAGAGCTGTTCAATTATATTCAGGGTTCATTTGAGGCAGTGGAACCAGCATTATTGTATTCAAAGAAAAAACAAAAACACAAGGGTCTCACCACAGTTTGTCGTGGCCCAGGGTTCCATAGCGGCTAAGAGAGCCTACATCTATTATGCATTTATACTGTAATAGACACAAGACACAAATTTAGATTGGGTATAAATATCTCACCTGTGCTGTCACAGCCTGGGTCAGTGGGGGACTTCTGTACCACTGATCGAGTTCCAAAGAAGTTCCACCTTTCTCCTCCTCCCCCTCCTCCTCCTCCCTCATTTCCTCCCATGTCTGTCCTGGGGTTGGAACAATTCAGCTCTGGGGCGGCTAGAAAATGCGCAGGACTCAGCTGGAACCAGTTCCTGTTTTGCAAGCCATGGGCAAAAAGTCAAACATGAGAAGGATATGCCAAAAGGCACACAATATGAGCCCAGTTGGGAAATGAAGCATGTTAGGATTAGAGGTTCATCCATTTCGTTAACATTTTGGATCAGTGTTTAGATTAAACAACTATACGAGCTAAACATTACAGCAGCCAGATGCCTACCTGCGACTAAGAGCCGGTGATGTGTGGGGAGTAACACTGGGGGTGACGGAAGGGGTGACAGAAGGGGTGACAGAAGGGGTGCCACTTGGGGTGGTTTGTGTTGATGTTGTACACCTGTCCTCCTTGAAGTCCCCGCTTGGCATTCTCAACTTCTGCAAAGACAGAAAAAACAAACAATGAAAACACAGAAATAATTAATAAATTCCCCATTACTGATCCATAATCACCCTGTACATTAGAAAGTGACTATTTAAAGATCATTTATAACTGTGACTGGATAGTTTTTCCCTTTCATGTCCATATTAGACAAACAGCCCATATGTGTGTCAAATGTGTCAGAGACAGAGCATTGGTCTGGTTTAAGAGCAAACACCCCCTGAATACACAAGGAAAAAGGTCAGCAGTGTTTTTCTGACCCTGCTGACCAAAAAGTATTCTCTCTTCTTTTTTTTTTAAGTGCGTCACAGATCCTCTGATCATATCACTTGCTGTGACCAGAGAGAGAGAGAGAGAGAGAGAGAGAGAGAGACCCAAGTGGATATAACCTGGTGGTAATGGTTTTGCGACGCTCCTCTTCTACTCAAACAATAAACGTACAAAAGCTAGTCTTACATCTTTAACACTCTAACCAACTAAATATATGTTCAAACATTATTGCCTTGACATTAATATTTATTTCAGTAATGATCTCTGGAAGAATATTGTCACGGTTTAGTTTCCATTCAGTGTTGGCATATTCCCAGTCATATGTGGCCCTACTATATCTGCTCAGGGCAATGGACGTTTATTTCATTACAAATACGATTACAACTAAATTATATTAACACTTAACTAATGATACCACGTGAGATGGGGTATCTACGTGTATAATATCTGGCTAGCAAATGTGATAGCAAGTTGAACTAGTGCCAGTTTGTGTCTCATTTCAGTTACCTTACATTATAATACACACACGAGGGGCCCAAAGTGAGACTAGTCTCCCTCGGGAGAGCAAGGTCAGCTATCTAGATAGGGACATGACGGTATCATAAACACTGGGACAAAAAAACAACCATCGTTACAGCCATGGAGCGGTCTCTGGTGACTGTTAGTTACTCCCTTTAGCTTCGATTTTCTTTTCTCCTAACTTAACGTGAGCTAGCTGGTTAAGAGCCATACAGCAGCTCGTTTAAGTAATGTCAGCGTCGGGAGATGTACTGTTACGAAGGACTTCGCGTTAGCTTTATCTGGTGTTAGTTTGTGTACACGGGTTAGCTCGAATGCAAGCTTTGCTAGCCAACGTTAGCCTACAATGATGCTTTGCTAACGGCCTGCTTTCTGGTCGGGTTGTACAAATAACTGCAGCGAAACACAATTACTTAACATACCTTTTTATGATACGATTTCTTTGACGTTCCAGTCCGTCAAATCCCTTCATTTTGTCCATAATTAGCTGTTTTAACACGTTTTTCCTCTCGAAAGCACAAACGATAGCGCCTGAACACACCACAGTGGGCCTCTAAAATGTCTCTTTTGTTAGGGGCTCGGTGATTGGTCCGTTTGACAAAATAAGGGTGCTCGAACCATAAATGGGCGTTGCCTGGCAACACTACTGCCGTAAACTCCAGTCTATGGAACAGCACAAAGCTGATTACGTAATTTGTTGTTTACCCTGCAATCAAAAACACAAGACACTGCTAAACAACATGCTATTATCATAGAATTGACTGCAATAAAACGTGTATATATTGAGTAATCACACAGACACACAATTATTTTAGTATGAATGTAGACTCAAGATAAAGGGTGTGTGTTCTTGTGTGTTCAACTTCTCAACACTTTAGAATGTGGTTGTAGGTCAGGTGAGAGCACTTGAAAAGTGAGCATGGGTAGTGGGCCAGGAAAACTGTATACATACAGACTAAAGAGAAAACACAACCTTTGTGCATCCATACAGTGCAGGTTCTCCGCACCTTTGAAAACAGTCTTTGCACCATTTAAAAAATATAGCCTTAATCCTTGCAACTTGCTCAAATAGAAAACCAATTTTGGTTATTATATCAAGTTATATTTTGATGACACAGACGATGTTAGATCACTCCATTATGCATTATGATCATGAAAACAAATATCCAGAGCGTGTGTGACAATGTGATGTTTCCAAATGAAATTTCTCCAATCCATTGATATTTAAAAAACACAGTCTTGCCAAAAGTTCTCTGGTGGTCAAAAAAAAGAAAAAAAAAGAAGTGAAAAAACTATCAGGTTCATCGGGTATATCAATAAAAGTCTGAAACATTTCATTTGGGCCTAAACTATGTTATAAACTAACTGTAATCAAGAAAGTGTGTTGGAGTGTTTCTTTTCACTTTTATTCAGGTTGTGCTGCCCTCAATCATTCATTATTATTTGGGGGCAGAGAGTAACGTTTTACTGCTCCTTGGCATATCAAGGCTTCTACATTTGTTCATACTCACTGTGCCGTCACCCAGTCGGTGAAAGCGAGTCTCCTCAGCAGAGAGCCCCTTGTGGGGACAATACCCGGCATCAGTGAGCCCGGCCTGGTGCTCGAACTTCTGGAGGCTCTCATGGGTCTGCTCTGAGTGAGGATGGGCATACAGTCAACAGTGGAGACAACATTAATCAGTGTTTTCATATGCTGCACTCCATTCTAGCCCGCTCTGAAGATTGTTTATCCATATTTGGCAGCCAAGGCGGCAGCCATTTGGCCAATCATAGGTGACGTTTACATAATTCTGTAACATGTAGCAATGCAAGTTAGTGTATCTGTGTTTTAACAAACACACAGGTAGTGCCTAGATATTTATCAAAATGAAAATAAATGTTCGTCATGTCAGTTCAGTTGGTTTTGTTGACTTACTGATCATTAGTGTGCTCATTAAAGAGGTGGCCTTGGCCTTCACAACGGGCACCGGGGACATGACTGGCGATGCTGCCTCAAAAGTCACCGACTTCCCATCAACCTCACCTGCCTGATCACACACGTTTATACTATTACAAACCAGTTACAAAACAATAAGAGCAACCCAAACGTGTCCGGGCATGCACCAAAGCTTCAGGAAGTTTCACACAAGCCCATATACACACCCTGTTACCATTTCAAACACATTTGGTTCAGATAGTTAGAACTAACAGGAAAGCACCTCTGTAGTCTTCCTGAACTTGTGCTGTGGGATGACAGGGTTTTTCCATAAGATGTTGACGGACAGGTCTGGAGGTGGTGAATGCATGACGGCATCCATTAGCTCATCATAGCTCACGTTGCGCCGAGTCATTCCAATGGGAGACGAAAAGGCGCCAAAGAGACCTGATGATGTGCCAGACTCAAGTGCTAAAGGATGCAAAGATAAGAAACTATTTCTGACATTGTCGTAAAACTAGCAATGATTTTACATATTTTAAAATGATAAGATTATCACACCAAAATAGTTTTCTTCCTGCATTACCTGGAATGTCTCCCCGTCGTGAGGCCATTTTGACACCGGATCAGAAGGGCTGACCACAGGAGACACGAGGGTTACAGCGTGAAGGTCCACTTACTGTTGGCTCCAAACCTTCATCACATGACAGTTACAGGGTCATTACACAGATAGAAAGGCCTGCACCAATGGACGCAAAGTGTGTAGTCCAACAACAGGTTGATGTCGGTCAGAAGTGAGACAAATAAATAAATGTCACGTGTTTATATTCGCCTAAGCATGGGTAAGTCAGAGACTTGTATTGACTGTAAAGTGCATCGCGTCCTGTTTCTGACCTGCTCCAAATAGAACCAAAGTGTCTGGTTACAGCACTGTAATAATATCAGTTTATGTAAGTCCCTCTCACATGCCAGGCTCTCCTCTGGCCAAAGCAGAGACAAACCACCCTACAAAGCAGGCTCATATTCACAGGGAAATGAAACTTTTTGAATTGAGGAAATGGCTGTTTAATGAAATGGAACTTGTTCGACATGTCATACCTTATTGTGTAACATGGAAAGCCACTCGGATTAGTCCTTATCGCCCCTTATCATTCAGCCTGGTCTGGGCTCACTTTCACTTGCAATCCACCTGCATTTTTCCTCACTACGGCTGAATGAATGACGAGAAGACCGTCCACCATCTGCGACATTTATATGCGGGCAGAATTCGGATTTTGCAGATTTAGATGAGTGTATTCTGTGCTTTGCAGACAGCTGACACCAAATCTGCGGTGGTTCGTCAGCGCCTTGGGGAGTCGCAAACAATGACTTGCAAAACAGGACCAGGCGAAGTCACACCTTGGGCGTGCGGGAATAACGTCTAAAATGCATTTAGTAGACGTTATTCCCACGTTATTATTACTTTTAGGGAGGCCACCTAAATACCGAAAAAAACGGTCGAGCATTTAAACCATTAATTTACTGGTATGTGTCATAAACTACATGTGTTGCATTTCATTGTCTTTTGAAACAAATATTGTGCACTCATTTGCAGCGTTTACATGAAGGACACCAGCTGTCACGCAAGCTAAATATACAGTAACATTACTCACCCTGTCAATATCTCCTCTCCTCTCCTATTGAAAGTACTCCACAGCCACAGAGATTTCTTTGCCCCAGAGGCGCAGACTCGACCGGCTGAACGAACAAATACTGTATGTTTGTTCATCGGTTGGTTCATCCATGACTTTTGGACGCGCAGAGAGTAAACAGAGCGCAGAGCGGCCACCAGTGAACCCATCCGACAACGCAGCCGGCGGAAGTGATCATCCCAAACTTGGAGCGCTGCAGCGCGTTTGGGAAGACGATGTGCGGCGTCGTGAAGGAGTATCCGGCCGTTAAAGAGGCCTGACCCATCAAGACAACACGCAGTGGTGGAAGAAGAGTGTAGATGTTTACTGAAGCTATGTTAGGGTTTAAGTAACAACAGCACATTAGAGTTAACGTCCTGCATTCAAAACATTTAAAAGTATACAAGTATTAACATCAATATTAAAGTACCAAAACGTACAGTCTATTTCAGAATAATGTTATGTTACTGAATTATGATCATTAATGCATTAATGTGTACATTGACTTTAATGGTGCAGCTACATGATGATAGCTTGTAGAATTCACCCTACGGATCAGTAAAGTATTTTTAATATAAGCTGTATATTTTTATTATATATATATATATATATATATATATATATATATATATATATATATATATATATATATATATATATATATATATATATATCATATTTTATATTATTACATTTTGCATTATCAATCTCAATCTGTAAACTAACTAAAGTTATTTAATAAATGTAATGTAATACAATAAGTACAATATTTGCCTGTGGGATGTAGAAAAAAATAAGCACTAAAGTAAGGTAAGTAGCCACTTTCCACCACCAGTTTAAATGTCTTATTTCAACATTGGGATGGGAGTTCACTATAAAAGGTTTGTCGCTAAATTTGCATTGCAATACAAATTGAGCTGCCCTAAATATCATGTTTTATGTGTGAGGCATAGAAAATACACTTGGCCTTGGCAGTGGTTATGGTAAATCTCTAGGGAATGGACTCTAGTGTGTGTGTGTGAGTGTGTGTGTGTGTGTGTGTGTGTGTGTGTGTGTGTGTGTGTGTGTGTGTGTGTGTGTGTGTGTGTGTGTGTGTGTGTGTGTGCGCGCGTGTGTGATAGGTTTAGAGCATTACAGCCTATGAGAATCATCGGATCTGAGCCACCCCTGTCAGAGCATAAACACATGGTGATGGCAGGTTATTCACCCTGTAATCTCAGTCTCTGCAGCTTTGTCCTCTGGAATCTGATAAGTAAGTACTAGTAAGACCCATTAAGCGTTTTAAGAAGATGCCCTAAAGAGCGACTCCCTCTGATATTCAATGCTTGGCATTCTAATTCTGTATGAAGATTAGTGACCTGAAACAAACTGCATTTATTGCATTTACAGCCCTGAACCACCAGGTGGCACTGTTGATGTATGGATCCAAAAATGACTTAATGCTTCCTTGAGCTTATATTTTTTATTAAAAAAACACTGACAATTCCAAAATGCATCAGACTTGGTTCGCAACACATAAATCTATTTACAAATACAGATAAAATAAAAAAAATAATATAACGGAGATTATACTGTAAATCTGTATAAATAGAAGATAAATACAAAACATGTATTCCATTTCACATCTGCATTAATTTAAGGTGCCTTTGTTTGAGGGGGTCAGAGGTCATCTGCTCTTCTTTTTGATCGGAGGAGATAAAGAGTCAGATGCGAGCTGTGTTGTTGGAGGAAGTGAGCTCAGTTGGTCTGGTTGTAGACGAGGTTTACCGTTTCCTAGAAATGATGAAAAAAGAAGAAAACACATTAGACACTTTACAACAGAGTGGAGAAGGCGTCATAATTAATCATCAAATATGGAGATTCTCTGAAAGATTCATATTAGAAATGATGTGGTCGGTGTGTTCTGAAGATGAGGCTCAGATTCATGTCTGTAAATATCCTCACATGATGGAAGCCATGAGTCTTTGCACTTTCTTCAACTTGGGGTTCAGGCAATAGCGAAGGCCGCTGTTGATGGTGACGCTGTTGAAATGGACATCAGAGGTAAGCAGGGGAACATGATTCAGACCGGTAGCTTGATGACTAAAAGTGCCTTAGATAAATCTTGGATAAAAAGCCATGGAGTTAGTTTTGTGTGAGGGGTTTACTGAGAAGCTTCCTATTAGCACAAACAATCTAAATAGGACACATTATTGCACTACAATCCCACAATCTTAATTAAAGATTTCAGCGTGTCTTACACAATCTCCACGTTGTCACAGAAGATGGTTGCTGGGTAGACCTGGATGTCCTTTATGGTATTCCTCGAACTAATTCCATTCCTGACACGTTGACACAGACACTGCTTTCCTGATGTATGATCAACTGGAGAGAAAGGTAAAGAAAATATATAATTATTTTTTCACTTTTTACAGCTACCAACACATGTAAAAATGTATGAAACAAACCTCATACTGTCAATGTTAGTAGTAGTACATTCTAAAGAAGTATAAACACTTACGTTGGGCTTTAGAGAGGCAGACCATGATGGCCAGGAGTAGAAACACTTTCATGATGCCGGACATCGTCGGTTTCCTCTTTGGTGAAGAAGACACTGGTGCTGTGATGAAGGTGATAGAGAGGAGCTGTGACAAGTGCAGCTAGAGAGATTGAATAGTCAGAGAGAACTGTGAGGGGTAGAAGCCGAGGGTGGTCTTAAATACTCCCTTCAGACACATACCTCATCATACTTCCTGTGATCATGGGGATTTTTGAGACTGGAAAGTGAAACTCCAAAACCACCAACATTACCCATACTCACTTTCCACTTGCCGTCCACTGTGGTTACTAATAATTTGACAAGATTTTAAATTTAAAACTACATTTTGACAGGGGCGTAAAATGTTCTTCAGCCCCCCCAAATAATTTGGCTTGAAAAAAAAAAAAAAGATAGATATATTTTTATTTTGGTGATGTCATTAAATTAAACTATTGTTTCTCACATGGACAAGTTATTTATAACTCTAAAATGCTACATATGTGCGATCGTTCTGGTTTGTATGTTTTCTCCCTCTTCAAATTACAATCCAATAGCCTACTTACCTATAGGGTACTAGGACCTTTGGGAGGCTGCTGCGCTGGCTTTCTCACTCTGCCAAGTAACGTCTCTCATCAACCACAGCAGGATTATACCAAGGAGTTTATCTCATAGTAAACTATACCAAGGAGTACCATTATGCAATATTTATCATTCCATAATTAAGATGTACTTGAAATGTGTTTATTTTTATTTGTGTTATTCATGTTTTTTTCTTCTATTGAATGTTATATTTGACACTGAACTAGTTCATCTTTATCTCAGTGATAGTGTCCAAATGAGCATAAAATATCACTGGTTTGTAAAAACTACACAGACACAAAATAAATGTAAATGTTGATCTTATTCCCTTCTGCTCAAAATAAAACAAGTAAACAACTCAAAAGTTGACACTGTCAGGTCCGTTCTCCATCCATTGGATTTGGGAGTGACGTGGATATGAAAGCTAGTTTATCTGTCTTTCCTTTACAAGCAGGAAAAGTATTTCTCTCTCGTTATTTGAGAAAAGTTCATTTGTGTTCACTATGACCCTGAAATTATGTCTCTTCTCTTATCATATACTGAATGAATGCAAGCAAAACTACAGAGCAAAATCATGAAACAATGGATATCTGCGGCCCCAAATGGGCCCCAAAAAAAATTACACACATGCCTATTCTCTAGGGCACGGCCGAACCAATAGTCTGAACTTAATTCATCCATCCATCCATTTTCGGCCGCTTATCCGGGGTCGGGTCGCGGTGGCAGCAAGTTCAGCAGACCGACCCAGGCTTCCCTCTCACCCGCAACACTTTCCAGCTCATCCTGGGGGATCCCGAGGCGTTCCAAGGCCAGCCGGGAGATATAATCCCTCCAGCGTGTCCTCGGTCTTCCCCGGGGTCTCCTACCAGTTGGACATGCCTGGAAAACCTCTAATGGGAGGCGTCCGGGAGGCATCCTGACTAGATGCCCGTACCACCTCAGCTGACTCCTTTCGACACGAAGGAGCAGCGACTCGACTCCAAGCTCCCTCCTGATGTCCGAGCCTTCCGGCTCAGCTCCCTCTTCACCAAGACGGACCGGTACAGCGCCTGTTTTACTGCTGCAGCTGCACCGATCCGCCTATCGATCTCACGCTCCACCTTACCCTCACTCGTGAACAAGACCCCGAGGTACTTGAACTCCTTCGCTTGGGGTAGGCAGTTTGTCCCCACCTGGAGGGAGCAGTCCACCGGTTTCCGGCAGAGCACCATGGCCTCAGATTTGGAGGTGCTAACTCTCATCCCTGCCGCTTCACACTCGGCTGCAAAACGCCCCAGTGAATGCTGGAGGTCACGGTCCGAGGAGGCAAACAGGACCACATCATCTGCGAACAGCAGATATGCGATCCCGAGACTCCCGAACCGGATCTTCTCCGCCCCCTGGCTGCGCCTACATATCCTGTCCATGAAAGTCACGAACAGGACCGGTGATAAAGGGCAGCCCTGGCGGAGACCAACACCCACTGGGAACGTGTCTGACTTACTACCGAGGATACGAACACAGCTCCTACTGCAGGCGTACAGAGACCGGATGGCCCGTGCCAACGGGTCCGGCAGACCATACTCCTGCAGCACCCCCCACAAAACCCCCTGAGGGACGCGGTCGAAAGCCTTCTCCAAGTCTACAAAGCACATGTAGACTGGTTGGGCGAACTCCCAGGACCCCTCCAGTAGTCTTGCGAGGGTAAAGAGCTGGTCCACTGTTCCACGGCTGGGACGGAATCCACACTGAGGTTCGACAAGCGGTCGGAGCCTCCTTTCCAGCACCCTGGCATAAGCTTTTCCCGGGAGGCTGAGCAGTGTGATACCACGATAGTTCGAGCACACTCTCCAGTCCCCCTTCTTGACGATGGGAACCACCACCCCGGTCTGCCAGTCCATGGGTACTGTTCCCAACCCCCATGCGACACTGCAAAGGCGTGTCAGCCAAGACAGCCCAACAATGTCCAGCGCCTTCAGCATCTCAGGGCGGATCTCATCCACCCCCGGCGCCTTGCCACCAAGGAGCTTTTTGACTACCTTAGTGACCTCTGCCAGGGATATGGGTGCAACCACCCCAAGGACTTCAGGCGCTGCCCCCTCTCCAGGGGACATGTTGGCCGGGTTTAGGAGTTCCTCAAAGTGCTCTTTCCACCGCCCGACGATGTCCACAGTCCGGGTCAGCAGTTCCCCCCCCCCACGCTGAGAACAGCCTGGGGTAGGCCCTGCTTTCCCTTCCTGAGCCGCCGAATGGTTTGCCAGAACCTCCTTGAGGCCAACCGAAAGTCCTTCTCCATGGCCTCCCCGAACTCCTCCAATACCCGAGTTTTAGCATCCGCGACAACCACAGCTGCAGCCCTTCTGGCCTGCCGGTACCCGTCAGCTGCTTCAGGAGACCCCTGGGCCAACCAGGCCCGAAAGGCCTCCCTCTTCAGCTTGACGGCTTCCCTCACCCCCGGTGTCCACCACCGGGTTCTCGGGTTGCCGCACTTAATTCAATTAACTCAATATTAATGTTATTACTTTATTAAAAAACTGTAAATGATATGGTTTGGTATGGAGGACCGGAAATGACTTAATTATAAATAAATAAATGCTGGAATAAATACAGGAATAAATAAATAAATGCTTAAATAAATGTATAAATAAATGCAGGAATAAATAAATAAATGCTTAAATAAATGTATAAATAAATAAATAAATACAGGAATAAATAAATAAATGCTTAAATAAATGTATAAATAAATAAATAAATACAGGAATATATAAATATAAGTTATACCTAAACAGGACATCATTAAATAAATCTATTTCTACATTTCTGTATTTCAATATTTATTTATGCCTGTATTTATGTGTCCACACGTATTTCTTCATTTATTTATTTCTGTATTTATGTGTCCTTGTATGCAAATGAGCTGGGGCGGTCCGAACCTCTGTCTAAAGCATGATTGGTCACAGGAGTGTGATCGCTCCTGATATGTTATACTCTACTACTTCTGCCTTGCACATGTTGTTGAAGTTGGCAAGCTTAGCTAACCGTTAGCAGAAGTCCGGATTTTCAATGCCCTGTCCAGCGTCCGGCACAGCATCAAGCCGGACGCGTATTTGTCCTCCTTTTTGCATACCTGCAAACTTGTCACCTTACGGCGAAATTCGCCGTTTTGAAATCAAAATATGTGAACTGGCCGGCCAGCGTTTCTGAGATTGGAGTGGTCTTGATCTTCATAATAGAAGATCTTTGATGAGTCTTGGCCAATCAGCGTTAAGATGTCTCCAGCAGCCCTCAATATGCGTTCTTCTCTGTACTTGATGAGGAAACACACAACTGAAAGTTGACATTCTCTGAATACTACTGTAGTTGAATCACAACATGTACTTTTAGGATGTTTTCAGGCGAGAAGTTAGTTGTTTAAGCATCAAATCTGTGATCGGTTATTCAAGAATCAGCCGACTTAAAAAGATACGCCGACGAGTTGAGTTCCTGCTCGCGGGACCGTGAGTCCCGCAGCACCGGGCCGGGCCGTCAGCGCTCTGCTGCCCGCCAAGAGCAGCCTGATCCCGGCAGGACTTTTAGAAATTATCCGCTGGCTCCGATTTCTCCGTAGCGGTTAAACATGAGATATAATTCTGTTTTGAGGATCTAACGAGCAATCTTTATTAGTTTATTATTTATTCACAGTAACGTTACATCAGTTTAACGGAGGGAAAGGTTAAGATTCATAACTTAAGATTTTAATTGAACTTTTACTTTGAACTACAGCGGTGTTTTATTACTTTTTACCGAATTGATTGCAATTATATAAAAATATATAGTATATATAACAATACATAAAAAAATACATATTAATTCATTGTTAATTACAATTTAATAATTACATATTAAAAATATATATACATATAAAAAAATAAAAATACATATTAATTAGTTGATAAAGCAGGGTATGCTCCAAGGAGATAAATTACAGTAAAAAGGCCTCACATCTCTCTTCACACTTAATAAAATCAAACTGCACCCCTCCTATGCAATTATTCACAGCCTCACAAAATACTGCATAGTGTCCTCCTTTTTGGTGTTATGGATATGGTCACCCTAGCCTAGACAGCTTTTTGACTTCATCTACAGGGGCCTTGTGCTTAGGGATCGGTTGCTTCTGTCTTGCTCCCCTACTTGACCAATCCTGTTTAACAATGAGGTTCGGACCGCCCCAGCTCATTTGCATATAAGGACACAGAAATACAGAAATAAATAAATGAAGAAATACGTGTGGACACAGAAATACAGGCATAAATAAATGAAGGAATACAGAAATGTAGAAATAGATTTATTTAATGATGTCCTGTTTAGGTATAACTTACATTTATATATTCCTGTATTTATTTATTTATACATTCATTTAAACATTTATTTATTTATTCATGTATTTATTTATTTATACATTTATTCAAGCATTTATTTATTTATTCCTGTATTTATTCCTGCATTTATTTATTTATAATTAAGTCATTTCCGGTCCTCCATAGTTTTGAGCTGCTACTGGTAAGAATACATGTTACAATAACGCTATGAAAATAAGTAAAAAAATATATATTTCATTTTTAAAGATTTTTTTAAACCTTACCTTAAATATGTATGTTAAATACCAGCAATTTATTAACTTTAAACAAAAGCAATAAGTTGAAGGGTTTTTTAGAGCTTAGTCTGTCACATTTGGACTTTACACAGTGTAAGAAAGAATTGTTTGTGCCGGTGGACTGTTTTGAGACGGAAGTGTAGTTCTCTTGTTCGCCTGAGGTGGCGGAGCTGAAGATTTGACGTTTGAGACTCTACCGGTCAGCAGAAGAAGAAGAAGAAGAAGAAGTGGACGGGGCTCCGTCACTTTAGTTGCGGGCCAATAGCGAGTTAAAGCAGCAACCGGAGGTGTGTACGCCTGACTGTTAATGAGAGGGAGGGCTCTAGGCTCCATGAATGAGATAAAGTTAACTGTATGAGGGAGGAGCGTTCTCTTCTTCCGGCTACGAGCGAGCGACTCGGTCCTGCGTGCCCCTGGAGTTCGCTGGTGGAGAAAGAGGAGCTCGATCGAAAGCATAAGCTGTCTGTCTATCACTTTTTATTAAATATTCTTTTATCATAACTTCTTTGGACCCTGGACCTTATTTTCCTGCATCACCTCCCAGGATTTTTGAGCATTTCAACAAAGTGCTTTTGATGTTTTCCAGTTCAGTTGTTCTTACTCGGTGAGAAAAGTCCAGTCTGTGTTGGCTTGAACAAGTGCATGAAGTCTGGTTGAATGAGGTGGCGATGTGGACAGCTGACAGGTATCAGTGAGAGAGGATCTGATCTGTTGAACTTCATCACTAGAATGTTTGTTCTCATGTAGGTAGATCCAATGAGAACCAACATCTTCTGAGCAGGCCTCCTCATGTGAGGAAAGTTCTCCTCTTTGAGAGAAGAATAAAAATCCAGAAGTGATACTGACTTAAAGTGCTCTGCCATAGTGGATCAGACCGCAGGTCAGATCCGTGGCGGCTTTGCGCGATTAATTTTCAATCTGGAGGCGGAGACTGCAGCACGAGGCTCCTTGGGAGGCGGGGGTCTCGCGGCAGCACCCGCTGCTCGCTGAGAACAGAAACTGCATAACAATACGCTTTCACTTCAGTCTCCAAGTCGGCAACACTGCCCGTCGTGAGGCTGCGTAAGCGCGCGCGTGCGCGCACACATAAATAAATCGCCTTCAAAGTAAAAGCAGTGCCGTTTGTATTGCATTCATGGCGTGCACCTTATTTATTTATTTTTCATTTTTGACCTAACGCGGGACAGACTGGGAGAGCCCGCGGGCCACATCTGGCCCGCGGGCCGTAAGATGCCCAGGTCTGGTCTAGGGGCTAAGCCCCCCCCTTTCCTTGGATCCTAGAAACGCCCCTGCATTTTTATATCATGTAAGAGAATAGCAATATAAAAACAAAAATCTAACTTGTTTCTGCTCCTCTCTCTTTCTCTCTGTGTTGTGTGTCTTTCCACTCCAAAGATAAAGCAAATGTTATTTGAGAAGTTTGCTCCAATATTTTTGTGGGGCAATTTGGTCTCCCGAAATATTGGTAGGGAAATGTCCATACCATATGCAAACCTATGCCCAGTTTGAGTGGGACAAGGCATACACATCTGTTATACATCTGACCCCAGGTATAATGATGAACAAAATACTTCACAAATCTGAATAAATTGTGTAATTGATGAACAAAACACTCAACGCTTTGTAACTCAATAGCTGAGACCTATAGAGCAGATTAGGTTGACTGAACATGAACATATTTAGTACATGATACATTAAGAAGCCATGTTAGTTTAACAAATAACAATTCAGACTTTTGAATATGAATAATTAATTTTCACGAAACATGATTTTAATATGTGCAACAAATGTGCATTTTATTTCCATGTAGTTTTATTCAGTATGGGTTGGAAGTGAGCTCAGCAGGTCTGGCTGTAGTAGAGGCTTCCCGTTTCCTAGAAATGACAAAAAAGAAGAACACACATTACAACACTGTGGAGAAGGCATCATGTAATTCATTATCACATATGGAGATTCACTGAAAGATATCATTGTTGGGTTATCAGTGTATTCTGAAGATGAGGCTCAGATTCATGTCTGTAAATATCCTCACATGATGGAAGCCATGAGTCTTTGCACTTTCTTCAACTTGGGGTTCAGGCAATAGCGAAGGCCGCTGTTGATGGTGACGCTGTTGAAATGGACATCAGAGGTAAGCAGGGGAACATGATTCAGACCGGTAGCTTGATGACTAAAAGTGCCTCAAATGTGCAGGTTTGTTATAACTTTCCCTGCAAATGAGGCCAGATTTGAACCCTTGATAAATCTTGTTGAGAAAGGATAAAATTCCACCCTGGGTGTTATGGGTGAGGGGTTTACTAAGAAGCTTCTTATTAGCACACAAAAATGCAAATAGCAAATCATTATTTTCTAAATAGGACACATTATTTCATTACAATCCTACAATCTGAATTAAAGATTTCAGTGTGTCTTACACAATCTCCACGTTGTCACACAAGATGGTTGCTGGGTAGACCTGGACGTCCTTTATGGTATTCCTCGAACTAATTCCATTCCTGACACGTTGACACAGACACGGATTTCCTGATGTATGATCAACTGGAGAGGAAGATAAAGAAAAACATACTTTATTGATTCAGTTAATGTTTCACTTTTTACAGACATGTAGAAATGTATGAAACAAACCTCATATTGTCAATGTTAGAGTAGTAGATGCTAAAGAAGTATAAAAACTTACTTTGGGCTTTAGAGAGGCAGACCACGACAGCCAGGAGTAGAAACACTTTCATGATGCCGGACATCTTTGGTGAAGAAGACACTGGTGTTGTGATGAAGGTGATAGAGAGGAGCTGTAACAAGTGCAGCGATTAAATAGTCAGAGAGAACTGTGAGGGGTAGAAGCCGAGGGTCAGCTTAAATACTCTCTTCAGACACAAACCTCATCATACTTCCTGTGAACATGGGAATCTTTGAGACTGGAGTGAAACTTCAAAACCCACAAAAAAAGAAACTACCAGCATGGCTAAATATACAGTAACATTACTCACCCTGTCAATATCTCCTCTCCTCTCCTATTGAAAGTACTCCACAGCCACAGAGATTTCTTTGCGCCAGAGGCGCAGACTCGACCGACTGAACGAACAAATACTGTATGTTTGTTCATCGGTTGGTTCATCCATGACTTTTGGACGCGCAGAGAGTAAACAGAGCGCAGAGCGGCCACCAGTGAACCCATCCGACAACGCAGCCGGCGGAAGTGATCATCCCAAACTTGGAGCGCTGCAGCGCGTTTGGGAAGACGATGTGCGGCGTCGTGAAGGAGTATCCGGCCGTTAAAGAGGCCTGGCCCATCAAGACAACACGCAGTGGTGGAAGAAGAGTGTAGATGTTTACTGAAGCTATGTTAGGGTTTAAGTAACAACAGCACATTAGAGTTAACGTCCTGCATTCAAAACATTTAAAAGTATACAAGTATTAACATCAATATTAAAGTACCAAAACGTACAGTCTATTTCAGAATAATATTATGTTACTGAATTATGATCATTAATGCTTTAATGTGTACATTGACTTTAATGGTGCAGCTACATGATGATAGCTTGTAGAATTCACCCTACGGATCAGTAAAGTATTTTTAATATAAGCTGTATATTTTTATTATATATATATATATATATATATATATATATATATATATATATATATATATATATATTTTATATTATTACATTTTGCATTATCAATCTCAATCTGTAAACTAACTAAAGTTATTTAATAAATGTAATATAATACAATAAGTACAATAATTGCCTGTGGGATGTAGAAAAAAATAAGCACTAAAGTAAGGTAAGTAGCCACTTTCCACCACCAGTTTAAATGTCTTATTTCAACATTGGGATGGGAGTTCACTATAAAAGGTTTGTCGCTAAATTTGCATTGCAATACAAATTGAGCTGCCCTAAATATCATGTTTTATGTGTGAGGCATAGAAAATACACTTGGCCTTGGCAGTGGTTATGGTAAATCTCTAGGGAATGGACTCTAGTGTGTGTGTATGTGTGTGTGTGTGTGTGTGTGTGCGCGTGTGTGATAGGTTTAGAGCATTACAGCCTATGAGAATCATCGGATCTGAGCCACCCCTGTCAGAGCATAAACACATGGTGATGGCAGGTTATTCACCCTGTAATCTCAGTCTCTGCAGCTTTGTCCTCTGGAATCTGATAAGTAAGTACTAGTAAGACCCATTAAGTGTTTTAAGAAGATGCCCTAAAGAGCGACTCCCTCTGATATTCAATGCTTGGCATTCTAATTCTGTATGAAGATTAGTGACCTGAAACAAACTGCATTTATTGCATTTACAGACCTGAACCACCAGGTGGCACTGTTGATGTATGGATCCAAAAATGACTTAATGCTTCCTTGAGCTTATATTTTTTATTAAAAAAACACTGACAATTCCAAAATGCATAGACTTGGTTCGCAACCAAGTCTATTTATAAAAATAAATATAACGGAGATTATACTGTAAATCTGTATAAATAGAAGATAAATACAAAACATGTATTCCATTTCACATCTGCATTATTTTAAGGTGCCTTTGTTTGAGGGAGTCAGAGGTCATCTGCTCTTCTTTTTGATCGGAGGAGATAAAGAGTCAGATGCGAGCTGTGTTGTTGGAGGAAGTGAGCTCAGTTGGTCTGGTTGTAGACGAGGTTTACCGTTTCCTAGAAATGATGAAAAAGAAGAAAACACATTAGACACTTTACAACAGAGTGGAGAAGGCGTCATAATTAATCATCAAATATGGAGATTCTCTGAAAGATTCATATTAGAAATGATGTGGTCGATGTGTTCTGAAGATGAGGCTCAGATTCATGTCTGTAAATATCCTCACATGATGGAAGCCATGAGTGTTTGCACTTTCTTCAACTTGGGGTTCAGGCAATAGCGAAGGCCGCTGTTGATGGTGACGCTGTTGAAATGGACATCAGAGGTAAGCAGGGGAACATGATTCAGACCGGTAGCTTGATGACTAAAAGTGCCTTAGATAAATCTTGGATAAAAAGCCATGGAGTTAGTTTTGTGTGAGGGGTTTACTGAGAAGCTTCCTATTAGCACAAACAATCTAAATAGGACACATTATTGCACTACAATCCCACAATCTTAATTAAAGATTTCAGCGTGTCTTACACAATCTCCACGTTGTCACAGAAGATGGTTGCTGGGTAGACCTGGACGTCCTTTATGGTATTCCTCAAACTAATTCCATTCCTGACACGTTGACACAGACACTGCTTTCCTGATGTATGATCAACTGGAGAGAAAGGTAAAGAAAATATATAATTATTTTTTCACTTTTTACAGCTACCAACACATGTAAAAATATATGAAACAAACCTCATACTGTCAATGTTAGTAGTAGTACATTCTAAAGAAGTATAAACACTTACGTTGGGCTTTAGAGAGGCAGACCATGACGGCCAGGAGTAGAAACACTTTCATGATGCCGGACATCGTCGGTTTCCTCTTTGGTGAAGAAGACACTGGTGCTGTGATGAAGGTAATAGAGAGGAGCTGTAACAAGTGCAGCTAGAGAGATTGAATAGTCAGAGAGAACTGTGAGGGGTAGAAGCCGAGGGTGGTCTTAAATACTCCCTTCAGACACATACCTCATCATACTTCCTGTGATCATGGGGATTTTTGAGACTGGAAAGTGAAACTCCAAAACCACCAACATTACCCATACTCACTTTCCACTTGCCGTCCACTGTGGTTACTAATAATTTGACAAGTTTTTAAATTTAAAACTACATTTTGATATCATGTAAGAGAATAGCAATATAAAACCAAAATCTAACTTGTGACTGTAAAGCCGCATGTGCAAGAAAACCTATACTCACACTGTTTGTCTAAATTGTTGTATGACCTATGAAACAAATATTCTTTGACATTTTGCACACTTTATTTATTTTGATACCATGAAGAATAAAGACCCAAACAAATGGGACATGTACAAATTATTTATGAAACATATATTAGTCATTTACAACTTAATGATGGCATTTGGGTCACATGTGTTGTTATTTCCCAATTATACTTATTTCCAATATAAAGTTAATAAAAAGCTCATGTCATGTACAGTGCAGTGCTGGTGACATTTGTTTCCTCCTGGGGTTCATTCAATTATCTCATCAAAAACAAACAAAGCCATTATGTCTGAATATGTCTGGGTGATAATAGAATACCATAATGTAGAAGAGAAAACACATTAAATCTCTATATTACGCTGTAAAGTGTCAGCAAATGAGTGCTAATCCTCCATTTCTGATGGACTTGGTCAAAAAGGCTTTTGGATCAAATTTTAAATCAAGTTAGTGTAGATTTGTGGGGACTATTTGTGGACTACACAAAGTGTGGGCAGGTGATCTTTGCAACATCTATATGCGTGTTCAGTGGTTAACACATTCAGCGCATATACAGCACCAAATCAAGCATCCGATTTCTCGGAATAATACGAAGGCAAGTGTGAAGTCATGTCTTTCCACTGTAGCTGGGTTGTAGTGATGTGACATTTATGGTGTGAATAAGTCAGAATTATCAGTAATATTTAATGGATTCTGAATTTTGAAATATAATCTGTAGTTGATAGATATTAATCCCATCAAATCTGATATATGATATGCCCTCCCGGTCATTGGTTTTCTTTCCACTGTAGCTGCGTGGTACTGACATGCCACACAAGGGAGACAAAAAAAGGAAATTATATATGCTTGTGCTAGCCATAACTATCACACACACATTTCTTTTCTTTTAATTACCTCAGTGACCTAATAGCTGGCTACAGCCATGACCACACCAGAAGCTCATTACTGTTCGCAGGTCAACAAGCGATTCTGCGCCTCTCTGTTTCTCTCTGTGCTGTGTGTCTTTCCACTCCAAAGATAATGCAAACGTTATTTGAGAAGTTTGCTCAAATATTGGTGAGGACAATTTGGTCTCCGGAAATATTGGTCGGGACATGTCCATACTACGCCCAGTTTGAGTGGGACAAGGCATACACATCTGTTATACATCTGGCCCCAGGTATATGATGAACAAAATACTTCACAAATCTGAATTAATTGTGTAATTGATGAACAAAACACTCAAAGCTTTGTAACTCAATAGCTGAGACCTATAGAGCAGATTAGGTTGACTGAACATGAACATATTTAGTACATGATACAATGAGAAGTCATGTTAGTTAACAAATAACAATTCAGACTTTTGAATATGAATACATCATTTTTATGAAACATGATTTTATGTGCAACACATGTGCATTTCATTTCCATGTAGTTTTATTCAGAATGGGTTGGAAGTGAGCTCAGCAGGTCTGGCTGTAGTAGAGGCTTCCCGTTTCCTAGAAATGACAAAAAAAGAAGAGCACGCATTACAACACTGTGGAGAAGGCATTATGTAATTCATTATCACATATGGAGATTCACTGAAAGATTTTATTGTTGGGTGATCAGTGTATTCTGAAGATGAGGTGCACATTCATGTCTGTATATATCCTCACTTGATTGAAGCCATGAGTTTTTGCACTGCCTTTATTTCAGGGTTCAGGCAATATTGAGCACCGCTTTTTATGGTGACGCTGTTGAAATGGACAGTATAGGTGAGCTCAGATGAAGGGATTTTCTTAAAAAGGGAAATATGATACATGCAGGTAGATAGATGACTAGAAGTGCTTAAAATGTGCAGGTTATTGTTGCCTCAGGAAGAGTTGATTGTGATTTTTACTACAACTGAGATCTGTCAAATTTTAAGAGTTCCAGGAGGAGCAAAAGGCAGAACACCAGACAGGCAGGCTGAATTAAACAAAAGTAAGTCAACATTGAAAGTTACGGATGTGACTACAGTTCTATGAATCCTGGATGACCGCGAGAGGCAGTGCCGAACATTGAATGTCTTCCGTCTCTCACACACGCAGGTCGAGTCTTTATATAAATAAAGTCACGTGTGACCTCGGATCACCCGGTACGTTCAAACTGCAAAAGCTGGATAGGATGGTTGAGTGTGCCAGCACTTCTGGGAAAAAAGGCTATATTCGACCCCAAAGTGACACACGAGCCATCGGAGTTCCAACTCAGACACAAATCACTCACCGACAGGGCATGGAGCTCGCCTCACGCTTTGCAGAAGTGATGGCAAGGAGAAAAGTCGTTTTGGCACCGACGGCCATCTCAGCTCGGCCCTTGCCAAGGGTTCAAAGGGCGGCAAGTATTGGGTGTCCAACACCAGGGGTACGTCACCTGCAGGTGACTTTGGAGCGCTTCCGGACACAACCGCAGAAGTGTCCCTCTTTTATGAGGAGGTTCACACGTGATTTAGTTGATATGAAGAATCGACATGCGTGTGTGCGGGACTGAAGATATTGAGTGTTAAGCACAGATGACCTGACAACTGAAAGAGGGAAAGCACACAGACTACAAGGAGAGCAGGGTGATACACAGGTGGAACAAATCAGGGCAGAGCAGATAATCACAAAGGCAGAAAACACTAAAAAGGTAGGAAGCTGAGAGGACTTTCAAACTAAAAGAGGAAACCCTCGGACCATAACAAGGCCAGACTTGGATTAAAATGCAGAGTTAGCTGAGGAAGATACAAGCCTTTTTAGTGTGTCTTATGCTGTGTTCACACCGGACGCGACAGGAATTGTCGCGTCACGCTTACCGCTTCAGTTTGGTCGCGTGAGTGAAACGAGGGTGTTCACACCAAACGCCACAAAGACAAATCGCGCCGCCACAAAGGGGGCGTGGCTTATCGCCGTCTGGTCTCTCCGTGAAAAAGAGCTGTCTTTTCCGGTATCGACTATGGAATAAATAACCACTAGTTCTGCTTTATACTTGTTGTGGAAGTCCCAAACATGTCGGAACACAAACGCCCTCGTGTTTGGGTTCATAATATTATCCGTAGCCGCACACAGCTCGGTGAATTTCACCGACTCCTCCAGGAACTGCGCCTGGCTTATCTCCGTAAAACGGATACCGATTATGCCATCCACCATGGAAATAACCACTAGTTCTGCTTTATACTTGTTGTGTAAACTCCACATACGTCGGAACATCAAACTCCATGGTGTCTGGGTTCATAATATTATCCGTAGTCCCACAACAGTGTCTGAATGAAGCCGCTACCAGCGCTACTTCTGTCGGAGCAGCAATAAGATGGCAAGACGGCGGTGGTGACGGGCGGAGCTTCTCAACGCTGATTCTCAATGCTGATTGGCTGACGCAACTATGACTCACGCGACTTTGTCGCCGGAGTTGGGATATTTTAACTGCCGCAACTTCACCCCGCGTCTGTCGCGTCTGTACATTGACTTTGCATGTAATCTGGTCGCGCGACAAAATCGTGTCGCGTCCGGTGTGAACACAGCATTACATAATCTTCACTTTGTGACAGAAGATGGTTACTGGATAGATCTGGATGCCCTTCATGTCATTCATTGAGACAATTATATTCATGTAACGTAGACATAGACAGCTCTCTGGTGCTTGATCCACAAAGAAAAAGAGGAAAAACATTTTTTTTGTTTAATTAGATTTGTTTTTTCACTGCACAGCTTTCTGCTCACAGCTACCAAATCATATCAAAATGTATCAAACATATGTACATTTTCCTACTCCGTCTGTCCAACAAACAAACAAAAGAATCACAAACGTACGTTGGGCTTTAGAGATGCAGACCATGATAGCCAGTAGCAGAAACACTTTTATGATGCCGGACATCGTCGGTTTCCTGTCTGGTCAAGATGACACTGGTGCGAGAAAAAAACGTGTTCTTTGTGTTGAAGTTGATAGAGAAAGGAGCTGTATAAACCCAGCTAAAGAGAGCTAGTCAAAAAGGGCAACGTTTGTTCAGGGTAAATCTCCAGGGATTGGATGTGTGTGTGTGTGTGTGTGTGTGTGTGTGTGTGTGTGTGTGTGTGTGTGTGTGTGTGTGTGTGTGTGATGGGTGTGGAGCTTTACAGCCTATGTGACTCAGTGGATCTGAGCTGCCCCTGTCAGAATTAAGGTTGAATAGTTTTCTATTTTTTAATAAAACAGTTGAGATAAAATGTATTTTAATGTGCATCAACAGAAGACATTGAAATACACATGATACAACATGAATTGTAACAAGAACAATTTATAGAACAAAGCTTCAGTTACCTTTTATTTAAAACCTATTTGAGGGATTGAGTCTCCATTGAGTCTAGTTTGCAAATCATTCCAAGACCAAAGGTTATGACAAAATATACTCTTATATATATTCTTATATATCTTATATATACTCTTTTCCAGTCTCAGTCTGTGCAGGAGGCTCGCCAATTTCTGCACCTAAGATTGTAGGGATTTTGTGCAAGTGCAAACTTAGGGCATTGTCACAATGTCCTTGTACATTAAAATATACCATAGCAAGTGAAGACCAATTTACAACTGCAGTGATGAGTCCTGTAGCCTTAGTTTCAAATATTTCTCAAAGCAGCATGATACGGTGGGTTTGAGGTTTATGTAAATGGTATCACTATTGTCTAGCTGAGAAAGGAATAGATTTGTAACCAGACATTTACGTGAGGATAGAGAGAAATATAACTTAAATCTATATAAAAAATTCAGTGTGAAGTTGAGTTACTCAGTTATAGTTCCAATGTGATGCTTACAATGCAGGTAGAATATTTATATGCCAACCAACACATTGTGCTGGCAGGTTATTCACACCTTAATCTCAGAGTCTCTGCAGCTTTGGTGTCTTCTGGTATCTGATCCATGTAAGTTATAGTAAGACCCATTCATTTTGTTGAGAAGACACCTTAACATATTTAATGCTTGGCTTTTTAATGGCATGAGATATGTGAGATGGCACATGAACTGTATTTCTTGTCTCGGCAGCCCTGAACCACAAGGTAGCACTGTTGATTTATAGAGCACAAACAGTATCAGACCTGGAACCCAAAAAATATTTCTCAATGTTTCTTTTCTTTTCTGTTTTTATTATTAAAAGAACACTGGCATATACATATAACTTGGTTCACAACACATACATCTATTTACAAAAACAGATAAAAGGAAATACAATAGAACAGATTATACTGTAAGTGCACATCAGTATAAATAGAAGATAAATAGACAAACAGTTTAATTCAACTACATATGCATTGGTTTAAGGTGCCTTTGTTCGTGGGGGTCAGAGGTCATCTGCTCTTCTTCTTGATCTGAGGAGATAAAGAGTCAGATGCGAACTGTGTTGGTGGAGGAAGTGAACTCAGTTGGTCTGGTTGTAGACGAGGTTTCCCGTTTCCTAGAAATGATGAAAAAAGAAAAAAAACACATTAGACACTTTACAACCATGTGGAGAAGGCATCATGTTATTCATTATCAAATATGGAGATTCACTGAGGCTCAGATTCATGTCTGTAAATATACTCACATGATGGAAGCCATGAGTCTTTGCACTTTCTTCAAATTGGGGTTCAGGCAATAGCGAAGGCCGCTGTTCAGGGTGACGCTGTTGAAATGGACATCAGAGGTAAGCAGGAGAACATGATTCAGACCGGTAGCTTGATGACTAAAAGTGCCTCAAATGTGCAGGTTCGTTATAACTTTCCCTGCAAATGAGGCCAGATTTGAACCCTTGATGAATCTTGTTGAGAAAGGATAAAATGCCACCCTGGGTGTTATGGGTGAGGGGTTTACCACGAAGCTTCTTATTAGCACTCAAAAATGCAAATAGCAAATAATTATTTTCTAAATAGGACACATTATTTACACAACGATCCCACAATCTTAATTTTTCTTTATCTAAAAGATGTCAGTGTGTCTTACACAATCTCTGCTTTGTCACAGAAGATGGTTGCTGGGTAGACCTGGACGTCCTGTACGTCATTCTTTGAGCCAATTCCATTCCTGAAACGTTGACACAGACACTGCTTTCCTGATGTATGATCAACTGGAGAGGAAGATAAAGAAAAACATATTTTATTGCTGGTGGTACATGTACTGCCACTAAAACTGGACTGCATGTAGAAATGTATGAAACAAACCAATGTTAGAGTAGTAAAATGCTAAAGAAGTATAAATACTTACTTTGGGCTTTAGAGAGGCAGACCACGACGGCCAGGAGTAGAAACACTTTCATGATGCTGGACATCTTTGCTGAAGAAGACACTGGTGTTGTGATGAAGGTGATAGAGAGGAGCTGTAACAAGTGTGGCGATTAAATAGTCAGAGAGAACTGTGAGGGGTAGAAGCCGAGGGTCAGCTTAAATACTCTCTTCAGCCACATACCTCATCATACTTCCTGTGAACAAGGGACTTTTTGAGACTGGAAAGTGAAACTTTTCACCCACAAAAAAAGAAACTACTCACTCATTCCATTGTGGTTGCTTATAATTCAACCAGATTTGAGATTTAAAAATTATATTTTGATATCATGTCTGAAAATATGAAAAGAAAACGTACACTCACACTGTGAGTGTAAATGGATGTTTGACCTATGACATTATACATTTTGCACACTATTTATCTTGATACCATGAAGAATAAAGATCCAAACATTTCAAATCAAGTTAGTGTAGATTTGTGTGGACTATTTTAAATTTGTGTGGGCAGGTGATCTTTGCAACTTCTGTATGCATGTTCAGTGGTTAACGCCTTCAGCGCGTATACAGCACCAAATCAAACATAAGGGTTCTCAGAATAATACGAAGGCAAGTGTGAATTTGTTTATTTCCCAGTAGGAGCAAGCTCAAATCGCGGCACCGGCACCTGCCGCTTACCTGCTGTGGCATCTCTGGACATGCCACGGCGGTACCGGCATATGCCGCTGGTATATGCCGCGCCGGTACCGGTATATGCCGCGCCGGTACCGGCATATGCCGCGCCGGCTGTGGCATCTCTGGACATGCTGCGGCGGTTCGGGACCTGCCGGGAGCCGCGAGCCGCACCTGCTGTGGCTCTCTGGAACTGCAGCGGCAGTTCGGGACCTGCCGGGAGCCGCAAGCTGCCGTGCTGGAAGCTGCCACTACTTTAGAGGCAGCATTTCCGATGGCACGTCTCAGGTGGCGGGGCACTTACGAGTTGCCACTCATGTGCCACTAGTTTTTGAGGCAGCTGCCTGTGTTTGAGAGAGTGTTGCCGCAACTTGCTTAAGGTCCTGGAAGGTATATATAATATGTGACAACACATTAAGGCAGGGCTAGCCAACACGTTGCCTGTGGGCCCGCAGGGACCACGTGAGTCACCCGCAAGGTAAAGTAAAAGTAAAAAAAATAATCTATTTTTTTATCAAAAACGCTTCCATTAAAGATTTGAAAATGACAATATTTAATATAACATTTAAAAACAAAACAAAAATTCGGTATATATGAACTCTGACCATTTCTGAAGTCAATGTTCAATATTGTGCGCATGTCAAACCACTGACTAAACAAACTAAACGGCCATATGTTATTGATCGGCGATCACTTGTAAAGCCTAACAGTTGTCTGCAGGGTCAGCGGAGCACTTTCTCCAAGAGATTCCTCACGCTCCGCTGCAACAAGGACCGTTACAGGAAAACATTCCTGCCTATGGCAATACGACTTTACAACAAGTCACCGCTTGCTAGATCCTCTGTGGATTAATTCATCACTATACATACTTTGCACTTTGCATTTTGCACTACCTATTGTTTACATTTAATTTGCGTAATTAACGAATACACTCTGTGGCTGTAAATATATTTCATTCCAGTTAGTTGTATTCTACTCTTTTGTGTATGTAAGAGCCACAAGTATGTTTTTTGTTTAATTAATATTTCAAGAGTGTTTATAATTTAATATTTCAGAATTAGGCTTGCAGTTTAGGAACTACATATAAAATATATTGAAAGATGTTTATATTAACAATGGACGCTCGAGCCAAGGGATATAATGACGTCATGATGGCAGCAGGTGTAAGCAAGAGTTGCATTAGGCATGAGAGCACACAGTTCTTTTACCGTATGACCGCATGTCCGTATGACCGTAGGATCGTTTATTAGTTTGTGTGTATAATGTTAGTGTTTTTTGCTGCACAAAATAAAACGAAGGAAAAAGAAAAGAACGGTCTGCTGTCATTCGCGTGAGAAGAGTCAATGTGTCGCAGCTCTTTAGCGGCTTAACAAAAACACGCCGACGGAACGCCGCTACAGTGTATATATACATATATATATATATATATATATATATATATGTATATATACACATCTATATTTTACTTTTATTTTATTTTATTTGTATATATCTTTCATCCCTGTTGCTTCGTTATATATTCATCTTTTATCTTGTGTGTTTATTTGTATCTTAAAGTTGTACGGCGCTACTATGACAATAAATTTCCCCTTGGGGATTAATAAAGTATATATCCATCCATCCATACATCCATCTATTTGCAGGTCAAGACAAAGAGCCTGCGGAGCTTCATAAATGACGTTTCTGACTTCGCATATCGAGGCTCTGGAAATATTCTTCCAAAAGCCTGAAAAACACTGCAGTGACAAAGCCTGCACACTTTGTGGTTGTCATTAAAACTAAATATTAGTTATTTTTTGAACAGATATAACTTTATTTTCATTTTTCTAACAAAGTGAGAACACTTTTTTTTTTCCTACCATCATTGTCGTGGAAATTATTGTTAATAATTATTGTGAGGAATAATTAACATTGATATGTGATCAGATAGTCACTTCACATATATTATTATTAATAAAAGGTGATCTGTGCAACTTTGTTGTTCAGGAAGTTTGTATCAAACAAGTAGCCCTTCGTATTATTTTGTACCCTTGAAGTAGCTCTTCAAGTGTAAAAATATTGTACATGGATTTATATAAATGTAAAAATATATGTAAGCAAATTGTTCTTTTACTATGACATTAATCCATTTAATTTAGGGTTAAGAAACCCACATTACTCTATGAAAGATCAAACTTAAAACAGAAGAAAATAACAAAGACAACGATTATACGCACGTTATTATGGGGCAGTGGTTCTGAACTGCTTAAGCTAATATTAAATAAATTAAAAAGTCGGGAATGAAGCGAACTATCACAAATAGTCCGGCGTGTAAACTCACGCAAGTAAAGCGTGTTGTGAATGCAGTATTGAGGAGTGTGAGTACGGCACTATGCTGCATTAAAAATTCCCTTCAAAATAAAAGACCCGTGACTCACTGAAAACGGGTCTGACACAAGTGCTCTACGAGGTGCGCCACGATTTAAAAACTAGTGGCAACTGCTCCGGCACGGCAGCTCGCGGCTCCCGGCAGGTCCCGAAATGCCGCAGCATGTCCAGAGAGCCACAGCAGGTACGGGTCGCGGCTCCCGGCAGGTCCTGAAATGCCGCGGCATGTCCAGAGAGCCGCGGCATGTCCAGAGATGCCACAGCAGGCACGGCATGTGCCGGTACCGGCGCGGCATCTGCCGGTGCCGCAATTTGAGCTTGCCCTCTCTCTTATTTTCACTGTAGCTGCGTGGTAGTGACGTGACATGTATTGTGTGAACAAGTCAGAACTATTAAGAGATTCTGCATTTTTTGGTCGTCGTTAGATATTAACTCAGATCTGCCATGTCCTCCTCAGGTCACGGGTTTTAAACGAAATGCTTGATTTTAGGAGAAAGCATGGTCTAAATGTAAGTTTCAGTTTCAGTTTTTGTTCAAAAGGACATCCCTTCACAGCTCTTCCTTCTCAGTTTTGGATATCCTTCTCTTTTCTTCTAAATTGTTCAACAAATATGGAATGAAAGTGAAAAACAAAAAATACAATAGAAAAAAATATACTGTAGCAGACTAATTTGTAATAACAAGTGTTAGAGATCACATTATCGTTAAATAGTGACAGGACTGTAAAGACAACAGAGGGTGACTATATACATATATGTTATATTGCTCTTACTATTATTTGCTGGCAGCTGTAGCTCATGGGGAGAGTGGTCATCCTGAAACCACAAGGTAGACGGTTCGATCCCCAGTTTCCCCATAGTTCGCATGTCGAAGTGTCCTTGAGCAAGACACTGAACCCCCAGTTGCTTCCTGGGTGCCTCACAGCAGCACACTGCTCCTTAACTACTGGGGATGGGTAAAAATGCACTGTGGGATTAATAAAGGAATATAAATCAATACAATATATTCCTGATAAGAGCAGGGCCCTGAAAAAGACATATCCCTAACTTTCAGACATTTGGCATGATTTACAGGGTTGGATTACCAAACTAAAAGCTTTTCTCACATACATGTAGGCTAATGGTTTCTAGCCACGTAGAATGTTTTGGTCTTGCTTGTCCAGGTCTTGAGATATCAATCTCCTTTCTGGGTGAGGGCAAAGGTCTCCAAGGCTGATTTCTCAAATGCTGGCCCAGTAAAATCAAAACGATCTGCGTAGCTGAAACACAAGTGTGAAAATATCTTATTTTCTAATCTGGGTGAACCGACCCTTGAAGCATTGTGATGGTGCATTTCTAAGACAATCCAGTGAGTTTTGTGAGCAAGTGGGAACATATAAACAAATACAACCCTTACAGTTTATCTAAGAGATCATAGATGGAGATGCAGTTCTCAAGCATCATTATAACCACAAGGTATATTTTACTGTCTTAAAGTCTGGACATGGACATTGGTTTATTGTGAAAATATAATTTAGCTTAATGTTGCACCGAGCTACCTTTTTTAAACCTGAGACTAATGCTATTGAATTCTTTAGAAATCTCTCTCAGCCAAGCGGTGGTATTTTAAGATGCAGGGTTCTTCCCTGGAAATGAAGGGCACTGAAAGGGACTTTCATACATTTCCATAATGTTCAGACTAAACAGTGGTCAGGTGGTCAGCAAGTGTGATTTCCCTAAAACTATTGCCACAGAGAAGAGTGAAAGGAATTGAGTCATTTTCCGACGCAAAAAATGTCAGAGCAGAAAATGTGTCTTCTGTGGTTTATTAATCAGGGGATGTATTTATGACGCAGCGGCCCACAGTGAAACACTATATTTCTGCAACCTGACAGACAGCCTGCACTTAAAGCTTGAATATTTCATACTTCCCTTCAGTTAATATTTCATGTGTTTTCAGACTGGTGAGTGCACCAGCTCACGTCAGTAAAGTGCAGCTTGCTCTGGAACAAAAAAGGGGCGACTCTGCAGTCCAGCTTTTAGTGGCAGTACATGTACCACCAGCACAGCTCATGGAAAATATGTTTTTTGTTTAGTTGCCCTATTGGCTGTGTAGGGGGTAAATGTGGGTTTGGGTACGCATTTAATAATTTGCATTTCCTTTTTGTGAAGTAGCAGCTCTTCACCAAAAATTCAAACCACAAAGTGTGACCCTGTGTAGGAATAAACCGACAGGAACTACAAACGTCAGCAGAGTCTCTTCCTCTGCAGACTTTGTGTATACTGCCTGGTGTGGTTGCACTTCTCATTTCATTTACAAAAGCCGTTTTTATAATCAGCAGAAACACTGTGATGAAATACCAAGTGGATAGTGGCGGAAGAAGTAAAAGTACCATTTATGTTAAAGTAGCCTACTCCATTACAAGTAAAAGCGTTCAAACTCCTATTGAAGTCAAAGTACAGAAGTGTTATCAGCAAACTGTACTTAAAGTATCAACAGCAGAAGTAATCATTCTACAGACAACAGGGGATTGTCAATGATACATTACTACATGATTAGATTAGAAAATTTTATTAATCCCCAGTGGGGAAACTCATTTGTCACCAAAATTCATACAGACAACAATAGACACAGTTCACAGTGCATAGCAGACAAGAAACACATTACAAGGATCAAACAACAGAAAATGCCATATGAAACAAGATACATGACCGACATCAGAAAGATGCTAAATCAAAAAATCCACAACTAACGGTGTTCGTTAAAAAAACCAAAAGACCTTCTGAGTCGTTCAGTATACACTTTGGCATCCTGAATCGCTCACTGAATGAACTTCTGAGTCCATTAGAATTAATTTACTGTCCAGATAGACCCCAAGATATTTATATGACTGGACAATTTTTATCTGCTGACCTGCAATTATCACTGGGGATGCTCCAGATAGTTAATTACTTTAACTTAGTCAGGAAGCAGTGTGTCCTGATTAGATTGACAGTTTCCAGCCCAATTCAATATATACCCAAATCATAACCTTACCTGAAACATGTGCAATACAATCACATGTTTCAACATTTAACAACATTTAATTTATATTTCAAACAACCAAAGAAGACATGTTAAACAAATACTGCAAACCACGAAGTGTGCAGTCAAACAAATTCAAATTATCATTTCAATGATGACAAAGGTGAATACATCCTCAGTTATCCATGATAGAATACAACTCATATAAATACAATATTTATTTAATATTTATTTTTATATATTATATTATATTCAGCTTTGGTAATATTCATTTCACAATATTTTCAAAAACCTGCCAAATGTTGACAAAAGCAGTCCACATTTCATCCATAAGCCCAACCTAAATCACAAGTAGCCCAACTGGACAGGAACCAGCCCAGTCTGGCCACTGTTAGGTAGTGACCTAGTAGTAGCAGATTACAGGTAAAGAATGCAGCAATGACAATGAACCAACAACAGAACTGGGCTGGTATAAATAAGTGCAGTGGGAACAGGTGAGCAGGAGGTCTGCTGACTGCAGGGCTAACGAGGGACAGGTGAATCTAATCAGGGTGGGGCAGACAATCAAAATTGGTGGGAAAACACATAAAGGCAGGAAGTGAAGTGCTCTGAGAAGATGAGTACCAAAATAAAGACATAGACAATCTTCTGGCATCAGTAGTGTATTTCATTCCAGTTTAAACAGTAACTTTAAACACAGTACTAGAGTAAATCCACTCTAGTACATTTAAAACCTAGAAGTTACGTAGACTGGAGTTTCTTCCTGTAAGAACTCTGCATCGTGAGAGACCCACTGCTTCAGGTATTCACAGAGTTATTATGTTGACCTGATGGAGCAGGTCAAAAGGTTCCATATTACTTTCATTTTATATTTTGAGGATTGTTCTTATGTGCGGTTCCTAACTGTGGTTGGTTCCCTCCACAGCATGGTTGAGAAGTTTCCTTATTTGTTCAAGTTCCCATATTATTCAGTTCAAATTGTGTTTAAATACATTAAGATAAGGGGAAAAAGAAGAATGATGTTTTTAAAAATGCATGTGCTTAAATTGTGTGATTTTATTTTATTTTTTGGCCTCAATAATTGAGCAATAACAATATTGACACCTGATTGCCATGGGGTTGTCATCCATGACAACTATTGCTTTAGTATTTCTGAAACATCCTGCAGAAAGACTGATTCATAATTTGACAATAAACTAGATGTAATAATGATGTCTTTTCATGAAGTTAATATTCACAGCACCTTGACGAACTAACAAGTTGGTGGCAACGGGCCTTGCCTCTCATTTTGGTGTGCTGAGGTAGGTGTGAAAAGAACGAGAGACTTCAGAGTCGATATGACCGCAAGAGAATCTTTGAGAGTTTCCAACCCCGAAAAGACCCGTCTGACTGTGAAGGTGTTTTTTCTCTTCGTGGAACCGTCAGCATGTATGTTCCCCAACCCTGCGTTCCGACGTTTCTTCTAGTTTATGTCCATGACTCTGTTTTTAACGAACTTAATGGTTGTTTTAAACTGTTAGTTCAATTGGTTATGATGGACATGAACATTGAACTCACCCAAAAAAACACATGCGGACATCGTTCCAACACACAAGTCACACGACTCAAAGACACACAAAGACTCAAACAATTGGACAAGCAGAGAGCAAACCAACACTTCTCTGTTGTCTTTAATGTCTTTTTTATATTTATCTTGTTTATTGTATATGTATATAAGTACGAAGAGCTACGTGAAACCGGAGTCAAATTCCATGTATGTGTAAACGCACATGGCCAATAAAGCTGATTCTGATTTGGACTTCAGCCACATTTACTTCAGTATTTTGACAAACCAAAAGTGAGCTCCCAACATTTTTAACTTAAGCCATCATTGCACTTTGAAATTGTGTTTGGAAAAAACTACAACAAGTTTGTTGGCCAAATTTTCTCCAGGAAGAACGTCAAACACAGGGATTTGTTTAAAATCTGTGAGATTATCTTAAAGTTCGTGTTTTTTTGTTCCAGACGACAAATGCCACACCATTCTTATATCTTAGCAATTAACTGATTGAGTACAATATTATCATTATAAAAAGGAAGATTGGCCAAATCTACAAAAGGAATAACCAAGTTGATTGATAATGATAATTATCCTTTGTACTATTTAAATAAACAACCAATGTCTCAGCTTGGCCGAACTATAATTTAGGTCTTAAATAGACAATTAATCTTTTAACTTGTGTAAATTGTCACTTTTAGCGTGACCTTTAATGTGCCATTTTTCAATAGACTCTGCATTGTGTGGCACACCAAGAGACTTAAGGAAATACAATTTGTGATGGCTTGTGAATGCAAAGTATTTTCTCAGCCTGCCCTCTAGTGTTTACGATTGAAAACTACACCCAAGGGTGGCTTTGGGACGGTTCCAGCTGAACCTACAGGTGAAAATAATTATCCTTAATCAAAGCAGATACTTGTTCTTTTTTTACCAAAAAAATACTGCACACAAAAAAAATCTGAATGTTCTGTTCTTTGCAACATTGAAATGTGTTGAATATGTGTCTGTGAATCAGTTTTATTGTGGCGTGCAGTCGACGTGCAGCTGCACCACTAAAGCAACAGATGACCTGCGTCATACATGTTTAGGCTCAGCGGCGTCATCTTTGCTCAGCTGTGTTTCTCCACACTTTTGTTTACCAGAACAGGATCCCACGACAGTTGCCATAGAAACTCCAGCGCCTGGCACCAGCCGAGCCGAGAGGGGAGTTCATTTACGAAGGATTCACACAAAACAAAGATCATAGCGCAGATATGAAAGTATAAAAACAATGTTTTATTGATTCACAAAACACAGCAAGGTAAAAAACGTGTCAAATTTTTAAGTTTGTGATCACCAGCATACATCGAGTGTTGCAAAAGTAAATAATTACATTGATATAACATTACAGATGGGCAATCATGGCAATTTATTTGCCTCTGTATGTTTTCAAATGTGTATTTAATCCCTTTTAATATATCCGCATCATACACAACTATATATTCCCTAATGTCAATGTCTCATTCACTGACAGAAAAATATGGGAGACTTTATTGAGGAATGTCTTGTGTCACAATGTCTGTACATTTGTGCCCTATATCTCAGCGATGGCGGGCAACATGCACGCTCGCACACGCACCTCCCTCCACGCCGACCTGCAGTCAGAGAGCCACTGGGAGATGAGGGATTGTTTGATGGTTGGACTCTGTCGCTCCCCCTCTGCCCCGCTGTCTGCTGGGCTCCCTCTCCTGGCCTCCGACCTGGAGGAGCTGTGCTTTGGGGAGATGTTTAGAATGGATGTTTTCGTGGTGTTGTGTAACTCAGGGCAGCTGCTCTTGCGCTGGCATGGGAGGTCTGGACTTGAAGCGCGGGGGATGCTGTGAGCTCTGGAGCGAGCCTGGCCCTCCCATAAACTCCCATGTTGCCTTGCAAATGCCCCCCTCACACCTCCTGACAGGTCGTTCTGGTGTCCATAAAGATACTCCAGAGGGTCAGAGTTGCCAAACATCAGCTCGCCATTCAGTTTGATCTCCTTTCCTTGCTGTGCTTCCTCTGTTGGGTTGAATGCAAAGGTGGTAGATGTCGTACCACTGAGCCTCGACAGCCTCAGCCTCTGGTGCACGGCGTCCAGCTGCCGCGTGCGGATGTTGTCGGGGGAGATGTGCCTGGCCGTGAAGGTGGGGCTGGCCAGGTGGCAGATGGAGAGGAGGTAGTCCTCTGAGGAGACGGCCTGGCCGTGGCCAGCACTGTGGAGTGTGTTGGCCTCATTTAAATCCCTCAGCGTCTCCTCTGTGCCCTCTCTGATCGTGGGCAGCAGGAGTCTTCTCTTGGACAGCAGTCTGGACCGCGGCCGCATCGCTGAGAGAAAGACGAGGAGGAAAGACGTCATGTTGTGAGCCAACATATTTGGCCACAAACAAACACAGTAGAGTATATAAGCAGTTTTACAGTAAAGTCACTGAATATTTTGAGTTTTGCTTGCAAAAGCAAGATTTAAACACAATAACTTGATGTGGTAATACCAGTGGATCAGACTGCTCATTAGAAAACCGTTTATATCCCCAGATCATTGTACAATCCATCCAACAAAACATTAGTTGATTCAATAGCATGTCTGATACTAATAACTGAGAACATATTCATACACTGCTGTCTATACAATAGACAGACAACATTTTTATTTAAAGCATACAGCGTATTTTCAAGGGTCCTGATGTTATACCTCATTTTTCCAATGACATCATTTTTCTGCTTCATCTGGACAACTAACTTTTAAGCGTTTTGAAACCAAACCATCTATTCTATCCCCTAACTCAATCAAATCTAAATCACATATGCTTACTCTGGAGTTGCAGTGCAAACAGCCCAAAATACAAACAATCCCAGCAAGAGGCAACATAAATAGATGACTCTTTTAGATTCCATTTCAGTCATGTAAAGCCACAGAATGTGTCAGCTTATATTTTATGTAACCCCATATTGTTAAAACCTTGAGTGTAGCCCATAATATATTTTCGTCTTAACCACGATGCCAAAAATAGTGAAAGCCCGACCAAAATGCGAGCCTCTCCCAGCTTCTTCCAAGGTGTAACCATAGCTAAATTTAGACCACACCTTCGGTATACAAGAGCTAAAAATGGTTCCAAGGCAGCAGCGCTGCCGAAGCACAGAATAGACACACTGTGTATTTTCAGCTCGTGCATTTTCAGAAATTATGTCAGGATCTTCAGCACAATTTGCTCTCTCACTCACCTTATGCCGTGTCTGGTCCAGTCGGTCTGCTCTTCTTTTCCCTGCTCTAATATCAGTCAGCAGCCTTTTTGCAGCTGAATCTGGTTTTTATTTACGATGCTGTATCTCCAGCCAGTGTTGCTGCTTCTCTGTCGCTCCAACTGTCTCTGACCAGAGGCAGCAGCCGACTGCAGATTTTATCGTCTCCTCACATCACTCCTCCTCCCTCCCTCTCTCTCCCAAGCTTACTTCTTGTTTGCCCTCCTTCCCTGGTTCTAAAAATAGACTCGCCATCCATTGCCTTAGCCCAAGCACTGTCATTGGCCGACTGTATTGATGGAGAGAGAAAAACAGAGGCAGGAGAGGGAGAGAGAGAGAGATGACTAAGACGTAGAGAGAGACATGAGGGAGCGAAAGAGACAGAGGGGAGAACAAACATAAAAGATAAAGTGGAAAAGAGATGGGGGTTTATTTTGAGACATGCTATTTATAAATAATGACTGACTGTATTGTGTGTATTATACATATTGTGGAGCTTTTATAAACATGTTTGACATTAATTGTGTAAAGCATGTTACACGCATAATAATTTGATATGCATGTGAGAGCTTTGCACATGTTGTGTGTGTGTGTGTGTGTGTGTGTGTGTGTGTGTGTGTTTGTGTGTGTCACAGTAGGCTGCAGTTCAAATAAACTAAGACTTAAATCCCACACTGACACAATTTCTGGGTAACGTCACATTCAAAAGTAATGAATAATAAAGCAGGTATTTCACAAGCTTATAATAAACTGGACACTTTGAAGAAGAACAAATTTTTTGAGGATTTGGGTCAGGCTGAACAATAGTTACATGAACATAAAGACTGTCCACTGGGCAACTTTATGGTGAAATTGGCTGTTATTTGTGTCTTGCTTAAGAGAACGCTTTGACAATAACAATGGGATGGCAGGTGGTTGGATGGAGGCAAGGCTTTTTAAAATGATTTCCCATGCTCAGATTTGGATTACCGTTAAACTGTATTGATTTACTTTCCATTGAGAAGCTTGTTTCTCAAACATTGTTTGTCACATCGTTGTGAGGGCATTTTGGGAGATTCAGTCATTGTGTTTGTAAAAAAGAGCTTACCGTTTGTAATAATATCACAGTGGTTCATTCAGGAATTAAACTCAATGAATCTCAACATTCGTACCCATTCATTCACTGATTGAACAGCCTTTGGGAGCAATTTGGGTTTAAGTGTCTTGCTCAAGGACCATGACAAGGACTAGAGGGGCCGGGGATCGAACCGCCGATCTTCTGATTGAGGGATAACACCTAAATAAATAAATGTTCCATCAAATACACAGACATTCTTTGCAGCTCTATTACTTCATGAACATGTCATATTTATGATATGACACATTCATGAGCAATACATTGGTCTATATGTGTACAGTAACTGCTCACCAGATGATTCATGTACATCCTGAATCACCCTTTCAAACAGAAAGCTGCCCCTGGGCATGGGGACACGCTTTCAGTCTAACGTGTGTGTGTGTGTGTGTGTGTGTGTGTGTGTGTATGTGTGTGTGTGTGTTGGGAAAGCATGACCGCTGATGAGTCACATGAGTCACGTCTTAATTGCATCCAACCAATAAAAAGATTCCTGGCAATTTCTTAGGTCTCTTTGGACTAGTCACAATGTCTAAATTAGACACACACACACACACACACACACACACACACACACACACACACACACACACACACACACACACACACACACACACACACGTTGATCGGTTACACTTTGCCAGACCCTCAGACAGCACACTGACTGCATTCAATGAGCGTTCTGCTAATGACAAACACGAGACACGACATCAACAAGCCTTCAGCTGGAAGTAAAACGGCAGGATGTAAATTTGTGAAAGAAACAACAAAAACAATCAGAATCACATGCAATACATATTGATTCATGAAACTTAGTGTTCAATTTTTGTCATTACAATTTTGTCAAGACTTGTTTTGAGCTTTGATCCATCCATTGGAACAAAACTGAAAACTAAAAATAAGCGCAATTGGATCAGCCCTAGTCAGAAACAATCTCAAGAAAACCTTTGATAATTTTTCTTGGTGGGCTGTTTGATTCCATGAGACTGAAAGGTGGCACTGTTACTGTTTCATTGAGCCCTTGTACCTTCATCATGAGAACCAACCTCAAGGGGTGACTCATCCGCAACAAGTCAGGAACAAGTCAGACGACGCCTGTTGAAAGGAAACAAACAAATATTGATTATTATCCCCTTGCTTTTCACACATATGTCTCTCTACTTTCTCTCAAGTTTCCCTCACGCCACAGAAATGTATCAACTGAACTTGTGAGGATGCAAATGTTAGACATTAGTATTATTTGTGTGTTTTTTTCTTTCATGGGATACAATGATGACTGAAGGTGAGCATTATTGCATCCATTATTTGCTGCACAGTGGAACCTTTAACTACCAACTTATTCAACATCATAAGACTATCGACTGGAGACCCCGGGAATAGAAAAAACTTTGACTTTTTTCTTCTCAAAACCGTATTGTTATTAATGCCACCTGAAATCTTAGAAAAGTTAGTCAATTAACATATTAGGAGGAATCCCTTTTGACAGGGATACCTGGATCCCAATACATTTTATATTCTTGAAAAACACTAAATAGAAACAATATATACAAAGTTAATGTAAACAAATTGATTAACAAAATCATACAAAATTGGGTTGATGGAATATTGTATCCGTGAGGTATGACAAAAGTATATGCGGGGACCCCAGTTGGTATTAAAGTGTGTATAACAAAGAGTGGTGGAGCCTCTTTACAGAGGCCAGATGAAGTCAGCTTTGGAAAATGGCTAAAAGGGTAAAGAAGACAAAACCCCAAAATAACTGATTGGTTTATGAAAGATGTAAACAGGAAATAATTTAAAAAAAACATATCTCAAAGTGTTGAAGCATAACAAAAATAATTGCCATGCTTTAATTAATTAAATAACAAGATCAAAATCTTGGATGTTTTAAAAACAGTTTTCATGAAACAATCTGCTCTTGTTTCTCTGAATTAACAAGGAAACCTTCAGAAAAACTGGGCCAATATTATGTTTCCATAATATGTGACATGAGACTGCTACAAAAAAATATTAATAGTATTATTTGTTTACTGCAGAGTTTGAATGGAGTGACTAATCAGGTTTCACAAAATCAATCTGAGAGTTAATAGCTAATTTCTACTCATAGAAACATGGCTGTTCTTGGGCTCAACTCATGCTAAAGGTTCAGTTCACCAAAATCAGAAGCAAATGTATATCCCTCTTACCCCAAGGATATCTATGCAGTTTGGATTTAATTTGTGAACATTTATATATATATATATATATATATATATATATATATATATATATATATATATATATATATATATATATATATATACCACAGAGATGAAGGGAATCCTTTAGTGCTTAAAGTGAAGACAAATTACACTGTAGGCAATTGTAATGTAAGTCATTTCTTTGGCCACATTTTCAATCCCACTGTGAGAATGATGACTCTACTGAAGTTAGGAATTCTGTAAAGCAATACTGACTGAACCTAATACTCTGATTCGGATTTTAAAAAAGGCACAAAAAATAGGTTTGAGCACAAACATGAACAAAGTGAACATAGCTAACATGCTATGTCTCCCCCATGTTTAAAATATCACACTAATGTGCACATTGGGAGTAAAATGTCAGTTGAAGAAACATTTCTAAGCATGCTATTGATAATTTGAGGAGATTGTTGCTTAACTTGACCCTGTGGTGTATCATCAATCAGTTAACCCACAGCAGAGGCTCAATAGTTTTTTTTATCAGGATTCTGGCATAACAACTACTGGTTGCAGCCAAAAAGATAAAGAAGGGAAGCATGCTATTACTGGATGTTACTGGAACAAAAAGCACACAACACTGACAGTTTGCAAAATACCACAGGCACTTAAACTTTAATAAATATTAAACATTAAGCTCTTTTTATTATGTACAGATATCGTACAGAAAGATCCACTGATGCCTTTGCAGCTGCTGCAAAGTTGAGATGTACCAATAATAATAAAATTACAAAAGAAAAAAAACTGGCCCCAAAGCTTATATTTGGATACAGATAAAACAAACAGGCTTGTGTATTTTATTATATATTTTCTTTACATAAATAAATGCACAAGGGACACCGCTTTTAGCAACACTGACATAAAAAGCACCGTACTTGACTGACCGTAAAAAAAGAAAAAGAAAAATGCAATCGATATATTTTTTCCTCTTCACTTATATTTGTTGTTTTCACCTAGCTTAATGAGATATCAAAATATATCATAAAAATTCAGGGAGCACCACATGTTTGGCAATGTCTCTCAACATGCTGCGTCTTAACTTCCTGAGGGATGAGAGGCCTGACATAGTCAGACTGGCATTTGCTTTGGAAACAGTCCAAGCAGTGTAAACTTTACTAAATTTGCACAATTCAATTAAACCAAAAGGAAAAATGCACTCACCAAGAGGGAATGAGATATATCTGTTTGTGGGGAAAAGAGCTGCAGTCCTGGGCTGTAATTTCATATGGAGATTTCTAGGTGTTAGATTTTGTTGGCAGTAGGGATAATACCATTTTACAAACAACATCGTATCTTATCTTTACATCATTGATTAATCTGTCACTGTGCTTTAGAGTGATGAAAGCTTGGATTTGTGTAGTGCTGTCCAAACTGGCAAACTGGATATACACTTTCCATCCCCTCTGTTTCTCATTGTTGTATTGACACAGACTTGGCGATTTGCTTCAAATCTGCTTGTAATCTGTTTTACAAAGTAACTGTTCAAACATTTGGCCATACTATTCTCTCTCTGTAACAGTCCTGATAGTGATATGACAGAGTGTTTTTGTGTGGACAGGCCTAGAAAGCGTCATGGTCGTTCAGAGGGTTTAAAAAGTCTGTAAAAAAAAAGTTCATCTCTATAAGAGAAATGAGAAGGCTTGGTCTATCATGCTGCATGGCCTCTCTTCATCCGGAGGAGAAAGTTCCTCTTCTCCTCCAGAAGCTCCTGAATGCGTTTGTTCTTGGTTCTCTCTCGGAGGTTGACGCGACGCTTTGGGATCAGATTGTTCTGGGAGATGTCATTGTCTACGCCAATGATCCTGTTGTATATGACATCGATGGAGTTGTTCTCCCTGTTCTCCTCTGGTCTTCGCTGAGGTCTGGTGATGGTTGTGATGGCTGGTTTTTCTGTTGTTGGGGTAATGGTGGTAGGAGGTGAGGCCGTGGCAGGGTCGGAGGTCGTTGTGGGAACATGGATGGTCACAGGGATATACTCAGAGAGGTCCAGCCAGGGAGAGGAAGCGAGGTCCGTCATATCTTCACTATTGATAGTTGGGATCACCATGGTGAGGCCGTCGGCCAGCACCATGGTGTCACTGACCACGCCCACGTTTCTGTAGGACACTGGGATCTCATCGTCACTGAGAATGGTTCCGCTGGTTATTGGGACATCGCCGCTGCTGGTCATTGTGACATCACTATATGGTATGGTTCCACTCGGCATGTTGACTTCTTCAAAATGAGTGGATGCAGTCTGGCTTATGAAGTCACCGAAAGTGCTGGGTGTTGTCGTTGAAGTATCATGATACCACAGAGGAGTTTCATCTATAGTTGCTGTTCTGTTATTGATGTTAGTTGCATTGATTCTGGACTCAGGCAACGGTATGCCTGCAGCTGTTGCATATACACTGGTGCTGGATGAGACAGTGAAAGAAAAGTACTCCCTCAGTTGTTCTGGACTTGTATGTGGAGTGGGGGCTGTGGTATAATAGGAAGGCATTGTTTTAAGTGTTATCTTTTTTGGGTTACTCTTAGTCTTATTCTGATTAACTTTGGCCTGAAAGAGTGTGACATTTTTGGGACCTAGTTTTGGGATCTTTTGAGGCTTTGTCTTTGTTTGTTTTTTCTTTGTAACTTTTGTCTTTGGCTGAATCTTCTTTTTGGGATTGGCCTTTGGAGGAGCCTTCTTTTTAAGGGTGGGTTTGTGTTTTTTCTCCGGAGTTTTTTTCACTGGAGGAGTCTTTTTGAGAGCGGTCTTTACAGGGGGAATCTTTTTAGGAGGAGTGTTTGGTGGAGAAGTCTTTTTGGGAGTAGTGTTTGGTTGAGTAGTATTTGGCGAAGTATTGTTTAGTGCAACAGTTTTTTCCGGAATAGTCTGTTTGGGAGTCGTCTTTGGTGGAGTCGTCTTTGGTGGAGTAGTCTTTTTGGGAGTAGTGTTTGGTGGAGTAGTCTTTTTGGGAGTAGTGTTTGGTGGAGTAGTCTGTTTGGGAGTAGTGTTAGGTGGAGTAGTCTTTTTTGGAGTAGTGTTTGGTGGTGTAGTCTGTTTGGGAGTAGTGTTTGGTGAAGTATTCTTTTTGGGAGTGTTTTTTTCGGGTCTATTTTTGGGGGGATTCCTGTTCCACGGGGTTTTCTTTTTTGAAATATCACTTGTTTTCTTTTTGGGATTGATCTTTGGTGGAACATCTTTTCTTGTAGTATTTTTTTGTGCAGTATTCTTTTTTGGATTGATCTTTGGAGGAATCACCTTTTTGGGGTTTTTCTTTGGCGGAATTTTTTTGGGCTTGGATTTTTGTGTAGCGTCTGTTTTTGTACTGCTTTCTGCTGGATTCGTCATCGTTGGACTGGTTGATGCTAGAAGATGTGTGGCAGTTATAACAGATGTTGCTGGACTATTTGTAGTGCTCTGTAATTGTGGGTCTGTGTTCACATCTATGTCTGGGACAGGCAGAGGTAGGGGATCACCAGTAACACTGGGAGAAGTTGTGATAACTAAGGTCGTAGCCATGGGAAATGTAGTGGGGAGGACAGGAGCACTGGTGGCTGCTGGAGGATGAGTGGGGATCATTTGAGTAGCACTTAGTTGGGAAGGGGTGGAATGAGGAGCAGCAGTGGTCGAGGTAGGAGGATGAGTGGTGGTCCAGGGATTGATGGTAGAAGCTGAAATGGTGGTGACGACAGCTCTGGTGGGTCGGATGGTGTTGACGCCTGAGCTGAAGGTGGGTGGGGAAGCACTGGGCGGGATGGATGTGAATGTGGAGTTGGGTGGAGGCACTGTAATGGTGACATTGCTGCAGGACTTGCAGCACATGCGCTGGTACTCCGGTAGAGGGCAGTGGCGTTTCAGTGCCTCCATACGACAGAACACAGAGCGGTCTCCATGACAACGCTGGCCTGTGGAGGAGAGAATAGAGAGCTGAGACTGGGTGCAGCTGGCGGGAGAGACGATGAAGAGGTGAGTGTTATGTATAAGCTTGCTGGAATATTTCTTTGTATGTGATGTGCAATGTGCAACAATAAGTATGTTAGCATTAGTCTTTGTGTGTATGTTCGTAAATATAAAAAAGTACATGCCTACGTGTGAGTGTGTGTGTGTTGGTTCCATGCAGAGTACAGTAGAAAAGCCAGACCATTAGCAGATGGTGCAGAAAGGAAGAGGAGAAAAACCCAAACAACGTCATGAGATTAGTCCAGAGCAACTGAAATGGAAAAAGAAGGGTCGCAAGTCTTGTGTTGTAAATATAACTCTCAGGTCTGAGTTTTTCTAATTTTGATAATTTTTCAGTTGTTAAATTGTAATCCTCTACCACTTTACTAGTACCCTTTTTGTACCATGCCAGTAAAAATAACTGTGTTCTACTGGCAATGTTTGACATTCTCTCCGACAAAGGATCTGGCCAGTGAACATTCCTGGTGAGAGAAAGATCACACTTTTCAAAACATTTTTATTGATACAACTTTGCTGTTGAGAATGACAGTAACTGAAACAATGAGATGTACGCCCCCCCTGCTCAATATATAGATATATTCTTTTCTTAAGAAAAATAATTCAACTGTATCGAAAGTTACAAGTTCACAGTCACTTTGGTAAAACACTTCATTACTTGGAAATTAACCAGTCAATCTGTTTATCGATTGAAAAAAAACAACCATGAAGTACATAAATGATATTTGCTTTTTAAATGAATTACATAATTTCCATGATGATGTAAAAACTGGAATGGCACATTAAGTGTCATATGAAACATTTACAAAACATTAATAAAATTTCCCTGATAAATCAAAGTGCATATAGACGCAGTGCACGTAGTCCATCTGAATGTTTCTTCAACGTTAGCCAAACGTTAGCCAGCCCCACGCAGCAGGCCAGTGAAGCCACAAAACAGTTACCCATAGTATAGAATATTATAGAAGAAGATAACAGTCATGAACATTATTAAATACAGTCAACACCAATGTTATATACAGTCGCACTGCTAGGTCTGGCTTGGTCTCATACAGTCCAACTCCAGCAGAAGGAAACCTTGGATAGCTCGCTACATAGTCACAACAGAAATAAGTGATCACAATACAATGACAAGTCTGAAGTGTTTTTTTCTTCTTTTTCTAGATGCCATATGTGTCGATACCCTAGGCCCTTTGTAAACCCTTCCCAGTAGTCGGACATTGGTCCAACATCACCTTGGTAGGTTTGATGGTTGGCGGGTGTGAGTTTGTTAAGTTGGTTTGAAGCTGCCTCTATTCCGAGTGAAACTTTGAATGAGTAAAGCCATCTCTTTCACAGATAAATGCCATTACATTCAATCCAAGATAAGGCATTGTTCATGTGGAAAATGTTCATCAACAAAAAATGATCATCGGACGCTCTCAAATCAAAGTTTATGAGGTATTTCTGTATCTGATCGCAATGTGTAAAAGCCCGAATGATGAAGCTTCCTTCCTACACACACGCACGCACACGCACGCACGCACACACACACACACACACACACACACACACACACACACACACACACACACACACACACACACACACACACACACACACACACACACACAATCAGACACACACAATCAGACACACACAATCAGACAGACTTTGACTGACAAAACTAGTATATCGTATTCAATCACATTTGTTGACTCAATCATCTAAACACAAGACACACATGCACACAGACACACTCACACACATGCATACAGGTGATGGATGCAAATGTGCATGACAAAACGGGATCCTATCCTTAAAGAAAACAAGAAGCGACAGTAAACCACTGATCCATCTGAGAGAATGGAGAGGCAACTAACTGACCAAGTCCTGCATAATATAGGTCTAACCCCTTCCCCCAAAACACTTTACCTTTATTAAATATTCATCTGTATTTATGTAAAATCAATAAAAAAATACACATAACAGTCAAGGATCTAAGCGATCAATAGCAGTCCAAAGGTTTTAGGCAAATAAGCTACAGCTTATTCATGGTAAAACGTTATTAATATTATTGTTACTCATATAGATTTAGATTTATAGGTATATATAAATACAAATATATTTATAGATGTATTTGTTTAAAGTCTGCAAGCACAAATAAGCTGCATTTATTGAACTTTAGTATAACAGTCAAAGAGAGGATGGCTGATGATGAGGTGAAATGGGAAGCAACCTCAAGCGGTCAGACTACCCTGTTTTTTGTGTGTGTTTTTTAATTTTTTAATTAGCCTTTCTTCAAGATCCTTCACCTCACAGTTTCCTCCCCCCAAAATCAGAAGGTTTACTTTTGTCACTTCCTGTCCTGTGCTGAGTTCCTGTCAATCTGAGAATGGAACGTAGAATGAGACGCCATTCTCGTCCTCGAATGGAACCAGGATGTCAGATGAGCACTTTAGCAAAGATGTCCTCATTGTGACAAGATCACATTCACAATAAAGCTTTCATATTTTTTTTTAATCACTTTTTTTTCTATATAGATATTTATATACCTTTTCTGTTTATTTTCACACCTGTTTCTCCCCACAATGACAGTGCGCTACAAAAAGAAAAAAGCGCAGCTGCATCTCAGGAGTGGTAACCCATGACAACACGCAGCTAGCTCGCGCAAAACATGGCCGCCAAATGCAGAGTGGGTCCCCTCACACATGAACGGCTCCTCGACACGTCTCGGGAGGTGCCCATGAAAACCTGTTCGCCTTGCCACTTCGAATCCTTTTCACATCAAATTTTTTGTTGATCTTTTGAGTTTTCGACTGGCCAGCGGTTACAACACAATGCTCCACAAAGGAGAGAGAGATAGAGAGAGAGAGAGAGACAGAGCAAGAGAGAACCAACTAGCACACACAGGAGCCAGAGACCTCCCCCAGTCAGAGTCGTCTCAGACACACAGAGAGAGAGGCAACATCCCCCCCCCCCCCAAAAAGAGAAGCGAAAGCTTTGCCGCTCGCTCACGGGCGTGGGCACAGGCACGGGCCGTGGGGAAGGTCAGGGGGCCAGCCGGGGCCGGCCCTGCAGAGACAGGAGGACAGAGATGGGCAGGGCCCAGCAGAGGACAAACATGCAGCTGCGGCTGCCGCTGTGGAGGCCAGGCTGGGAACTATAGAGGGAGGTTTTACGTGAGGAGATCTTCGGGTAGTTGGTGTTGGGGCGAGACAGCCACTGGATCAGGATGTTGCCGTTCTTGTTGAGGTCTGGCGAGCCCTCTGCGGAGAAGCGAAGGGATGCAGCGGTTAAGGTGGGAGGGGAACTCTTTGAATAGTTATTGTGATCACCTTTCCCAGCATCTCCTTTCTACACTGATATCTGGGACTGTTTTTGTCTACGTATTTAAGAATATTTACAATTTATTACAAGTAACTGCTGAGATCTGGCAACATGGGGATATTGTCAACAAATACGGCAAGAAACACAAGTGTCTTTGAGTCAGGAAACAAATAAACTCTTCAAAATAAGTTTAGTTAACATTGTTTAAGATCTATGATTGTTTGACTGCTTGTTTATTGTCCTTTCTTTTAGCACAATGTTGGTATTGCAGATAGGAATGTTGGCCAAAACTATGAAAGTAAGATCAACATTTTAGTAAAGTGAAATTCTTAAGACAATTGAATAAAATAATTTGAGTGACTGGAGGCTCCTTAACACTCACTGGGACATGGATCCAGGCGACAGACTCTGATGGTGTCGGGCTTACTGTCCAGACACAGGCCGATGGTGTTGTCCCTGGTGTGGCACAAAGCCTGCCTCTGCTGGGTCCCGTTACCACATGACACTGAGCACTGGAGAGACAGGACATCCCCAACAAGCACTTAGAACACACCACTTGGTATATATGGACATCAAATCAGAAGCACATTTTATGTACATGATCATCATGACATGTGTCTTTTTAATCATTTCCCTTGGTTTATACGTAAGAAGTAATAGTGAAGATTACATCATCGGTTTCTCAGAGACTTTTCAACCCTGCCAAGAATACAGTTCTGGGGAAGTCCGATAGTTAAACCACTGAGTCTCACAAAAATACCAGCTGTTGGGCTTCAATACAAACATATAAATATTAGGGTTATGGTTAAGTATTTAAACCCTAAATGGGCCAAACTTTTGATTCCTGTTTCTCTACGTTCAGTACCTGCGACCACGGCCCAACTCTCCACTGGGTCGGGCAGGGGTGTCGGTTGCAGGGCCTGCGAGTCTCGGGCCGGTCGTCGTTGCAGTGCTTATTGTGGATGGAGCGTGTGGTGTTGTCATCTGACGGCTGGACGCAGCTGACTGAGCGGATTTGCATCCCTGTCTTTCCACATGTTTTGCTGCAGTTCTGCCACTCCCCTGTCACCCAACTAGAGGACACCACGGGGCAGAGAGAGGGAGACAAGAGGTCTGATGGCATTCTGAGGTAAACCATGAAAGAGGAGGAAAGACAAGGCCTGCTGAATGTAGAAACAGCCTAAAGTTGTCTCTATCACAGTTTTGCTGTTTCTACTTTGATAACATATAATACAACGCATACATGGGTGGTGGGCAGGGCTTGTGGTTGCAGTTTCTGGTGTCTCCTCTCGGTTTCATGTTGGATTTGTTACAGAAGCTCTTGTGGACCATCTTACTGTCAACCTTTCTTCTGCATCCGTATCGCAGGTACTGCATCCCTAGAGCAAGAGGGAATGGAGGATTTTACAAATGTAAGCACCAGAAACATGAAGACATTCCTTATCGTTGATCTCAACGGTTCCACAGCAAGTATTTCCTTTGCTCTACTGTACCTCCGCCGCAGCCCTTGGAGCAGTAGGACCATCTCTTCGGAGCCCACTCATAGGCACTGTCCTCTACCAGCATGTTGTTCTGAATGGCAGAGTCACTGTCCATGTTCATCATGTATTTATATGACAAATTCACATCCTCATCTCCATGCAATTTCATCTACAAAGAGAAAAAAGTGACAGAACCCAATGAACACTTTTGATAACTGACATAATTCTAGACATATATATATATATATATATATATATATATATATATATATATATATATATATATATATAAAATTGTGGAATTTGGATTGTTTGGTATGACCAGAGTATACACTATTTTCACTATTTCAACGTGTACCATGATCAGAATTCCATGTCTGAGAGGGCCAGTGGTCTGAAGTGTCTCCTTGTCGTTGTCATTCTCATATTCCCACTCCACGCCCTTTTCTATCATCGAGTGGGATTCTGGGTAATCGTTTTCCCCGTTCAAGAAGAACAGTCCTGATGCCACGTTCTTTACAGCTGTAGATGGGTGAGAATTGTCATGTATTACACTAGTACCACACAAGTATACGACACAATACTATATAAACACGCAGGAAATACAAACAATATACAATGTAAAATACCTAAAGTGTGTGAGGTTGCTTTCAGCTCTTGGATCAGTAAGTGTCTTGCTCCTCGGGGGATTTCAAGAACTTTGAGGAAACCTGAAATGAAGCAGACACCAGTTTTATAACGCATAAAACAATAATCATAGAAATGTGCCAGTTTCCCAATGAATTTCACTAGTTAAAGCCCTTACAGTCTTAAATATTGTCATCCAAATTATTATATAAAACAAGTTCTGTGAAAAAGTTCTGTGAAAAAGTTTTGTGAAATTTCAGTGCTGTAATGTAGGTCTGCTCTGATGTCAAAGGCTAGAAAATATACTAATAAACATTCGCTCATAGAGTGGGGTAATTTCTTGCCAGTGCTTGAACTAGACATTGCTGCTAATCGTCCTCCAGAGGGCGATGTTTAGCTGAATATAACTAAACGTGCTGTGCACACTGTAAAAGGAACACTGGACAACTATTTGTCCTACTAACCAGCATGATAGACAGCTGCGACATCTGATGTCATGCCTGTGCTACATTGAGATCAGGATTGTCACTGCCAGTGTGTGTGTTCACCTTGTTTCTTGGCAGTACGCGTGATGGTGTCTTTGAAGGTTTTGCAGCTGGAGTTGTCTCCTTCACACACTCCACACTTGTCCTCCTGCTTTGAGGAGCCAACCACACCGTCGCAGCCCACTTTCTGTTCATGAGGACATGGAAAGTTGAACACATGCAGATCTGACCACAGCGCAGCAGCTGTCTCGCTCTCTCTCACACACACACACACACACACACATAACGTCACTCACCTCACACTCCCCACGCACGCACACACTGTGCGGGTCCTTGTATGAGCAGCGGGTGCCGTCCAGGACCACTCTCTGCATGAAGACCACGTCTCGGGACTCCTTGGATTGGCAATGCAGGTGGCAGCGTTTGTTAGCTATGAAACAAACACAAACACACAAATATGACCCAATTGGCACATTTGAGAGCCATTTTTATGATTTCATCTTCACAACTAACATGGGATTATTTTTTTATTTTTCTGAATGAGCTATTTGTGAGTCAGCGCGGCGCTCTGTCTCATTGTGTCTGTCTGTGTGACTCATAATACAACTACATGAGCCTCCAGAGACAAAACCTGGCAGTTCATCCCAGTGAGAAGGAACACTTCCACTTCATCACGTTTATTACACATGGACATAATCCAGAGACCTTGTTTTATGGTGCATTGACACTAATAAGCAGGCGGCAGACGTGCTACTGTAGAATTATAATATTTGGAGAAAACACACTTTACTTAGTCTGAAATGAGCAGAGTAGCGGAACTGCAGAGGTTAGATAACCATTAGCTAACCTGTATTTATATTTAAGATCTGCTGTACATTAGCTGCCAGTTAACTTTTCTAGCTGCTCCCCACCTTTCAACATTTCAACATGAATATACATTTTGTGTGGATGAATAGAAAATAGTAAGCTTAATTTTTGAGAGCCCTTAAATGTTTTCAGGAGGTAATTTCATATTTTGCACACTGCTCTATGAGGAGACATCTGATCACGTCTATGAGAAAACAGGAGAGTATTTGGTTTGTATGATTTGATAGACAGACCAAAGGATAGCGATTGGATGAATCCCTCTAAACAGCTGATTGATCAGCCAAACACACACAGGGCAGCTTTACGTTTCATGTTTCTTTGCTTAAGAGTATATTACAGTCTATCTGTTGACTCGGGAAAACACCCAAATAGAGATAAAAAAAAACAACAGTGTGTAAAACGTCTCTAAACAAATACTACAATTTCACCCTCGGAGCAGACGGACTCTTTTTCTCTCCTAACCCTATCTGAAACTCAGGAGAGATGACAGACCATGGATGGAATTCAATTTCACCTCCCTGTTCACTTTTTTTTCTCTCCCCCACAGCCACACACACACACACGCACCTACACATTCGTGCTCGCACACTAACACACAGTCACGGAAAAGTAATTTGAGACTGAGAAAGCCTTGCTGAAAAATATGGCATTTAGGAATGATAAGAATGGAGAAAAACAATTTAGCAAGGTTCCTCTTAGTGGAGTGTGCGTAGCGTGACCTCCAATTACATATGGAGACAGCTCAGCACTTTACTCTAGGGCTGCCCTTTCGTTGGATGATAATTTAATACCTACCAGAAAGACAGTGACACCTCCACTTAGAGACAGGGTGGTCTGACAACCACACACACACACACACACACACACACACAACACACACACACACACACACACACACACACACACACACACACACACACACACACACACACACACACACACACACACACACACACACACACATTTAAATCTTCTCAATAATGTAAAGAGGTTTCAGATATTTAGTAAAGACCTCTAATAGTTTGTTCATGTGCCAACTGATACATTGATGGATAAAATGATGTAGGAAGAGAGGGTTCATGAAGTTAAAAAAACATCAGGGAATGGGTGGAGAGAGAAAAGAGTTCAAAGAAGATTGTTGTTAAAGAGATTTCCAAAGAGATGGCGTGGTTTTATAAGAGGGCGTAGTCGTAGCTTAAAGCTGTACTCAGCAGGACAGCCAGATGTCAATGACCATAACAGAACAACACCTATATATATAAAACCCAACCAAATTCAAGAATGATGTGTGTGCTTCCTCTTTTGGGCTTTCATTTGTATTTACAACTTCCATTGTGTATCATGCCATGTTCTGACAGCCTCTTTCTGTGTCTATTTTTCCACCAAACTACTTTCCCCTACATCCCCTTTCCATCTGCGGGTGTATACTCACGGTCTGTGTGTTCATAAGGCAGCCAGTGGTGCTTGTTGCTGTGGATTTCAAAGCGGGGGTCCCAAGCGTGGCATTGCTCCTCTCGAGGGTCACTGTAGATATCCTCGCACTCGTTGGTGTTGCACATCTGGAACTGGTGAGTCGCCCCGATGCAGATACGGCCCCCGTTTGCTGGTCTGAGAGGGTTGCAGTGCACAGGGCACATTATCATTAAAAACTCGGGCTTTAAATTATACATTTAACACTTGCAGAAATTATCTTGATCTATGTTGATAGAGCAAATTATCACCAGCTGAACAGAGCACAATTAAGTACAGAATGAAAACTTGCAATGTCACTGTTTTACACACACACACACACACACACACAGTTTCATACCTAGGATTGTCACAGTCGCGTGTGCGAAAGTGCACTCCTCCACCGCAGGTGTGGGAGCACTGGCCAAACTCACTCCATGACCCCCAGTTTCCATCTTGCTTTATGATGTCAGGCGTCAACCAGATGCAGTGACCTTTAAAGCAGTGCTGCAAGAGGAAAAGAATGCAAGAGACACAGATGCTATTTGGATACACTGTGCCATCAAATCAGGTTTTTCAACAGAATATATGTTAATGTACAATGGTGTATAAATACCTTCCCATCCCTGCACATGGTGCCATCAATGGGCGGCCCTTTCTTGGTCTTGCAGAAGAAGGGATTGTCTGGGTGGCTACACCACAGCTGCTTACATGGGTCAAACGGGCGATACTGCAGGACACAGAGAGAGAGACCTCTTCTTACAATTAAAAGTCCTACTACACAGCACACTCACTGGGCAACAGTCTGGCCTTCAATAATAAAAGTCAACCATCATGAGACAGCTGGAATGAGACTAAACACTGAAAATGAAAATAGAGACGAGAAGAGAAATATCACGACAACAATAACCACAACAGTATTATACCCCACAATAACAACATCAACCCTGCACTGTGTCACTGCACTGTACACTACGCTCCACTGAGAAACACACAGCCATTCATGCAAACTAAACCAAAGGATGAGAGAGAGAGAGAGACAGCCCGTGGTTTAATTAGGTCACAAGGGAGGTCAGAGGGCAAAAGGTTGAAAGGCCAAAGGTGAGGTCTCATTGATGTCTAGAATGCCCCTAGACACAGATCAAGGACCAAATTCTCCTCCTTTTCTGATATGAACCATTGATGTGGATACCACAAAACTGACCCGTAGTCCAGTGTCTGAGGGGCCGTGCCCTCCTCCCTCCTTTCCACAGACTTTCATACCCACCATGACCCCCGCGGACCTTTGCAGGTCAGAGTAACAATCAATGGCTAGACTGTGGTAGGTAATAACGAATGACATCAGACTGGAGGATCCTAAAAGCTGAAGTGAAACATGGAAAAACTGCCTCTGTTCTGGCTCAACCCTTCCCCTTTGGATGGGAAAGACATCTTTCCAACCTTTTCCACACGTTTATAGTCGTGAGTGTTCCAATATAATGAGGCTCTTCCTGCCAGCGCTGCTGTGATCTAACACAGAGATTTGCGGGAAAAGAGTCAGGATATGGTGCGGTTTAACTGTTGAACTGCACCATAGTCATTGAACCAGCATAGTCACAGTGTTTTTAGGCTCTGGAAATAAGCGTTTTAGAATCCTGCAGACTAACGTCCAAAATATGACGATGGGTAGAACAGAGAAACAAAGTACAGTAAAAAAAAAAAGTAAGGAGCAACATTACAAACAATTACGACTTCTGAGGACAAATAGAAAAAGAAAATCTGAGAAAACAAATGACGGGCCACATGTCTTCGGGGAGGTGGGGTTACCTTACCTGCGTTCCTGACTGGCCCGCCTTTTGTAGCTGAGGGGAATGGGTTTGACAAGAGAATAGAGGGTAATCTAGCAATGTGTGCAAAGCTCCTGAATAAGCCCTTTGTCAATCAAGCAACAGTGTGCCACAGTGGCGTCACAGTCAAAGAGTGGGTGAGGATGACAACGGGGAGGTTAGATGCCTGGAGAGACGCTGAAGAGTGTACTGTTTGTGACAGGCTCATGTAAAGGCACTGTGGTTGTGTGTTATGTTCAATTAAATATATCTTTAAATCATATTTAATATTAACTACAGACAATTACCTGCTTTTAAGCAAGATGTCAATCCCACCAGTGGCCGGGAGAGGAAAGCAGAGGACATCAGAAGAATGTGAATAGCTGCGTATATGCGACTCTTTCATTACAATGTAGATCAGAGATAGATGATGAAAGTGCTGCGATCACAGGGAAAACCTTCAGAGCTCAAGAGTTCCCATACAAATGGATCTTCACAGTGAAATTCAGCAAATTCTGAATAAACTGAACGGACCGAATTCAAAGCGAGTTTACCCCAACTCTGAAAAACGGCCTCCTCTCAGGAGATGTAGTGACTGTTGTAGACGCTACCGTCAGTATGTTAGTGTTAGTAAACTCTGGCTGTGTTAGTAAAGGGGCCGCGACACGACGGGGATCTCTTACCGCGGTGCACATCGTGTAATTGGCACCGAAGTCAAAGCGACACTGTTCATTCATGGAGTAGTGCAAACCAGGAAGCTGAGGCAGAGACGGCCAGTTGTGGTCAAAGGGGTCGTCACGGAGACAGTCATAGGATCTAAAAGAGGAGCCAAAAAATTGGGAATGTTGGGGCTGCAACTAACAATTATTTTCATTTTGGATGAACAATGAATCAACTACTCGGTTTATCTCTTATACACTTATTATTGAAACCCCTTCTTCAATCAAGTGTTTTACGAGTAGTATGTGTGAAAGAAGTTACCAACTTACCAAAAAAAAGGCATTCAAATATATTTAATGGTGTTTCATGAAAACTTAAAATGTGGGACCACCATACCAGACCATTTTGTGTAGTAATACTCGTACACGTTGCAATAAAATAACTTTTAGGATAACAAAATCACAGAAAATATCAACGAGACGTCAACTCACTATTAAATATTGAAGAAAGTGTCAACCTTTAAAAGCCCATGTAATGCCATTCTATGAGGTGGTGTGCGTGTGTGTGTGTGTGTGTGTGTGTGTGTGTGTGTGTGTGTGTGTGTGTCTCACTGAAGGTAGCGTCCCAGCTCTTGCATGCTACATCTGGACCAGTGGAAACGGTGGAAGGCAGCTTGCACCAGTGGAGCCATGATGCTGCCCATGTGCACCTCGTCTCCACAGCGGTTCCCCTGGCCGTCGTGCTCCATCCCCAACCTGAGAGAGGGAGGGGGAGAGAGGAGAGAGAGAGAGAGAGAGAGAGAGAGAGAGAGAGAGAGAGAGAGAGAGAGAGAGAGAGAGAAAGAGGAAGTGAAGGGAAAGGAGATTAAGCAGCGGCGACAGATTGGGAACATGTGGGAGGAGAAGGAGAACAAGTGAGGGGAGGGAAGCAGAAGCAATTCTCTCATCAGATATTGACTGAGTAACCGATGGAGCAACACTGTAACGAATCAATACGGTCACATGAGCGACTGCTTTGTTGTCTTTTGCTGCACCGTGAGAGCAGGCTTGAGGACTTCATTATGGCAAATGCACTTACACGTGTCCGGTCTCGTGTGCCACCACAAAGGCGGAGGAGAAACCGTCCTCGTGGTTCAAAGTGCAGCTCCTTACCGGATGGCACATGCCCGTCACTGGGGCGTAACCTAGGCAGCCAGGAAGAGATTTGTCAAGATTTGTAGACTTATTGTGTTGAACTGAAAGTTTAAAAAAAAGAGTCAATATTTGAACTTAATTTATTTGATCTTTACCGTCAAAAGGTCAAGTTTCATTGACATACATTTCATTGTGTCATTTTTGGTGTATATCAGTCAGTCTCTGCAACTCTTTACTTGAACTCCATATACTGAAATACACATCTGCTTAAATGATGTGCATTCGTTCATCTGTGAGACGAAACCGATTCGGGTTAACTATACTTACATTTTTATCTTCAATTTGTGACTTAGCTCTCCAAAGATATGCCTAATATATATACTACTTACACATAGCCGAACACACACACACACAAATGTGTGCATGTTTGTGTGTCTAACCCTAAACCGTCGCCTTCCACCCCTTCATATGCCAATTTCCAACTCCCTGTGTGCTTGTCTGTCCTACACTGCCTTTAATTGTGGGACTGTGGCTGGCCCTGCTCTGCCTATTGATTTTCTGCTGCTGAAGGCTGAGCCCAAGGGCAGCTGAAGGGCTTCTGAATAGCTAGGCCACTGCCTTTAGAGGCCTCTCCCCTGGGCCCGCCTGTTAGCCTGCACTCTGCTGCACCGAAAACCACCGAACCCACAGTGCACTATGCAGCTTCATGAAGCGACGGCAGGAAGAGGGGAGTTTTCTGTGTGTACTCATGAGTACTCAAGAGGGTGGGCATGCCGTTTCTATGTATGTACTATATGATAATCAGAAAGAGTTTAGAATACCCTGCATGCCCGTGGGGCCAAATTCCTGGCGTGTGAGGAAGATGGCGTGATCGTGATACTCAGCGTCCCCCGTGTCCTGCTTCTGCTGCAGGAAGGCCCAGCGACACACATTCTCCAGACTCTGAGAAGGGTTCCCCAGTTCAATCAGACTCACGGACTGGAATAAGGGAAAGAGAGAAGAGAGGGTAAAGACTAAACCTGCTTCTTGTTTCAGCTCATGTACAATAACATTTTATTCAGCCCTGTAGGGGGCAGTGTCACAATGTTATATATTGTCAGCACATCTTGCAAATTGCTGAGGTGTACAACACACACTCACTCCAAGGGATCCACAGTACTCACACAATAATGCTCCTATAATTTCAATAATGAATAAGAAACTGAACACAGAGATGCCAATTAATGAGTTATGCACTAATAGTCAAAAACATGTCCAATTACAGAATATTTACCTATGATTAAATGAACAATACCGACACCCACACAAGCACCCAGATACCAGCAATGTCTTCCATTCACCTTCACCTCTCATTCTCTTCCTCATTAGAATCTCTGCTCCCCTCTCCTTTCTCCCTGCATTCTGCTGCACAACTCTTTCCATGTCTCTCTTTCACTGCTTCCTTTTCGCCTCACTTTCTGCCTTTCCTCACTGTTTTTCACACACTCACAATGCACAGCTGAATCAAACAGGGAAGAGTGTGTGTATTGTGAGTGTGCTACAGTGAAGACATATGGCCTGCCTCTGCTCAGACACCCCGTAGACAGAGTAGCTACATGCGTGTGTGTGCTTCATCATGTTCATCAGGTGCTTCTGTGTGTTTCTATGTTTAGAGATGTATCTGGAATGGTGTGTGTGTGTGTGTGTGTGTGTGTGTGTGTGTGTGTGTGTGTGGGGGGGTGCGCCTGCATTCAGGGTCACATAGCCAATCTGCAGGCTGTCTGGGTGCAGCTCTGTTGCCACGGTAATTGGGGATGATGGACAGCCAGAGCTTTGGCTGAAGCTGCGTAGGGGCTGGCCTAGAATGACCAATGTAGGAGTGTGTGTGCGTGTGTGTGTGTGTGTGTGTGTGTGTGTGTGTGTGTGTGTGTGTGTTCCAGGGCTCCACTGGGATGGTCGACATGTAGAGAGGAGAGGAAGAGATAAGGCTACAGCAGCATAAGTGTATCACAGAGCACCTATCCAGCAATAAAATCCCTCCTGTGGGGTAATCCCAGCCCTTCTCCGTTCCTGCCATCTTTTGCTTTATCTATGTTTTCCCCGCTCTTCCACCCCACTCTCTTCTTCTCTTTGGCACAGGCAGGAAGATAGAGTTACAGTCAAGAAGAGAAAAGGATGCTACCCCATCGTCTGGTCTCTCTGTTTATGAATGAGGTACGGCTATCATTGATTGTTTATCTTTGCCTGGACTTCCCATGATTCTGTGCAGCAGCCTACTGGGAGGAAGGCCGATTGCGTAATGGGCAGCGTTTCTGTGTGCTTTGGTGCTGAACTGTGAAGGCGTGTGACTTGAAAACACTCCCCTGGGATGCAGCATGCTTTTAGTTCCTCTTTTGCTCAGTCCACTGGAATAACAGGCTCCGGGCATCAGTGCGTGCTGATGATTCTGTGTGTGTGTGCATGAGTGTCCGTGTGTGTGAGTGTGTGTGTGTGTGTGTGTGTATGTGTGTCGGTTTATGAGTGTGTGTGCCTGTATGTATGTGCGACTTGGCTGTGCTTACTGTAAGTATACTTAAAGCGATTGAAGCAAAATCCTATCGGAGATAGTGCTGATAGAGAGATAAGGCCTCCACTTTTCAGGAACTGCATCACAGGTGAAGTTTGAGTAGAAGTCCTCGGGTCTTACCTTGCCTTGGCCCAGCATGATAATCCTCACCAGCACCACGTTGATCTTTGCTCCCAAAGACTGGTCATGGTAGATCTCATTCACCTGGAGTCCCACAGAAAAACACAAGAAGGAACACGAGTCTCAGCAGAAGAAATACAACAATATCGAAACTGATATTTAGAGGGTAAGTTGTATCTAATTGCTTTATTAATAGTTGATACAGTAATTAACTTAATAATACTTTACAGATCAGTTATAAGCCATGAATTAGGACAACATTTGAGTTACTGGGTTGTGATGGTAGTAATCCACCAATTCATTCTCATTTAAGTTATTTTCCCCCACTCTCTAATAAACCACTAGTTCTACTGGTTAACATAAATATACATTTTTATAATAATCTATCAATTCCAAACAACTCCCTTAAATAAAAAGTTACAACTTAGAAATGACTTAAAACTGATTTATAATCACTACTTAACGATGAATACATCCAGTAGTACAATTTATAAACCTGGTGTAAAGGGTGCAAATATCTGACCAAAGTATCCCACCACGGTGATATGAGAGACTGGAGGTGAAGCGAAAGGCCCCAAAAAAGAGAAAAGGAAGTTGAGGAGAGGGCAATGAACTCAGTTTCCCATGAGCACTGACGCAGAGGAGATGAAGGAAGAAAGATGCAAAGGAAGGAAAGAGCCTAATGCAAGGAAACAAGGTAATGTGTGACAAGGGAGATGCAGAGAGCATTATACTGGCGAAATACACACACACACACACACACACACACAAAGAAAGAGAGAGAGCAAGAGAGAGAGCGAGAGAGAGGTGTAAATTGGCGCTGGAGTTGAGGCCTGCTGTCCTCAGTGACTGTGTGCGGTGCCTAATGAGGCAAAGGGATGTAAAAACAGACAGCCGTAATGAGATGGCTGATGTACACGCTGTGGAGAAAGAGGAACACACAGACTATACAAACACACACACACACACAAACACAGATATGAAGAACGGAATTGCAGACACACCTAGCCAGCGAGAGAAAGATAGAGTTGAGGAATGCTACGAACAGAGACAAGAGGCAGAGGGAGAGAGACACAAAGCTGAGCGGAGAGGGGCGAGGGAGCACAGAGGCAGAGTGAGGAGAGAGACAGAGCTTAGAAGGGAGAGGAAACCATGGATTCTTAGAAAACAAATGTACCGTAGAGCTGTGTTTTTTTTTAAAGAAGAGCGGACTCATTTGGAATAACTTAATGCTCCATACGTGATGTAAAGTTAGAAATTCCAGGAACCTATTTCGGAAAATTACAGGGGAGTGATCCTTTAAGTCCGAATCCTAATTTGTTAACCAAAGTCGCCTGGAACACATTTCTTTGATGACATCAACACATACATGTGGTTTTGACGTAAAGCCTCAATAGCTTTACAGAAAGTTCAGAAGGCTCAAAAATAAAGTCAAGTTAGGTTTTCAGGATCTGAATATAATATACAGGCACAGTTAACGTCATTTTCTGTTAATATTTTATATTTTTAGTTCCTAAAAACAGAGGGGGTTGTAGGCACACGTTTCAGAGTGAGGGACGTGAGAGACGACGGGAAGGGCAACATTTTCTTTCAGCGACCTTCAGTTCAACATTTTGGATGCTCCTTTTACAGATTGCTAAGCAACCACCAAACAAAGACAGAGTTCTGTTGTTTTCCCAGTTTGACCCTGTCTGAGACTGTGTATGTGTGTGTGTGTGTGTGTCCAATTTTCAACTTGTCCGTCCTACCTGCTGGTATTTCTGTTTCTGTGGATCATTTGTAACATTTGTCTTACATGATCGTCACTCCCTTGCCATCCCTCGCCATCTTGGCAGGCTGACGTGAGTAAGTGGCACATAATGACTGTGTGTGTGTGTGTGTGTGTGTGTGTGTAGCAGTGTTTGTTTGTCTGAGACGACATGGACACTTGGGTGGGTCCGTTCACACTTGGCCTGATCCAGCCCGTTTCCTTGGCAACCATTTGGCCAATTAGGGGCAGTTGACTTCCAGGTGACCCCGGCACTAAGAGGTCTACTCTAATGAGAGACACACACACACACACCTTTAGCCTTATGTGTCTTCACGTACTTTAATGCTTGGACATGTCAGACACACAGACGCTGCACAATAGAGGACAGATATGTGGCACAGTGATTCGTCATCTTAAAACACGCACTCCTACATGCTCACTGACGTGTGCGTCCCCGTGCATGTGCACATGTAGACACCCACACTCACAGAGTTCATTGGTAACACCTGTGCAGGCATGTCTCTCATTAAGGGCGACACCAGGTGTCATTACTTAACCACCCAGCATAGATTTGTGTGTGTGTGTGTGTGTGTCGTAAGTGATGCAGGCCGAGAGGTCAGCGAGGCACAAACTCATTACTATCAGGTAAGCGATGCAGCCATGGCCTGTCACTTAACTTAACACCTCTGGAGGAGGCAGAATGTAAGAGAGTGATATTAAAGGCAGTACTTGTTTAACCACATAGATTATAGGTATAATTAAAATGTTTAATTAAAAAATAAACAAATGATAATAACTTTGTTTGTTTACATGCCCCATAAATGGAAATATAGGCTTTTTTTAACTCATGTTTACAAACAAAACTCATGTAAAATAAATCTTTAGGGTCACCTAAAAACAAAAAACATCCATAACTTCAATTCTGCTGTTGGTCTGTGCATTTATAACCTGTTAATTGGATAGTTTTTCCAGGTCTAGTATTGTGTTAGGAGGTTTAATTAAAATCTAAAGCATGCAATGGAGGGAGGGTACAGACATTTTAACTGCTTTCAAAGCAAAGTGCTCTAAAAGAGAGAATAAGGGAGGGACAGTTGAGACTGAAACCCAAGAACAAGAGAGACACCAGCAGTTCTGTCTTGCTACTTTTAATCTGCACTTTATTAGCTGCAGGCACCATTTCAGTCCAGTTCACACTGATTTAGTATAATATAGATTGCTTACTTTGTCATAATTAAATGACATATTAACGGTAATGTCTATTCCTTTGCCGGAGATTAAGAGAAACATAGTAGTAATATGATTGAAGTAGATTTAGATATGTTAAAATATCAATATTTTGATATAAAACCAACTCATCATGGAACGTGGGTTTCATTTAATATGCATTAAAAACACCCTCAGCTGCCGATGAGACAGAACTGAGTCATCAAATTAAATTTGGCTAGAGTGCTACATAAATTAGATAAGACTTTGGACAGCTTTTCTATATCTTTTTCTCAACACACTTGGGAATATTTTAAAATGTGAAAACCCAGAAATTGGAGCTCCCAGTCTGACAGTGCTCCTTGCAACTCTGTGACACTTGCAGCTAGAAAGGTGTCTATTATTACCTGGACTAACTCTCCTTTCCCAGCTCTTCCTACCACTTAGTACGAAAACTTTCTCTGCCTCCAGGAGCTTTGGTAACGACAAGACTGAACGATCAACACCACTTCCAGATAGCTGTTGCAGAAATTATGCTTATCGCATACTAGAGCAGACAAAACATATTTCATCTGCACAGGTGCCACTCCCTCACCAGCAGTGGCTATTCATATCCATGGAGAGTGTGATTAACACTTCGCTGCACCTACTAAAGGTCTCCATTAAGGGGTGAGACATAGAGTAGACAGACAGATCACCGTTAGCCACTAAATCTATCACTGTCTTCGCCACAGGAAGATTACTGCACAATGGCCTCCACTTGGCATTTGGCCCACATCATATTTTACAGGATTTACCACAACATTGTTGCTACAGCACTCTTGCCTTTCCTAACAGCCCGCTTTGTCACCGATGGCCAATCACAACGATGCACATAGCTACGATACCTGAATAGCTATTTCGGTAGCACTTTATAATAACTACACATTATTTAGCATTAGTAAAGCATGAGTAAACATTTAATTCATAGTTTATAAAGCATTGTTCCAACATGAACACTCATTAGTAACTAATTAGTATGCAATTCATAAACACAGTTATAAATGTTTTATTCTTGATTAATAAGCTTGACTATTATGCGTTTCATGATTGGGTTTTCATACTTTATAAATGATGGATTCCCCATTTGTAAATTAAGTAATATATTGCAAACCAATTAAGTAATATATATTGCAAACCACTTATTAAGGACTTATAGATGATGCACTAATGGTTAACATAGTGTGTAGTTATTATAAAGTGTTACCGCCATTTCTCCTCCCTTTCCCTGTCCTTTTTTCCACTTCACTGTATCTTATTAATTAATTTCTCTGTTTTGCCTTTTTCTCTCTCACTCTCTCGCTCATGAAATTTGACAATGGTAAAAAATGTCTTCCCTTTCAAGTTTTTTCTTTTTCTTGTTTGTGTTGTCCTCCCTGTCCATATCGCTGTCAGTATATGCCATGTGATCTGTCTCTGTTCTTGAAATGAGGTAAACACATGGGAAAGGAGTGGGAAGCAGAATCACCAATACACATATTCAACTCAACCTACACATCAAGACACGAAAAACACACTTTGACACTCCCGTTGAACTTCGCAGACAGGATTTAGTGGTTTTCTGTGGGGGCGCTTTGATGTCCTGCAGTACCGCCTCCCCCTACCCTCCAGAACACGCACACGCACACGCACGCACACACACACACCTTGACTGACGGAGGCAAGTAGGAGGAAGATGCTGAGAGTAATTACAAAACACAATAGATAAGTGAAAATAAGAAATTCAAGAAACAATGCAAACATTGTAGTTTTACAGTATAACCTTTCGTACTGAAACGCAAGCACTTTATTTATCCTTTGAGGGTGCCTGTACGACTGTGTAACAGCTGCTGCAACAAAAGACAGAGGAGCACTTCACACACTTTGCCGAGGTGTGTTTAAAGTGTAAACACGAACACACATACAGATGACTTTCTGAAGAATCTAGAGGTATTTAAGAAGAACAGGTGGAACAGGTGGAACCAGGAGAAATACTAGAATGGGAGAAGTGAGGAGACATCCTGATATAAATTTGATGGTTTCACAATGTCAGAACCTTACTTCCTTACTACCGGTGTTATCACTCACATGATACTTAGAAAGTTTTTTAACATCGGTGAGGATTTGTTGCCATAAATTGCCCAAGTCCGGGAGAAGTAACAATGCTAAAGAGCTCAGTGTGGAGCAGCTCAACGCTGCTGAGAGAAAGACAGAGAGGGAACGAAACAAAACAGAGAGAGAGAGAAAGAGAGAGAGAGAGAGCAAGCACACCCATCCTGAAGTGAGCAAAGCAAACTTTCAAGAAGAAAGTCGCCCAGATGCCACGCGTGGGAGGCAGCCCTTATTTATTTATTTCTGTTTATCTGGCTGTCAGTAATTTATTCTGAATGCGCTGTTTAAAATACTCCTTCTCCCTCTGTCTCACCATCTCTTCCCCACAGATTAGAGGGGGGCTGCGACAGGGCTGCGTATTGTCTTCACCTATATTGTCTAACAAATATCTAAAAGGGGAGGCAAAGAGCACAGTGTCTCTTGTTCTTTCTCAAGCGCTGAGCTGAGACAAAGAGGTGTGGTAGGATTTGTTGCTGTATGCTTGCAGCTGCTTAACAGTCGGAGATTGGTTCCTTGCGCAGTGGGTCGCAACACAAGCAAAAGCAAACAGGAGCACGCACACCAACAGAATGAGCGCTCGCACGCATGCAAACGCGTGCAAACAGCACTCTCACCACAGGTTTAATTTGCAAAGATTAAAGTCTGCAGTTTGTTCAGTGCCACACCAACACACACACACACACACACACACACACACACGCACACACACACACACACCTGGGAGTTTGAGTGCTTGGCTAAGTGTTGTTGTGGCCTGGAGCATACTGCCTGCTGTTTCTGCATATCTCTCTCTCTCTCTCTCTCTCTCTCTCTCACACGCACACACACACGCACACACGCGCACACACAAGATGAATGATGACATGACACAAAGCCTGATGAAATGATATGTAGGAGCCCCTTCAGAGCACAGGGCTCACCTAACACACACACACACACACACACACACACACACACACACACACACACACACACACACACACACACTCAAACAAATGAAATCTCATCATATTCAGATAGAGAAGAAAGGATTACCCGCGGCTGATTGCTGGATGAGAACATGTAGGAAGGGAATTGAATCTGTGTGTGTGTGTGTGTGTGTGTGTGTGTGTATGTGTGTTACCCTCTTTCTTTGACCTCACTGTGACTTACTTCCCATTCAACTCAAATGGAACAGTTTTCCCATTTAATGGTTTTCTTTTTTTTAAAGCAAGAGAACAAATGTCATTTCATCATTTCTGATAATGGGTGTACGTGAAGATGCATTTATGCGTTTGTGTGATAGCTTGCTGTATGTGTGGTGTGCAGTGGGGGAAGAAGTATTCAGATCTTAGTAAAAGCACTATCACACCCCACTGTGAAAATACCACAGCACAAGTATCAGTATTGCATTCAAAACCATATGTAAAGTATTATCAGCAAAATGTACTTAAAAGTAAAAGTCCCTGTGTTATTATATCATATTATGTTTTTGGGATACATAATAAGTGCTGCATTAATGTGTCTGTTGTATTAGATGTTTAAGGTTGTGCAACTTCTTAACTTCTGTTGGGTAGTTTTCTCTACAGCAATGCATCATATTCTATAAGATTATCATATTTATAGCCTTGTGAGAATCACATATCTCAGTCAACTCCGCATGAGCTCAGAAAAACTGCCTGTTTTCAGCTTTGTGTTGATGCCATTTCCAGCTGATACAAGCGGGGTTTATTTAGCAACTACAAGAACAATGTTCTATACCAAGAGAAGAACACCTCTTTCTTTTAAATTTTAAAAGTAATTAATGCTGTCACTTAATTGTAGGGGAGTAAAAAGTGCAATATGTGCTTCTAAGATGTAGTGGAGTAGAAAAATGAAGTTGCAAAAGAGGGAAATACTCAAGTAAAGTCAAGTATCTCACATTTGAACAATATACTTTGTTACATTCCACCACTGGTTGTGATACCTGAGATCTCAGCAATTTACAGAGCAGGTGCCTAATTATTTTAATAGACGTGTTCTCTGTCTGTGTTTTTGTCTTTGTGTGCCAGCAACACTTACAATGTTCATGAGTGTGAGAAGGTACTTTTGGACGTGCTCCTTCCCGTGGAACTGGACCACCGAGTCGTCGACGCCCAGCAGCACTTCGATGTTGTACGCCCTGTCCAGGCTCTGCCTACGCATCCGCCCCGCTCGCGTGTGGTTGATGCTCTGCTCCACGCCGCGGTATAGAGACTCCAGGTCCATCAGACCGCCGAGGTCAGCGCCTGGAGATAAACAAGTTACAGGGTTATGTAGGTCACACAGATTTGGCACATGAACTCACAGGAGAGATTGAAATGTTGACGTACAAATCTCAAATAAATCTCTCGACAACATCCAACTCATTCTATGCCGTTATCTACAAGGATAGCATATTTTAATAACACGAGCATGTAATCTGTGATTAACTGCAACCAGCCAGAAACTTCCAGATCAGCCAACATTCAGATTAACCTGAATTATCTGTTGTCACAAAGCAATGTTTCCCCAAAACTCAAACTAAAGAGAGCCTAATCTTCGGCTACTTTCAGAGAGTGGCCCCAAAGTGGGCCAAATTAAGCCAAACAACGGACCTAATGAGAGTTTTAGTTTTTTCTGAGATGTGCAAAATCACATACGTACCTTTTCTTTTTTTTTACTTTACAGAATGTGCCATACTGACAAAGGCTGGTTCAGCCGGTAACATCGAACCGGTTTACTCTCCTCTTACCCCGGACCAGACCGGCAAAACCAAAATCAGCCCAACTATAAGTGGAAGGACAACGATTGTTATAAATTCGCTGGCTTCCACTGAACATCAACTTATAAATGAGACCGTAAACGCTGACTTCAGTGTCCTCCAAGTGTACTTCTGTCAAAAGCATGTCGCATATGAAGTCTTTGTTATTGTTTTTTGGCGCATGTGGGCCAACTCACGACTGAGACCAGTGCACAACTAAATCACAAAAGAAATCGGAGCACTGAGGCTTGCAGTGTGAACAGAGCCTGACAATCTTTGTAGATCTGGACAATGGTAGCACATCGTGCATTAACCTTTTCTTATTGGAAAGAAACAAATCACAAATAAACTTCTTCATTGACCCAACCTGGGTGACATGGTTGTGTATCGTCTTGTTGTTTTTACCCTTCAGTGTGTGTCTCCCTGTCTTCCTCTCACTCCAGCTTTCTGTTTTGTTTTAGCGCATGTGTGTGCCACACATTATACATCCATTTTATGCACATGCACTTATTTGAGCACTTGCAGGTGGATGTCTGTGTGTCTGTCTTCTGTTCACCTTGTAATACAACAGTCGACAGAACGGAGCGTGTGTGTCACTCGTAACCGGTGGTAACGGTGCGGCTATCCTACACAGATCCTCTCCTAATCAACCAAATATTTCTGCTCCCATCTGAATAAAAGCAGCAGATGGTGCTTGCTAAACACATGGATTAAGAAAGCTTCCTCACACGGGGGCTGCCCACCCTGCTCTTTTCTTGGCTTGCTACATGCTGGAAAAAAACTGAATTTGAGGTTATTCCATCGGAAAGTGTGCAACCTACAGGAGCCCTGATTGCTTCAGATCACTAATCACTTTTGCCTACATTGTTATGGCAAACAGTGCGTCATTATTTGGTTTATGCATTATTAGATCAACTGCAGTCCTGACTCTGTATCAAGTTTAATTGCAGAGTCCATCCGGTTTCTTTTTTTCCCCCTTTTTGTAGCAAGCAAAGTGTCATAGAAGATACAGAAGATAAATTGTCCTGTCTCCGGAGCCAAGGCCCTCACCCGCCATCCTCCCTCTCTCTCATCCTCTTGGTATGTACACACAACATGGCCATGGAAGCCATGGAAGACCGAGTCATGCAGTTTTGAACATGTATTCTCAGTGGATTCCTCCCACGGCCGAGGATGACGTGTACAAGTGTGTATGCAGGGGCTCGTGTGTGAGCACTGTGGGGACAAACATGTCCAACCGGGCCATCAATCACTGTTCCATCAGGAACTTTAACGAAGTTGAAGACGAGCTTTAATAGATGTGCTGCTTTTGACAGTGGAGCTGTGAGTTGATTCAACACGTGGGACGAGGGGACAGTTGGAGCTTCAGTGTTTTGACGAATGCAGTTCGAGCAAGAGTTTCGTGCTGGGAATAGATGCAAGAAGAAGATACAGGGAAGACGAGGGGAGAGGAAGAGAGATCTGCCACCTTGTCTCCCAATCAGGAAGGGGCATCCCACTTTTCCACTCCCTCTTATGCAACGTTGCCAAGGCAACAGGCTCATGGTAAAACAACGACCGCGTGGATAATATTGGCTCCTGAGTCGCTAGCAGAATTAATCTGGAAGTCTGAATATGATCCCATATCTGCCCACATTCCTGTGAATGACAGAATATAAAGAGTAGAAGAGGGAGCAAAGATAGAGATTAATATCGAGAAAAGACAAGACACTATGAGAGGAGAATTTAAAAGATTTAAAGATTTCTGCAGCTTATAATTTTGTTCCATAGCTCCTCTTTCTCTCTATCTATTTCTCTCTCACACACACACACACACACACACACACACACACACACACACACACACACACACACACACACACACACACACACACAGAACATTTCTTCTCCTTGTTAGTTGAGGAAGCTGGATTTAAGGCGGTGGACTTCCTAGTTATAGCTGCCTTTAACGAGCCTGATGTCATAACCACACCATCTGCTTTTAAAGACAGGTCCAGATATTTTTACCTTTTGCTCATGTAATGTTAAAACAAAACACAGAAAAACATGATTATTGCATTCTCACATTTAAGGCAACGCCTTCACAAAACTGAAATGCCTTGGAAACTGCGAGTGAGACAATGCGTGTTGCATAACACGGGGCCACAGCTGTATGGTAAGTGGAAGGAGTCTAGTAGAGAAAACTCAAAGCGACACGCGGAGTGGAAAACAAGACGGGACTGAACCGAAAGGTTGGAAGGTGCTTGACCAGGTGGCGAGCTCTAACTATTTAAACCTCTCTGTTTTTGTCGCACCTCTGTCCTCGCTTACACTCGCTGGAACACTATTTTTCCTCTCGCTTCAGCTGTTTTTGGAGAAAGTTCTTCAGACAGAACTGCAGAGGAATAAGGTGCAAGAGAGATGGAGGGAGGCGGTGAGAGGGGTAGAACAGAGGGGTGTGATGGATATGAGCGAGGGGGATGAGAAGAGACCAGGAGGACCTTGGGTGTTTTGAGTTCCGCTTCAAGCTCCTGCAGTGATGGAGAATACCGCTCGCTTGTAGAACATCCGAGTCTCTCTGTGAGACTGCGGGCAAAGCATCAGGGTGCGGCACCGCGCTCCTCACAGCAATCGCTTACATTAGCCTCTGAAACCTAACTGTTATCACTCTCAGCCGACAGAGAGGGGATTGATCATAACAATGTTCATTTGTCTTTTCTCTCAGTTCCGAACCTCATCCTCCCACGCCGCTTACCTGCACGCACACACGCACGCACGCAGACACGCAGACACACACACACACACACACACACACACACACACACACACACACACACACACACACACACACACACACACCTGAAACTTTCCTTTTCCTGTCCTACCCACCCGTTCTCAATCCTCATTTGCATTTTCACTCCAGTCTGCATCACTACTGTATGTACCCTGTCCACCTCCGCCATCACACACAAACACCCCACCCGACATGCAAACACACACACACACACACACACACACACACACACACACACACACACACACACACCGCCCTCTCCTCCCAAGTATTATCATTCAGGTGGGGTGCAGAGCACGGCCTTATTAGGAGACAAAGGTTCTTTGTCTTTCAACCTTTGCAAAATGTCAAGAATGTCTGTTTGCCCGCTGAATACCAGGTGGGGAGGGAGAGTAAGGAGAGACTATAAGCCACAACAGGAGAGCGAGAGAATGGTGATGATAATTCAGGTCAATCCACATCTTACTATTGAGCAAGGGTCTTTGGTTTAGGTGTGGCACATTGCTCTGCTCATAATTCAGGAGCTCTACTGTATAATGACTGGCTTCGACCTCATGATGGTCACTCTGAGCCAGCATCAAGGTAGGTGTGCAGCAGAGCGTGTGTGTGTTTGTGTGTGTGTGTGTGTGTGTGTGTGTGTGTGTGTGTGTGTGTGTGTGTGTGTGTGTGTGTGCAAACGTCTACATTTGGTTGAGTTTGCTTGTTACAGTATGTACGTACCTCAAAGACAACAAAATAATGGCCACGTTTTTGTAACATAGAGCCTCGTGAATTGTGATTTATGTAGCAAAGTAAACTCAGTTAAATACAGTATTTACACAGAGGATTAGAATATAGTGAAGTACACGATCATATTGTAAAGACACACACATGGTGAAACTAAACCACATATACAATACACACTCTTTTACACCAACGCCCAATTGACTTCTATAACAGAATAAAAGACACAAAATGGCAAAAACTGAGAACTTCTTCTGTTATTTTTTTAGTGAACAACGGAGTTCAACTGTCTGAAGACGTTTGAAAGCGCTGTGTGGCCCTTGCTATCATGGCCAAATTTTCACCCCGCAATAAACACTTTGGCCTTCCGAGATCGGAAGATATGTCGTAGAAACCAGTTATTTTCAATACCTCAGACTTTAGCCACAAGTCTCACAGTTTATGGTAAAAATCTTGCAGAACTTTAAAGTAAACACAATCCAACATTTTTTATATTGGTAGTTAAGTGTGGTAAGAGGTGCTGAATTACAAGAGTATGTGCTATTCACACAAGACTACCTCTTCCAGGGGACCTCATGTGATTTAGAAACCACAACTGTGTTTTAGTGCTTCGCAATCACTTGGCAAATTCTGACTAATATTATATATATTTCAAAGATGAGCCTCCAAAATGTGCACCTAAAATGCTGTCAAAACTTTAATTTATAAAATATATGGCTTAATATGGCGGGTGATTTGGGGTAACATTTATACTTGACAAATTAAGAACACGGTGGGATTAAGATCATAGACGACTTCCGCAATTATTACAAATTATTAGAGGTTCCCAGGTAATACTGCTGTGCAAACAGGGCTTTACAGTAAATGCAGTACTATGTATTTATTTGGAGGCTTTAAGAATAATGATGGATTCTTTTTCCTTTCTTGGTTGTACAGATTTTACAGAAATTGGATGGTTAGTTACAATAAAAACATTGCCTATTGTCATATTGTCAAATCGTAAGCAAAATGTGTTGCGTTCAAGTGACTTTGAGGGTGGCTGCCTCCTCACAGTCTCCACTCAAGAGCATTGAGTATTTTGGTTATTTTTCTCATGAGTGGCAGTGGGCCTGAGGGAAGATGCTGAACTCATTAGTGCTTACCTGAGTTCAAGGTTTTCTGTCCACCTGGAGGCACAGTTACCCACATATGTGAACGTACTTACAGACACGTCCTCGCATAGCTCAGTGTATGGACATTTTGTCTCTACCGGTGACAGTTTTATGGGTTGTCATGGTGACGAGTGGCTTGGACAGCAGACCGTCGGCGTGGCTCTGAGCATCTGGGCAGGTAGCGACATGCCATGCTGTCCCACACAATGCTCCTATACTGAATGCTCATTATTTCTAAGCTGCCATATGACAGCTGTAAAGACTGCAGAGTGTGGAACCCATAGTGAACTATGCTTCCCATAATCATACTGCCGTTAATTATTTAGATTGGCAATCAGCAATCTAATTTTACATGGACAGCTCCCTGAAGACCATAATAATTATTCATACATCAAGCACTGAACTTTGCCCATTTATTAATAACCGCTTTAGGTTAGGGCTGTTTATTTTCAACGGTGATTTCTATATTGCTGATGAGATGTTTTGAATGGTCGAGCCTTGACTGTGAGTGTCATGTCCAAAGATTCGTAATATTTAGGCTGATGCGTTCTATCTTCCTGTGCTCCCCGAAGTGGAGCAGAGGACCATTTTTAATATTGCATGAAGCAGCCTTTATAATCAGCAGGCGAGAGGGCCACCTATCCACAGCGCTGCTCGTTTTGTCTGTTTGGATTTCTGGTGGTTCAGGAGACAAGGCAACCTTTAGCTCTTACATAACTGTCTGTCTCTCAGAAACACACTGTTTGGCTGCCGGGGCGGTGCAGTGGTGCACACCAAGCCCACCGCGTCCTGCTGTACCATCGGTTCATTAGATGAGCTGAGCTATTTCTTCATTAAGTCTCAATGCAGAGTTACCTGCAGATTCATAATGCAAAGCAGCCACAATGAAAGAACTGTGATTGGAAGCTGGCATAGTTCACACACATGATTGCGCATGCCACACATGGGCATAACGTGAGTGGCGATATCTTTCTCACAAGCTGCAAAGAGTCTTGTGAGCGCCTCTTGTCACATCAATAATTACAGCAAAGAAGACCGGCCCAAGTAAAGATCGCAAACACATCTCAAAGCACAGTAATCCAATCATTGCCATCCACAGAGGCAATAATGTTGGCACAGATCAATCATGACCGCAAACTCTCTCTCTCTCTCGTCGCTCTGTGGTGCTCGATGTAAACTGGAGAGCCTTAGTGTCCAATAAGACAGCAAAGCCAGGCTGATATATAAGGCTTACTGCAGGTCTCATCCAGTCTGAAACTGACCTGTCTGAGTGCCCGTCTACCTGTTCTTTCCCGTGTCTGTCTATATCTGCCTCAGAGAGCCAGACATTTATAAAGGTCTCTTATGAAATCAAAACGTACGAGAACACCTCCAGCTATGACAGGGCAGCGAAGATAAACACACAACAGCAGCAGTATGCAGACTACCGTGTGTGCAGACAAGGGACATTCTTCGTCTTCATCTCTTACCTTCATATCAAGCCTGTCCACTTTAAGAAAACTATGGATCAATCTTACAGGGAAACGGCGTGAGCATCAACAGAGAGATAAAGAGAGAGAGGCTGACAGCGAGGTGCAAGGTCCGGCTCCCAGAGAACCTATAAATCTCTGCAGAGACAGCTTCCCGCTGGCCTGAAGGGTTTGTGGCCCCCTTGCCACCTCTCTCCCCAGCCCTGCCTCTGCCTGTCGCCTCTCTCCTTCTGTCACCTCATCCTCTAATCTCATATATCAACCCTGTCTCCTGAAATTGATGTCTCTATACAACTCATATGTTCGTAGTAAACGTTATGCTGCCGCGATTATGTTTTTAATCAACATAAAGAGGACATGTTTATATCGTACGTACCTGCAGAATGTTCACTGTCGACATATCTCCTTTTCCTCTACAATTTTTGCTTTTGTAACCAAAGCATGCTAGACATTTTTATGGTTATGTTTCGGCTTTTTTGCTCAATTTGCACTCCCGTTATGGACAGATCAATTTCATTATTTTCGTTATCGGTGAACAAACTGAACAGGAGTGACTTTATAGTACAACAATAATAATATCTATGATATCTATCAAGTTGTAGTTCAGAGCTCAACATTATACATACATATAAAAAAAGGATAAAATAGTAGTCATAACACCATCATCTTAAATATATATTAAAATAAAAAAAGATAACAAGAGGTGGGAGGCTGGGAGGCTGGGGCGCTGGTGTCAGCAGATCAATATCTATGTAAGAGGTACTACACATTTTCTATGAATCCTTTTCAGAAAATAAAAAAGGCTTTCTTCAATTTGACTGAGGCTGACTTTTTTTATATCCAACCAAATATTGATTTTTTGTGGCCACTTGGGGCAAGCACAATACGCTGGAAACACAACACTGACATATCACCTTAAGAAGGTATTATGACAAAAAAAAAACGTGGCTTATTTACACATCCAGCCAACAGAGAGCAACATTAGCATTCATTTGAAGGAGTTTAGTGTTCACTACCCTCTCAGCTCAGTTCTGTTGTTTGTTTTTTTAGCAGCTAAATGCTCCAATATTTCACCAGCTTGTCGCTAACTTGATCTGTCTGCGGAGGAGGCTCTTGACTCACTTTTCTTTTCCTGAGATAAAACAACTCTGTGTTGAGATCTTTATCAAATCAAACAAAAATAAAAGCATGATCAAATCTACAAATATTAAAACTCTTTCCTGCTCCCGCCTTTCTCCTGTCCTCGCTGCTCCTAACCTTATTTCTCCTCACCAATAGCCAAAAGAAATGTCCTGTCGTGACTGTGAAGTACTCAAAGAACAGCCAACGCCAGCCACCTGAGACACCCAGGACCACAGTTATTATGACAGGCAAGCCAGCCAAACATCTGTCAACCTGAGCACTGTAGGGATGAAGGGAGTGGAGATGGAGGAGGAGAGGAGGAGAGAGAGAGAGCGGAAAAGGACAAAAATAAAAGTGGAGAATGAAAGAAAAAGACATGCGATAACAAAGGAGAGAGATGTTCTCAAGATAGCAAGCTAGATAAAAAAAGTTTGGGTTATAATCCAAACCAGTTTCTAACGCCCAGAACCTATGAAGGTGAAACCACTGAGTCATTCTCTACGTTCTAGCAACGTTCATAATTAAAGGGCGATGTTTTTACATTATAAATTAGCACCATTTAGCAGCTTGTGAAGTCAGTTGGTTTGTCAACGTTTTCTACAACAGCCAACCAACCAAACAGCAAACCAAACCGACTAATAACAGACTTTAAACATGACTCATGTTGTGCTAAAATATACTTGGACAACGTGCAAATGGCAGAGCCTTGATGTTCATGCTAAAGAGAAGTGTCACACAAGGTGCACCGACAGCCTCATGCATTTGGGCCCTTTAGCCACTCCTTCTCTTTTGATCTACGTCTCTAAATCCTGACGGTCTCATTTTCATCACTCATGATTGACATTCTCTGAAGAGATAGATCAAAATGTGAACACCTGGATGATTTGGATCAGTAAAAACGTGCAGGTGAGAGCAGCCAAATAAACAGAAGCTCCTACAACAGCTCACCTGTGTGAATGGCCTCCATAAATACCAAATGGCACTAAAAGGTTGCAGGTGTCTCTACGACCACCTACAAGCTCCCCTCTCCAACTATCCCTCTGTTGTTGCATTCTCTTCTTTCCTGCTTCCTTCATTTCCTCTTTTATTCATTAAATGTACTTTTTTGAAAGGGTAGATATGGACTAAGTCTATCTAAAGGTGTGAGACAATATGTATGCAAATGTTCTAACTCAGCATAGCCGAGCCCGAGCATGCCTGCCAAAGGGCGGCAGGATGAGAATTTATCATCCAATATCACCTCATCATAAATGATAATGACAAACATGTCAGCCAGGCTGTAACATAGTTATAGACCATCTCTAAACCAGCTACATAAGCAGGGCAGTAAATCACCAGAGATAGCCGTGTAATGTTTTAAACAATCAAGGCGTGGATACTTGGATTCACCACAGACTGGAAAACAGGGGAGGTGAATAAAAAGAACAGGAAAAAAAAAAGAGTTTCGACCTTAAAAAACTGGCATGCTCTTACAGCGAGAGATATTACTGCCTCGTCGGCCCACAAACGCACAGACGGCTCTTTTCAATTGGGCAGCGTTCGAGCCAGACGGGAGAGAATTAATAAGGCACTACAGTGTATCGGTGTTACTAAATTGGCGGTGTTTCATAACAAAGTCTTTCAGAGCAGTTGTCAATTAGAAACAATTAAAAGAGCCATTCATCATTCTTACAAAGGCGGCTCCGTACGGGGAGCAGCGCTGACACACAGGCTGATACGATCTAATCAAAACCATGATCAGCGAGCGCTCTTGAACAGAAGCTCGCGTTGATGGAGCTGAGGTAAGTTCAGTGTATGTAACGACCACACGTCCATCCAGCTCCTTTGGACGGGGAACGCTGTATCTATCAAAACGAACACAAGGCCACTGAAGCAAGATCTGTGCAGAAAGAGTGACAGAGAAACAGGATACAAAGAAACAGGTTGAAAGTCAATCTGTGTTGACGCTTCAAAACGAGCTATAAAAATCAAACAAACGAGTCAACCATTAGGCGCTTGGCAATCATCACTACAGCATGTGTCTACTTGACGTCGGAGCCTTGTGCTGATCTGTCTGTTGATTGACATACAGTATCCGGCATCGTATCTTTCCTGGAAAACCCTCGCAAAGGCTTCCCATATGGATGTCCAGATTATCACCGCTTTGTTGGTAACCAAGAGAGATGGGATCTTAATGCAAAGATGCACTGGGGGAAAGTATCCTGTACACAATATGTCTCTGCACATCCAACTTCCCCAGCTCTCAGTCCCCCAGAGGTGATTGTGATTGCACAGGGAGAGGCTACAAACCCCCATCCACCTCGCAGGCATATGGCTAATCAATGCAAGCTCTTCCGTGCAACGGTAACTCTATACTTCAGGAGGCAGCGCGGCCTCCCCGTCTCTCTGTCCTAATGAAGCTCCCAGGTAATCAAATCACTGCACACACAGGCAGATGGCCAATAAGGGAACAACCACCGGGGCACTTTGATGGGATCCCGACAAAGTTTTAAAACTCGCCAATGAGTAATTTCTCGTCTATCTGCATGTATTAAGCAGAACCAAACTGATTTCAACATGTGGCTAAATGTACTTTCTCAGCCCGATGTCACTGATGATGTGTGAGGCAGAGACAGCGGAGAAAACTCTCATTAGTGGATGGCATGGCATGACAACATGCTCATCTCTGCTGAATCTGGCTGAAGATGCATTTTCATTTGCTGGACTGGACTCATTGGCTTGGGAACCACTGGCATTGACTATATTAGGTAACTGGCAGCGGGAAAGTCTCCCGGCTGAATCGCTACAACAAAGGTTTACCAGCTGCAGTGTGTAAAAACAAAATAAGCTGGATCTGGAAAGAAAGTTAAAGACAAAATGTGCACATGCAAACTTCAGGAGAGTCAAGTTACAAAGATACGTTTAATAACTTTGACACTTTAAAATTTGCAACAGCTCTGATTTACACCTATAACTGATTACCTCACCATAGCAACGGCCAGTATTTAGAGCATTTATAGCATCTGGAATATGACATATTTCTGAATATAAAACACATTGGACTTTGATATTGCCCGGCTTGATACAAATGTTTATATATTTTAACATATAGTTGGCATATTTTTATGTACTGCTTTGTCCATATTGTTAAATCATCCAGGAGATAGTTGTGCTGCTTGGGGACGTTCTCAAAAGCTAATTCACGGTGAAGAATCATTAGAAACCTGTGGCTTCTCAAATTTGGGGTATTGCCTAATTTCATTTGCCTACAAATGTATTCTGCTCCATGTGAGTTGGTTCTTCGGAGCCGATGCTGCCTAAAGGCGCTTCATGCTTGGCCTGTGTTGTTGTCACATTGAATGAACACGTGGAGTGCAGTTCCGCGCTTGGAAACGTCATCCAATGTGATCAATGAAAATTGAGGAAAGAAAGTCGAGAGCTGGAAACAGATTGATCGCCATCAAAATAAAAGTTGCACATTTTCAAACGTTTTTACTCCAGCGAGCAATTTAAGTAGAACTAAATTAAATACATAAACAAATAATGAACATAACATATTTATGTTATGAAGTCATATTTCTGCCACTTTCCCACAAATGATCCTGAATTAATTCAATAATGGTATTACATTGGAATTATATGTATATAATGATTCATTAAATTATTTAATTTGATAACATTTGAAATGTATTTATTTAATGAAGGCTTCCTGTAGAAAGAGTCAGTTTAACAAGGAAGCATCAATAATAATGATTACAATTTAATAATATATGACAAATGAATCTAAAATTAAGTTTTAAGATGGGAAGGAGTTGATTGGCTGGCCTGAAATCCATGTTTCCATAATACCAACGAGCAGCAGTCATGGGTATAAAATGTCTGTAATTTCTTAAAAGTAAAGCAAATTGAAAAGTGAAAAGATGTTTTATATCTTATTTACAATTTTTAATATAAATTGTAATACAGAACAGTTCATGATATAACGTGAACAATGGCAAATTAATTATACTTCATGCACGGACCTCCTTCCACTTAAACATAATGGCAGTAAGCCACGGAGCAATGACATGAATGTTATGTGGACATCTTCTGGGAAGTGTACACACTATTGAATTGAACTTACTGTCTATTAAATAAACACTCAACCACTCCTATAAGTATAACCACAGCAGCTGAATAGTGACCCAAGTCATTCTACGTCTGCATGATGGACAGACAATGATCATGCTGATCCATGGATTGTAGGGATGAAAGATTTAAGTTGATTCTTAAAACCAATTATTTGGTATATAGGTTTTGAAAATGACACATTATTGTGTCATTATAATCTTCTTTAAATTGTGATGAAACTCAAATTCAAAATAATACCATTTATAGCAATAATCCCCTCCATATTATAGGATTCACCATTAAGTAATAACCTTTCGATGAATATGTTAACAGTGACTTAATCAGAAAATCTTGGAATTATTTTAAGACAACTGTTGGCAGCTATACAGACGAGTGGCTCAGGGGGGCGAAAAAGGCTGCTGTACGTCCTCCAGCTCGATTTAATAAAGAGAGGTTATTATTAAGGAATATTTCCCCCATATTTCCCATACTAGCAACTGGCAGTAAGACCTGTCTCATTCTCCTCGCTCTGCAGAGCAAGTAATACCCACTAATCCTAGACACAGAGAGAGGCTGTGGGGACGAGAGAGAGAGAGAGAGAGAGAATGTCACTATTTACTATTTTTATGCTAATTCCTTTCTTTATTCTTTCACACCCTCACCCTTATACCTCATCATGTTGGCCTGTGGGTGTGAGAAAAAGCACATGTGTGTGTCTGTGTGTGTTCATGTGCGTGTGTCTGTCACCAGAGCAAGCCCAGTGTGGAGGACCAGGCACAGACCAAAGAGTCCCAATCCCCAACAGTGTTCATTTAGAAGGGTTCACGCTGGCAGTGCACACGCACACACACACACACACACACACACACACACACACACACACACACACACACACACACACACACAGGAAGCTCCCAGGCCCATCCCATGCAGTGTGATGTAATGAGATATCTGCTGTTTCCCATTCAAGCCTCTTCATCCTTCACAGAGCAAAACCACTGGCGGAGAGGAGAGGGGAAAAAGGAAAGGAGAGGACAGGAACTAGAGGACAAGGAGCAGAATCAGATATTTCTGTTTTTGTCTTCCTCCCCTCTCTGTTTAAGGGAGTAATATGTCTCCATCTCTGTCCATCCTATTGTAATGGAGTAGGTCTCACTACGCTGCCTGAGGAAATTGCCTTATAGTCCCTCTGCCCCTCTTCTATATGTGGACACACACACACACACACACACACACACACACACACAGACCACACACACTCTCATGGCGTTGGCCCCAGTGACACTGCTTAAATATTAATGACCTGGTTCTCTCTCATTAATAATAGCTGCAGCGCTGATTACTCTGTGAATACCACTGTGTGTGTGTGTGTGTGCACATATGGAAGTGTGCCTACTCACAATGTGAGCCAAGTATTTGTTCTGCCTGTCACTGGCATATTACACTGTGAATTGCTCCAAAAGGATTACTGACATTGCATTACTGAGGTAAATTAAATAATATTGAATTACATAACAGTGAGGATTTTAACGGTTAATATATGGTGATGAATCCAATGTCAGTTTGTGTCAGGGTGTGTGTTTCTGTGTGAGAGAGAAGAGCAGTGGGTGCAAAGTGTGTCTGGTTATCAAAAGCAGACATGCACAGACGCACATGAAAAATAAGTAAACGTGGAAAAGCAACACACACACGCAAATATATAGACAAATATACAGAAACAACCACAAAGGCAGGCCAGGCATTCGCTTAGTTAAGCCATGCATAAGGCATGTGAGATGCAGCTGGCTTAAGCTAGCTTAGTACTAGACACAACACACACACACACACACACACACACACACACACACACACACACACACACACACACACTGGGGTCCAACAAAAAGCATGAGTGGACATCAGTATCCATTGGGTTGTAATGGAGAACTTTGCATCCATCTGCTAAGAATAGCAATACTGTAGCGAGCCACAACAGAGGAGAGAAAGTGAGGCTGCGGGGACGAACAGGAGTGTGATCTGATGAGCTGTGTGTCCTTTAGTAATCATGAGTCAGCAAATTACAGCAGCACACGCCGTAAATGGAAGGCAATCCCAAGTAGGGTATTCACCAATTTCATTTACATTGAATTAAAACTAACTGCTATATTGTTCTTGATAGTTACATATCTACAAATACTGATTCAAATACAATTTATAATTTCATTATTAAATTATTTTATGTGGAAAATAGTGTACTGAACAAAAGGCGTGATTAGTTTGCCTTTATATGACTGGACAGTTTACCAGCAGTTTGTTTTTCTATGGATTGTGTGAGTGTATATCTGTTCCGTGTAGGTGTGTGTGTGTGTGTGTGTGTGTGTGTGTGTGTGTATGTGTGTGTGTGTGTATGTGTTTGTACTTGAACTGCATTGAGACAAGAAGGCAAGGGGAGGAGGAGAAAGAACCAGAGAGGAAGAGGAAGAGGAAATGCAATCAGTGTTTCTTTACATTGTAATGTAGTTACAGAGTAACTGGCACTGTTTCCCAATCTTTTATCACTCACACATCTCTATAGTCCACGCAACACACACTTCACACTTCATGCTGCTTCTGTCCACCTTTTCAGCCCTCATCTCCCCTAAGCAGAGGCACAAGTCAGACTTTAATTCCCGTTGAGCCCCGACCCGCTTCCCCCCCCCGGGTCTTTCTAGACCTGGCTGTCGTTACATGCATTGTCTGGCTATGGCTGATGGAAATCATCTTATTAGCTTTGAGCTAATGCCTGCTCTGGATTCCTGGGACACTCTGGCTGCCCCTATTTTAATTGGCTGTGTATTAATATTTCATGTGTTTAAACACAGCACATCACCTTTACCTTCTCTGGCTCTGACCCTGTGGCTGGCTACTCGGTATGTGAGACGGTGAATATAGATAGGGGAGAATATTTTCAGTCCCCAACCACATTATGGGTTTGGATTTGGGGGATTTAAGTTATGTTTTGTCAACTGTTTTAATGAAATACATTTATTATTAAGAAATTGATATTGATGGAGAATCAAAGGATTACAGTAAAATTGCCACCAATGGATTAATAATGTGAAAGCTTTGGAGTCCCAACATGCTCATATAAATGAATATGCTAATAAATACATTAGGCCAGAGCAGTAATGTTTGGATGAACTGTGTGTAGTGAGCAAGCCACCAGTAGTGACCGTTGATCATGAGCCACTTCCTCTATTCTTGATCTGTGGAGCATCATTTATTTATCTTTTCTGGCCTGTAACTCAGTTCTTAGGTCACAAAATTCCCATGATTCCAGCAATCTGTTAACATATTAGCAATCTTATTGTTGTAAAGACATCATGGGAATTTGAGCAGGACTTTTTTATATTTAAAAAAGTGTATTTTTAATTACAATAATATTTTTTAAATATATCCATTTTAGAAATCACCTGCTACCCAGTCAGTATTTGAAGTGACCTGCTATGTTACACACCAGGGATAGTAAACTGCTGCAGTTTGAGAGAGAAAGGGAGTGGTAGTCGCATTGGAGACAATTCAAATATCCAATGAGACACACACTTGATGATTCATAGACAATCAAACTTATGTGGAGACATTTGGACACAATGAATCCAACAAACTTTAACGTAAGATATTGATTCACTGAGCACGAGCTGTAAAAATTGCAGCCGAGCATGTAGCTCACTCAGTACCACACACACATATACACGCAAGCACACGCACACGCACACACACACACACACACACACACACACACACACACACACACACACACACGCACGCACGCACACCTGGCAGCCCCGAGGCTACCTCCAGGACAGAACAGGTGATGGAGCTGGGGGAAGGAAAGGAAAACGCAAGGAGTGGAATAAGTTGGGGATGGGGATAAAAAAAGACAGGAGAAAGAAAAGAGATAAGCTATGACGACACACACAAACTTTACTCAATTCATTTGGTAGCTAATTTAGAAGTTGTAACATCAGAGAATTCATTAAAGGTCATAACAGGACTTAATGGACTACTTTATCATATAACAGTACAGGTGAAACTTTTAGTCTAGTTCTGAACACAAACTGTCTATAAAGACTTGACAGCTCCTCAAAAATGAAGCCAAGACACCTTGTTCCCCCCCTGGTGGCTGGCTGCAGTATAGCTCATAAACCCCACCCCCTCCATGTTAGCAGATGGGACATGGGCAAAGATAAAAAAATTAAAGTACACATCAAATACAATTTTCACAAAGATGTTTCGTCATATTTGGTAATCCTTGTCATGCTGATGCTCCAGGCTTCTCCTGCAATGATCAGGTACTATACTACTATCTGTAGAGTGCAAGAGACTCTTATGTGCACTAATTTTCCTCTTCCCTTGAAATGTTGAGCACAACAAAAGGAGCTGAGGATGATCAGCTACTTTTTATTGTAAAGGTTTGCTAGCTGCATTATGGTTTCTTTCCAAGGTGGTTTCAAGGTGAAGTTTGTGCCATGTGTGGAAAAACAAAACTTGAGATATGTGTGAGTGTTATTTGTGAAGGTAAACTGCATCAATGTTACGCACTAACGTCTGTTTTGGGGAGGACTACTGCATGTGTGTAACGTTTTTTTATAAAAACTGACCATACTGTCGGATGTTGAGTTGCATTGTGGGTAATGATTTAACTGACATGTTTCGACATGGAAGAAAAATGGGTGGATTAGACCAGTGATTGTCAACCACTGTGCCGCGGCACACCAGTGTGCCGTGAGAGATCACAGGTGTGCCGTGGGAAAATGTCCAATTTTACTTAATTGGTCCAAAAAATTATTATTTAGTTGCCGCAAATGATTTTCCATTGTTGAGCGTCTGAGCTGCAATATAGTGGCTGGCAGAGTAATATAGAACAGGTCTACACCTTGTTCTGCTATTAAACAAACTAAACGGCCGTATGTTATTGATCTATCTACACAGCATGTCATTTCTGGGTCGCGTCTATAAAACTCTGCTCTGCTCTGTGTCGCGCACGCGGAGTTCCGCCTGATGCGCTGCACAGGTGAGACACAGCGGACAGAGAGAGACAGAGAGGGGCGACAAATATGTCACATGCTTTTCACAATGGGATTTGCTGCTGAAGCTATCAGTATTTTAAGCTATGAGCTCTCACTTTTAAAGCCCAACAGTTCATGTATTTGCAGGTCAAGACAAACAGCCTGGAGCTCCATCAATGACGTTTATGACTTCGAGAGGCTCTGGAAATATTCTTCCAAAAGCCTGAAAAAAACACTGCAGTGATAAAGCCTGCTCACTTTGTGGTCGTCATTAAAATAAATGAACACCATGTTTCCTTTAAGTCAGTATTTATCAAACTGGGGCGCTATTTATTACAGGTGTGGCGCAAGAGGAAATGCTGGTTTTAAATGTTCACAGTCCGCCGTTAACAAGTTACGCTTGCGCATGCGCCGATTCTTGGCATTTCGCCAAAAGCCGATCTTTATGAGATCTCTGTGAGATAGGCTTTCTGCTGTTGTGTCTCTCATCATTGAGCATGAATTGAGAGCCGTATCAAATCTACAACCCCGTTTTAAAATAGATTTGTAGAGGAAAGCAGCCACTAATACTGATACAACGTGATGCTCACACATCTGCACTCATTCCGTTTTGTTTTGCAATAGCTTATTGTTTTCCACAATAAGCTATTTAGTAGTAACTAAATATTAGTTATTTTTTGCATAACTTTATTTTAATTTTTCTAACAAAGTGATAACACTTTTTTTTTTGTCTGATGGAGCAATCTGGTTTACTTGAAACACTGAATACTCTTCCATGCCAGTAGGTAGCGCAAAAACTACCTACCATATATGCTGTATTATGCTACAATGTGAGATTTTGTAACTTTTTAGGTTGTTGGTGTGCCGCGGGATTTTTTTATTGTAGAAAATGTGCCGCGGCTCAAAAAAGGTTGAAAAACACTGGATTAGACAAAGAAGACATCTCTGATTCTGCAGCTGTGATGTTGATCCATTTTAGTTTTCATGTCTATAGTGAGTCTGACAACGGTGGTGCTGAATCAGTGGTGAACTCTGTTAAAGTCAAATGGCCATTTTGTTCCACTGTGATGAACGATGCACTGTGTCCACTTTTTGGTGATATTTTAAGGAATACAAATCAGTTCAAACTTACTATATTTTACAATGGCTACCTTTTTCTTATTATGGAATTAGCATGTCCCATACTTCTTTCTGTGAAACCATTTCCTGATCTGAGCTAATATGAGATTAGAGTGGAGAGACAGAAAACAGCTTACTGAAATCTAAATCCCATGATCCAATGTGTATTTATCATCTCACTCTGAATTTCTAGTCAATGCTGTTCTCCATATGTCTGCACAACACTCTACCTCGCATGCTCTGGCTGAAAACAATCACAGGATTCATATTGTGTAGGGTTTCGTATTAATGTAGAATTAAAAGTGAAAATGATTAAAGCAGAACCAACATTTGCTTTGCAGCACCATATGGTGAACACTTAAATGTGCAGCTCTGGTGTGAGCCCGGCAGTTTGACACAGCCGCGCACACAGGAGCAAGGAAGCAAACAAAGGTGTTATGAGCTTCAACAAGTAATTAAACAGCTTAAAAAAGGAAAATATTATTCAGGAAAGGTTCAGTATTTGGAAAACGCAGAGAATTTAGCACGTTATTTGAGGTCTCTAATAGACAACAGAGCGACAGTAATCAAACTTGACATCACACTAGACCTTATTTGGCAACCCTAGAGGTGAAAATTGGAGGAATATAAGCACAGTTTGGATTGTAATGTGACAGCTTCGACAGCTAGGAGTATATGCACACGTGTGTGTGTGTGTGTGTGTGTGTGTGTGTGTGTGTGTGTGTGTGTGTGTGTGTGTGTGTGTGTGTGTGTGTGTGTGTGTGTGAGTCATGGCTGCTCCTGCGGCCTTTAACACCCAGTCATCTGTCATCCATCGGCTCAGCTCTGCACTGCTGCCGTCTCAATCGCCTGACATAATATTGCGCGCACACACACACCTACACTTACACCTACACACACACCACTCACTTTCTCCGTCTCTCTCCTTCTCTCACACAACCACACGCAATATTTTGACAACGTGCCACCAGCACCGATTGAGAGGGGCACAGAAACACAGAAACACACACACGCCGTGTCCCCACAGTGTTGCCTGATTAACGAGATGGTTTGTTCTCTTCCTCAGGCTTGGACCAATCAGGTACGAGGACACAAATCTCTCCCCGCTGGTGATGCTGAAGGCCACTGGCCACTATTTATTGGCAATCTCAGCCCTGACTACCTAGACAGAGAGAGCAACACGCTTGTCACAGGAAGACACCACCACCGTGTCTGCCTCTGTGTGTGTTTCTCATGTGCTTCTGCTACGGGAGATGAATATGCCTGCTAGTATCATGAAATAACAGTTTCACAGAGCATCACACACATACACAAAACAAGGTATACTGAGGGATCTCCTCATTTATAGATTGTGTGGGAGGCATTAAAGCCACAAACCCATCAAAGCTGTGATTAAAGCAGATTATAACTTTTCCACTAATAGCAGAACATCTTCTTATAGCTCAACACAATTATTCCTTATTTTACTAGCTCTCTGGACTTAATTAGCAGGGTTTAGCAAGCTTGGTGTCTTAGCAGCTCAGCTAAACATTAGTAATTGTCGTGTTTATCTGCTTTCAGAGTAAAAATAACCCACATAGAGAGGTTGTGACAGTGTAGCTGCTATCACTAAAGCAGTATTTCGGTTTTGTGCGCTTAAATCTGAAAACAGTTTCTCTCGGCAGATTCTTCTTTTTTTTCTGAAAGACCTTGATGACAGCTTTGTTGGTGAAACATTTAACACTGTTCCCAGCGGCTATTTTTAGAAGACTTAAATTGTTAACGGTGTTTCTCTTTTCAATGCTAAATTACAGATAGTCCTGCCACGAACTTGAGCCTCAGAGGTTTGAACTGGAGTGACAAGGAATTTAACAAGAAGGCAATCATTTTGTCTTGTACTTCTCGTATCTGTCCTCTGCTTATTTGCTATCCTGTTTCTGTCTTCTATCTTGTGTATCTCCCAAATGAGTGCAACCTTTGAAATCTGTGCAGACGTATTACTGGTTCATAGCCAAAGACAACAAGTAGCATATGTAAGATACAGAGACACTACAGGAAAGACTGAAAACGCACCGCAAACATCCAAGGTATGCAAATGTATCACGCTCAACATTAACTAACAACTAAGTTATGAAATATGAGAAAGTCAACAACATCTACTGTACTATGCTCTAGTGATATCGATGCCATACAATAATTAAAATGCAGAGAGACGCATTGCATTTACCTCAGCAACAAAGAAGTGCTCCTTTATTTTGTCTTTTAATTTCCTGTCTACACCAGAAGTGGGGATGTGTTGCAGTGCAACACTGGCATATGTCGATAAATGCTCACCTTGCACCTACATTTTACAAAAATATCTGACCAGTCTCACAACGTAACATGCAGCATTACAGACTGATGGAAAATGAGTGCATCAATACAGTAGTTACAGGTGCAACAGAGCACACTACTCACCACACGCAGCAGTAATGTCCATAACGTAACATGGATTACTGATATACTAAAGTAACCTGGATGCTGGATAACAAAAATAAGGAACATTTTAAAAAAGGGCCAGATGGTTTATGGGGGAGCACAGGAAGAAAAAGATGAGCAATAGAGGTCAAAAGAAGACAGCAAAGGCAGGGGTTAACTTCTCGTAGAAACACACGGAGTAGAGTAGAATGAGCACAAGCCAGAACACTGGGGTTTGTCAGCTGGATTGGGAATCTTTTCAGAAGTCTCCCAGAGTTCTGAGCGATGGAAGGAAGTCTGGAGGAAGAGAAGGATCGCAGAGGGAACGTGGGTAACATGCCAGGGAAGTGAACTAACTTTTGTCTGGCGTCAGCACATCTGCTGTGGAGGATGACTTGTCCCTCTCATTGCTACAGGCACATGGCAGGAGAGGCAGAGTCCTCACATAAGGTGCTCTGTGGCAACACACACGGAAAGAGTAGACATGCCAGCGTGCTCTCTTTAATTGTCTCAGCGTGATTGTTACCACAGCGGCAGAGGACACATTTCATAAAGGCAAAGGGCTTTCACAGTCACTGGCTGATAATATATATATATATAAATATAAAACCAGTAGCTCAATTACATCTATTACACACTCGTCAGACACTGATCATCCCACAGTGGAAGCAACAGAATACTTCAAATCAACTATGATCTGATTTATGTAGTTTATGATGTGGTTATTATGAGATTATCAGCATTACTTTACCAAAACTTGCATTATCAAATATGTTTTGTGGAATGTCGTGCAAGATCGATCACGCTTTTTACCAACATAACAAGGAAACATTTCGTATCTGAAAACTGTGTGCTGCTCCTGGCAACTAAAGCACGACTAATATTCCCGACTACATTAAGGTTTTTAATGCATCCTCCTCAGAGGGCCTCAGCAACATTTTCTTTTCTGTGGCCAGAATTATTTTGTCTTCAAGAGTACCGTAAGGTTCCTGTATTTGAAGCTGATTGAGAAATAAACCTCTGCGTTCTTTGTATGATTCATGATTGCTATGTTTCAGAAAACAAAACAGAAAACAACTTAGGGAGAAGATCTTTTTCTTGGCAAAAAGGTCACGGTGATCTTTTTAAAAGTTCCTTAACTATCGGCAATTGTAATTGACGGAGTACCTAAAATGCGGTCTATCAGAGCACTTTTTTAAGCCTAACCATACAACAAGTTTAAGATGTTCAAATTTTTTTAATAAGAATAGATTTAACGCAATCCAAAGCAGCAATTGTCTTTCATCCAAAGTATATTTATCAAAGCTATTTTAAAGTACAAAAACATATGAACTGGGATAGTGACTGGGATTATATATGTCAAATTGAGGTTATACATTCTACCATGTCTAATACTTTGAAGTTGCAAAGACAAGATGTGCTTTAAATTAGAAAAAACAGACACATGAATGAATACTGCCCCATCAAACATTTGTGCTTTTAATTTGAATGTACATATTTCTTCAATATCAAATCTTCCGGTGATTTTAATATTCAATTTTGATTTAATAATAAGGATAATTTGCTATAGTGAATTATACAGTTATTATATAGTTTATAAATACAATTATGTCAAACTACAATTGATTATAGTATTCAATTATGGATGAAAGGCCATGTTTTGCCCGACATGGCCTTCCATCCTGCCAAGAGTAACTAAATCATGTTGCAGCCACACTATGCAGGGTGGGAACAGAGCCTGCGAGACAACGAAACACAATTAAAACGTATCATTGTAGCTTTGAAAAATGAAGACTAATAACCCAGCACGCAGATGGCCTCCTCCCATCACTGTGTTACTGTAATTGCTCCACACAAACACACGCCATTAAAAGGTCAGGCACCAACAGCGTACGGACAACCACAACATGACCCATCTGGATTTGACAGTCACTCCGGTTCATTGGGCGCAGTAAACAGAATGACAAATGTGTATTTTCAGCCCCTGCTAAGCTCTAAGCGGGCCTTGTTTTCTCTTTCCTCTCTCCATTCTCTGATCTCTACAGCTATTCTCCACTTTTATTTGAGCTAAATCTGAACACATCAGACTAATGCTACAAGACATATCAGCAAGCTCAGTGGGGGCAAAGAAACAACGACATAGAAAGATGAAGATGATAGAATTCCCTCCCTCTCTCTTATGTATAGAGATCCAACAGTTTTTCATCACTTATTTAAAATATGATAAACATTGCAAACTGTCCTACACATTTTCAACCCACTGTCTGAACCATAAACTCGTCTGTCCTCGGTGCTCATGGCTAGTGTTGTAGCCATCGTTCAATAAAGAAGCACAGCGCTGTGTTTCATTCAATTGAACTTCCCCAGGGTGCACAGTGGCAAATGAACTGCAGCATAACAAACTCCCACCACACATCACTCTGTTAATCAGACAGCAGCCGTCTGAACATTATTGCCATTGTGTACACAAATAGCAACGTACTCTAAGACTAAAAATAATGTTCTGGTGATTTCCACCGTTTCACATGATCTTCATGAGCAGATGGACTTTGTTTAGGTGTCATGTGGCTGCATCTGTTGACATGAGAGATGAGTAGCTCTCGCAATTTCTCCAAAAGGAGTTTTAGGACATCCAGTTTGTACCTTTTAAATGTAATACAGTTGAAAAATCTGTAAAGAGATAGAAAGTGTACCTTAATTAAACGACATCCAAGGTGCAGAATACACGTTCATGCTTAATGTAAAAGTCAAAAAAGTGCGACAATATGGATGAACAGTTAGTGAGCTTGCATGTCAACACACATCCATCTACATGACAACTGATCAAATGCAATCAGCCGATTATGTGATGCGGTTGAAGGCTCCAGGAACAGCTAAGTGGACCTTGATTTAAGATTCTTCCGTCAAAATATTCTATTGTTTCATGTCTTTTTGTTCACAACATTCATATTTATCATGGCAGCGATATAGAATTTATAGAGACAAATAACACTAAAAGGGCAACAGCACACACTTCAATTATGTTTGCTATTCACTGAAGTAGATAACTGCTGCACACACACAGAGACGCAGCCTTAGGGCACTGCTGTGATAGTGGTAAATGTATTTGGGGTTCCCAATATAAGCTCATCATGATAGGCTCCATTAACCTCTGAATTAAGTATTCCATCCGCTTTACACACGCATTGCATTAACTTACATGGTGTTTCAGCTAGTGACTACTCCTACACAGTGTGTAGGAGCTTTAACTTTAAAAACAATGTCACATTTTTCTGCTCAAACATGCATATCAAGGAAGCTTATTCAGCGATGGCAGTGGCTCCCACACTTCTCTGAGGAGTGCCAGATTTAACACAGCATGTGCGTGTGTGTGTGCATGTGTACAGTGTGTGTTTGCAGCATTGTGACAGAAGTGGGAGGAAGGAAGTCACACGCCATCTCATCTTCCATGAGCTTCTGTCCCTTAGGTTACATAACTGATGCTATCACAGAACAGTGGCCACCTCCAGGGAGGTCTGTTGCATGTAATTGTAGTCGCACAATTGTACCTGCTGCTTTGTGCGAACCCTGCACTTAAGTCTGCATCAGGAAAATGAAGATGCTATGATATTATTATATATAGTGTTACTATTACTGTTGTGCATTCATAGTCAAGAGACAACATGCACAGGGACATTGCTCACGTATTCTCAAATACAAATGGTTTCTTTCTGAACTGTTTGGTCTTTGTTAAAGGTAATTTATAGGAGATTGGGAGCATCTCGACTGCCTCTCAACGCCTCTTAACATGGTGTCCGCTGAGCCGGTGGCTCGCAGCTATAGCGCTAACAGTCAGACTCATTACCTGAGGCTGGGTCCTTCCCAATGTCGTTTTCATCTGTAAGCGCTGTATGAGGGCAGTGCACTACAAGCATCAATGTAAACAAAGCAAGGTGGAACTCAGATTACATCACAGAGGGAGAGCGACTTCATTTGTTTAGTAGTTTGTCGCTTTATTAATGCTCTGAATCCTGTATATTGCACCTTTAAGGATCTAAACTGTGAAAAAGAAAATGTGATTACATCTCGACAGCTGCATGATCTAATCATAATGGCTGAATGGGTTTCTAATGCCATCAAACACATGCTGTGACAACAATAACCCTATGCTTAATCACTACATTATATCTCTTATCTTACTCAACACTTCAGGCTTCTGAAAGGGTCAAACTAAACTGTGTATCTTCATTCAGCAAAGACATTAGGAGTGAGGCATGAACTGCAGATCTGTGACTGGACACACACTGTTCATTAAATACCCAGACACTAAACTAACCTCAACACCCCTACCTCACGACATCTACTACTACGGCACACTACTTTTGCATTGGCACTCATGTAGATCATGGATATAGTTATGAGAGATACTGGACTGAAAGAAAAGGAACCATTTGAAAAAGATCTTTACATGGAAATATTACTTTTTTTGTCTGAAAATGTTGTACTTTCTTCCAGTATTTTTGATTCAAGTAATCATCCTGCGGCCTCTTAAAGTCCTCCAGATTGGGACCAATGCTTCATTATCACAAACATTTTCTCTGGATACAATGTTCATCAGAAATATAACAAAACGACTTACACATTGTTATGGAGCAGGATTTTTACATCAACAGTCTGCTATTGAAAATATGACCACCACATCAGAGGCAGCACCATGGCTTACTGCTACGTCACTATGATCACCATGATTACAGTGACTCTCTCTTAATCTCTAAGTCTGTAATAACGCTGCACTCCTTCATCCCTCAAAGGCCTCCCTTCCCCTCCATCCATCCTCTCCTTGCTCACTCTCGCTCTGTCTCACAGACAGACAGAAACCCACACACAGACTGTGCGTGGGTCATTGCGGCAGCGGTGGCTGCAGACTGGAGCAGAGGTCGGCCGCACCCTGCTATTATCCCGGGAGTCCTGCTCTGTTTAAAGGCACCGCTGTGGCACGCTGAGTGATGGCTCAATGGAGGGGCCTGCTGGGAGCTTACCAGCAGGTGAGGAGTCAGGCGAGCCAGAGGGAGAACACACACAGAGCGTGCAGGCACACGGACAAAAACACACATTAACACACTAGTGGACGCACACATGCTGTCAGTCAGTCATGAGAAATAAAACCTGCAAACGCACAGGGACGTACCCATACATGCCAAAATGCATGACTGTGCACACACACACACACATATGCTGAGTGTGGTAAAAAGCCAGCCGTGCTCTCTAGGGATGGAACCAGTGGCCGCAGAGAGGGAGAAAGGAAGCAGCTGGCTCCTGAAATACTTCCCCTCCTAACACTGTCATTTCCTCCCAGAGGCACACCTGGGCCAGCACTCATTCCCACATACAGTATATAGTAAATACTGTATCTGTGTGTGTGTGTGTGTGTGTGTGTGCGTGTGTGTGTGTGTGTGCGTGCGCACATGTGAGAGTATGCTTGCACCAGTGTATGTGTTTGGTCCTTTGAGTGTGTATGTTTCTGCTTGGTTTGTGTGCGTGTGCTTATGCAGGTGTGCACTAATGCACACTGCTGATCTAAAGTGGATCCCTACTGCCCAATATAACACCCATATTAGTATATGTCATTACACATTATTACATACATAAAACACGTGTTTCGTGCAAAATGCAAGCTGTGAAACAGAATGTGGCGCCGCTGTTCTGCTGACCAGCAATCAATCAGCTTCAGCTGCTGCTGCAATGTGGCCAAAACGGAACAACCAGCTGATCTGAGAACAATATCTTGTTATAGAGAGTTTTATTTGATGAATACAAAACAAGTCAAAACTGTTATAAAGGTTTCTGTTAGGGATATTAAATTACACCGATATTTTGGTAAAACATTTAAAAGTTTAGAATCCCAATTTGAGAACTCTTTCGGGGTCATGGTGGGGTAGAGAGTAGAGTTCCCCACACTGGATCATGTGAAAGTCTTAATTGAATGATTTCCAAGTAACACCTTCCTTTCCTCAATAGAGTATACTTAAATTTTGGACAACCCATATTTATCCACGCTATAATGGTTGACTGATGTTAATGTTTCTGAAGAAAATGCTCCGCCTCAGAAAACCCTTGGCAGATGCCAATGTTTACATAGGCTCTCTCTATATATATATATATATATATTCTGTGAAGGAATTCCCCTCTTACACTACTGGTTTTAGAGCTCAAAACAGCAGCCTAAAGACACTCATTACAGACGGCTCCCGGATTTATTCAGACAGACAATTTTGCTTTGAGGCAAGTGGGAAGACTGTGCTGAAATGGGAATATGTTACATCAGGGAACTTGGCTAGATAATGGAAATAGTGAGAGAGGCATTAATCTTGCAGTTAAGAAATGAAATGTGTGATTTCCTGTTTGTTTTTTTACAACGTAGTGGTCAGACAGGTTGGAAACAAGTTTAATTACCTGAATGTGATTATCTTAATCACTTTCCCACCTCAAAAGTCAGTAATCATCCCTCAAAACAACAGAAAACTGTGTCGCACAACAACAGCAAGTCGAGAAAGTCATCACCGAATTGTCATTTTTAGTAATCAATTTAATGTTAACCTTTGTTTTCTCTTCCAAAACAGATACTGACTCAAAAAGCTGGATCAGGTATCGGTGATAACGTTCTAGAAAGTTTGTATACGTAATACCTTTTATAATGGAATTGTAATTCTTGTTTAAAAGTCTACAATTTAATTGTAATTCATGTTAATAGCCGTTACTGTAAGACTGTTACTATTCTGATAATAAATAACAATATTATCTGAATATTTATTTGTATAAATTTGGAAAGCAATGTTTAAGTTAAGTCTGATGTGGCCTTACATAGAAGAAGATCACAGTCCCTTCCACACAGTGAGGCAACCAGCTGGTATCTGACTGGTACTTGCTATAGGCCGACCCATCCAAAGTCTGGGAATCTGAAAAAGTTGCATCTCTGCATCCATACACCAGACTGCATTTTAAATTTCCCTTCAATGTACCTCCAGCGTGTGGTAGTGCAGGACCAAAGTAAAGGATTTAGAGGACATTCTCAGCACAATCTCTTAAATAAGCCTCATAAGGACATAAGAAGAGTGTCACGCTATTTGGGATTTCAACAAGAAGCACGTTGTACTGCAAAGTGCCTACTGGGACCCCCTGTTACATACTGAAGATGAGTTCAGGCCATTTATGAGGTGCGCGTGTGTGTGTGTGCGCATGCTCACATTTCTAAGTGCTTAGTCACGAGTCTCCTCTTAAAACCCTTGCACCATATGTCTATCCTTAAGTCACACCGGCAGAGAGAGAGCAATGGGGAGAAAGAATGAGGGCAGAAAGTGAGAGAGAGAGAGAGAGAGAGAGAGAGAGAGGGTTCTCGAGGGAGCCCCCACTGGCCTCCGTTTGACCCCCTCCAATTTCCTCTCAGCTCAAGCCTGAGCAGACGCATCATTGTATCAGTGCTGTGCGGCGTGGCATACACCACCAACACAACAGCAGTGGCCTAACATAGGGTGACCAGATTTGAGTTTGTGAAAAAGAGGACACTTCGTCGCGGAGGGGGGAGGAGAGAGAGAGAGAGAGGAGGAGGAGGACACTTCGTCGCGGGGGGGGGGGGGGGGGGGGGTAGCAGTAGTGTGTAGCATGCCGTGAACTTACATTTACGTTGAGATCGGTCGACCAATGACAGTTCTCTCTACAGTCAGAGCTTGCGCAAGAAGGTGGAACGTGAGGGAGATACCATTTCCAAAACTTGTAAGGGGGTAATAACTATTTTCCCGGACGTACCATTTCCAAAACTTGTAAGGGGGTAATAACTATTTCCCCCGACGTAGCAAAATCCCGGACGTTTTTGGAATCCCTGCCGGACGCTTTTTTTAGGTCTCGAAAAGAGGACATGTCCGGGAAAAAGAGGACGTCTGGTCACCCTACCTAACAACAGCTCACATCAGCCCAGCACAGTAACACACAACAAAGCATACAAGAACAGCACAGAGCAGCAGCACCAGAGAGGTGAAACAATTGCAGATGTATGGAGCTCCGTGTAGCTGTCTCATAGACCTCCGCCCTGTGTCAGTCCACCAGCTAATTGAAATCACTTTGCCCTGGAGGCTGCAGGGAACCTTTCTGCCTTGAGAACAATACAGATCTCTGAATGTCAATGAAAACCAGTCAGCAGCAAAGGACTGCATTTTGTAACATAATTCTATAACCCTGTACGCAAGCTGGATGATAGTTACCATGCTACGGGAATATAACAGTCTAAGATGTTGCTTCTGTCGTGCTGAAAGGCGTAACTAAACAAGAAAGAGTAAGAAAAGTTGTGAATTTTATGTAAAATTATGTATTGGGAGTTTAGTACAGGTATCAGACTAGGTGAGGGGAATTGTGGGAAAAAAGCCCTCTGGTAGTCCATCTGTTTGGGTAAGTCTCAGTACCCTGGACACAACACTGCACTGGCACGCACACGCGTGCTTATACACACAATTAAAGTAACACACCCACACAGGCAGTCCAGTTCCGCTAGCGAAATACCAAACCCCACCCTCAATGTCCACCCTAAACAATTATTTTTTTCAAGACGAGAGTTTGTTTTGGGCAAAAAGATGCACGGAAAGCCAGTGGCCCACCAAAAAAGGGGGGAAACTAAATAACAGAACCGAGAGACACTGATGAAAATCACAGATAACATTAAATTGTAAAGGGGCGAAGAAAAGACGGATTGAAGGACGGAGCTTTGTCCGCCCCAAAAAAAACGAACGCCAATCCTTCTTTTTCTATCGGTGCAGCGATTAATTGACAAGTGTGCCACATTAATAATAAAGCTTGCTCTGTCCACTTAGGACATTGATTCACACCTCCTCAGCTTATGGTGTAAGAAACCGATCAATCTCGCTCCTTATTCATCTCTCTTTTTCTCCTTCTTGAGCTCCTCTATTACCTTGCTAAATATAACTTTCTGTCTTTAGCCAGGAAATGAGTCCAACATGCAATAACTGGCTGTGAATTTAGCATGCCTGGCGAAGGAGATGTCCAGAGATGATTGATTGATTATTAATTAATTCGCTAACGTCCCTGATTGATCTGCGGGGAGGAGTGATTGTCAGAGAAAGGCAATATGAGGGAATAAAACATTTTCTTTGTTCTTTTCTTTTTTCACATGGAAATAAGTGTAATGGCAGCAGGATATATAATGTGCATCCTATGCATCCACAGAGCTGTGATTTTACAGTGATATGATGTAAGAACTGGAAGGTAAACCTATGTTTACATAATGCTGTGGTCTAGAATAGCTAAGACAAAGATAAAAAGGAAAGAGAGAAGAGAAACGAAGAGACATATCCACATCAAATGCTGCTGGGAGCAGCACATGTCTGCCCGTCTCTCTGTCTGTCAGTCTGTCTGTCGGCTTGGCCTTGAAAATCCCAGCACTCAAAGCCAGACGACCACAGAACTCATGCCCACGCCATACATGCACACACACAGAGACACAAAGACACACACACACACACACACACACACACTGTGGCCTGCTCTATCCTACGCTATTGATCTGCACCCCACTCTTCATTAGATAGAAAGATTCAAAGACAACAAGGAGCAGTGAGACGTGTTGTGTGTGTCTGCGTGTCTGTGTGCATGCAGCACGTATGTGTGTTCAGAAGTGTAAATGTATGATCAAGGGAGTTGTGTAAGCTGCGTGTGGTTACATCCTGTGTGTGTGTGTGTGTGTGTGTGTGTGTGTGTGTGTGTGTGTGTGTGTGGATGTACTGCCAGGTATCAGTAACAGTGGGAGCAGATCTGTGTTACTCTAATGCAGTCGGTCCTCACTGGGTGTTCCTATGGAAACTCTCTGTCTCTCTTTCTCTCTCTCTGTATATTATTAGACATTCTTGAGTCAACTGCTATGAATAGGGAGACACAGATCTCATCTATTGTGATACACTCGTTATAAGGCGCTTCATCTCGCTCCTGTACAACATGGGAGACTTGATTCGGTGAGAATATTTTTGCTTTGGTTGCACAGGTTGAGTCACGATTGATTGACTTGTAGGCATCAGATCAATCACGGCGACTGGGCAGCCACTTCTGACACAAGCCTGAGAAAAAAGTTTAATTTTTTTCCCTGCAGGCTGATGCTGAAGATTTTAGTCCCGGATGAATTTCTATTTGAGTTGAAACAATGTGATTCAGAGCTCAGAGTTTGGCAGTCTGGAGACTTTTTGTTGAACCATGCGCCTTAAGTTTTCAGAATTGTATATATAGTTCAAATATTTGTGTGTATTCACTAGAGAACACAGCACACAGCATTTCTGCCGGGAATATCACCACCATTTTGTAATACTGCAAATAGATATTGCATTAATGTATAGGCTCAATCACCATTGACTACTGAATATCCTATTTACTATTTTCCTTTTCTTTTCTTTTTTGGTATGTCTTTTTTGTTTCATATGACCTTTTCCAAAAATACTCACATGCGCAAAAGTTAAGTCGACAAAAAAAACTATCTGCACTCTTATTTTAGGTGTAATGAATAATATGGCCTTCTTTCTCACAAAAACATCCATTAATCAATGCTAATAGAACCATTAATATTATAGATAAAAAACTAAAGCAACAATATGTCTGATTCATTTGACATTAGTTGATGATTGGTGTCATGTGTTATCTATTGAATGAATGTCTTAGGTATTCAGAGTTGAAGTGGATCATATGTGCTGATATTAAGACATGGCTCTTCCATAATCTTATTTTCCATGCTCATTAAATGCTCCATGCAATACAAGTTTGAAGCACATATGTTTCTATGCGTTTTCACACATCCATCTTACTGTTACCGAAATAGAGCAGCAACAGGAAAAAATTACTGAGAATAATTTTTGTCCCTTTGGTTTATCTAAAAAAAAAAAAAACTTCCAAATTGATTAAAACTTAAATAAAAAATAAAGAAACAGTGAGATGAATTAATTTGATTAAATTGATTATGTTCCTCTTCTGTCAACACCTATAAGTCATGTGACATTACTTTGAAGTAAATTGAATAACCTCATTTTACTGCAGCAAGGTAACATTGATTTTCAAATTTCAGTGTAAAGGCACACAATTTGAGTTTAATACAAGATACAACTGAACTCGTATGATGAAAATATAATTTTGCTTGCGTCATAGTGTTCAGACCTTGAGCTTTAAAGCCCATTTCAAAACACATTTATCTTCCTTCCTTGATATCCCGGAGCCGACACACTGTGTCAAACTCCAAGTATTATGCTTCCTCTAAAATAATAGCCCTACTTGTTGTTTCACTTCATTTATTTCATCCGTGGAGTGGAAAATGGAGGCAGACGACGAGAAACCAATGAGTGCCAGCTGTTAATTGTTGAGGCAGCCAAGGCAGTGTATAATTCTATAAAGGATACAGAGGGTGTTACCTTACCAATCAAACACGTGCGTCTCCATATGGCGCTCCTTTCTCACTGGAAAACGAGCGCAGTGACAGGAGGATGCGTTTGATTGTGTGTAGGTGTAATCCTTTTGACAGAAGGGTATGCTCACGCTGTGACTCACTGTTTTTGCATGTTTGATTATATAAGCAGGTGAGATACTAGTTTACTTCAGGGGAGTATGGTCTGCGTGGTGAGATGTACTGCAGAGAACATTCATGATAACAAAAAGTCTGTAGGTTTCACATTCAGGATGAACCATCCGGGACTTGCAGTCAGTGTCATAATTATTTCCACATGTCAGGTAGATGGAGTTAAATAAAACACAGAGCTGAAGAGTGCAGCATTCAGTGAAGGGTGTGTAAAAGTGGAGGGTGGCTCAGTCAGACTGACCTCTGGAGTGGTAGTCTGCCGCCGGCCTGCTGATGGGCGCTTTCTTTACGGCAGAGGAGCGATAGACGACGTGTGTCCTTCCTCCTCCTTCTTCCTCCTCCTCTTCTCCCACTCCGTCGCCCCTCTCCACCGGCTCGATAAAAAACTCCTCCTGCTCCATCCTGATCATACCAGCCTGGAAGAGAGTGTGGAAAAATTAATTGGATGACATGAATACTTGTAGGTGAACTCTGCCACCATGTTAATGCATGTCAGTCGCTCGTATAAACACAAAACACACAGCTTCTGCTCCTCCCTTGTTTTCTCCATCCACCCTTCAAATATTCTCTTGCCCTGACAGTTTTTGAAGACAGAAATAGTCATTGTCTGTGCTTTGTTAGGGGCATGCTGGGAGGAAAGAGAACGGGACAGCAGTGATCCCTCCTGGGTCACAGGTCCAGAGTGACAACTGGCATCTAAAATGCCCCCCCCCACACACACACACACGCACACACAGCAGGAGATGAAACGGTCCCAGTACCATCCTGAACTAACACATTCTGTCAGGTAATTCCCCACAACCGCCTTACACACACACACACACACACACACACACACACACACACACACACACACACACACACACACACTCACAAAAATACAGGACAAGTGCACAAACGCAAACTCACAGGGAGAGATTGATAGCAGGGAAGAGACTGCGAAAGAGATGGAGAGAAGTTAAGAAGCGTGCATACAGAACACACACACACACACAAAAAGGAATTGCGTGCACATAAACGGGGAAAACAGGCACTGGGAAAATTGCCCGTCACTCTCTCTTATTCCATCTGTCTGTTTAAGACAACTGGTAATTACCAAGGCAACGCACTGCTGTAGAGGAAAGCCATGGGGGAGAACGCGCAGAGAGGATGGAGAGGCTTTGGAGAGGAAGAGCGCAAAAGAAAGAGAGCGATAAATGAAGAGAGACAACATCGATGCGATGAGCGCTTGTCTGCTTCTCCCTTCTCTGACAAGAGAAGGAAGGGATGTTGAGCGAGTTGAAGAGAGAAAAGTGAGCTGATGGTGAAACAAAATGCAGAGGAATGTGTGATGAAAAGCTTGTGGAAGGTTTCTTCACACAGTTTTGCTAAAAGAGACAGAAAAGCCACCCTGGGGCACAATGACCGGCTATAAAGGTCCGTCTATATGAACCTTACATCTGTCATCGCATTTAACCCACAACCTAAATTCATATGGATTCCATAGTGACAGAAGTAAAGTCAAACTCTACAAATATATTTCAGGGATTGATGAAAATATGCAAGATTGTAAAAAAGATGATATTATCTTCAGACAAAGATGGAAAAAAGGTTTTTGAGAGGATAAACACATAGCACTCTTTGATTTACTACACTGAATATTCATGTTATGTACTTTATTTACTTATTGGAATACAGTTTCTCTATTTTTTTATTCTAGTAATGATCCGTCTCCCATGCAAAACCTCCACCTAATGTCTTTCTGTCTGTCCTGCAATCCTTCCTCTATAGCTCTTCTTTTTATTCTTTTGAAGTTTAACGTTTTGTTATTCTTTGCGTGTGTTCTTTTTCTTTTTAACTGCTGCCATATGTGTTGTCAAAGTGAGCAAAATGTTTTATCAGTTATTTGTCATATTTGCGCGTGTTTTCTTTCTGTTGCAGTGAGTTGAGCTGTCTCAAACACCTATAAATAACATGAATTTGACTTCATGTGAATAGAACAGAAAACAGATATAAAATGTGCGTTAGTCCTTTGACTCTGTCAGGAGCCCACTGTGGGAGGTGCAGTCATGAGAGAAGGGAGCTGAACACATCTTTATCCTTGAAGTCTTCACTTTACCTACGTGGAGCCTGAACTTAACAAATAAGAGGTTTTAATTGCACCTTGGCTCTAAAATCTATTATTTTCCTTTCGCTTGCTACTTATTGAGCTCTAAGGGAAATGGAGTAAAATAACTTGTGTGCTTCTTCAATTCCTCAGAGAGGCTGATTTGAAAGGAAATGGGTATTAACAAAAGTGGCCCCTCAGAAATAAAAAAGGTGCTCTTTTTCTTCACTCTCGTCCTCTGCCATTACTCTCTATCTCTCTTTTTCCCTGCCAGCCTGAGGCTTTGGTCCCGGAAGGATGTCGACATGCAGCTGACCTGCCCTCTCACACTCCCTCCCCGCCCTTCTCCCCTCTTTCTCCCTCCACCATTTTCATCCCTCCATTTCCCCGAGCCGTGGTGCGGCATTCCGATCGGAGCTGATGGATCTGCGATGGTGCATGCATTTTCACCCCAGAATACCAAGCAGCGGGGAGAGGAGAGCTGTGTCAAAGAAAAAAGATGACATGTGGGACTGGGAGACATGGTTGGATCGATCGGAGCCGGAATAGTGGGGGCGGAGGGTGAGAGAGAGAGGAAGGTGCAAGAGAGCAGAAGAACTGGACAAGTGCTTTGAAAAAGCCAAAGTGCATACAGCATCAAAGCGCCTGCACACATTTCCATTGTCTTCATCTCCTCTAAAGCAGGAGCAGCCAAGTCCCGGTCGAGGGGATTACAGGGAGGCTTGTCCAAAGACTATGTCCAGAACTACTGAGAGAAATTCACACTCATCGGCAACACACCAGCAGCCGTTGGGTTATTCAAAGACAGGGTGGGGTTCAGGGCCACATGGAGATGAGCTGTAAAGGTCAATCGTGACGACCCATTGTTGGAACGGGTGTAATGCAAAATGTATCTGGTCGGAGTGGAGTTAACGTACCTGAATTAATCAAAGAAAGAAAGAAGGAACTGTAGTTTAACAGCACCTCTAGAAGAAGAAAAAAACAGAACTACTGTGAAAGCTTGGTAAAACTTCTCTTTGCTATTTTTGCATGCATTTTTAAGACGGCTCCTAAATTGAGCTCGTTATTTTCCCATCGACTGTCAAGTCCCGCAAGATTTTTCATAGCTCCAGGCGCCGTGGTGACAGCATCTGGGCAACATCAGTCAAGCTTTATCCTGCAGTGCCAAACCAATACTGTATGGGGATTTTATCAAGGATGAACCTTGCAGAATGACTGAACCTACATGTTATAATTTGTACCTTTATTACTTTGAACAGTGAACACATTCTGATGACTTATATCTGAAACTGAACTATGGAAATGTATCCTCCAAGGACATCACTATAAAGATGTGGATATTAAAAAAATCTATAAATGTCTATCTGACCATGATGTCAACTTCCACTTGCATACAACCTTTATATAAATAAACTTCCGTCTCCACGAAAACAACTTACTTATGTTTTGGTGACTAAACTACTTAGTTAGGTTCAGGAAAAGATGGTGGTTTGTGTTCAAATAACTACATAAGTGAAGTCCCTTAAATACGGGAATAAATCCACGTTGACTTCTCGTTTCCCACGAGCAGCGGCCTCCAGGGTCAAAGACCGCTTGTTGTTTTAAATAACTTTCATAATAACAATATTAGTGTGGTCAGGTTAGTTCAACAGGTTGGGTATGTCCAGTTGAAGCAGGAGACGATAGAACCTCTTGATTTTTCATCTGCTGCTATGACTTTCCTTTAATTGTTATATTTAGCGTTACTCAATGACTCGCCTGTTCAGGGATCGCCGTGGCATCAGCTGCTAGCTGCTGCTCTCTTATTACAGTAAATTCATTGTGCTCCTTTGGGTGATGAGCCTGGAGATGTTTTATTAGGTTTGACATGTTAAAATGTAGCTTATTAGCTTCACTCCTCTCATGAGACACTTAAATCTGACACAGTTGCCTTCTGCATCTCATCATTATCTTCATTGATTATAAAATATTTTCACATCACACACAGTGCACATCTAACTGAACACGTCATGGCTGAGCATGGAGTTCATATGGATTCATATTATATATTCACTGTTCCTGGGTCTGTGTCTCCTTGTCACCGCAACATCTGATCATATGCATATAGTGGAGGCAACATGTACCTCAAACAACATGGTGATGGAAACATTGCTTGTTCGTAGCAACATAAACAGAAGTTTCTGAATTGAATGCTAATGGTGCCAAAAATTATACTATGAGATTTCAAGAAATGATTAATAATGTAATTATGAATTAATAAGATGCTAATAATACATTTTAAAATTTCAATTGGAGTAACTTGATTTATTTTATTTTTATCGATAGATTTATTTTGCACTGCTGTGTTTATTTTGCACTAATTTAAATTAAAAAAAGAGTGAACATATACAGCAAACCCTGAATAAAGTAAATACATTTAAAAAATATAGGTTTGACGAGGCCGAAGTAAACCCTTATAAGGTGCTACCCCTTTCTTTAATTTAAATAACCTAAATAATGAACCTCATGACCATATATACATTTTATTTTCTGGTCGGACACACTGATGTTTTCACATGTAGAACAATAGTTCAAAGCTTTGAGCGCTACAAACAAACCCCCTTTCACTTTCTCTGATAGTAGTGACGTCTAAGAATGCATGGTTAGCAACCACCAGGACTAAGTTTAAATATGCTGTTATGTATGGCATTAATATGAACAATTTCACCACCCACCCCCAGTCCTTTCACACCCATAATTCCTAATGCATTTGACTTAACCTCATTACAGTGCTTCGTATGTCTTAAAAGCTCAGTCAACATGGTCTGGAGTATTGGTAGTGAGCTGAAGAAAAGACAGAAACTGAAACACGTACTTCGTTATTAATGTTGTCAAAATGCTGATCTTTGCTGCTTTGCAAAGACTCAAATAAACAAACAAATGCAAAGCCAGAAAGACGTCTTACTGTTGAGTCGTTTGATGTATTTCAGTTCTTATTTTAATCAATTTAAACCCTTCTTTGAGTAGATTTCCTTCACAAGGAATAATGATGCAAATTACATCAGAGTAATTTATCATCAAGATTAAAGAAGAGAAAACATTTGCACAATCTGTACCAAATATCCAAATCGGACTCATTATCAAAGAAAACATGCACACACGCTCACAACTCATTATTCCTGTCGTGGCCATTGAGATGGTGACACTAACCACAACCCTCCCTCTGAGACCTATAGCCAAATGTGGATCCTGCACACAGAGTCCAGCTACAACAGGAGGATCCTCTGTGTTTAAAGGCACATCCAGCTCTATTTGAGGATCTGAAAGGAGTAACTCAAGTCCTGGGTAAGTGTCCTGAGAGCCACGTGAGACAGACGAGCAGCAGAAAAGCCGTGTTGGAGTGGAGGAGCGGATGTTGTGGTAAAGATCAAAGTCACACCCGGTCAGGGCCCTTCAGATCAGTCCACCACAAGCAGTGTGTGTGTGTGTGTGTGTGTCTGATCTGGAGTCACTATGTGTGTGTTTGATCTGATTAATAACCCTGCTACTGCTGGCTACCTCCACACACAGTTCCACACACATCCACAGGCCGACAGGGCAGACACAGTCACACAAGCACAACCACAAACACACACATCCATGCACAAATATAGCTTTGATAGTGACTCACTCATACTGTGTAAGCCTCCAATCCATTCACCCTTTGAGTCATAAGAGAAGCAGGCCCGTACAATAGTAGTAAGGCTGATTTGACAAATTAGACACACTTCAGAGAGAGGGATTAAGAGGACACGTCACCGTAAATATTAAATTGTACCTTTATGCTCCCCCGCTAAGCTCTGAGAAAGACACATTTTGTGTTTGGATTATAAATATTGCTCTGGCAAAAATGGAGATTTATCTGAAATTTATGAAGGCGGCATGAAGCAAAGCTATTGAAAACATTCAGGGAAGCTATATGAAGACACTTGTGACCCTTGGCACTGCGCTGCTTTGCTCTCGCAGGAGAAAAGGTGGAGAGCAGAGGGAGAGAACTGCAATTAAGGTAACGCATTCACACAGATTAATTAAGTGAATTAAATGATTTGATTAATGTCCTGAAGAGCGAGGCGATTACCCAATTTTATGTTAATCAGGGATATGCAACAAGGAAGAGAATAAATCCGATGTGGCAAACACAATATATCAAACATAAACACATGAAAGAAGGGAGGCCTTGTCATACATAAACCTTTTCATATCTTGTTCTACTCTGTCCTCTGTCAGTGGCTCAAACCTACTCACACACATGCATATAAATGTGTGTGTGTGTGTGTGTGTGTTTGTGTGTGTGTGTGTGTGTGTGAGAAAGCCAGATGCCACTGTGATTTAAGCCGTGCAGGACTTAGCGATGAAGCCCCATCCCTGTCACCCTGCTTCAGCTGATTACATAGAGTGTTCTCAAAGAAAGGTCACACACCTACACACCCTTGCATACGTACACATGCATGGTAGCCCGGTCCCAGTCTCCCTCTGTTTCTCTTTTCCTGCTTTCGCCACCTCATTTGCAAATTGTTCATCTTTGACCTATTTTGTATCACAGTATGTCAGCTAAACTACTCTCTCTCTCTCTCTCTCTCTCTCACACACAGACACACTCTAAAGAAAAAAGAAACTGTAAAAATGCATCAGTCATGGGAAGAGGAGGAGGCATCAACAAACAGGAACGGCCTTCTGTGAGTTCCCCACAACACCACTCTGAGGCTTTAGCCCGTTATCTCCAGGAAAATCGTCCTACTTATAGTATGACCCCCAATGGTGCACTTTGGTCAACCAGTTCTGTGTTTCCGTCCTCATATCCCCTCCTTGCTGCCATATAATCTGCTCTCTACCGCCCTCTTTTTCTTTCCATCTCTTTTTGTTTCTCCCCTCATTTTTTTCCTTACAATTCCATTAGTATCCCACCCTCCCTTTATCTGTCTCTTTCCATTTCTGATAACACAAAGTGAAAGAGGCGCTCTAAATGTGTGACAGTAAAGACAGGGCCAGGTGTTGGAAAAAGAAGACAGACAAAAGACAACAGAGCACAGGTCATATTATTTATTTAGACTATGCTTGGCACGGGCCTAAGAATAGCAGTAGTAAGCCAAATCTGGCAAGCCTGACCGCATGATCTGTGGAAATTTTGGTTCAGAGCGAGAGCGTTGACACAGAAACACAGTCGCTGACCGTCTGGCGGATAGACAGAGAGAGCGCCAGCCAGACAGACAGTTTGAAAAGGAGGCTGCCTCAGTATCCCGTCCCTTGCTTTCTCTCGCTCCCAATCTCTGTTGTTATTAATCAGGACAAAAGCTCCATCCCTCTGGTTTCTGTCCAAACGGAGATTATGAATGAGCAGTGCGAGGAAGGGAAACATAAAGGAACTAGAGAGCAGTTACGAGATGTGTGTGATAACCAGCCAGGAAGAGGCGATGGGTAAATGAAGTGGTGGGTAAATATTCGAGACTTTGAAAGTGACAGATGAGAATTAACAAGAGTAGAAGATTACAGACAAGAAAAATGAAACTGAAGCAGTGGAAACCAGAACGGTTTAGAGGAAAAGTCTTAAAGGAATGTTGGATCAACCGATGGAAACAACTTCAAGGAAAAATATAGGAGGGAATTTATGAATTAGAGAGTGATTTAGCCCATAAACAAGTCAGTACTGAAATAAAGCAAAGCTCCTCTCTCTCCTCTCTGTCTCACTCTTTCGTTCTTTTTCTCTGAGCAGTCTGACAGCTTCCTCAGAGAGCCAACTGTTCTTGGCCTGGCCACCATGGAGGAGTAAGGACAAGTGGAGGGAATGTTTACAAGATCCAATCATCAGAGAGATCCACACTGGGTCTGTACTGCTGTCTTTGTGTGGCTCGGGTATTAGCAGAGGGCCTGTACTTTCTATGGAGGGTGGCAGCTTGCTTGCAGAGCGCCAAAGGCTGTGAAACATCAAGCTGATATATTGTTGGATCAAACCTACCCCAACCCCAGAGGAAGGTTCAGGGTGGCTGGTGCTGTGTTACATTTAGAGCATCCCCAACAATGCCAAAATGCCATTAAGGAAAGCTCAGAACTCCAAACAGACCCTGGGGCAGAGCAACGAAGACAAACTCTGAGGAAATGTTTGTTTAAGTCTCGGAAATCCTAGTATTATCTTGTGTAAATAGGGGAATAAGTGGATCTCCATAATAAACAAATTCAGGATCCTGACAAAACAAGACCTGCATTCTCTGCTCAGGTCGACATTACTCCACTGAATCTTAACATAACTAATAGTTGTTTGCTTCTATATTAATGCTCTGAATGTGGAATGCAGCACCTTTAATGAATATATTATACATTTCTGCAAAGATACACACAAACATCTCTGCAACCCTCCACAGTGAAGGGTGTGTTTTGGATAACGGCTCATCATGCAGACTCATCGTACACACCTGTCAAGAGGTGGGTTAAAAAAGAGAGGAAAGAGAAACTAAACGTGATATGTTATGTTCACGTAAAAGAAAAGTCATGAGAACTCGTAATAACCCTCCAAGCACATACCTGACTAAATATTTTTAGGAATAAAGCTATCTCTGTTTTTTTTCTTCTAAAAACGGGCCAAATGTTATTGGTCACTGTCAACCACTCCCATTGACGGCTGAATGCAATATTGACCCATCACGTGCTGTTTAAAGCAACACAAATGACTACAAGTAGACTAACACACACACACACACACACACACACACACACACACACACGTAAAGAGCACCAGCTAAGCGCCCATCAATCCCTCTTACCGGTCTAGCGCAGCCATCGATCAGGGTGTGTGTGTGTGTTTGTGTGTGAGTGTATTTCTGTGCGTTCACTTTTGTGTGTGTGGTCTTCCGGATTGATAAATGACCCCGATTAGTGGCGACTGACCGCTCTATGATTGCAATCTAAGTGCAGCAGAACAGCTGTTCTCAGAGCAGCGTTGTCTAAAGCAGTCTTTGATTAATACGACGACACTTTAATGAATTATAAACCAACCACAGGCCTGGGATCTGCTGGCCAGTCATAACTACATCCCTCCACCTGTACATTTTGAGGAATTCAGTGGACAGATCATGACATGTTGAGGTAATCTAGGTTGTGTAGCCTACAGACATTTCAAAATGAAGAATATGTGTTTAAAAACAACAAAATAAAACAGTGAGAAAATTCTGCCATTTTCACATCTCTCCATATTCAGTCCATTTCAATTGTTTGGATAAGCTGTCACTTTGGGTTTTCAATAAATTATGTTTGTCTGTATGAACAAGACTCTGATCTAAAACACAATACACTTCAATTGTTCTCCTCACTTTTTAAGAAATCTCTCTGTGTCTCTCACTTGTTGTCGCTCCTCTTCGGTCTCACTCTTCCTTCCACCCTTCTGACCCTCAGTCCTGCCGACCACTCCCTGATTCTGACAATCACACACACACACACACACACACACACACACACACACACACACACACACACACACACACACACACACACACACACACACACACAGATCCACACCCATCCCCATCCTTATCTCCACTCTATCTCTATATCTCCACATCTATTGGGTATACCTGTAACCTAGCAACAGAGCAGAGTGAAGACCCTCCCCTACCTGCTCAACTGCTCTGACTGCTGGACCTGACAGCCAATCAAATTGTGTCAGGGCACAACTAGAGCCAATCAAACGTTTGCTATAACTGGGAGTTGCCCACTGCTCTCCACCCTTTTGACCCCACATGAGGGCAAAGAAACCAGCAAGCGCATATAAGGCGTGCTTGTGCCCTCACAACGTCACAATGCAAACGGTCGTCTCTTGAGGCCACCAGGAGGGATCGCAGGATTGGGCTAACTTGCCTGTTGCTTTTGTAACAACGCTTCATTAGCAGAGCGAGGAACGCTACCTATGGAAGCATGATACACAAGTGTGTGTTTGTGTTTGTGGTAACTTTTGATGTAAACTGCAAAAATAGGCATCCACGATGATATATATATATATATATATATATATATATATATATATATATATATATATATATATATATATATATATAAAGCAGGTTGAGACCTGCAGACAATGCACATGTAATTTTAGGTGAAATATATTTCATATTAGAACAAGCTCTTTCTGTAAGGCCAGTTCGTTCTGCTGTCAGGCTATATTTCTTTTCTGTTGGAGACTTACAGACATCAGGGTCTAATCTAATAGGTCCTCTGTGCTGTTCTGTCTCTTTGACCACTGCTGACTACTTCTCGATTTATTTCTCTCTGCATGTGGTGATTAATGTAAACGTGTGATGGCAAAACTGTGTGACTAGTGGCTCCCTGCTGCACTATTGTGGTGTAAAATCACAACAGTCCCTACCATACTCTAAAATTATAACCAGAAAATCATTTTACCTTTGGTTACTATCAGAAGGCCTACATTGTATTGTTAACAATTGCCATAAAGACAATCACAGCAGAATGTCTCAAAATTCCTACAAATCAGAAATTGTTCATTTCAGGTCTCCGTCCTCCACACGGCTAAGTGATTCGGTAGCCTGACCAATGAAGATGTGATGCGACAGATGTTTATGTCATTTAGTAGCCATCTTTTTTAGGTTTGGATAGCGTAACAAAAGCGAACACTCTCTGCAGGTTTAGGCTTGCACCTCCCCTCAAACTGTATGTAAGACCTTAAAAAACACCTGCGTAACAAAGGTCATAACTCTTATTTTGACACATATGATTCATGATTTATTGTAACTTTTACAGCTCTACATCCCCAATGTGTTTCTCATGAGCCTGAACGCAGTCTCAAACAGGGTACTTCTGGTTTAAAGGGTAACATTGGTATTTTTCAACCTGGACCCTATTACCCCATGTGTTTGTGTCTAAGTGACTAATGGGGACAACAATTTATGAAATTGGTCTTGTATTGACCGAAGGCCCTGCAGCCAGTAGCCACTAAGCAGCCTGTGATGTAATCGCTCAACGTATGTCCACAAAGTGCTTGTTTTTGCCCCTGACAGATTGATAGTGTCTGACAACATTATAGAAAGGACACTACTGAGAAATACAATATTTTTTTTCTTTACCTATAGCTTGTTATTGTGTCACGTGACTTGAAGGCAATGGTGGCAATGTGGGTGAAAGTTGGAGAGGAGAGTGGCGGTGGGTTCAGTGTTTGTTGTGTTATGAGTACAGAAAGCGTAGCTCAGTGTTATCCAACATATTTTCAATGTCATGGCTGAAGGTCGAGCTGATTTCGACAATGTGGATGCAACACGAGATTTCAGAACAAGACTTCCAAAGCGAGACACACCATAACAAACAGAACGGATCAAGCGAAAGGTAAGAAACAGGCTTTATTTCTCTGTTGGGACACTTATGATTACAACCCCAGCTGGTCTATGGAAAAAACAAGCACTTTTAGTGGACATAAATTTACCACCATAAAGGTGTTGCCCCCGAACGATTACACTACAGCCTGTTTATAGTTTGTTGTCTCCATTAGTTAGACACAAAGAATAAAGCCATATTGTGACCACACCTTTGCTGATAGAGCCATAATATGATCGAGCTTGCACTGTGAAACAATCTGCCTGACAGTCGGGGACTCACTGAAGCTCACTTCCTTTAAGCCTTTGCCTGAAAGCACTTTTATAAACTAAATATTTCTATCTTATCCTTAAATGTGGGTTTGTTGCTTTTTGTCATCGTAATGTTTGTGTGATAGATGAGAGGTATACATTTGTATTGCATGTTGTTGTTTTTTCTTCTATTTTATATCCTCCAGCTGTGTGGCATAACATATTTTCCGCTTGACCTATCCCTCTTTAACCCTCCTTTTACCTAACCTGTCTCATTGCCTCCTGCTTCTTTTATTTACACATTACTCTCATTTTCACTGGAATCTGTGAAAACTCTGTGGAAGTGGATACGCAGGAAGGCAGCGTGTGAGACAGAGAGTCCCTCATCTACTTTTGAATTGTAAGACCTCCATCTCTTGCCCTGTCGACGGCTCTGGTTGCATTCCTTCTGAGGGGAGCAATCAAAGCGGGACAATTGTGAGAATTAATCAGACTCTTGTTGGATAGATGGAGACTGAAGAGACAGGGAGAAGGGATAGTCTTCTCAGTCCACACAAATGTACACATCTGATACAAACATTCCCGTCCATGTGCGCCTTGACTTCATCTACACACACACTGAATATTACTATGAGAAAATCACCAGCTTTGAAAGTTTCATCAGAGCTGCAAAGGCTAAGATCTTTTATCTCTGTACAAAAAGGTATCCATGGTTCCAACAGAAAAAGATCACAGAGGCCTCTGACTGGTATTCCAAGAATTCCAAGTATGAAATCCAGTGTTGCGCTGTACAGTATGTACCACTGTGTGTGTGGCGTGTGGTAAAGTGCTGATGAGGTGAGGAGGCAGTATGAAGGACAACGTTCACTTTAGTTAGTGAGCACCCCAGACATCAAAATCTAAACAGTTTGTTTCAAAAATGGAGAAATCACTGAAATATTCCTGCATTATTCCAATGGAAAGAATTACATTGAAGGAGACAGACGGTTTCAATAACAAATTGTTGTCATTCATCAGTTTTATTACTAATCATTGCAGAAGCTACAGCCTATAAGTTTATAAATGTATACATGTTTTAATGTTTTACCCTTTCATTTAACAAATCCTGCATTACAACTGACATTTAGTATATTAAAAGTGAGAGCTCCTCCATCATTATATTTCTAAAAACCTAAAACAGCAGATTCAAGAGCGTATCCACCATATTTACTTTACTTCCTGTGACATAAAATGCAAAAAGAGACTCTTAAAACCCTGTCAGTGCTTCTTTTGCAACACAATGAAAACGCTCTCCACGAAAGCCTGTCAACTATATACAGTATGCTGGAGTGGATGCAGACGGCTGGTGCATGAAGCATATTGGAGCCGTTTGGGGCAATCAATGGGAGCGTCAGTGAACCAAGGCCACAAGGACCACAGAGCCTCTTTGTTTTCCAGTAAGTAATTCTCTATTTCTCTTTCGCTCTCACTTTCATTCTTATTGTACAGCTAACGACATGTAGAGCTCACAGACACAAGAGAATGCAAGATGAACTACCTTTTATGGGAAAAACAGTGAGCGCTTTTTTCCTCAAGTGTGTGTCTGTGCAGGATAACTTTTAGTATGCATTGTCCTGGGTGACATAACGTGTGTGTGAAGGGAAGACCTGGTCAGTTGCGGGAAAACTATAACGCAGAAGGTGTGTGACACAGTGAATAACACACCGCTGCCCAAATAGCCTCAACATCACGCTACAATTCATTTAAATGTATGTCCATAGAGGAATTGACCGTTCGCCCCACCACCCTTAGTTACTGTTGCTATGCCTGTCAAGCTTTCCATTCGCACATTAGACATATAGAGTTTACAGCGGCAGAAGGTTTACAGCTCAAACAGGAAAGTATCTTTTGAAACAATCAATTTAGCAGCAGAGAGCTGCTAACACTAAAAGTGTAGCGAGCAATTATTGGCCTCAAAGTGGCGACGAATGGTACATTCATAAGAAATACTTAAAACACTATATATTATCTATAGGAGTGATAACAGTACTGAACACATAAACACTTAAAGCGGAACACCACCTAAATTAAGAATTCCAACTTGTTATTTCCATAGACCAGGGAATTTCAATATGTGTGAACATGAGCTGCTCCCTCTCAATGCCATGAACCACAAATGTAAGTCTGAATTCTGAAAATGGACATACAGTAGTTCCCATAACAAGGGATTGTTCAGGTCTTTTGAAGTGGGCTTGTATGAGGTTGTCGTTCATAGTCAGTGTGTTAGCTGGAGTGGGTGGCGGTCGGAGAAACAGGCCAGAGTACGGACATGGGAGCAAAGTAACGTACTGCAGTGGACGGAGCAGCAGCAAAAGGTGTTTTAGCAACTTAAAAAAAGACTCACCTAAAAATAAATAACTGAAACTTATCCATATTGTAAATCTGATGATCCATCGATAAGATTCACTTTCAGGTCAGTTCCTCATTGGAAAGGACCGTTTGACTGCAAGGTTAAGTGGTGAAAATATTCTAAATATAGCACACATACACAAATATAGATTTGTTTTAGGTGAGCTTCTCTTTTGTATGGGGATAAGTGCCCCAATCAATCCCACTTCAAAACACCCAAAGTATCCCTAAAAGGCAATAATCCTGCAAAATGGAGAACAGCAGTAAAACGAAACAGTTGCACGCATTCTGATCTCAAATGTTGAAAGTTGATTTTAATAACAAAATCACACTTGATCAAAAAGTAATTAGTATTGAGATAAGGGAAAATTAATCAGAGTGACATCTTGAGGTGAAACATGTTGTTTTGAGTTGCTCTTCATTTAACGACAATAGGCTTTTCTGGACATATACAGTAATTAACTATAACAGTTTTAATAAAAAGAGTAGTTTTTCTGGGAAATCAATGAAATTTGACAAATCCAATCAAAGTTGCATCACAACTTTCATGTTTCGATGTAGACTGAGACATTTTGTGAATGGAAGTCCGTGTGGAGATTTCAAGGCATTTTCCTCTGAGCGCTACCACCAGAGGGCGACACTGAGATGCTCCGGGCCCGGAGGAGCTCAGTGGGCAGCAAGGTCTGCGAGGTCTGCCTGGTGGGCAGAACAGAGAGAGGAAGACAGAGACGGGGGGAAGAGGCAGAATGTGTGTGGGAGAGAAAAAACACTAAACAGAAGGTGAGGCGAGACAACTGAGTGGGGGGCCATGAGACTGAGATGTACTCAGAAGGAGTGTGTGTGTGTGTGTGTGTGTGTGTGTGTGTGTGTGTGTGTGTGTGTGTGTGTGTGTGTGTGTGTGTGTGTGTGTGTGTGTGTGTGTGTGTGTGTGTGTGTGTGTGCATGAGGCTTATGTATCAGATCTTGCATAAGCGCAGGTGTCAGCAGGTGCATGCAAGCACTAATACAAAGTGGTGCATTGGCATCTGTGTGTGTGTGTGTGTGTGTGTGTGTGTGTGTGTGTGTGTGTGTGTGTGTGTGTGTGTGTGTGTGTGTGTGTGTGTGTGTGTATGAATATGTGTGTGCGCGTGCATGTGTATGTATGTGTGTGTTTGTGTGCATGTGTGTCCGTGTGCCTAAGGACAATACTGCTCCCTCATTACCCAACTGTTTCCTCCAGTCCAGCACTAATGAGGAGCCTCACCGTCACTGTTGTAATCAAGGTCAAGCCCAGGCCAACACACAGAAGCAGACACACAACACACACACACACACACACACACACACACACACACACACACACACACACACACACACACACACACACCTTGCAGAACTATACAGTGGGCATGTGTGTGCTCAGCTGCATTGAGCGACATATTTACAATCAGAAGCATCACTTTATATGGATTCATGCCCCCAAAAAAAGAGGAAGACGATGACAAAAGCAAGAGGCAAATGGGTGGAGTACTGTCGGCTCCCATATGATCCAAACAATTTCATAAGAAGGATGTGGGTGTGATGTTATGTCCCTTCAGTCTCCTCCTCCTCTTTTTGCCAGATGAAGACAGATAGACAGAAAGAACACGAGGGAGAGGATGCACGCATGAAGATAGGTAGAGTCAGGAGGAGACAGAGGGATAGACAAAGAGGCATAAGGATGAGAGAGAAAAGAAAGGGAGGGAGAGCAAGGCAGGGTGTGATATACAGGGGAACATGGCTCGGAGGAGGGAGGGAGGCGGGGAGAAAGAGAGGGAGTAATTAATGAAAAGAGCAAGACTTAGCTCTTTAGTCTCATCCCTCAAGACGAGCCTGACACGGCTACAGCTAGCTAATGTCATAGCAACAGGGAGAAGAAAAGTCTCATGGGTGCGGCACAGGAGAGAGGAGAAAAGAGCAGGTAGAGGCGAGAAAGAGGAGGTAAGGGAGGAGGAAACCGAGTGAGGGAGGATAGGATGACGGAAGGAGGAACAGAAGAAGAGGTGAAACTGAGAGAGAGATGAACACTGCAGAGTCAAGGACAGAGACATCAGGCAACAGAGTTATGTGAATGATATAAACATGGAGGAAAGGGAATGAAACAAGAGGGAGGAGGTAGAAAGCGAGAGAGAGGGCTGGCAAAGATCCAAAAGAATAAAGGCCATACCGTACCCTTCTCCCTCTCCATCCCTATTCTCTTTTTCTGTTGTGCAGCTATACCTGGGTTTACCATTGTTTCTATATCTAATTATCCCCCCTGAATAATTCACTAGAGTATCAATAATTCAGCTTTAATTAGCAAAAACACACCAGACAGACTTGAACATCACTTTAACAAATGCAGGACACGCGTCAGACAGAACCATATACACACACAGTGGGAGACATTTTGTTTCAAGTGGCCCAAAAAGAGAGTGGCACATGTAAAAAATATGAGCGAGAGATGGTAATACCGTGCAAAATCTTAAAGGGGAAGTTGCCGAGACACACAGTCTGAACGTTATCCTGTTGGCAGGATAACTTGCTTGGACTGCAGATAAAAGGGATGTGCTGAGGTCACCGCCGTACCTCGACCTTCACACGCGAGGGCCGTCACTTTTATTAAAAATTTAAACTACTGCAAAAAAAATAAAATAAAAAAAATTATCAAGACATGCTGAATGTCTGAAGATAAGCTAAGGCTAAGATAAGGCTAAGTTTGTTGCCTTGTTAAAGTTGCAACTGTCTCACAATGGAAGTTGGACAGCAGAGGAACCACAAATAACAGAACCAGTACAATGTAACATTAGGATTAGACTACAAATGTTGCATTCAAATTAGTTTGGACAAATTATGTTATTTGTTTAGTTTTTTATGTGACAGTCCACATGAGATATAAAATGGCCGTTTGGATTTCAATTACTCACCCTGTGTTTCCTTGAATCCTAAAAGATTTTTTTTCCACCTGAATGAAGAAGAAATCAGAAGAATCTGAGATATCTGAGAAAATTCTTGATGAATTGAAGTAAATGGGGTCGGCGCTTAACAACAGCAAAACATTTACAAACTCTCATAGAGAACAAAACGTATTAAAAACTTTGTGATGAAGTACGCTCAAAGTCGAAGGAGGCCGTGGGAAAGCTCCAGCACAAGCAAGGATTTGAACCTTTAGTTTGAAATACTTTAACACAGTGTTTCCAATGTAAAGAATGGCCCTATATGCTCTAGCTTACACTATTTACGTTTGTTTCTAACACTGGCATGAGGCTTTATGTCATTTTTTGATGGATAGACCTATTTAAATTAACATCACAATAGTTTCCTCATTAGCACACAGTGACTGCAGTCAGGTGGATTTCAGCTCAACTTCTAACTACATCTCTGGAGGTTTGGCTCTTTGTTACTTATTGTTTAGCACTGCAGCAACACTTTTGGGAAATACACTGCTGGACAGAGAAAGAAATGCGTCACCAATAAAATCGCTTTCCAGTTGTTTGAGCTACTTGATGTGAAAGCGTCTGCCGGTCATTTAAACCCAGCAAAGAGCCAAAGAGGGAAGGCGGATATGACAGATTCATATCTCTCTCAGCCGCCACCACCTCTTCATCTCCTCCATGTTCTCCTCGTCTTTTTTATTTTAGTGTGAATCTTTGGCAGGTTAAACGCAGAACTGGGGCTCTTAAAGGAGCCTGTTTTATCCATCAGCTCCCTAGATATTTCCCAGAGACACTTGCTCCCACACACACACACACACACACACACACACACACACACACAGACACACACACGCACACAGACATCCCCAGAACAGCATCTATGTCAGGGGTGTCAAACTCATTTTAGTTAAGGGGCCGCATGTTGCCCATTTTGACCTCAAGTGGGCCGGACCAGTAAAATCACAGCAGAATAACGCATACATAATGACAATATTTCTCTATGTTTAAATCATTGGTGAAGGTTTTGGGATGATAAACCCTGTTTTAAGGTCTTTCTTCAATAAACTAGAAACATAAAGACCAACAATTCAGACATCTCAGTAACCTCAATGGTTACCATGCACATCTTACAATCAGAGGATCAGTCGTTTGAATCCTGTCTGAGGTAGTTTTTTTTTTTTTTTTTTTTTTACAATTATCCCGCGGGCCGGACTGGACCCGATGGCGGGCCGGATCTATAAAAGATTCCTACCTCGAGCTTATGGCTCACGTCTGTTTATGTCTGTGGAGCGTTTGTGTCTGTACAGTGTGTGCGTGTGTGTGTGTGTGTGTGCGCGCGTGTGTGTGTGTGTGTGTGTGTGTGTGTGTGTGTGTGTGTGTGTGTGTGTGTGTGTGTGTGTGTGTGTGTGTGTTACAACCCAAATAGACTGTACACCAATAAGATCTGCCTCTGGATCAATTGGACTCAGACTGTGCCTCAGTTGACAGGCCGGACCTGTTGTTCTCTTGATTGATCCATCCTCTGTGTGTTATGTGAGTGTGTGTTTGTGCAGCTATACTAGAACCTTGCTCATATAAAAGAGCCTTCATTTTTATATTCAAAGCTATCTGATCAAAGAATACATATAAAAAAAGTGTATGAACCTAGAAAGCACTCAAGGCCAGATTTTGATACTCTTAGCCACGGACACCTTTCATCAGTACAAAAAAAAAAATGACTTACGCTCAGCCCTAAAGAATATTTATTTTTGAGACCTGTAGTTTGGTTAACTTGGTCCACACCGAGGGGAAAAAATAAGTATTGTTGCCTTTTAGTTCCAGTTGTTGTTCACACGCGTTGATTACAAACAAAACAAATCACTGGGATTAAACATGAAGACATGACAGGCGCTGCATTCTACATGAACCCATGTGGGGAAATCAAAATCATGGTGACTGACATTAAGTCATGCAGCACTTCACTAATTCATCTATTCATCTCTTCCGTTGTTCAACAAGAGCCATGGATAACAAATAACTTGCATAAAAAAATTGAAAAAGGATGGTTGTTTAGACAGCGTTCAAAACTCAGCAAGCCATTCGAACCAAGCGGGCAAACGGGAGTTTGTTCACACCCAACCAAACAAGGATTAGGTGTGAAAGCACCCCAAGTGTTGCCTCTCAAACTCTCACAATTAACTATTCTTCATAATCTTAATATACATCACACATCAGCCGATGTCTCCATGGTTAACATCTACATGCATAAAACACACGGAGTGGAGCGAGAGGAAAGTTGTGAGAAACAAAAAGCGAGAAAGGATAAAGCTGAGAAGCCGAAGCGGCAGGTTAGCACTAATGGTCAATGACATGTTAGCGCTGTGGCTAGGCCTAGCGCAGGCGTTTGGACTGCTGAAATATTTACACGGCGTACAGAATGAGAGACTCATTCACTTCAAATCAGCTGGAGCAGCGAGAGCGAGGGAGCTGGGCCACTTTCCTACCTCTTCACTGCACCGAGGTTAGCAGCACATGCAGTCAAATGGACAGCACCACATGAATTATGTGCATGTGTGACTTTTTGTTTTACTTATTCATTTTTGCCCCGGCATGCTGGACCTTTGCTTCAGTTTGTTTACAGGCGAAGGTTTAACGATGAGGAAGTGCAGAGACAAACGTATGTGTCGCTGTTCGCTATTTGTTGTCTCACATGAACATATTTCTTCCTCTGTGCTCTCTCACGTCACGCACACGAGAGCTTCATTTAAAGTGTTGTGCTAATCCTTTTAATGCTGGATGTGCTTTTGGCCTAGTCCTCTAACAAGGTGTTCTTTGCATCTCTCTCTCTCTCTCTCTCTCTCTCTCTCTCTCTCTCAATATAAACAGACTCTCCTCATATATAATAGCGTCATATTAAGGACAGACTGACAGGCCTCAATCAACTTTGAATTCAACACTTCGAGGCAAGCCCACCCCTGCCAGTATACATAGTATTTTAGCTCATGTTTTCCACGCGCGTGTGTGTGTGTGTGTGTGTGTGTGTGTGTGTGTGTGTGTGTGTGTGTGTGTGTGTGTGTGTGTGTGTGTGTGTGTGTGTGCGCGTGTGTGTGTATGCTTGGTTTCCCTATGCATGAGCGTGTGCCCGTGTGGGTGTGTGAAAGTGAACCATCCAAACTCCTCAGAGTGTTTATTTCTGAGCGCTTGTCAGCTTCAAAGACAGGGGTCGACCCAACAGGCACCTGCCACAAGCTAACTTCACTTACCGCTGCCATGACTACGGAAAACAAACAAAACAAAAAAAGAAAAAAACATACTGCATTTTCATAATGGCCGCTCAAAGTCTCTCTCTTTCAGAGTGGACAGATGACCGGAGCGAAGGATGTGGGAAGAGAGACAGAGATCTGTCACATGAGTTCTTCCTTCCCTGTTAAAACTTCCACTCTCTGTCAAAGTGTTTTTGTTTTCACCTTCAAACGCAAATGATTGAACTTCTTCACCTTCTCCCTCTCATTTCTCCTCTCTCGCTCACAGGGAGCACAAGGTGGACGTGCCTGGAAGCAAAGTTCCTTCTGAGCAAGCCTGACAGTTCCTGCTTAATATTTAACCACTGAACAAGCAGGAACACACGCGCCAATGCTGCACTGTGCACGTGGAGGTGGACATGCACAGAAATGCATTCGTGACAGCTGTCCCTCCAGGAGAACTTCCTGCGGCTTTGGGCGGTTGCTGATGGCACTGCTAATGACAAGTTAGATTTTCAGGCGAAGCTGCATGAGGTTGGCCATTATCTTTTTTTCCCTACTGGCCTCTTTCTCTCTTTCTCTCCTTCCATCCCACTTTCCCCTTCTCTTGTTCTTTCGCTCACTTTTCTTTTTAATTACCTGATGTCTGTTCTTCTTGCCCAGACACCAATAGAGATGTGAGCGGCACCGTCTGCACTGAAGCGTCTGTGTACATCTGATCTCTGATCTTTCCTCTGTCTGACTGTACTGTGTGTGTTTCCCTCGGAGCGATTATTATGTGTGTCCCTAGACACAACCTGGCTGTACTTTCTGTCTGTGAATATGATGGCAAGCCTTTATCATGCAATAATCTTTTAGCAAATTCTTGGCCATTGTCGCACGAGAATAAAGATGGATGTAAATGACCGGAACAAAATCAGCAATACTAATCGACATAATCCTGTCGATATTTGTATGTATAATGGTAACGACTGGTCCCGCTAGGGCTGCAACAAACAATTATTTTCATTATCAAGTCAGCTTGTTATTTTGGTCTATAATAACATTAAAGAAAATTCCCCATTATAATTTTCCAGAACAAAGGTTGACATTAAAATAGCATGGTACATTTGACCAACAGTCCAAAACCAGCGTTCACATTTCAGAGGTCATTTTGTGTGTTTTTGCATAAAAAATGACTTAAAACAATGTATCGTTTTATCAAAATTGTGGCCATCTGTATGTGTGCCATGCACTTTCCCTTTCATACTCTTTCCTGTTTCCTGTGACAGATCTCACTGGGATGCCCCTTCTCTCTCCTCATGCCAAGCTCGGGTTCCCCATCTGCGACATGTCCAAGGACAGGGGCGGCTTGTTGCACTTCAAACACAACCGAGAGGCCTCTGGCATTCCTGGCGCTACAGCAGAGGCCACCGGATACTGAGACAGAAAGTTACCTGCCAACGGGGTCCTCTGTGTGTGTGTGTGTGTGTGTGTGTGTGTGTGTGTGTGTGTGTGTGTGTGTGTGTGTGTGTGTGTGTGTGTGTGTTTGGCAGGGATTTAAAAGCCTTCATTCCTCTTGTCATCCCTGGCATGGAATAGGCAACATGAGGAGGGTTTTACATTGTGGTTTGTGAAATGGATTTACTATGTTAGTCATTTATAACGTAAAAATACAAAACATATGTTGTTTATGGACTCTCAAATGTCAAAATAAGTGAGCAATTCAAAGGCATCACAAGAGAAGGTATTAACAAACCAAGAGGGTAATCTGAAGATGGATTGAATGTGTAACACATTGTGTCACAGTTATTGGTGAAAGCCAGGAACTTTTGCAAATGACTAGGGCTGCAACTACGTATTAGTTCTTCAATTAATTGATTAATCATTTTGTCAAGTACTGTCGTTGACACATTGAAATTACTTGTTGTTTTAAAAGATTGAAAGTCCTCCACCAGACCAGATGACATTTGATGCCTATTCAGAAATATATATCCCTGAAAATGGATCAAGTTTCAACAAGAAAAATAAAATTGAGCATTGGAACAGATACAATCAGACTTCTGGTTCCACAGGGAGCGTTTGAACGATTGAGAAAATTGACCTCTCTGACAGTCAACAGACTCCGTGTTTGCAGTGAGGAAGGAGGTTGCAACGATCCTCGGAGGTCGACACACTTTAAAAACGGTTACATCAGACATCTTTTCACATTCTAGCGGTGTAATGTGAGCGGATAAATGACACTTAGGGACAGCCGAAGCATAATTTCCAGAGTGAAAATTGTTAGCTTTTGAGTAATTATTGTAAACTGTGGCATAATAGGAGAGGCAACTACTGTAAAGGACTATATATAAACTGCATATAACATTTAACCAGGTCAAGAGAATAAGCATTATATAATATGATATATATATATATATATATATATATATATATATATATATATATATATTGTTAACGTGTGCAGAATGTGTAAAAACTAAGCGGATTTCCAAAGATTATCATGATTATCTTTATATCAGGCTACAACTCCAACAGCTTGATATTCCAAGATTATATCCAAGTGCTGAACGAGATACAGTACAATGGCATGCTTCTGATGATCAACAACACAAGGTAAAACAAGAGACACAGAGAATGGAAGATAGACAAGATAACATCAGAATAATGACTGAGAATAAGCCAATGGAAATATGGCTAAAGTACTTTTGTTTATTCACTGTTTCTTAACGGGGACATAGTTTCATTATCTAATTGTGATTTTACAGCTGTGTCGACACGTTTAATATAATGTGAGACAACATTTTGCCATATGTACCATGTTAACTGTAATTTAAATATCTCTTGGTATAATGAGGCCACTGTGTGCAATATTGAAAGTACTGTGAGTGGGACTGTTTATGGCAATTTGTATGTGATTTTTGCATCAATGTGATGAATATCTTCATGCGTAAGACAGTCTGTCTGATTATTTTATCCATACAAAGTTTCTCAATTGTTTTACAGTATTGTGATATACAGTATATTGATATTGTGATATAAAAGTACCTATTATCCATATCGCCCCGTTTCTATTACTGCTCAGCTGTGTCGCTGTAACTGTTCCAACTCTACCAGCAGACAAGAATATTGGACATACATTTTGAGATGTAGAATCAACTGATATGGACTTAATTCCAAGAGATACTGGGCTGAAATGCTCTCCTCCAGCTCATCCCACTAACCAGGACCATTGGTGCTCTTAGTAGTTGAGCAGGACATTTAGGTCTTCACCTTTAAGAGGTCAACTAATCACTGAACACCACAACCTGGACCATTCTGCCCCTTACCTGCTGTTTGAGGTCACGCAGCCAATCAGAGTGAGAAATGTCAGACACATGCAACATATGAATGACTCCTAATACAAAAGACATTTGATGAATTATAATAAATAAATGTTCAGATACCTCTGCTTGCATATTGTTGATTTATCGTGACGTCATCAATGTTGTGCTTGATGACTAGGAAAAGCACTGAATACTGTGTACCTTGGTGGTTTGTGAGGACACAATAGGTAAGGGGTGAGCACACGATATTGCTTTGCTGCATTTCTGCTTCACCCTGTGCCTCGGCACGCACACTCCCACAAACACACAAGCACACTGGAGGTCAAATCGTCTTTATGCCAGAAACCTCGGAGAAGGCCACCCAGTGAATAGCAGCCAGCACAGCTCAGCACGGCCGGCAAGACACTAGCGAGAAGGGCACAGCGTGCACAGCAGAGATATCTGTCAGAGCAGCCAGCCTTTTGAACAGCATCACAACATCTATCAGCTAGAATCTTGTGCACTCTGTGCGGAGGAGATGCTTCAAGATGTGTCAAGGAAGCACAGTGGCAATGCAATTGATATTCCTGGGAGCTGTAAGGTTACAGAGGACTGCCAGCGCTTTCAAATGAAATCGGCCTCTTTGAAAAGACAACTATTTAGACACGGAGAACAGAAACATAGAAACAAAGCTGTTTTCAGTTTCACAGTTGATTTTGAATGGCTTCCATGGGGCTGCAGATGAAAGCACAGATAAAGGACGGCAACCTCTCAAAGCAAAGTATCACACACTATAAGTTCCAGAAAATCAATGCAACATCAGTACACTCAATGTTTAACCACTCCTGATTGCTATGGTAATGCGAGGGGTCAGTTGGTCAGGCATGCACGTGGTTTTGCAGTTACAGTAAATGATTCCAGCCATTTATGTCACGCACACAGACACACACACACACACACACACATACACACACACACACACACACACACACACACACACACACACACACACACACACACACACACACACACACACACACACACAGTATGTAGTAGTCTGTATGTCTGCATCTATCTAACATGACCTCCCTCATTAACTGGAATTAGCCTAATAATTCATGGACAGGCCTGGGAACAGGAATGGGACTGGGAAAACTGCCACATTCCCTCAAATTCCTTCACACTTATTTAAGCTCACTGGGTGAAGAGGCATCAGGCCTCGGGGGCTTGATCTGGATACGACAGGGGCAACAGTTGAGAAGAGGCTGTGTGATATGAAGAAGTGGAGCGTAACTGAATTTACAGACCATCCCTCCACTCACATTTCGTCTTTTACGGACACGACTCCATCTCAAAGTTTTTGTCACCATTATTATGATGCTGCTCTTTTGAAACATACAGTGTCAGTTTTAAAATGGACAATTGGTCGACGGTATTCATTACACTTTATACTTCATTTCCTGACCCCAGCTGCACCTACAAGAAATCTGAGCAGAAGCGAGACTTTTTTTAATTAATTCCTGGAAGAGTTGTCTCCCAACAGCTGCACTATCCTAAGAGGCGATACACAGGGGGATGAATACTTAAAATCTATTCAAATGTAAAAGAAACTCACCTGGATTCACTCCCAGGGTTCAAATGCAGCTCTTGGGCAGCGGTGACGCACACGGCCCCCTTCAGAGTGTGTATGAGACGCACCGGGCTTTCAACTAACTCCAATGTAAAGCGATCTGCGTCCTGATGAGACGCTCAGAGCAAAAGACGTAGTATTTAAGAACGAGAAAGGAAGCCGTGGTCAATGGGACCAACGGACACAGGACTTTTACTCGGGGGAGCAGCATTTGAATCCAAAAGTCACATGACGTTACGGCCGTATCTTGAATTAAGTAACGAGTATACTTATTTTAAGCCAAACCATGATCTTTTTTGGAGCCCTAACCAAGTAGTTGTGTTGCCTAAATCTAACCACAACCTTTTTAAACAGCCGCAAACCTTGTCAAGATACCACGCAAAAGGCTTCACCAGGGGCTTCAGCCCAAGCAGCAAAATATGAAGAGCAGGGATGAGATCACGTTGTCTGTGAAGGTACCCGATGCTTGCTCACCTACGAACAGCCCAGAGAAATGCCGAAGCCTCGACTCGCCTGGAAAACAACATTTGTGTTTTTGTAAGTCTATGACTCAAGAATGTTTGTCTAGCCAGTAAATATGAACAATTAGTCATCTCCAATAGTAAAAGACAGCTTAATAGCAGCTGTCCTTGATGACAAATGCCTCATGTTAAGCAATGCCCGCCAAGTAGTTTCACTGTGACCTTGTCAAAATCATGAAGTTGTTGGCTAATTCAAATCAACCAGTGATCTCGGAGATGCTCAGCGTGTAGCTTCAGGTTAGGTGCCTTTACTTCATCTCTCTATAAACTGTGTGTATATAAGCGGCAGTGGTGTATACCATACTTGAGTAAAAGTAAAGATACCTTACTGGAAAATTACTCCAGTAAAAGTAAAAGTCACCTAATAAAATACTACTTGAGTAAAAGTCTTAAAGTATCTGACATTTTCTGTACTTAAGTATCAAAAGTATTTTTCTGATATAAAATGTACTTAACTATTGAAAGTAAAAGTAGAAGTACATGCTTTTAATAAAAAAGCAAAGGGTCAGAATTTTGGGAATTATGAAGTTTATTCTTTTAAGTGCTGTGGCCACCATGACCAAGGACAAGGAGTTGTGTTGAAAATAACTGGGTTGGCTGTGATCCATCCATATATATTATGTTCAACATAATATATTGTACCTAAGTATACTCTTGCCTCTACTATGAACTTATCATCATAATTCTCCAAAAAGCAATATGACACTAAGGAGTTGTAACAGTGTGGTTATAAGTATGCTCATTCCGCCCGGTACCGGTCTGTGGGTCCCTTGGTACCGGGTCGTGGGTCCCTTGGTACCGGGCTGTGGGTCCCTTGGTACCGGGCCGCACAGAAAGAATGAATGAAAAATTAAAATTAAATAAAAAAAATAAAGGCCGGAACGATGTTTTATTGTGAAAAAAGACCGCATACATCCGTCTGTGGTAACCTCAGACGGAACCTCTTGACACATGTCAAGAGGTTCCGTTACTCTAAAAATGAAACTTAAAAGTCTGTTTAACTTTGTCGGTGTTCTGGATTAAAACCAAGGCAGAGTATCCTGAGATCGCCAAAAAAGCATGAAAACCTGCTTCCATTCCAACATCCTGTCTTTGTGCAGCGGGTTATAAGTTAAGCAGTAGACTGGACTAAAGGTTTAGTTAGCAGTAAAGTCAGTAGACTGGACTAAAGGTTTAGTTAGCAGTAGAGTCAGTAGACTGGACATAACGAACACACGTCAGGTGTCGTTGTCTCCCGTCTCTCCGAGGTCGGACCCGGTCCGTGAAAATATTGTCTTCACATAACCGGTCTGTGGCGCATAAAGGTTTGGGAGTGCTGGACGAGAGGATGTAGAGGCTAGGGTGACCAGACGTCCTCTTTTTCCCGGACATGTCCTCTTTTCGAGACCTAAAAAAAGCGTCCGGCAGGGATTCCAAAAACGTCCGGGATTTTACTACGTGCGGGAAAATAGTTATTACCCCCTTACAAGTTCTGGAAATGGTACGTCCGGGATTTTGCTACGTCCGGGAAAATAGTTATTACCCCCTTACAAGTTTTGGAAATGGTATCTCCCTCACGTTCCACCTTCTTGCGCAAGCTCTGACTGTAGAGAGAACTGTCATTGGTCGACCGATCTCAACGTAAATGTAAGTTCACGGCATGCTACACACTAGTGCTACCCCTATTTCTACTTCGTTACTATACACCACTGATAAGCGGTAAAGTCAAGCTGAGGGTTTAAAGTCAAGAAGTCCTCCGTGTGTAATATTTTTTGGCATCCACCAACGTGCTGACAGAATGGCTTTAGGAGTAATTTCCACCCCTCAGTCCTCTCTCTGTTGTTGTTCTCCTTTGTCTCGCCCCCTCAGCCGCCTGCCCTTCTTCCAGCGCTGTGATCCAGTCTGGTTATTAATTCATAGTTAAATCTAAACGGTCTGGACACTCACATAACCCTTCCACTGCAGTTCATTTTACGCTTGGGAAGGCCACCGCTGTGCAACCCCACGCCCACTGATGCCCAACAAGCACACATGCACAGAAACACACATGTAGATGCTCTCTTTCTCTCATTTGTATGCACAGCAACTTATCTGTGAAAAAAAAACATGATAAGTCAGGGTTGTTATGTTTTTACTTGCAAACAGGCAGCTATGATCATCATATTTTTTGGACCCTTCACAGAAAGAATGTAAATTATGGCTTTGCTGCTTGTGCTGAAAAAGTACGAGCATTAGCATAGTTTAGATGCCATTTCCAACAAGCCATTCTGCTATCACAGTCTCAAGTGGCCAACTAACTACAAATTTGTACACAGGTCCACACTCACTCCTTCAACTTGCTGCTTCAAAGAATATTTTCACACACACTTGTGCAACACACACATATAGGGAGTTGCACATGGGTATACACACCCCTTGCTGTCAGGATAGTGATAAATTGCAAGGAAAAGGGGGCGCAGTAATCGGACACCTCCAGTGCTGAGCAACCAGTAATTATATCCCTTCATTAGGTCAAATATTTGATTATGAAGAACCTGGAAGGGGGGGCTGGCGGGGTGTAGCAATGACCTCTTTCTTTTCGGGGGAGGAACAGGAAGAGAGTAGAGGCGGGGAGAGGGGCATCAGTGAGAGGAGTGAAGAAAGGAAACGACTGAAAGAAAGCAAGGTTGAGGACGAGGAAACATGGACAGTATGGCAATAAAGCCATCTACATATTGACTATAGTCAGTGACTATGTTCTTCACACCTCCTCCCCACTTTTTCCTCTGTCTCTGGATCGTGTCTGTGTGTTGTTGTAGTAAGTCGAAAATGCTGGCCGCAGCATATTGCTAATGTGTTGATGAAGGCAGGCCAGGCCAAAGGGAGTCTCTCTCCGGCGGAAGACAGACAAGTGTGCGTGTTCGACAGACGAGTGAACATCACTGGCCTCCACCTCAACCCTCTCTGGGAAGCTGCTAGCTGCAGCCTGTGAGTGTATCTCCTCCACTCTGCTGTGCTGTTCCTTGTACATTAGCCTGAGATAACACGGGGAGGGATTATGCACATTAAAAGGCAGGAGTGTGTAGGATTAGCACAAAGCAGCCAAATAAAAAGAAAGTGTCAGTTCATGTCCTTCTCATTGGCGTTCATGTATATCATTTGTTACGTTCCCATGTTATCTTATCAGTATTTATCCCAGAAATAAAAGACAAATGGCTTTAAGATCTAAAATGAAGAATATTGGCAAAAAAATGCTGTTGTGTGAAATACTTGGAAAACTGTACTAAATTAAATTAAACAACTGATTTAATTTGTTAAGCCCAACGGAGAACTGCAATTAAAAGTTGCATCAGCAGTTGCATTATGTTCACACTATATAGTTCCAAATGTTAATTTCTTTATCGATTAACAAATAAAGAGCTAGTTGATGCTGAGAAGATACAGTATACAAATACTGTTGATGAGGCTAAACTATTTGGCCATAAATCACAGAGAGAAAGTTCTGGTTTTCTGGCCTCACGGGCCCACAGCTAGAGACACGGACATTACACTTCATACGGTACAAGTACGTGAAAAACACCTTGTCTCTTATGAGCGGCTGGCTTACACAATTAATTAATATGTGTTTATGCAAGAGTGTACCTGAACTTAGCTGCTCCTGTTTCATATTTCACAGCTTTCCCTCGATCTCTCCCCCTTCCCCTCTCCTGTGTGTGTGTGTGTGTGTGTGTGTGTGTGTGTGTGTGTGTGTGTGTGTGTGTGTGTGTGTGTGTGTGTGTGTGTGTGTGGCTGCTCGAATGCCAATGCCGTCATCAAAGGACACGTCAAAATGAAGGCTCTGGCAGAGGCTGCGATGGGGATCTCAGACACACACACACCCATAAACACTCGTACGCACACACACAGCTCCAGCTATGCTTTCATATCACGCCCTGGCAACGCCCACTGACTGCAGCATATCTCCACCGGTATCTCCAAGGTTACCAGCGGTAGCCAGGGATACCATCGGAGCGAGGGTGTGGCCAAAGTCTAGTTGGTCGACGGAATCATCCTCATGCAAAACATCCCACAGTTAAGGACACAATTTAATGCTCCAGGTTGCATTTTTATAGATTAAAAACAGTGTCACCGCTAGTTGTGGTTTTCACTGAACCGACTGATATTTTGTCTGAATCTTTAATAATAAAGTAGGCTGGAGAAAACCTTCAAATTCACAAGCTGGTTTCTTTCACAATTTGTCACGGTTGTTTTCATACGCTGTGAACGAGTGTTCCTTTACCAGTCTTAGTTAACGCTTTGCTTTGAGCAGTTAACAATCATCATTAACAATCCAGATGTTATTTGATCCTTTACACCTCAGCTCGTCTCATTCTGTATCTTCACCTCTCGTTTCGATATAATGTGTGTATGCCGGATCTAACCCACTTTCAGATGCATCAATTACACCAGGGTGCATGTGCTAGTCAGTGAGTTAGTTAGTCAATGTGAGAGGTTCAGATTCATCTGTTTAAGGACCCAAGATTAAAAATTGGTGTTTCCATGACAAAGGAGGGCCTCCGCCAGCAGCTGTGATTCCACAGCACCGACACACAAATTGAGTAAGAATATTCCCAGGCATGCTCTGAGCTTCAGTCTCTCTGCCTGGAGAGGTGAGAGAGAGAGACTATTTGGATCAATCAAGCTGAGGGACAGACAAAGGCGAGAGAAACTTAAGGAGAAGAAGCAAAATGTGCACGTTTTTATCTTGCAACTTTGTAAACAATCCATCATCTGCATACAGTGTTTAACTGATGTTTGCAACAAAACGCGGTTGCAAGCACATACTCATGCACCGCATCCATAAACACAAATATCCCACAATGACGATGAGTTTGATGATTTTCTTCTCGCGCCGTAATTCTAACACGATATGCATCCCTGCAAGTGACAATGCCATTCTCCTGCAGCTGTCTGAGCGTCTTAGAGCTGCGTGCGTGTCTGTGTTGGGTGTGGTGAGAGATAACAAGACCAGCAGAGACTGCTACAGTGTCTACGCCTGTTTCCAAGTACTTCAAGGTTGCATTGGCGGCCTTGTGAACACAACTTGGAGGTGATGTGTCAGCCCTTCCCCCAGTGTTCCACATCCTATTCCTACCCCATGAGGAATTAAAGGTGAAATCCAGCCTGAAGCAATTTGCACCTGTTTATAAACTGCAGCTAATGATGCTATTTATACTTCTGGGTCCAATTTATTGTTTTGGTAGCATATTGTCTTTTATACATCGCTACAATATGATCATAGACATAAACCACATTACCCGCTCCCCTGAGTTATAAATATGACAATTTTTGCAATTTGTCGTTTGCCCAAAGTGCATGTCGACACAATGGAAGAAATTTATAAGACAAAATAGAACAAAGGTGCAAAACACGCCCTTATGTCCTGCTCAAACGCAGAGAATGTCAAGAAAGAAATGTGACTTCCTGAAGAAGGTCAAATATTCAAGCGGTACGTCTATCCACTCCAGTCTTATTGTTACAGAAGTGTTCAGTGGTCCCTGGAGGCACTTGTTAAAAGAACTGGGTGTGTGGAGAACGGAGAAAGCAGCACATTTCTGAATCTTTACTTGGGAGATTTACAGTTGATGGTAAAGTATAAAAGGGTGTGAAGGGAGAAGCTGTTTTTTTTAACAGCGCCAAACATTTTGCTTCAACACTTGTAATGAAATTGGTCCGATGTTTACAGATGTTATCAACACGTGCTCAGCGTTCATGAGAGGACTGCAAGGCCAATAACGTTTAGCATTTTAAGACCATCCCACAGGTATTCATTCTGTTATCATTCATGTCGAGAACATTTAAAGTTTGTTTATTGTATTGAAAATAATGTTTATTTTCATTGTGCAGTGCTGTATGTGTGTGTGTATAGTGAGTATATTGAGATATACTGCATCATTTCTATTTATTAATGGACCAAATGTTTCATGTTCTTAAATTCAGATTTAACTGTGTGGTATTGTTTGTTTTGTTTTTATATTAACAGAAGAGCGACTACTATTTATGCATTGAAAGAATGCACTGATTGTTTGTACCGAGCTACACAGTTTCAAGGCACTTTAAGTTTACTTAGGATTCAAGTCGTTTTATCAGATCGGTTGATGCACTTCATGTGTTAGTGATGTTTTGAAGTGAGATTTTGTGTTCACGGTGTACCTTTGAATGTAGGAACATCTTTATTAAATGAAACACAAATTGAACATTCCATTTAAATGTAATACTATTATATCTTTTTAAGAGTAGTCGAGAAATAAAGAGCCCTGAATACAGTTTAGTGTCAGACCATTTTTCACCTGCCTACTTTAATCAGACGTGTTTCTACTTGAATGTTACAAATTATGTTTCTATTTTTTACTGTAAGAAATACACACAAGTGCCTTAAACACAGACTGCCGACACTTTAAGTACACTTTGTGGCAATTAGTTGCGGCTGTTAGCAGCATCTGTGCCACACAGTGGAGTCACACAGTTTTCCGACTGCGTTGTGTGGATTATGTTGTGGAACGAAATGTGGACTTTTAGAGTGTGTCGAGCTAAACGACAGCATTTATGGGAAGAAGAGATTTTGTTTTCCCCAACCTGTACGAGGGAAAGTGGATCGATAAAACCCTTTTTTGCTTTCACCTACAAGCGGCGTTGGTGTGAGCTATGTGCGTAGAACCAGAAACACGTTATGGACTCGACAGAGCTCAATGCGGACTGGTTCTTGGAAAACTTTGATGAGCTGCAGAAACATTTGCACAGTAATTAAGAAGACTCTTCCTTCTTTGGTCACTATAGGTTCACAAATCAGGAAGACTTTTATCAGACTTCTGGAAAAGTTGGAACTGTGTTTCACAATAACACAATTCACTGTATATGATGTACAAGCACAGTTTTGCCATGTCAGCTGAAAGACAGAAGATTCCTTCTATGTGCAGTATAACCATTTTAAAATATTGTCCTGGTTGACTTTAATAGACAGGCAACAGCTTTACAAAGTCACTTCTCATGACAGTATTCATTCTAATGAATTACAAAATACTTTCAAAATGCAGATACAAATAAGGCACATTGAAGGCATAAGGATGTAGCCTGAGGCTGTATGAGCGCATACATGAGTCTATGTTGTACTGCATGAATTTGTGGGTGCCAATTAAAACGTTAACACATCTACACAGCGTCCCTGTTCCAACATCTGATCCACAGGCTTTTGTAAATACAACATATCAGGTTGAAAACAGATATCTCTAATCCTCAGATCTGCAGACGAGTCCAAAGCCTGTCCTCTGCCGCATGATTCACTCATGCACACATGTAGTCACACAAAGAGGTAAACAAAAAAGACAATTATACAGAGTCTCCTCAGAGAAAAGTCACCAAAAATAAAAATAAGGCAAGCTATCAAACTGACAATCACCAGGGAATCCCACCACTTTCAAACAAATAAATATGTGCTTGTGCACCCACACACACACACTGACACACACCGACACACATGTGCATCCTCCTCTTGCTGAGCTGAAGAATACAGTAGGCACTGTAATTCACACCCTGTCTGAGCTTAACCAGAGATTTCATCTAGAGGGGAAACACCGGGCTCCTCTATTGCCCCCAATTACTGCGGCCTGGAAGCGGAGTCAACAGCCACAGTTTTATACAATCACATCGTCTGGGAGGAAATCGGCCCCCTTTCACAGCTCCTGCTTGGAGCTGTGCACTGCCGGCCAGGCCTTCAGCATAAGCCACTTAAACTATCATATTCTGAAAGGGAGCACAAATGGCTAGAGCTCCTTGTGGAAAACGGTTCTATACAATTTCGCAGAGCACATTATTCTTTTTCATGTAATACTTTCACTGAGATCAAACAGATACCTTAATCCTGAGAACGCACAAGGGCTTGTGCTTGGTAGTTCATATGGTAGAAGGATAGCCCATAGGTTCAATTTGTGTGCAATTTGCTGTGTGTGTGTGTGTGTGTGTGTGTGTGTGTGTGTGTGTGTGTGTGTGTGTGTGTGTGTGTGTGTGTGTGTGTGTGTGTGTGTGTGTGATTCGTGCAGGCCATTCTGCTCTCTGCAAGCTCCCTCGTATTGCCATTATACATCACAGCACAGCACCAGCGAGTGGCTGTGTCAAAAAGCCTGCCTCCCTCTCTGTCATATCTCATAGTTACCTCCCCTAACCAAATTACCCCAACCCCCGCCTCACCCGCCCTCTCCTCCTGTAGACAGTGAGAGATGAGCTTCAGAAACAGCTGCCTCAAAAAAAATAAAAAAATACAGCAGCAGTGTCCAGCAGCATTTGAGAAGAAAATGAGAGTAAACAAACGACACTGGGCAAACAAAGAGCCTGGCTGTCATACGTCTGCTGAAAATCGAAAGATATAACACTCATTGGATAAATCTTTGATGTATATACATACTACATTTTACTGCTTTAGCACCAGTGCTATGACATGTATAGCCAGTTAATTTTACATCCAGTGAAAATCCTCTGGCACACAGGAAAGCAGCAAGGAGCAGTTAGTTTGAAAGAAGCAAAAGCAAAAAAATGTCCCTCTAAGTCATTTTTCTACTCCAACCATGTGCATAAGTGACCCAAAACGTAGAAAGTCATTTTACAGTCTATGTTGGATACAGTGGCACTGTGGTTTGACCGCTGCCACCATCCAGGTGTCTCAGTCAGTGCCTTTACCTCTTCCTTTAACTCTGTCTGAACTGGTACACATTCTTAGTGATTCAAAATATGAGCATCTGAGGCCCTTAATGTGCCTGAATAGTACATCTGTGAATGAAAATGTAATTTTTCCATACAAACACCCTCAGAAATACCTCTCCCACACACACACACACACACACACACACACACACACACACACACACACACACACTGTGTGAAAAGCCCCTCTATTTTGGAGCCCACTACCATTTTATTTGTGGAGGAGGAATGCAAAACAACCACAACACTGATCGCTTAACATCCAACACTTCATCAACATAAGACAACTGAGGATGTCAGATTTTCACCTAAACACTAAAATGATGATTGGCCGTCCAGGTGTGGTTACTTGTGTTCAATCCCACGCCATCTTTTATGAAAGCAGTCTGTGTGATCTTCCCCATGCGGAGCTTGAGAGTAAAGTGATAAAGTGGGCTTGCTGATCATATTAGCAGGTAGAGTAGTCAGTGGAAGGCAACAACAGCTTGTGGCTCAGCTGGGGCTATGACCTCTGCGCACTGTAGTGGGAGGGAGCGAGAGAGAGACGTGGAGAGGGCAAAAGGGAGATAAAGATGGATGGGCAGTGGAGGAGGGAGAAACAGCCAGAAAAAAAACATCAGAAACAAAGTACTTCAGCCCAAAACATCAACCTCATCTGAGCCCGCTTTCTCTTCCTGTCAGGCTCTTGACCTCTCATCCTGCTTAGGGCTTGATTTAACACTTCTAATGGTGATGAAACCTGCGAGGCAATTACACGTGCAGTTACCAAGCACCGCATTGTCATATCCATAAATAAGATAAGAATAACAATGAGCCACTGGAAACTACCAAAAACATTAAATTTAATATTTTTTTGTCAATTTGCCGTTATGCTTTTTGCCCCTGTTCACATGTAATAATCATAAGGGTCTCAGCAAAACAAATCGGCCTTTTGCTACCTTAATCTGCAGGAATTATTGGACTACTTTGCTTTCCAACTATTTGGGGGGAAACCCAAGGAAGTGACAACCTACAGTAACAGTACTACAACGAAAACTGTGCGAGTAATACGGAATCCCACAAAACATTTGGAGGCAATGGCCATTTCAGAGCTGATTGTGTTGAGTAATTTTTACAAAATGTGTACTTGGGAGTGAAATATCAGCTTCTAACAATGCATGCTGGGCAGAGTGAAGCTTATTCCCAAACAAAAAGGGCCGTAAAAAACGGCAATCCCTACCACGACTTGGACATTCAGTATGAATACTGTGAATGGTCCTATTAGTGGCTCAAGAAAACCCTTCAGCTCACAACCACACAACATAAGAAATGATCTCGACCAGATAGAGCCTCGGTCAGCAAAGTGGCTGTAGAAACAAGCCAACACAGCTCCACAAGTGCTAACTGGGAGTTCACCCTGTTCTCAAAAGAAACGTGTGCTCTGTAAATACTGCCTAAAAAAATATTGAGGAAACACTTCCTGAATCCATCCATCCATCCATTTTCATCCACTTATCCGGGGTCGGGTTGCGGTGGCAGCAGGCCCAGCAGGCTGACCCAGACTTCCCTCTCACCCGCAACATTTTCCAGCTCATTCTGGGGGATCCCGAGGCGTTCCCAGGCCAGCTGGGAGATATAATCCCTCCAGCGTGTGGACGGAGTGCCTACCGCAAGCGAAGGAGTTCAAGCATCTCAGGGTCTTGTTCACGAGTGAGGGGAAGATGGAGCGGGAGATCGGCAGGAGAAAGGGTAAGGAGCTCGGCCATCAGGGGGGAACTTGGAGTTGAGGCGCTACTCCTTTGTGTTGAAGGAGTCAGCTGAGGTGGTTCGGGCATCTAATCAGGACGCCTCCAGGGCGCCTCCCACTGGAGGTTTTCCGGGCACGCCCAACTGAGATCCACTTCCTAAATGTCCGGATTAAATAAGATCTCAAATACCTTGCCGCTCATATGCAACTCAAATCAATACTTGAAGAGTAAAGAAATCCAAGCTAAATTCAAGAGGTTTCCTTTCATGTTTAATCATTCCTAATATTTATTTGGAGAGTTTTTTGATTAATTCTTGAAGAAATTAATATTTGGACAGCTGTTATCCCTTATTTATTGTTTGGCGCGAACACTTTTGTGTTTGATGCTCAGTTGAAAGATGACATAGAGAAAGGTACACACACCGCCAAACGGCCATACACATAGCATGCAAACAGACTGCGCAGTTGAGAGGAAGGGCACATAACTACCCCCCAACCAGTGAGAGCTGAAGAGATGGGGAGGAGGGAAAAGAGACGGAGGTGGATTGCGGCTTCACACTGTCACACAGCAGCAAAAAGGACAGAGAGGAGGGCCCTGTCACATTGCATCAGAGTCAGCTGCACCACACCCGCCCTGCCAGCACCCTGCTGCCGGGAGAGGAGAGGAGAGCAAAAAGCACGGAAAAAAAGAACACTTCCTTATGCTCTATTCCTCCATTAGTCCCTCTTCTCCAGAGTGTCTCATTTGAATTGTATCTCATTCCTCATTCCTCATCTAGCCTGCCTCGTCACATGCAGCCGTCTCCCTCCACTCTCACCATGTTGCAAGTCTCGCTGATTTGGCCACAATGGGGACTTGTGTGGTGGATCCCAGCCTAGAGCTAGACTACAGTCCGGGTGGTGGTGGTGTGTGTGTGTGTGTGTGTGTGTGTGTGTGTGTGTGTGTGTAGGAGACAGTACAGAAAGGGAGAAAGAGGATTAGAAATGAACTGTGGAGATAGAGCACAACCTGACAATAAGTCCCTTCTCCCCAGTGTGTCTGCGTCTGAGTGTCAGTGTGTGTGAAAGAGAGAGAGGCAAAGGATTAGCTTCTGAGAAAAAAAATCATTTTTCTTTGTGTTCCAAGTGATGCTGTCAATCATTGCACTCTTAGAGGAGCTATGTGTGTGTGTGTGTGTGTGTGTGTGTGTGTGTGTGTGTGTGTGTGTGTGTGTGTGTGTGTGAGAGAGAGAGAGAGAGAGAGAGAGAGAGAGAGAGAGAGAGAGAGAGAGAGAGAGAGAGGATAGCAGTTACAAGGATGCACAATTCTGGCTATGGCCATAAACATAGCCAATAATAGACTTAGTCTGACAGCAGAGCTATTTTATCATGTATCTCCTCCTTCATTCCTATTTTAATAGCTGAGCACCTTACTGCACTTTTGTGCCACACTAAGCCACACGAATGGCACCACACGCTCCAAACATAAACTGTACATCCCAGTGTAGGAGGCCTCAACAGCCCTCACACAAATACACAAACATATAGTAAAATAGAAAATAAAGCTTACTATTAACATGCTTCTATATTGATCCCAGCTTTCTGTCCTCTTTCCAGGGAGACCAGCGGTCAGGACGGCCACTAGCGAGCAGCGACTAAGGACTTGCTCAAGTACACTTCAACAGAGCAGAGGCAAGTTGAGACTTTGAATCACATACTTGCTAAATGGGGTTGGACCATATATAAACCATATAAAACACAGATCACGATCGGGAATTTCCTAAATAAGAAATTCAGCAACTTTGATATACTGTTGATAAGTTACATTGCTTGACAACATACTAATACCAATCCCATCACAGACGCTAAGCTGTTTTCTGGCAATCACAGTCTGTTTGACGATAGCCCCCTTCAATCAGTAGGCACGGTGGGGTTGGAGTGGCCTTAGAGATGGGAGGAAACTTTTCTTTGCAGCAGATAATACCATCAGAAGTGTGGCAACTTTGGCCACTTAAAAAACATGTTGGCCATGCAGTGGACGAGGCAGGGCTAAGCTGGTATCACTTAAAGTCCAACACAAAGAAGATAGGTGCCACAAAGATGGCAAATACCCCAACATGTTTTACCACCTGAGGAATCACCACCATAGCTATTATGTAAGCGCTTGCATTTTCACCAGTAATCAGACTTATCCCCAGGAACGAGCAATTTGTCACACATGCTGTTGCTTCTCTAAATGCAAAAGACATGATTCTGATTGGAAACGTCATAAATTAGGGATTTTAAGTGATGAATGTGACTGACTCAAGATATAAACTGTAAACATTTCACACTGTGGGATTTACAAGGATTTAGACTGACAGGATTGAAGATGCGTGTCTCTTTTTGTATAATCTTTCTATTTGTCTGCACATCACACAATTCTTGATTATTGTTGGTCAGGTTCTCCAATCTCTTGATAGGGAATTGTAATCTAAAATGAATCTTAAATGCTTAAAGACTGGTTTGATTTATAGTGTGATAAATATAACCCAGCCCTACTTGCTAACTAAATCCTTTGCTTTTGCAAGTGTTGATGTTTGGCCCCGTCCCTGATCCAGAAGATACATCCAGCACACCTCGGAGGCCCAGCTATTCGGTAACTCAATCTCACACAAAGCTATACATGGCCAAGGTCATCTCAAAGTCTCCATTACATCTTACATAATTGTAAGGCAGTATCCAAAGCTTTCCTTGTACACTCTGGCAGACGATCAGTCACAGTGATCAAAGCGCTAGATGTGTTTCTTTGTTTCTGCTGCTCCACTCCAGCCCCCACAGAGTCAGTTATTAGAATACAATATATTATTATATAATATATTACATATGCTGGTACACTAACAATTCCCAAGCTCCTCATACACTGACAAAACCCCCCAAACATAAAACACTCGGAGAGAAAAAGTGATTATTTCTCTGTTGCAGAAACAAAAACAAGGAGCCTTAGTAAGATGAGGAGGGTGTGAGTTTCTGTTATGAAGTGCGATTCTTGCCGCTTAGCTGCCTGCTGCATCACGCGCCAAGCAAAATGATTTTCAAGCATAGAAACTGTACGCAGACAGACAAAGATGAGGACAGACAGACCGGCTCTGTTCCATTAAGGAACATGCAAACAGAAAATACAAATGTGACAGCTAAACAAGTCAACCCAGAGGAAGAACAAATACAACTAATTAGATCAGGCTGGGAAAAAATGCACACATGTTTTTTCAAGTATGCACTCATGCAGTGAAAGCAACCGGAAAACATAGAATATCCATGATCAGTTCGACAAGTGTACTAGCTTCTGAAAGCATGAAAGTGACCTTAGCGGGGAGTAAGAGACAATAAAAAGTGATATTTATTTTTTTCATGCAAATAAGCAAGATTCTCTCCTCCCTCCCTTCTGACTGAGCAGGTGGCGACCGTTGTGATGCTGCTGTTGTTCTTCTTCTTCAGGTTTGGGCACATTAAGATTCCACTGTGCTCTTCCTCCCTCCCTGTTTGTGTTGCTGCCGCTTTCCTCTCCCTACCCTCCCTCTCTTCCTCCCTCTGTCTTCCTCCCCCTCTCTCTCTCTCTCTCTCTCTCTCTCTCGTTATGTTTTGTTTGTGCGGATTATGTAGGGAAAACTTTAAGAGCACCAATCCGCCTATGTGGTGGATGGGAGGTAAAACGCGGCGGCCACAGGAGACTCAGGCCGGTTCACCCAGGGGAAGGCCGACAGAAGGGTTTGGTTAGATGTCTCGTCCTGTTTCCAAGACTGTCCACCGAGGGTGCTGGGGCCTGTTAGCTGGATAACTGCTGATGTGGCTAGCATCGATCAGTTTCCTGCACGGCCCTGCGGCCGGTGGGACTAGCTGGCTGACGAGCAGGTGATGACAGTCCAGCAGGCAAGAAAAAACAATTCCATTCAAGGTCTGGTCTATTTTCAATTTTTAATTACAATTTACTTTGCAGAAAACCTTCGTTATCCATAGTTTGCACCATCACAGTATAGGCTATTCTGGAGTAATTTACATTATCTTGGTCACTGAAACATGCTCTCCTCATTGTCACCCATGATTCTTTAAAATCATGATGGACAAAATGATGGACAAAATGTTTTGCTCTGACCATGAAATGCTGTTTTTGCCTTCCACACTACGGACGACAATCGAAGGACACAGAACTTTAGTCCAGGAGTCTGCTGTTGGGGTCCAGTGTGAAACAATAACAACATTAACAACAGGAAGAATTAACGTTGATATTTTGTCAGTTTAGTCACTAGTCACAACTAAACTCTTTCCTAAATCTAACTAAGCGGTTTTGTTCCCTAAATCTAAACTTCCTGTGAAGATGGAAGTTTATTTTGAAAAGTCTCGATTCATTTAATGAGTGGAAACTAACGTGCCGTCCTCGACACGTCCAAAACGGACTTCAGATGGGTACGTAGAGAGTCATAGTTTGAAGCTTAGGGCCACAAAGCGTCTGTATTTGAGTCAGGAGTGAAAATGTGTGTGCTTGCGCTCTCTACACAAACATAAACTCTGCCATTCCTATAGTCATGCTTCACCACTCTGCATCTCTCAGACAACATCATTTTCCTGCTTGGGGAATCTGCACTCACCTCTACACTGGAATGGAGGTAGAGATGTGCGGTTGGAATTGTATGAAGTAAGTAATGTGACTGTCTGAGAAGATACTTAGTTATTCACTACTGTGCACCCTCTGAGATTGCACTTTTCCACCTTTTGTGCAAATCCACTGCATGTATATGAACCAAAATATCAAGCAATGACTATAACCCCGTTAAAGATAAAGCCTAAAGTTTGGAATATCACTGTGACATCACAGTATTGTATTGTGACATCATCACATGTACAGTGAATTAGTCCGTCCCCACTACATCGTTCAAGTGTGCTGGAGCTGATTTTAGTATCAAAACAAGCAGCTGTTATCGTGACATCACAGAGGTGTTTCGTTATAATCACGGGGGTTCCACTGCTCCATTTTCTCAGATGATTCCTGTTATTTCAACCACTCAAACAAACCAGCACTCTGTGAATGACAGAGAGCGAGACGAAAGAGAGTCAAGGGGGCTGGTTAAGTGCACTGTATGAGCGGCAGTAATCACAGCTCTGGTAAAAGCACTCTTTTGCTCTGTATAGTGTTCCTCAGAATGAGTTTGTGCTCTGTCTGTCCCCCCCTCCCTCTCTTCCTCTATTTCTCTCTGCGTCTGATAATAGCTCTAGATTGAGTAATTGTGTGTTTGAGTGGAGTTACGCTGCAGGGTGGAACCTGCAATCAGATACCGAGGACATGTTTCTCTCTCTCGCCCTCCGTCTCTCCATTCATACCATGCCTCAGCAGTCTGGCCTCTCTACACCCGGCCCTCCCTCCAGTCATGCGGTTCCTGCAGGCGCTCCTCAATCATCAGCCTTACACTTTTATTTTTTTCCCTCTCTACACAGCCGGTAAGGGCTGGGGTCAATAACAGCTGTGCACCGTGCTGTAATTGATGTCATCATTTCAATTTGAGCTGATTAGAGTTGAGAGCTGCTTATCGTGTGACCCGGGGTGGAATAACACATTGTAGGGCCCAGTGAGCTGCCACGCCTGACCAAGCTAAACTGTCGGGCTGACTGGCTAGATGACTGGATGGATGTGTTGGCTCAGCCCAGGGCGGCCTTTTCTATTGACTCCTAATGCAGAGGTAATGACTCAGTGTATTCCAGGGCCATGGCTGGCGCAAGTGTCTGTGTCGCTGGCATTTAGTGTAATTCTGGGGCTATAATTGTGATCGGCCCGCCCCTTTGTCAACACACTCACATGATTAAGCCTTCTGCTAGCTCAGAAATGGGTGCGTGTACATCCAGACTGTGCATGTGTTTCGTGGCTTTGTAATGTCAGCAACTTTAAAATATTTTGAATTATAGTCATGGAATGTGAAAATGTCATTAAATAAAATGAATTAAGGGATGCAGCAATCTGACTTTTTCCGTTATGGTATTCCCGATACCATTACCCTGTGTAATGCTATAGGGAATGATGGTAAACCTCACTGTGTGGAAGTGGCAGGGATTATTCTTTCATGTCTAAGGCAACATCAGGCTTGAATTAAACATTACTTTCTTAAATTACAAAAACAAAATTATTCTTAAAATAATTAATCATACACCAGCAACTTGGTGAAAAAATCTTCAAAATTAACAGGAATTACAATTCAATTACAATTGAATTGTAATTCCTGTTAATTTATAATACAGCAACTAATACAGCAACTAATTGGTCAAAACTTAAACAGGAACTATAATTCCAGTATATAGAGTATATACATATATCATTACTTGGCTCCATTGGCCTGATGTCTGATATCTGTATTGCATCCGCATCCCTACATTCAAATTAGTATTGTAACCCTGAATAAGATTTTTTTATAGTATTTGAAAACAATGTGCCATCTCCATGCATCCGCCCACAGTGAAGAAATAAATAAAACACCTGTCAATGCTTTGGCATTTCTCCTTGCTGTTGATGTTGAGTCTTTTCAATGAAAGCACTAAAATAACACGGCCGCCTTCTAGCATTCCTGCTGTGTGCTAATAACACACATGAACACACTGAAGCACACAGCCAAACATAAATATGGCATATCAGAATATACAAAAGGCAACACCTGCACAGGATCAGTGCTAATTATCTGCCAACAAATGATGACGCCCATACTATGCAAATAGCCAACATTAAATATCCTCTAGTTAGCGAAACCTAGATCTATAACTTTGAGGCTGGAAACTTTTTTCTGCACAGACAGCGGGCAATACCCTTAAACCCTCAACATCGCTTGTCTGATCAACGCTTGGGAGCAGATCTGCTGCTAAAAACAGACAAAGACTGCTCACTAAAAGAACCCTGTCTCTTGCTGGCTCTTTCTTTTTTTTGCCAGAGCTCTGAATCTGTGGGTGTTGGGGAGCAAAAAGCTGTCTGCCACCTACTTTTTCTCTCTCTTTCTTTCTCTGTCATTTTTCTGTCTCTTTTAATACCATCATTAGGAGAGCTCTCCTGCTTGCTTGCTACCGCTGCCGGCCAAGAAACACCAGACAGAGAGAGCAAGAGGAGAGAGCGAGGTAAGCGAGGGGCGGAGACAATTAGAGAAATGTATGCACAGGTTTTTGCAGCGAGGTGAAGATGGTTCACAGGCTTAGCTTTTGGCTGCTGTCTGTCCCCGCAGTGTGTCTGAGCATCTGACCATGCTGCAGGCGTAGCGTGCTGGACCGCAATTCCCATTTCAGCAAAAGTATGCAATGCACGTGTGTGTGTGTGTGTGTGTGTGTGTGTGTGTGTGTGTGTGTGTGTGTGTGTGTGTGTGTGTGTGTGTGTGTGTGTGTGAAGGTGTACAACTCATGTCCCCTCATCCAGGTGTGCACCCACCTGGATTTTAGGAGCAACCCCCAAAATGACAGGCAACGCACTTCCTCTTTTAAAACCTCTAAAACACGAGGATCACTTCTCACCCAGCTGTATTTCATTTCTGGCCAGCTCTATCGTCTCCACAGACCTGTGTGACCCTCTGTTCCCACGGTAACCTGAAACTGCCCCACCATTTGTCCGAACCCGCTGATTATCTGAGGAGCTGCGGCCTATCTGGAAGACAGGAAGCCGCACACTGGCGATAGATATCTGCAGTGCAACGAGAGTATGTTTGTCAAGTGAGTGCAACGTGTAAAGTAGTTGTCGCCTCATGGTAATTAATTCAATTATGGTTATTAATCACAATCATTTGTTTCAGTTGCCGGGATTATTTAAACATTATCTGTTGACATTAAATGTTTTGCTTCACAGCTCTAACAATATTGCTGCACGGGTATCTGTACATGGTTTAAAAGATAAGTATATCCTGGTAGCAGATGAGGAAATCTAACACTTGTAGTGACTTTTATGGATTTGACTCCCTCTGTCTATATACTTTTACGTCGCCTCGATTTTCTTGTTTACCTTCAGCTGGGTCGCATTGGTGCATGCTGAGCATTGAGAGTTTAGACTTGGTCACATATAATACTAATCGCTCCGAACAGAATCTCTATAAAAGGATAAGACCTCTTCACCTTGTTACATCATGACTGCTGTGTGAAGGACATGCTCTGACTATGCTCCAGTAAACAAGGCTCATAAACCGCAGAAGTACCAACTTACATCAAAATCTAAGTATTCAATGAAAATGAATGAACTTTCCAAGTGAAAATGAATGCGTCTCTAACTGAGAATTTGACAGCGTTGCTCTCTGACACTGGGTACAGTGTAACAGTCCCCACTTCACTGCTTTAGCACAATTAACATAATCACAATGACATAATTATTTAGCATGGAGAAATTAAATAGCCATAATTGTGTAACTCCCATCACTGTGCCACTGTCTCTTCTAGAAAAACGAAAAGATCTGCTGACACGCAACATTCCGCATAAGATCCTAAAAAGACACACACACACACACACACACACACACACACACATAGATGCACCTGACCTCACACCCACATGTGAACAAAATCAGGCGAACACAGCCTCCACATCTCTGAACAAATACTGGAGGTGAGGCTGAAGGAAAGACCACAAGAGGGGCCAGCGGTTTGAACACACACACACTCACACACACATGCACACATGCATTCACATGGATTTGAAGTTGAGGAATTGAGATCTTGATCTGTGATTTCTTGCTGAAATCGGCACCTCTTTGCCGAGAAACAATTCTCCAGGTTTCCGTAATTTTTAGCATTTATGTGTCTGAGAAGACGGACAAAATTAAACTAAACCACCACCTCCACATTTCAATTGTACCTTAATTGTCATAGATCCTGCAGCATTAAGCAAACAAAACGGTTGAACTTTTAAACCTGAAGCCATTTCCTCCTATTATCATTCATGCTAAAATGGATGCTTACCTATAACTTCAACTGCAAAACAGAATTTTGTTAGAATTAAAAGATTCAGTGCAGTTCAACAAGTCTGTCTCCATGCTTTTGCATCAATATAGCAGAGGACGGCCTTAATGTTACTCCAAAACATCCTGGAACAGTTTGCCGCCAGCTTTTCCAACCATTGAATACTAACCTCTCTGCAAAGGTCCTATATCATTTGGAATTGTTGTATGATGCTTATCTAATAAGGACTAAATAATGACAACACACATTGATTGATTATGGGCAGATCAGTGTTTTAAAGTCAGGTAAACCAATAACTAAGCATTTTCACAGCAGATATGTTTAACTTGTCATAAAGAAAAAAGGTGTTACTAATAATATCAACAATGGCTCTGTTCTACAGGAGCCTGAAACCAAAGCAGCTAAATGGGATTCAGCCATCTTTCCCTACAGTCACATGTCTTGTCTTTATTTGTGAAAATTATTTCAAAGCCACAAGGAATTATTTAACCCTAATTCATACGTACAAATACAGGTGTTCGCAGACACTGCACACACCAACATTCATGCATGAAGTAGAAACCTCCTCCGTTTTTAGTTTTTATTCTGTTTGATCCATGCAGTTCCCCATTCTGCACTTTACACACACAAACAGACACACAAACACAGTCTCAGCTGCAGTTTAATTTCATTTTGCCCTGCACACTCCCCAGTTCTCATACTGTACAGAGTGCTGCCTCCTCTCAAAGAACTAACCAGCTGATCACAGCTTCTGTTCACAGAAATCCAATTCCCTCCAAAGGTCATTTGTCCATTCAAAGATTTTCCTTTTTTCCCTGTGCTCTCTCATGCTCTCTTATTTATTCTGGTCATTTGTTACTTCTTGAAATCTATACCCTTTGCCCTCTTCATCCCCCCTCCTGTGCCTCTTTATTATTATTTTCTTGTATTTTGGTTTGAACCTTATTGGCCCCTGTCTTGGCTCTCTCCCTCCTTGCCACCATCACACACCCTGGATCACAGCCAGCAAGAGCTTCTTGGCTGTGAACGGTAGCGCTGTAGCCAGGTGGTGGGTCACTGAGGAAGTGGGCACAGCAAGGCAGAGCTGGGCTACGTGGCTCTGCTGGCTTTAAAAAGGCAGATGTGGGCAGAGTTTAGGCCGGGCCCAACAGAGCTTGGCTGTATTTCTTGGCAAGCCTGAGGAGGTTGTAAGAATTTATTAGTAATGACATGAGTTGTTCAGGGGCGAGGAGAAACAAATTAAATATAAGTGGACAGCGCTAATGTGATTATTAAAAGGGGGTTTCCTTTCTTTCTTTTTTGACTATTTGCCATGGATATTACAGTGCTCATATTCATAATATGTGTCCTATAAATTGTTACTGTAACAATATTGTTTTACTCCACAGGAGTTTCAAGATAACATTTTGAAAACAGCCTCAAAATACACTGTAGGTTCATATTGCTTCACACCTGTCTTGAAACAACACTCACATGGACATAATTCCTCCATTCCGGCCCTGAAGAGATCCTTTTCTAATGCAACTCTAATTTAAGTGATGGGGTACTCAGTCCACAGTCCTTATTCTGTGGAAAAAATGGAAATTTAACTGAAGCCATTATGAGACTTCAGCACTCTGAGTTAGACAAACAACATGAATATTTTCATATATGACATTCTTTTTAGAATAAAATTCTCTCTTTGTTTCTTCAGTCAACATTTTCTTGCTAAGCTCCGTTGGAGGGACATTAAAAAAGAAGGATTATTTTGTACAAAAAAAACCATAACTTTGGAAGACACCGATTCATCTAACTTTGATTGTCAAAGTCACATATTAGCTTGCACTTTACAAAGGTGCCTGTACAGTTACATTTACATTCAGTATGTTTCACCAAAATGCATAATGTGACTCCTTGAGGTCCGATGACTGTGTTGAATGTATTTCCTCCATCATAAAACTTGCAGTATTCTTCTTGCTGGCCTTTGTTGGCACATTGCTAAATCTCCATCACCAATTGATTAATAGAATTGTGTATCACCTCACCCGAATGCCCCTTGTGCACACATGTCCATCCTTGTGCATGCGTATGTTGCAAGCAAAAAGAGGAAAGGCTCATTAAAAAATTGCTCCATAGCACTACTAGTGGACAAAAACTCGAGAGGGTACTTTTAAGAATGCAATTCTGCAGATAGGAGGACAGTGGATTTGCGGCCCCACCTTTGAAATTGGAGTCACAATAGGAAGCACTAAAATGATCAAAAACTTGTTCAACCTACACAAAGGCATATGAGTGTTATTTTATCTAAGAAAGACTTGAAAACATGTGAACCCATCCTTCAAACAAAACCTGTCATGCATGGCAGTGCAGTCAGCCACACTGGTGATCTGTTATCTATAACCAACTACACTTTGACAGCAACCTTTCCTAGAAATTACCAAAAGGCCCTGGAGTGACGGGCCGGAGCGCGCGCCAGCAGCAGCAGTGAGTTGCTGCTGCTGCTTGTGTCAGGCTAAGTGGGCATGTCAGGCCTGTGCTGTCCTGGCTCCCTGCCTGCTCTCTCAGCTGCTTGCTCAGTCCCCTGTGTCCTCAACCCTAAACGGATCCAGTCGCTGCTACTCAGCTCCAGTGGCAGGCTGATCCGGCTGACTAATGAACACTTTTCCTAACGATGGGAACACCACCCCCAATCCCAAATATTCCCTGTACACATCCTTGGCCCATTTTTACTCTTATTTACTTGCCTTATTTCCACTGCCGCGAGACGTATCTTTCACACTTGTCCCTTCCACGTCTTTCCTCAGTCACTGGTCTCCATCTTTCTGCATCCTCTCATCTTAGCAGTTCCTGTGAACATTCTTCACACGGTCTATATCTCACTTCTCTCCCTTGCCGAAATCCATTCACCAACTGTTTGCCATTTCTGTTCCTTTTCCTCAATTCATCATCAGCTCTATTAAAAGCATTTACAATTCAGGCTCTTTTAGCAACTGCTGTGCAACCAAAATATTTGATGGTGGCAGCTTGAATTCAAATGCTGTTGAAGGTCTTCTATGTGTCCAGTCCTACAGCATACAGTACAAGCCAGTGAAATGTCATTCTGAAAGCATTGTGCTGAGGTATAGACATAAATACAGAGGTCATCAATGAAACATCAGTGTATTCCTCCCGCTTTTGCATACTACAAGGGGCAGAGGGCAGAGGGATGAAAACATGACTCAGGTATTTCTCATGGCAGGCCTGTTGTTACAATCAGTTTGAAGGACATCAGCAAGAAAAGAGATGTAAATCATAAGTTTGACCCCAAGACAACTTCGGAGCTATGGGATCATTCAGAAACACTGACCAGGAGAAAAAGTTTTATTCAAGGGGCTATTCCCATCTCCTATAGTCCTCATGTTATTCTGATCCTTTACAGTGAGCTCAGTGAGCACTGCAGCAGTCAGATAGATAAGAGGTAACACAGGTTGTCCACTCACCAGGCCATCACAGTTGCTGATAGCCACAGCGGCTCCTGGTGTGTCTTTGATGTCCCCCACGTACAAGCATTCATCGTGCAGTGGCTCAGAGTGCCGGGTGCTGTCGCTGTCATCGTGCCACTCCATCTTGGCTCCGGGGGCCACCAGTCTGGCATTGTGGTGCAGACGCAGGTGGAATTCCCGGCCGAAGATGGTGACGTTGTAGTAAAGCCTTTGCCGCAAGGCCATCGGCTCTCCTGTTGGTCCTTCCCACTCATCATTGCCTACTCCAACCTCCCTCCTCCGGCGCCTACGGGACTGCCCTCCTGCCATGCGGCTAGCCGAGACGGCGTGTGACAGGAAGCGGCCCTCTGCGTCCACACTGATCGGCCTCACCAGTCCATACTCCCCCAGGACATGCTGCAGGGAGTCTGGGAACAGGACAAGAGAGGCAGAGGAGGGAGAGACAAGAGAGACAGCATGAGGCAGTGGCAAGTGAGAGTGGAAAGATTGTGTATTTGGTGCGTATGTGAAAATGTGGTAAGGAAGAACAACGCAGGTTTAATATGAGAAAAAGAAACCACAGCAGGGTTAGGAGGAGACATCATGGGAGAAGTATGTGGGATAAACCGTGGTAAAAATGTCAACGGTGGAGGGTGAATAGGAGGATGGAAAAAGAGGGGGGAGGAAAAATAAGGGATTACAAAAATGCCAGGCATGGGATTTATATTCTTTAGTCTGCATCACAATAATAAAGAAAATAAATAAAAGCTGTAACCTAGCACACACACACACACACACGCACGCACACACACACACACACACACACACACACACAGCCCCACCCAGAGGCGACCCCGGTGCTCGGCAGTGCGCGTTTGGAAACGGCAGCCTCAGCAGAGCGCTGCGCTCCTGACACCTCCTGTGCCCTTCTACCATCAACAGGAAAGCCAGTACAAGATGAAGGTGCTAATTGCGACTTTCTCACGCGGTTATCTCACTGTCAGGCTGCTCAATCTGAGGAAAGTGATTCCTATAACCTCAGCAGCGACTGAATAGCCAAGGAAAACGAAATATAGCGGCTGTTTAATTAATTTGATTTTGCAGCCATTTATCCTTTCATCATTAATTAATATCATTACTGTATCTTAACAACATGCAAATTAATTCACTATCAGTTTTGACTCTTACAGACAGTTCATCCCTATATTGGATTAAGGAGCATTTCATGCAGTGGAAACACAGGTGCATTTTAAAGGCGACCCACCACACACACACACACACACACACACACACACACACACACACACACACACACACACACACACACACACACACACACACACACACACACACACACACACACACATACACACCGTAGAGCCAAGGCCATAATAAGGTGTCAATGCCATCACAGTCAAAGACAATAAGGCTATCACCTAAATGTGGTCCTCAGGTGCATGTGATATTTTCTCATTCTTTTTACAACGTTTTCCATCTTTCATATCGAATTTATAAAGTCGGCTGACTGACTAAATCTAACACACTCTGTTCACATTTCTTTCGCTCACATGTTAGAGGGATGATTTGATAATAGTGTGATCAATAGGCTGACATCCGACTCCAGCGTCCTGTGACAGATCGATAGATGCGACAGCGTCAGAATCAGATAATGTTAGACTACTTCCCTGCTAAATCCGACAGTAAACCGGTGCATCTGATGCCCCTTTACACCTCAGATAACACTGCCCCCCTGTATTGGAGAAAGCAAATCCCAACACTGCACTTGCACCGCGGAGACCTCCAAAAAGACCCTGAAAGCACCACAAGCAAGACGCACAGAAGTTGCAAATGCATCCTAGAATGTTAGTTTTTTTTTTGTTTTTTTTTGCAAAAGCAGCAAAAAGCATGTAAAAAAAGAAAAGAAATACAAGCACGAGAAACAATGTTGTGCCGCTACGTTGAGCTCCAGACGCACGGAGAGCCCCGTGCAGCCCTGCTGATGAGAGATCAGCAAGATCCGTAACAACATAAACACTGACCACGTTTAACCCTACTGTACGTACCAACGCTACTGGCGATGTAAAGGCCGCTGGTGTGCAGCAGAAAGGCCGGTAAAATAATTAGGACAGTAAATCCAGGCGAGAGACCCATGGCAGCTCCGAACTGCGCAGGTGAGAGAGTGGGACTCCGGGCTCCAGTGTGGTGAAGTTCCCCGCCTGGCGCTACCAGCCACGCCACGACAGCAACAGCACAGCAGCCCGCAACTAGACTGCCAAGTGCACCGGGAGAGACGGAGCTCTCCTCCTCTCTCTCTCTCTCCTCCTCCTCTCCGCCGAGGTCTCTCTCTCTCTCTCTCGCTCTCTCGCTCTCTCCCACTCACATACAACTCTCCTCCTCTCTTTCCTCCTCTATGTCTCTCTCTTTCTCTCAACTCCTCTCACATTGTGTCTTTGCTCCCCCACTTTTTTGTATTACTTGGTGCTCTGAGAACTCCCCGACACCACACACTCCGCTGTGTGAGTTGAGGTTTCAGGGAGCGCTGACAGGAAAAAATGCAATGAAATTAAGGAACAAGGCGCTTTATCACACCTCCAGCATGTGGCGAGCCCAAGGGTCATTTATTTTTGCCAACTTGCACACTCTTTCTGGTATGAAAACTACTGTTCAACTCTCCCCTCCGCCGGTCCCTGGTGTGCTGCAAGCCTTGCATAAACTTTGAATATCCCGTGAAGCGTCCTTGGTTGGATGAACAGCAGCGCCCCTCGTGGTTCACTAGCGGAAATGCACTCAGTTTTTCAAGGCCCAAGGGTCCAATTTACAGACAGAAAAAGTCTTACTAGCCCTAACCTGCTTGCCCTCATTTAACACATCATTTACCCCTCTTGACCACTAATCTTATATTGTTGCAAACATCGATGAGCAGCATAAGGCAAACTACTGATGTGAACAAAACCAATTACATTTTCAGAAATGTCTTCTCTTCTCTTGATTTGTTCTTTTTTTCTAATATAAAAGAAATTGAATAACAAGGACAACACACAAAAAACAAATAGTCTTTGAATATTACCAGCCAGTTATCAAGGTCAGTGCTAATTAGCAGTATGTCAATTTAAAAAGCTCTGATATTAGTGTTGAATTCACTTTTGCACCCAGATTTTCAAACACCAAGTCAATATTGCAAATCATTTTGGTATTCACCCACAATATGACATTTGTGGAAAAAAACAGTTATTTCCATTATTGATTAATGAAATTGATAATTTAATTTGATTGATCAATTAATGATTTAGTTTATGAGTATTAGAATGATCACGTAGCTCAAGCTAACATTGTCAAATTGCTTATTTTGTATTATAAAGAGTCAA